>CM057830.1:66818961-67452711 GCA_030068075.1 Paguma larvata
TATTCCCACTCTCTATTTTTCTTTTGGTTTTCTATTTTTCAGAATAGATGCTATAATTTTTTCTATACTCAAATATTACCTTTTGTTTTTTCAGATTTCAAAGAGGAAAAGTTATCCTTTCCCTTCAGATCAGATGACCCAATCTATTCCTACTTTATAGTTCCTACTTTGAAAGAGACTACACTCTATACTGAGACACTCAGATTATTGTCAAAAAGCCCAAAAATTAATCATATAGTAAAATACATAAATAAATAAGTTTGCTTATTTAAGACAGTGAGAGAGCAAGCAAACACATGCATGCTAGCAGCAGAGGGGCTGAGAAAGAGGGAGAGAGAATCTCAAGAAGGAGCTGGGCTGTCAGAGCCCAACACAGGGCTTGATCCCATGAATCGCAAGATCCTGACCTGAGCTGACTTAACTGAAGCCAAGAGTCATACACTTAACTGACTGGGTCACCCAGGAGTGCCCCCCCCCCCAAAATTGGTAATTTCAATTCAATGGAGTAAGAAGAGATTATTAGATCAGTGGTGTCAGAATAACTAGCTGGTGATTTAGAGGGGAAAAAAGCATATTACTCTACAACAAAGTAAATTTCAAGTGAATTTAAATTTAAATGTAAAAAATTAAATGTTGAAAAATAAACTAAGAGTTAATATTTACTTAATCTTAGAGGGGAAGGCTTTTTATGCTTATTTCCAAAGGCAGTTAACAAAAGTATCACAAGTATATGTAAAACTAGTGAAATCTGAATAAGATCATGGGGTAAGGTCAATTTCCTGGTTATGAATTATCCAAGATTTTACTTGCCATTGGGTGAAGTATATGCAGGATCTTCTCATTTTATTTCATACAACTGCATGTGACTCTACAATTATCTCCAAATAAAAACTTTTTAACAAGGACACTGGGAAGACCACTTGGGTGACATGGAATGAAGTTCATGCATACTATGAGGTGAAAAATAGGTTTCAAAAGAGCATCTCTGATACACTGTTATAAACACAGAAGAATATGCCTACATCTATATACATAAACCGAGAAAATGTTTGGAAGTACATATGTAAAAGTATTGTTGGGCGCCTGGGTGGCTCAGTCGGTTAAGCACCGACTTCGGCTCAGGTCATGATCTTGCGGTTGGTGACTTTGAGCCCCGCATCAGGCTCTGTGCTGACAGCTCAGAGCCTGGAGCCTGCTTCAGATTCTGTCTCCCTCTTTCTCTGCCCCTCCCCTGCTCGTACTCTGTCTCTGTCTCTGTCTCTCTCTCTCTCTCTCTCTCTCCCTCTCTCAAAAATAAATAAAAACATTAACAAAATTTTTTAAGTATTGTTATTATTATGTTAATAACACCCCCCTTGGAGGAAAAAGATATTACCATATTCATTCTGCCAATCAAGAAGCATCCATTGTAAGTTCTGACAAATGTTGAAAATTGTAGGAACCAAAAGAATAGTCCACCAAAAAAACACCAGCTTTAAAAACAGGACAATGAGTCCAATACTTGATCTTGAAAATTTAATTTGCAAGTGAAGAAAACTGAAAAAGGGAGACATAAAATGGCAAACTCCAGCACATGCACAAGCGACCTATATGTCATTTTTAAAAATGATTTTATTTCAGTGGGAAATTATGCATCTTGAAATCAGTGAAAACAGATTATTGCTTGAAATATGACTGTATTATCAGATCCCATTTTTTTTCCATTATTTTAGTGGCTGTGATTATTTTTTCTCAGTGTTAAGGAATAATACAACCATGTCATGCAGTTCACCTTCATCACAAGGTTGGCAAGCTGACAGAGATTTCATGATGCTGTCAATGATGAGTTAATACCACAAGACTCTGTTGGCATCAGGATTTTAATGTCAACAATGGTGAGTCCCAGAAAATGAAGCAACTGCCAACCACAAAGCTGGGCATGCTAATATAATATTGATAGTATAAGGTATTTTTCCACTTGGAAGAATCTCACAAGCTCAATCTAAAAACAGAGTTTTAGCTACAACCAACTCCAGTCTTAATAAGTTTGACCTAGGTTAAACTTAACTAAGACTTAGGTTACATATTTGTAAAATGGAGGTTAACTGTATCCACCACAGACAGGGTTATTGTGAGACTAGGAGGAAACAGTGCATTTTAAGATAGGGTGCCTGGGTGGCTCAGTTGGTTAAGCGTCCGACTTCAGCTCAGGTCATGATCTCATGGTTCATGGGTTCAAGCCCTGCATCAGGCTCTGTGCTGACAGCTCAGAGCCTGGAGCCTGCTTCAGATTCTGTGTCTCCCTCTCTCTCTGTCCATCCCCCACTTAGGAGAGCATGCATTCTCTTTCTCTCAAAAATAAAATTAAAATTTAAAAGAAAAGAGCTTAGAACAGTACTTGCATATTTTTCATATATTTGTTTAACAGTGTGTTGTATGTGCTAAAATTCTGTCATCTATTTGGCTTACACAGCTCATGCCAAAGTAATACAGTTCATAGAAAAATAAGGATTAGAACTCACAACTCAGTAAGTCATGAGAATGAAAGGCAAAGAGCATAAGGAACACAGTCAATGTAACAGCAATGCAATGAGACAGATGGTAGCTATACCTGTAGTGAACATAGTGTAAAGTAAAAACTTGTCAAATCACTAAGTTGTACATCTGAAACTAATGTAAATGTGTCCACTGTACTCAAATGAAATTTTTTATTTAAAAAAGAACTCACAACTCAGCATCTTCCTAATAAGCCCATTATCTGTAAATAAAGCCTTATTTCTCTATACTTTAGCTTGTGTAAACTTTTCCATAATAATTATTTTAAACTCATATAAGAAAAGTAGTTTGTGTGCCTGGGTGGCTCAGTTGATTGAACATCTGACCCTTGATTTTGGCTTGAGTCATAATCGCAGGGTTCCAGAATCAAGCCCCGCTTCGGGCTCTGCGCTGAGTGTGGAGCCTGCTTTACATTTTATCTCTCCCTCTGCCCCCTCTCCTGCTTGCACTAAAAAAAAAAAAAAAAAAAAATGTTCAAGAAATGTGCAAACGTGGATCACAGATATATGATCCAAACATTTCAAAGCAATATGAAATGATTAAAACTCCAAGGGTGCCTGGGTGGCTCAATCGGTTAAGCGGCCAACTTGGACCCAGGTCATGATCTCACAGCTCGTGAGTTCAAGCCCCTTGTCAGGTTCTGTGCTGACAGCTCACAGCCTGGAGCCTGGTGTCTCCCTCTCTCTGCCCCTCCCCTGCTCACACCTTGTCTCTCTCTCTCTCCAAAATAAACAAACATTAAGAAATATATATTTTAAAATAAAAAAAAAGAAATGATTGAAACATCATTAACTAATAGCCATTGTAACTCAATGTGAACACTAGGCCGGACAAAAAGATATGTTAGAACATTATGTAGAAAAAAAGTAATAGATGTTGATAACTATTCTAAAAGTGATATAAGCCAAATGGGTCAAGTAGTAAGACTTAAACTCTTGGTAAAAGCCAATGAGATGAAATACTTATACTAATATAAGTATTAATAATATTAATGCTAATAAAATGCTAATAATACATACTGGCCAAGCTGCCCCTGGTCTCTTATTGGCAAACTACTTTTTAAATAGCCTCAATATGATAATAAGATGGCTCTCATAATAATACTTTGGAAAATCACTATGTGTGATAAATTATAATCTTTTACACTGCCCTTTAATAAAATTATTAGAAAAGCAAAAAGACAGTAAGTCAATCTTTCAAAGTATGCCTATTGTGTTGGCCACAACTAAACAACCCCAAAATGTTTCCAATCTCTCTAGCATATTACACATAAACACACATAGTGTTTTAATATACATGTTAATACAAACTGATGGTGACTTTTAGCCTATTTTACTTTTAAAACCATTTATATTCATAGCAGGCACAACCTAACATTTTAGTTAAGACTGCATTGAAACTGAATAGCAGGTGATATAGCATGAGTAACAGGTCAATTATATGGAATTATAATTGTTTCTGTGCATTGGGATTTTATGTTAAACATGAGAATGTGATGGTGAGCTGCCGTATTTGATTTTAATTGCTGCAGCTTGAGTTATCCAAAACGTCATAAGAACACTACAGAAAATGACATGAGGCAAGGGAGATGATAATGATGCTGCAGAGGGAACTCTGGTAACAGATGTAGCTCTCTCTGAGGGATTGGCTATGATTTACAGGGAAGGATAAGCCTCTTCCAAAGAATCTTCTCCAGAGTTAGATAACTCCCTTTACTTTCCTCAGTATTGAAAGCAGAAAAGACATACTTTTCCATCGATAAATGCCTGAAGAATTGCAAACCATTTTTCAGAACAGCAAAATCTTTAGGCTTTCTTTAGCTCCTTCAGCATTCTTACACTGACAAGAAAGAGTTTCATACTATGCCCCGAAGAAGATAAATCTGTTCAAAATCTTTAGACAAAACAGGGGTGCCTGGATAGCTCACCTGGTTAAGCATCTGGCTCTTGATATCAGCTCAGGTCATAGTCTCATGGTTTGCAGGATCAAGCCCTGCATTGAACTTTGACTGGCAGTATGGAGCCTGGTTGGGATTCTCTCTGCCCTCCCCTCCGCCCTGTGCACGCTCTCTCTCTCTTTTAAAATAAATAAATTAATTTAAAAAAAAAAAACCTTTAGACAAAACAAAATGACAAATCAAGCTGAACAATGAAAAATAAAAATATAGAAAACCTGGAAACCCACCAGATAAGAAACCTGTTAGAAATACCAGTAACAGACACACAAAGAAAGGTCTTTCCTACCAACAAGTCAATGGGGGAGAGGACAGTGGCTCACACACCTGAATCTTTCTTCTGCTTTCCATGAAAAGCCCTTCCTGAAAGCATTCAGGTAGCAATAGTGATGATAAAAGCACCTTGGGATGGAATTATGGGCCATAAAAATCAACTACACTTTTTATTTACTAAGCATTTTATAGGAATTATTTCATTGAATCCTCGACACAGCTCTGTGAAGTTTATTCTCATGTAGAGATAAGAAAATTGGAACTTAGACTTTAAAGAACATGTATGAGGTAGCACAAGAGGCACAGCTAATTCAAACCCAATCTGTCTCGCTTCAGAACTACAATGTCAACTACATTGCTCAAATGAGACACATACATGTCGAAGTCAATAAAATATATGGATGGCATAGCATTTGTAAAACTAAAGGACTTTTGAAATACTATTACCATTACTATTCATTGCTATTCAATTAATTTCTTCTAGGCTTTAAGACTTTTTGCCCTGACCACCTCCAAAAATATGTATATAGTATATATGCATGAATTTTAGTGATTTATTATATGTATATGAAATATTTTTTCATAAAACTATACTCATCCTTACTACATGTAATATATTCTAATATATTCTATTCTCTTTTTTTAATGCTGGAATTAATTTCATGACCCACAAACAGGTGGCAACTTGCAATTACCACAAAAAATAAAACAAACAAACAAAAAAACCAAACTCCACTCTGGACCATAGGTGAATGTATGTTTGGAAATACAGAGAGGAAGTATGAACATCCTGTCATGTTAGAACTTTATACAGCCATCCTGGGAGAAGATTAAATAAGATATGTATGTGGGACATCACTTAGCACAGCGTCTGGCACAGCACAGCATCAGGCACAAAGGAGTATCTGGTAAATATGTTTCCATGAAACCTCTTGCAGCAGTACTATCCCTAAACATTTAGAGAAGTGAAGCTACACCACCACCATCATAAGCATTATAGTCACTGAGCTGCCAGCCAAGGTTGACTTTTTGATTCTTAACCAACATCAAAGAATGCAAGTTTGCTACCTGCATGCCCTTCCTGATAAAAGCAACTTCTCCTTTCCAAGAAAATTTTTTATGAGCCATTTTGATACAAAAATTTCTAAAGTATATTAAACACTGACTTGACTTCTTGAAAGGACTAGACAGAATTTAGTCTTTTCGAGGACGCAGGGTCACACGTATGTACACACAATGTTAACTTTAGAACTAGTAGATAGGTCACCTAATTCAAATCTCCCACTTTATAGATGAACTGATATCCCAAGAGGAGATGCAATTTGTCCAAAGTCACCCAATAGAAACGTCTAATGATTCCCATCATACCATGCTGCCACATCTATTATTGTACTATGTTGAGCACTATCTAGCAAGGTAGTCACAATATAGGAGCGATACTTTATCTAATTTCTCTTATGTTTGTTATTTTGGTCATCTCATTTCTTTCCCCATAATCTTTAGCAATAAAACTCTTTTGTTGTTGTTGTTGTTGAACATTTATTTATTTATTTTTGAGAGACAGAGTACAAGCAGGGGAGGGGGCAGAAAGAAAGGGAGACGCAGAATCCAAAGCAGACTCTGATGCAGGGCTCAAACCCACAACTGTGAGATCATGACCCGAGCCGAAGTCAGATACCTAACTGACTGAGTCACCCAGGTGCCCCACAATAAAACTCTTAAATCAAAAAGAATCTAGGGGCACCTAGGTGGCTCAGTTGGTTAAGTATCTGATTTCACCTCAGGTCATGATCTCGTGGTTCGTGGGTTCCACGCCTGAGTTGGGCTCTGTGCTGACAGCTCAGAGCCTGGAGCCTGATTCCGATTCTGTGTCTCCCTCTCTCTCTGCCCCTCCCTGTCTCTCTCTCTCTCAAAAATAAATGAACTTAAAAAAAAAAGGATCTATGTGGGGGCACCTGGGTGGCTCAGTTAAGCGTCCAACTCTGGCTCAGGTCATGATCTCCTGGTTTGTGAGTTTGAACCCCATGTAGGGCTCTCTGCTGTCAAAGCAGGACCTGCTTCAGATCCTCTGTCCCCCTCTCTTTCTGCCTCCCTCGGCCCGCACGTGTGTGTTCTCACTCTCTCTCTCTCTCTCTCTCTCAAAAATAAATAAACGTTAAGATAAAAGGGATCTATGTGTTTATCCTATGTAGGAAAAATTTTAAGCTAGCCCGTCCCACAAATACAATGTGTGTGGTGTACTTCAGAAAGAAAAGGGATGCAGACTGAATCGCTATGTGGTCTTCTTCAGAAAGCAAGAAGGAAGCAATGAAAAGTCCACATTGGTTTAAGAACAAACTGTTCTGTGGATGTGACTGTTAGAAACCTCAGTCTCTGAAAAATAGGCAACATCGTAAACTTCACACGGGCAGAAACTAGGTTTTCAGTAAATGTGAGTTGAATACTCTAAAAAATGAGTGTTTGTCACTACATAAACTGGTCCCAGGCCATTGTACTGTTTGATGTAGGCTTGCACTTTTATTGTGTTTGTCTCTTCACTTTCCCATTAATACATGAACTGTCACATCTAATGACACCACCCAAATACAGCTTTTGTAGAAGTTGATAACACTGTATCTTCTAAATAGGATGTTTCTAATATCCTCTGAGCACACTAGAATTATTTCTAAAATAAGAATGAATATGCTCTAAGTAAGGGCCTGAAGGATTCCACTATGTAAGAAGCATGTTCTATTACCACAGCTCTCCTAACTCCATCTTGCCTGTTCTTCTGTTGAATTGTTGGCTCTGATGCAGATTGCAGATTACACAGGTTGCCTGATGTCACCTCCAGTGAGGTGTTATGTTACTGGGGCTATTTTTAACCTGAAACCAATGATTTCTCTATAACCCACAAAATTATCATTCCAATGTCTTTTTAAGTGGCAAAATGCCTTGAAAATGATGACTGTGTACCCCAACTCAAAGCCACTTTCTAGACACATCATTTATTTCCAGTTTTGTCCTCTCCTTTGAGACTCCAGTCAGCCTTCCTTCCTTTTTCCATTTTCTTCTTTATTTTCCACAGCTCAAACAATGTATTTTATTCTCCTTTTTGAGTGTTTGAGAGATATTTCCTGTGTTTTGTAATCAAAAGGAAATGGACATAACTAAGAAAATACCTACAAAACTTTATCTTCCCATAATCTCTTCAAAACATGATCTTAAGGAAAATCTTGTGATATGTAA
Source organism: Paguma larvata (assembly GCA_030068075.1). Lineage (NCBI taxonomy): Eukaryota > Metazoa > Chordata > Mammalia > Carnivora > Viverridae > Paguma > Paguma larvata. Next base: position 66,826,952 of record CM057830.1, read on the forward strand.
AGTAAAAAAAACAAAAACAAAAACAAAAAACACTAATCAAAGACAAAGGGATTGAAGTATTATCCACGTATGATTTTACTTGAAGCAATTATCTCTTGATGACATAACTAGAACTAAATCTACTAAAAGAAAAATTACCTTTCATAGCCTATTTCTTCATATTTGTGATCTATCCACGATTAATTCTGCTTTTTTCAGTAAAACTGAATCTAAGAAACTCTGCTTTTCCTAAGATTTACTCAAGCTTGCATTTAGTAATGCAAACATTTTCAAGGCTACTTTCAGCCAACTATTTCAGAAAAGAAATATTCCAAACACATTAAAATAATTCCAATTACAGATGAACATAAGGGAAGGGAAGCAAAAATAAGATAAAAACAGAGAAGGAGACAAACCATAAGAGACTCTTAAACACAGAGAACTGAGGGTTGCTGGATGGGTGTTGGGTGGGGAATGGGCTAAATGGATGATGGGCATTAAGGAAGGCACTTGTTGGGATGAGCACTGGGTGTTATATTTAAGTTAGGAATCGCTAAATTATATTCCTGAAATCATTATTATGCTAGATGTTAACTAACTTGGATTTAAATAAATAATTCTGATTAAATAATGATTGGAATTATTGAAGTCATTTGAGAAATGACTTTTAACCAATTTTTCCATTTTCACATACTTAAAAACAAAGCTTCATAACATGAATTTATGCAATATACTTGATAAACTCAGAATATGTTCACCAGTAAGTGATATGAAAAACAACTTTTAAGATTACCTTCAAATAAGTTCTTCCCATACTTCGAGAAATATTACTCTCACTGGAACAAGTCTAAAATGATTTTTTTTTTAAATACACTAGATGCCACCTAATGCAATTTTCAGGATCTCCCACAGCATCTTCCTACCTCTACCATAAAAGATTCTAACAGGATGAACATAGTCCATATTATGAACTGAACCAGAAAGCAAACTATTTATTATAAGAATTAGTAGCATTTAATAGGAATTAGCACTCTTAACAATTAAAATTTGAATCCAGATAAGAAAAACTCTCTTAATGATTCAAAATATATTTAAAACACCCCAAGTTCCTAGATAACAAAAAAAAAAAAAAGGCAATAATATAGAATCCAAGTATGGTATTAACAACTATTCAAAAATGGATCTGTTCACAGCACCTACAGCCAAGGTATTTGCAGCCATGTAGTTTTCAGGATGGAAATAAACATGTCTTTGCTGTCCTGAAAACAATTACCCAAATGCAACTGCAATAAGAATTTTGTTAGAGAACATCTGAAAGGATATCTGGTTTACCCTCTCTGTATTTAAAAACAAGGAGACTGAGGCTCAGAGAGATTAAATGCCCTAGTAATTCGAACAGGTATCTTTAAATATCTGCAAGATCTAGCAACAATTTTTTCCAATTATTAGAGTATATTAGAGTTATATGGGTTAACTCTATCCAAGGGTCTGAACCACTGATTCTTCTTCTGACATGGGATGGGCCTTTGGAAATTTCCAGTTGTGTGATCTTGAGCACACTGCAACCTTTATAAGCCTCCGTTTCCTCTTCTGTAAAGAGTAGAGAATACCTACTCTAAACAGGTTGTTGTGAGAATTACATACGGCTTGTAAAGTGCTTAGCACATCGATTAGCAAATAATAAGCATTCAAAACGAGGTAGCTATAATTTTTACTCCGGCCCTGGAAACATGGCTGCCCCTACTGTTTGAGAAAACAGCGACCTCCATTAATTAACACAGTGGACAGGTTTTCATCCACCAGAGAGCTTCTCTGTTGTACCACATTCTGCAAACAGGAGAAAACCCCACTCAACAAACTATTTCACCCCATTTCAAATCACCCTTTACACTGTTAAAATACCAACTGCTACCAAATGTCTTCTACCAAATATTGTAGGTTGAATTTGTCAACTAGATATTGCAAGGGATTTTCTGGCTCCACCCAAAACATGGAGAATAAATTATGGGAAAACACGGGGAAGATAAGATCACACACCTGAAATGGAATTCACAGAAGCTTCTTCTCAGCTCATTTAGTTGTGAGTTGATAGGTAAGTGTCAGAAAGCAGAACGCTATCTTTTAGCATCATAAAACGGGAATAATGGCTACCTCAACAAAATACAATTCTCTAGGATTCTCGACACAATAGAAAAGAATCCGTTTCCTTGTCCTAGTAAATTAATGCGCACACGGACAACTGAGCATTCTTCTCGAAAAACTGAAGGCTAAGCTGTATCTGAGCCTCAATATACCTGAGGACTACATAAATATATGAAAAATTCCTACAAATGGGCAAGACAAAATTATGGGGAATATCACCTTGAAATCAACAAGGTAAGAATCATGTTATGCCAAAAGACATACCACTGATAAAGTCCCGACCTTCCATTCTCATGACACTGCAAAACCCACCTCCCTCTAAGGAAATTACAGGAATCACCCGCAGCAACCAACCTCAGCAATCGGCATCGACCAGATCGACCTCTACTCAAACGACGCTAAGTATGGTGGTTCCAAACCCCTCCCTGGAGCTGCCAACTCCCGCACTGACTCCACACTACCTCACTTCCTTCCAGTTCTCCCTGCTATGCTCAATCCCCGGCATTTCTCGCCAACCTTCGCCACTGACAGAAAAGGTAGGAACGAGATAGACTTCCTACACTTTATTCGGGGAGTACCACAGCCACACATACCCGTTCCTATTACGATCACATCAAACTCCGAAGGGAGATTGTCCGCCATCTTGAAAGGAAACGTGTCATGTGACTATTACTTGTGGAAATGAGATCAAGTCAGGCATTGCTCGGGTAGAAGGCGGAAGGGAAAACAGTGCATCCTGGATATTGTAGTTTTTGGGTGGCCGGTCCAGGTAGGCGGCTACAGCATTTTATTTGAAATGTTTACGCGAATGTTAAAAGCTCAGTTTATTTTCCAGGTTGAGTGCAGTGGCGCATTTAGCCTGGAGGTTTGGGGTAGTAATGAGATGGAGATTTTCACTCTGCTAGCTAAGATGAATGTGGGAAAACATGGGTGTCACTTGACGATGAAGCAAGAATTGGGATATATGAAGGTTGGAGTGAAATTGAAAGGGGATTTCTCTGTGAAAAAAGGAAATTTTCATTCCAGTCTTGAAACTGTTTCCTCCAGCGTGTCTGTACTTTAGTTTTGGCCCCTGAGGCATAATTTTTTGCACCAACACTTCAAAACTATATCCCATAGCTGTTTTGTCTCCACGTCTCCCCACTCCCCGGTGAAAACCCACGAAAACCGTCTCACCCTAGTTTCGCCAGAATGGTACCTAAATTGCGTCTGCATTTGTTCTAGTTAGTCCAAGTAGCCACCCGGCAGTATATATTTACAAAATTAGTCCTGTTTTACAGGAGCGAAAAAAGCTATGAAAGCATAGTAGTTGCTTGATAAGCGTCTAATGATTCTGAATGTAGTTTTTTTTTTTTCATACGTACGCAAGCAGTCCATACAAGATTCTTCTTATAAGCTGCTGCAGAAATGATCAAGGTAAAATGGCATTTATAATAAAATGATTGTATTTGATGAGGGGCTTTAGGGTTCACTGTGTAGTTCTTTTACAAAAGGTGCAAAATAATTCAAAGAGAGTGGACCTTCGCTTGCACAACCTGTCTTCTGAACCGTTTGTCGTTTCCCCGTCACACTGTCGTTCCTCCAGCATGGGATGATCTTCCCATTGTCTAGCTAACATATCCTTAAGATTCAGCTCAGCTTCTACCACCTCCTCCTTTTATGTCCTCCCTATGTTGGGTTAAATTTCCATAGGTAGTGCTACCCTTCTGTCATAGCCTTCCATATTGCCTTGAGATTATTTGCATTTATGTTGGTTCCTATACAGTACACATATCTCCACATGTACAAAGATACACACCCAGATATATCATGCCTAAATTATAAGACCCTCTATGACAGAGACTGTACCTTATTTATCTTTTTACCCTCTGCATCTAACGTGAGCCTGTTACTTAGTAGGAATGCCAATAAGTGTTTTCTGAAGTTAGTTCTGATTCCCTTAATAGATGGTAAGTACTATGAATACAGGGACTGAGTCTTCATCTTTATATCTACCCACAACTATCATGTGTCTTATATTTTGAAGATGCCCAATACGTGTTTCTTTGCTAAGGTTCCATGAAAATTCTTTAAAACCGTATTTTACTGGGGTTGGATTTTGTTTTGTTTTGCTGCATTTTGCCATAATCTTTAGCAACATTGCACATGTTTCATTAGTTTCTTTTCTGGGTTATCTGTATGTATTGAACAATTCTTTTGTGATATGGTCCTCTGATGAATATTTTGTGTAAGATATTTCTTTGAGAAGTGTAATGTATTGTTCAGTAAATCACTCTGCCATTTGCCTTGATATGAAAAGAAAGTTTTGAGTGCTATCAGAAGTGAAATAGATTTTATCTTTAGATTTGTGAGACTCTTAATACCTCCAGTGGAAATGAAAATTAATAGATTTCCCAGAGTAAACACAGGAAACTTTCCAAAATCTCCTTCAACAGTGAGAAGCTGTGGATGGGTGGTTAAAACCATGATAAAATAAGGTATCTCTATCTTACTTTGGCAATATGTGTATGCATGTATGTATATCTTTTTCAATATGTGTATATCTAACTTTCTATAGATTCAGAAATTTTCTAACAATTAGACACACTGTGAAGACACTACTTATCATTTCATTCAATTTTCCTTAAATATTTATTGAATACCTATTATGTGCAAAGCACTGATTTAAATGCTGGAATTACAGCAATGAATAAAACAGACAAAAACCCCTGACTTCATGAAGTTTACATCTAATTGTATATAAAACAAAATAAACAAGTCATTACTCTGTCATGCTAATATTCAATCTGTTTTGCCTCAAATATGAAATCCCTTTTATTCTGAAGCTAGAAAGCAGGACCCTTGGAAAGATAAAATTACCGGCCTATATTTTGCAGTCCTTTCTCTATTACACTCTCTTTGAGCATGGAAAATATGATTACATTAGAAAAAATTAAAGCCTCTGCATGGAGAAAGTGTTCAAAATACCTTTTCTTTCAAATGTATTTTTATAGATCTTCTGCAAAGTAAAGACAAATATAGGTGTTGATAATGTCAGTAAAATAGCATGAAGCAAAGAAGCTTAACTGCTGTATATTCTGTTATTCTAAGGACATCTATTTTTGAGAACTGAAATATTTTATTTGGATAAGTCCCAGTTAAGTGAGATGATGGATACATATTGACCTATTAAATCACTGTGATCTTAATTTTGTCTTAATGGTTTCCTAAGTTGAGAAACCATGATTTCTTGAACGTTTACCTTGTATTCAGAAGCTTACTTAACTGTGCAATCCGATATATCAAATGTTTATAAACTGGTAATTTAACGGTCTCTATCCCTGTCCTTTCCTTTGAGCTCCAGATCCATATATCCAACCCCTTACTCAACATCTCTTCTCAACATGTCCAATACTGAACTCCTGAACATTTCAGCCCCACTCCCAAACCTCTTCATCCAGTGTTCCCTACCTCAGAAATGGTACTACCTTCTAATAAGTTACTCAAGTTGAAAACTTAAGAATCATCCTTGATATATCATTCTCTTTCACTCTTACACCAATTCATCATCAACTCTTGCCATATCTATCTCAAAGTTATACTGTAAACATGCCCACCTCTCAATCTGGACTGCCCCCATAATCTCTTGCCTAGACTACTATAGTATGTCCCAGATGGACCCTTCATTTATGATTTTTTCTCTCCAGTACACTATAGAGTAGAGTAAACTTTTAAAAATTCAAATCTAAGGTCACTTGGATTGCTTAGTCATTTAAGCATCTGACTCTTGATTTCAGCTCAGGTCATGATCTCACAGTTTGTGAAGTTGAGCCCCGCACCGGACTCCACACTGTCAGCACAGATTGGGATTCTCTCTCTCACTCCCTCTCTCTTTGTCCCTACCCTGCTCACACTCTCTCTATCTCTCAAAATAAATAAATAAACCTAAAAAAAAGATTTAACTTTTTTTTAAAATTCAAATCTAGGGGCTCCTGACTGGCTTAGTTGGTAGAGCATGTGGCTCTTGGTCTCAGAATTGTGAGCTCAAGCCCCACATTGGAGATAGAGATTACTTACAAATTAGATCTTAAAATAAATTCAAATCTAATTATGTCCTCCCCTAACTGAAATCTGCATGATTTCCCATTACTTTTTAAAATACACTCCAAAATTTTATGCATGGTCTAAAAGTCCCTGCTGAACTCTCCAGGCTCTTCTCATACCTCTCAACCTTCTCTCTCTAAGCTCCATCCATATTGTCTCTCCCCCATTTTGTCTGATACACCATGCTCCTTCCTGCTTCAGGGCCTTCATTCATGTTCTTCCGTATGCCTGAGGTATACTTTTGTTCTTCTTCTCTCTTTCTCATAGCTTAATCCTAATCGTTTTGTAGTTCATTCAGAACATCACTTTCTCTGACAAGTCTTCATCTAATCCTCAATCTACCTTAAATCTCCTATCACCCTATACTCCTCCTATGTTGAACTTTTCATGATAGGAAATATCAAATTACTTATACAATTTCTTACTTCATATCTGTTATCCTCCTAGAAGGTGAGTTATGCAAAGGCAAGGGCCATGCCTATGTTGTTCATCATTATATTTCCAGTATATCATTCAGTGCTTAGCAAATAGTAGGCACTGAAAAATATCTGCTGAAATCCCACTTCGGGTATATACCTAAAGCAAATAAAATCAGTATCTCAAAGAGATATCTGCACTCCTATGTTTATTGCAACATTATTCACAGTAGCCAAGATATAGAAACAACTTCAGTGTTCATCAACAGATGAATGGATATATATACACATAGATACATATATATTTATATTTATATATATATATATATATATATATGTATATATATATACAGGAATATTAATCATCCCTTAAAAAGAGAAATTCTGCCACTTGTGTTTTTTTTACTTAATATATTTAGGAGATCCTGTGTTCCTAGAACATATAGGGACATCATTTTTAATGCTTTCCTATAATTCCATTGTATGAATATGTCATGATTTACTTAATATTCCTCTATTGATAGATATTTAGATTTTTCCTATTTTTTTGCTACTACAAATGATACTGCAATGAACATTCTTTTCCTAGAGAGGCAGTATAGAATGATGGTTATGAGTTCAGACTCGGCCAGACATCCTAGGTTGGAGTGCCAATGTTATCACCTACCAACTGAATAACCTCAGATAAGTTACTTAACCTCTCTGAACCTCGGTTTCCTCATATGTAAAATGGCAACAATAATATTACTTACCCTCCATGGAGGTTATGCGCGGTAAATAAAGTACTTAACACTATATTTGACTGATAGTAAGCACTCAATAAATAGTAGTAATAGCAGCAGCAGCAGTCAATGTGAGCATGTGGGAGATACCGACTTTAACCAATCAGTTTGGTAAAAATGAAATTATTTGACAGCATACAGTATTGGTAAACTTCTGAGGGAGCAAACTCACTCATACAGTGCTAATGGAAGTGGAAATTGATACAATGTTTTGAAAGAAATTTGGCAGTATTTGTCAACATTTTAAATGCATATATTTGGTGATTCAGCATTTTCTCATTTGAAATTTATCCTGCAGACTAGTGAATTGGTTTATTCGTATTTGAAATGATATGACACCATACTGATAATTTCAATATTTTTCTGACTTTTGGGTTTTAAATTCATGTGGTCAAAAAACAACTTTTCATGTTAATAGTTATTTTGGTATGCAGTACTATAGAATATGTAATTTGTCCTTAAATAAAATAAAAATTCCCTCCTTCCATAATGGCTTGGAAATTGAACATATAAACATATTTAAGAAAGGCTTATATAAACTCGAGGATTGTAAAAGTTAGTAGTATGAGGGAAGGGATCTTTGTTCACTGACTCCTAAGCATCTAGAAGAATGCCTGTAATTGAATAAGAGGTTAATAAATATTTCTTTAATGCTGAAGGAGTGGAGAGCTATAATAATCCCCTATAAAACCCCTGTCAGTTCTGTGGTCAGCCTTTTCCCCAAGATGTCTTCTGGGGAAAGGTAATTCTGTAGGGTTTTAATAGGGGTTGCATTATCAAATATAATTAGAGAGCAATAAAAGTCAAATGGTTTCTTTACTGGAGGATACTTTATATCTTTCATAATAACTATATGTGAGCTATGAATATTTCTTAATAACGATAAATTTTTTAGTATAGTTGACAAAATAACCTTTAAGGCGTAGAACATACTTTGGGAAATACTAGGCTGTACCATTGGTCTGACTCAGAATAATTTTTCTTGTGTTTTCATAGATGATGTTTTTGTCTCATCATCAATAAAATATAGCAAAAAATTTTCTAGGAGTGGTAATGGGACCAGATGGACCAGAACTACTACATACATATTGTTCGCAAATGTCAGTGTTACTAGTACAGTTTATGATCTGGCAGTCATATAATTTTACAGACCCATGTGTGCACACACATATGCACACAAATTGAATTCACTACCACGGAATCTCATTCTTACCATTTTGTAAACAACCAAACTACCAGACACTGATCTTCTAGTATAAACTAAAGTAAGAGTGCCAGATAAACCATTGATACTCTGAGTTCTTTAGGCTTACAAGAGCTTCCTAGAAAATAGTTATGTCTGTATGAATGTGTATCTCTTAACCACTGTGAAAAACAAGCAGTAACAGTTAAGGAACTAAATTATTAACTCCTTAATACAAGTTCCAGACTTACAAAGGAAAAAAAAAATAATGCAGAACTAATGTATGAGCTTGCTTTGAATTAAAAGTTTTCTGTCTCTAACCTGTAGTTGTAGTGGTAATAAATATTCATGAGCACTAGTATTCTGGACTGTAAAACAGCTGGAAGTGGAGAAAATCCAGTCTACTGGAAAATAACCTGAAATTACCCAAAGTTATACTTTGTGAGCATACACACTCTTTGAGGAGTTTTATAGTATACCCAGTATACTATAGTATACTATAGTATACCCAGTTGAAGTCAGCTTTTTACCATTCTAATATGTATAAATATTATCCCACCATACAATTTTATGTTGTATAAAATTCATATTCTTTGAATTCATGTTTGTTTCTACCTTTCAAATATAAAAAATGTTATGACAGCAATTATTTCCACTATATCAGAAATATGTTTTAAGTATGAGTTTTAGTATCAAAATGATTGTTTGTACTATTGTATTTTCAGCTTATTCAATATAGAAATATTCAGAATACATTTGTATCCTTTCATTGTCCTTGCAAAACAAAACAAAACAAAAAACTATGAATAATTTTGTGGGGATTTCATGAATCCTTACAGACAGTCTTGCTGTTCTTCTTATAACTGTTTAATTATAATGTCATAGTAATATAAAGCAACATACCAAATTTTGCATGGATGAATAAACACATTCAATAAGGAAGATTTAATAGATTAAGTCTAATACTGGATTAAGCATTTTCTGCATAACAGACCACAGAATGGGCATTTATTTTACCAATGGATCCTTGGCATTAGAAGTAAATAGAAGTGCATACCAACATAATTAAACTGAATATTCAGTGGCATGATTGCAGAGTTTCCCTACATTGTGTTGTCCTAACATCCAGTTAATTAGAATTGTGTAAACATATTCAAGCACACATACTGAAAAGATTAAGTATAAACATTTCATTTGCATTTCATCATTCAACAAATTAATTTGTTTTATTGTCCTCAGAGTTTGAACATGGTAAATTTTCTGTATGATTGCACAAACTAAAAAATTCAATATATGGATGGGGACTCTGGGAGGTTCAATTAGTTAAGCATCTGACTCTTGATTTCAGCTCAGTTAATGATCTCACAGTTTGTGTGTTCTAACCCTGCATCAGGCTCTGCACTGGCAAAACAGAACCTGCTTAGGATTCTCTCTCTCCTTCTCCTTCTGCCCCTTCCCCACTTGTACATGCACACATATGCACACTCTCTCTCACCTTTTCTTTCGCAAAAATAAAATAAAATAAAAATAGATAAAGAATGGGGTGCCTGGGTGGCTCAGTCAGTTGTGTCTGACTCTTGGTTTCAGCTCAGGTCATGATCTCACAGTTAATGAGTTCGAAACCCACATCCGGCTCCACGCTGACAGAGTGGAGCCTGCTTAGGATTCTCTCTCCCCTTTCTCTCTGCCCCTACCCCACTCGTGTGTGAGCACTGTCTCTCTTTCTCTGTCTCTCAAAATTAATAAACTTAAAAACATTTAAAAATAAATAAAGAATGAACAAATGAACACATGAAAACTGCAATATGGGATGGTTTCACATTTGAATTATATTTGATTTTTCATTTTTCATAAGAAAAATTTTTATTAAAAATGTTTATTTATTTACCTTGAAAGAGAGAGATAGAGCACAAGTGGGAGAGGGTCAGAGAGAGAGGAAGACAGAAATCCCAAGCAGGCTCCATGTTGTCAGTGTAGAGCTGATGCAGGTCTTGAACCCACCAACCCCGAGATCATGACCTGAGCCTGAAGTTGGACACTTAACCGAGTGAGCCACCCAGGCACCCCATAATAAGAAAAAAAATTCTTAATTTAAATATATATTTAATAACAGTGGGTGAATTATTCCCCCCAAATTCACTGACAAAACCTCATATAAAATTTTTTAAAATGCCTATTTATAGTAAAATTTTCACATATTCTATAGTTTGTACTAATAGTCTCTCCGATTACTTGTATTTAATTAGTACAGTTTTTTTACTATAATGCATTCATGTTGTTTTTTAGTGCAAAAGCATTCTTAATTAATTAGTCTTTATCAGGAAATAGTTGAATAACCTAAGATTCAGAGTTTTTATTTTCTCTAATCCTCAAAGATAATGTTTTATTAAGTCAATGTATGACTCAAACCATTAAGAATAGAGTCATTTCATGTTTGGACTAACTTTGTGACAAGTTCGACTATAATGAGGTCATTTGAACTATAGTTTATATTCTTTATAGGTACAAAATAGGAGTATGGAGAGAAATATATGAAATACCTGCTAAAAAAGAAGGAATTGTCTCTGTATTTCTGTAGTACTATGTCTACCACAGCCACTATACCTTCTCATGGACGCTACCCCTCCTGCCAAAAAGCAGCAGTCATGTTTTAAATGCCACATGACTTCAAGCCTCTAACCATTGTTGACTGGAGGACAAAGAATAAAGCTGACTCAAGAGAAACCATGGCTTGCAAAGATTTGTGCCTAAACTTGAGGCCTGTTTTAAAAAGATAACCTGAACCAATCAGATTCCCTTTTCAGGAAATTCTAAATAAATGATACAGAAGATGCAGTATAACAAAATCCAAACAAAATATTGAGATTCGACTTCACGTAAGGTGAGTTAGAGCAGTCATTATGTAAGGCATCCATCTTTTGTATGCACATAATCAGGATAGATACCAGAGGAAGTCAACTGCTAAAGCGAAAGGAGAGTAGAGGAGATAGGGAGAGAGTAGTACAGTTGCCATGAGAGCAAGAGCAAGTTCCTGCCCCTCTGAGAGAAGAGTTGCAATCTCTGTCCCATGAAGATCAGCTGTGTTTTGTTTTATCCTTCAATTCCTGTTAACTCCAGCGTATCCTTACGATAATACCCTCTTTTCTTCAAGTAGCTTGGATTAAAATTGAGACCAAAAGAGTTTTGTTTAAAAGATTTTAAAGTGCCCATGTAGCCAAGAACAAATTAGCACACAGGCCCTATAAAAGAAGAGACAGTTACAGAGAGTTCTTCATAAACTATTTCTCCACCTGAAAATTACAGCTGAAAGAGGCTTTTAAATTATTTTTTAATGTTTATTTATTTTTGAGAGACACAGAGACAGAGTGCGAGCTGGGGAGGGGCAGAGAGAGAGGGAGACACAGTATCCGAAGCAGGCTCCAGGCTCTGAGCTGTCGGCACAGGGCCCAGTGAGGGACTCAAACTCAGGAACTGCGAGATCATGACCTGAGCTGAAGTCGGCCACTTAACTGACTGAGCCACCCAGGCACCCCTGAAAGAGGTTTTATTAGAACTATTCAAATGCTATACATATTAATTCAAATCTAAATAAAGATCAAGAAATCTTACGATGAAAACATATTAAAAAAATTGATCTATCCTTTGCCTTCAGCTCATTTCATAGCCAAATTACTCCAGGCAGCTGGAAAAAGCTATTTTTATTTTTAAAACCTCTGGGGAAGTGTATTTCATTCTTTTTTGCCCATTTATTCATGGTTAGGAAGCTCTGACTGCAATATTGGTTTCTGTAATTTTTAATGTTAAATTTGGAGTACTAACTGATGTATTAAAATATTAATATGACATCATGAATTATTGAAAATATAGCAACTAATGAAATTCATCCTAGCATTCAAACCTGTGTACAATGCTCCCAATATAAGCATGGCATCATATGGAGTCTGTGAGAAATGTTATATATTATATATAACTATCAAAATACATGAAATTAGCTGTGTTAATGGTGAAACCTCAGTTTCAGTCCTAATTACCCTATAGTAGTATGCAAATTAGAAGTATTCATCAAGATAGGAAAATCAAAACTGTGGCAGCCAGCCAACCTCCAAAATGGCATCAATGAGCCTCATATCCTGGCATCCATGCCCTTGTGCAGTTCCTTGCCACATAAAATCAGCTGGCCTGATTAAAGGACAAGTCATTTAAACTGCAGTTTCCACCTTAATATGTCTAGGATCACTCACTCTGGGAAAAGTCAGCTGTCAGCTCATGAGAAATTCCAACAACTCTTAGGAGATGTCGATGTCCTGAGGGAGGCAGCTCCTACTTCAGGAATTCCGGCTGGTCCAGGGTTCCCTGTGTGAGGGCTGGTCTAGGACAAAAGATGTGGATCCAGTCTCATATCAGGACTGCCCAAAGTTTATTATTCCTTTAGGGTTTTAATAATTTTTTTAAGCACAGGAAGTATACATTTTGTAAAGATAGACAGGATGAAATCATTCCAATTTCTCAAGGTTCATAGTAAAAAAAACTGATTAAAATGAGCTTCACATTCCATAGAACTACAAAGGATGCTTGTTTTTTAGATTACATAGAATGTTTAAACAATCAGTATATGAGGGAAAAAATAGCTCACATGTAGTCAAAGCATAACTAATGGTTACATTCTGGTAAATATCATGGGTTGAAAGAATAAGAACAAGGTATACAGATATCAATTAAAGGTTTTAGCTAGAGTCAAAGGATTATGTGAAAAACATGTTTTTCTCTAAAGTTACTCCCTAAGATTATTTTGTCTACTGACTATTAATAATGTCTTAACCCGAAAACTACAGCAATCATCACATTCCCAAGGGTCAGGCTGCACTCTTGAGTATAGTGAGAAAAGATTAGGAATTATATCTTATGTTATTACTATTGAATGGTTTTCTTTTTATTTCTACGACAATCAACACTATATGTCTCTAAGGCTTATAACACTAAATAAACAGGTCAGAACCTATTCCGGCTCGGGGTGGGGGGGCACTGGAGCCCTTTTGCTTCACCCTGCAGCTACCACAGCAGGGGCTTGTTCTTGAGAGTTCTTCTTAGACCCAGGTTAACGATATGGCTTAGGCCCTGCACAGATTTTCCTACTAGCCGCATTGCGACTGTGTCTTAGGTTGTTCCTCCTCTGAGGAATCTTACCCGTCTTTCGCTAATCAGCCATCCTCTGGGGTCAACAGGGCAGGTTGGATTGGAAACCATAGCTCCATGGCTTCCCTGCCAAGCACCAGCCTGTAGACACCCTTGTCTTCCGGCAGGGTCCAGGCTCTGGACAAATGGCCCTTGAACCTTAGGTCTTTACCCCGGGCATCGCCATCAGGGCTATTGTCTTCTGGTCTCTGGCAGTGGTAATAGCTTTTGCACATATGCAGTAGGGAACCAAGACCTCTTGTCAGCAGCCATGCGAGTGACTGAGCCATCTAGGAAGTGTATCTTCCATCTCCAGTTAAGCCTTCAGATGACTACAGCCTTAAGCTGCCATCTAGACTACAACCTCGTGAGAGACCCCAAAACAGAACCACTCAGCTAAGCTACTCCTGAATTCTTGATTGATAGAAACTGTGAGATAATAAAGGTTTATTGTTTTAAGACATTAATTTCTTTCTTTTTAAAAATTGTGTAGTTCTTTAATGTTTATGTATTTTTGAGAGAGAGCGAGAAAACAGGAGAGGGACAGAGAGAGGGAGACCTAGAGAATTCCAAGCAAGCTCTGTTCATGTTATTAGCACCGAGCCCAACACAGTGCTCAAACCCAGCAAACCATGAGATCATGACCTGAGCCCAAATCAAGAGTTGGACACTTAACCGATTGAACCACACATGTGCCCCTAAAACACTAATTTTTTGGGTGACTTCTTATTCAGCATTTGGTAGCTAGTAGAAAAATAGCACTGTAATCTGAAGATGACATTTCCATCACGCTGTCTCATGGAGAGAACTGCCACTGCTACATCCAATAAATCTATGCCTCATCCCATCCCAAATGTTTTAGTCAAATCAAGCCCTAATCTAACCTTTCCAACATTATATACTCCTTCACTATCTACTCTGGTCCAGCAAAACTGGTCAATTCACTGTTACCTGAACATTTTCCTGTCTCCATGTATTAATTAAATTTTTTCCTCTTGTTGAAAAGCATTTATTTTTCCTGCCTTTAATGTAAAAATCACACGTTTCCTTCAGAATCCTCTCAGCTGCCACCTGCTTCATGGAAGCTTTACTGTGATCTCTGAAACTGGATGATATATCTTCCTCCATTTAAGCCCTGTATTATCAGAGACTATTTTAGTTGCAAGTGACAGAATCCCAACTCAGACTAGCTCAAGCAAAAATAACATTTACTAGAAGGCAAGGTGGCAGTTGAATAGGAAAACATTAAGCTTGTGTCATCCCACGAATACAATTGGATAACTATTAAGTCATCCTAAATACCCCAGAAACTGATCTGAAGATTGGCAGAACAAATTCCAAAACTGAACGTAGAGAAAGTCCATATCAAAGAAGGTAGGAAGTGCACAGATGCAGTTTGAGAGAAAAATGGTTCAGGGCACTACAGTGGGGAGGGACTCACAGTTGCATAGAAGGGCAAGAAACAGACTAGCGCCCAGGAGAGTGAATGGGAGGAAATAAATCATAGCAATTTGCTTGTAAAGCACAAGGGGCTAAATTTTGTGAGTTCTTGCAACCAGTGCTAAAGCCTGAATTTTTAAAGGTTGGCAGGCATGGCTTGGATAGAGCCTGGAGGCCATTGGGACTTCTCTTGAAGAGAAGGCAAGGCAAACAGCCTATGGGCATGCATCATGGAAATAGTAATCTGAAGAGTGCTTGGGGCACGCAGTGGGTAGGTTATTTCCTCATCTCAGAGTGTGTCCATAGAGGCAGCATTCATGGAGAGATGCCTCTGGGAACAAAGGAACTGGCAAGTGCCATTTGCCTCCCTCACCCTTCAGCATAAGCACCGGACCACCTGTGGTAACCACCACAGAGCAGATACTGGCAACCTAACTTGCTTACAAGTCCTACCTCCTACACTCCAGGCGAACCCCCCTTCCCAGTCACACTTGCCTCAGTCCCAGCATGGTAGGCCCCCTCACCCAGACGACAAGTTTAAACACTTGCTTACACCTGATCTCCTGACTCAGAAAATTTGTAGGCCTTGGTTCCAGTGACAGTGACAACTGGTCTTATTTCACAAAGAGACCAGAGCACATCTGGTAAGATTGCACCACATTTAGGCCAGAGACCCAACTCTGCTCAAAATAAGCAAAGAGGGCCTCTGCAAATGACTGGCCTGAAGGATAAGGTAGCCAGTACAAAATAGCACCATGCATGGAGCACACATTGGAGATACTTCTGATGCACCAGGACTTGGGAAACATGGGACACTATATGGCAGGACACTATTGGACCTCTTCTTCATAAGGCCATTACCCTTATCAATAGGAGATATAGGTGACTTTTCTAACACAAAAAAGCAGGCTCAGAAACTTAGACAAGATGAGAAGACAGAGTAATTTATCCCAAATGAAAGAACAGGACAAGTCCATACCCAGAGACCTAAAGCAAAACAGACATAAGTAACATGCCTGATAGACAATTTAAAGTAATGACTGTAGATACTCACTGCATTTGAGAAATAAATGAAAGATATCCGTAAGACCCTTAATACAGAGATAAGGAATAGGATGGCAGAGGTAAAGGGCTCAATAAACAAAATGAGAAACATGACTGATGGAATGAACAGCAGTCTGGAAGATGCAGAGGAACAAATTAATAACCTAGGAGACAGAGTAATGGAAAATAATCAGGTAACAAAAGAGCAAAAAAGGAATTATGCAAAATGAGAATAGACTTAGAGAACTCAGTGACTCCATCCAGTGTAATAATATTTGTATTATAGGAGTCCCAAAAGAAGAAGAGAGATAAAAGGGGACATAAAATTTATTAGAAGAAATAATAGCTGAAAACTTCCCTAATCTGGTGAAGGAAACAGATACCCATGTCTAAGAGGCACAGAGAACTGCAACAAATTCAACAAAATCAGGTATATACCAAGTTATATTGTAATTAAATTGGCAAAATATACTCATAAAAAATTTAAGAGGAGCAAGGCAAAGAAAGACAGTAACATACAAGGGAAATATCATAAGATATCTGATATCTTAGAATATCACTGGATTGTTCAGAAGAAACTTTCGAGGCCAAAAGGGACTCAAATGATATATTCAGAGTACTTAATGGGAAAAATATGCACCCAAGAACACACTATCCAGCAAGGCTATCATTCAAATATAAGGAGAGATAAAGAGTTTCCCAGACAAACAAAAAATAAGAAGTTAATTACCAGTAAATCAGTCCTGCAGAAATATTAAAAGGGACACTTTGAAAGACCAAAAGTAACAGTACAAAGGTAGAAAACACAAAAGCCATAAAAAGAAATACATCTGTAAAAAAATCAGTCAAGGAACTTACAAAGTAAAAGGATGTACAATATAATACCATATACCTAAAACATGGGAAAGTGAGGAGTAAAGAATGGATTCAAATTTAAAAGATTAAATGAATATAGACTGCTATATGAAAAAGATTTCATATAAAGACCTAATGGCCACAACAAATCAAAAATAACTAATGAGTATGCAAAGAATAAACAGAAAGGAATCTAAATATATCACCAAAGAAAACCAGCAAACAATGCAAGAGAGAAAGACAAAGTAACAGAGAAAATCTTCAGAAGCACGCAGGAAAGAAGTAATAAAATGGCAATAAATATGTATCTATCAATAATTACTTTGAATGTAAATGGACTAAACGATCAAAAGACATAGGGTGACAGGATTGATAAAAAAACAAAACCCAATTATATGCTACCTACAAGAGACTCATTTTAGACCTAAAGATATCTGCAAATTGAAACTGAGGAGATGGAGAAACACTTATCATGCAAATGGACTTCAAAAGAAATATGCAGTAGGAACACTTACATTAGACAAAATAGACTTCAAAACAAAGACTGTAACAAAAGACAAAGAAGGACACTATATAATAATAAAGGAGAAAGTCCAACAAAAACATATAATAATTGTAAATATTTATGCACCCAACGTATAGCACCCAAATATACAAAAAGTTAATAACAAATGTATAGAAAATAATGGGTATAATATAGGAATAATAGGGGAATTTAAGACTCCACTCACATCAATGGACAAATCATCTAAATAGATAATCAACAAAGATAATGACTTTGAATGATACACTACAATGGATGGATTTAACAGATATATTCAGAACATTCCATCCTAAAACGATACACATGCATTTCAATTACACATGAAACGTTTTCCACAATAGATCACATATTAGCCCATAAAAAATCCTCAACAGGGGTGCATGTCTGCCTCAGTTCGTGGAGTATGCAACTCTTGATCTTGGGGTTGTAAGTTTTAGCCCCACCTTGGGTGTAGGGATTACTTAAAAATAAAATCTTAAAAGAAAGCCTCAAGAAATTCGAGAAAATTGCAGATATACCATGTACATTTTTGACCACAATGCTATGAAACTAGAAATCAACCACAAGAAAAAATCTGGAAAGACCACAAATACATACATGGAAGTTAAATAACAAGCTACTAAACAACGAATGGGTCGATGAGGAAACAAAGCAATAAAAAAAAATCCATGGAAACAAATGAAAATGAAAACACAATGGGCCCAAACTTTCAAGATGCAGGAAAAGCAGTTCTAAGAGGGATGTTTATAGTAATATAGACATACCTCAAGAAACAAGAAAAATCTCAAATAACAACCTAACCTTACACATAAAGGAACTAGATAAATAACAATAAAACCTGAAGCCAACACTATAAAGGAAAAAATAAAAATAATAGGAAAATAAATCATATAGACACTAATAAAAATGATAGAATGGATCAATGAAATCAGGAGGTGGTTCTTTGAAAAAGTCAATAAAATTGAGAAACTTCTACCCAGACTTATCAAGGATAAAAGAGAAAGGACTCTACATAAAATCACAAGTGAAAGAGGGGAACTAATAACCAACACCACAGAAATACAATTATCAGAGAATACTATGAAAAACATATGCCAAAAAATTGGGCAACCTAAAAGAAATGGATAAATTCCTAGAACCATATAAACTACCAAAACTGAAACAGAAAGAAATATAAAACTTGAACAGACTGATAACCAGCAAAGAAATTGAATCAGTACCCCCAAACCCCCAACAAACAAAAGTCCAGGACCAGAGGGTTTCACAGGTGCATTCTACCAGATGTTTAAAGAAGAATTAATACCTAATCTTTTCAAAATATTCAAAAAAATAGAAACTGAAGGAAAACTCCAAATTTATTCTATGAGGCCAGTATTACCCTGATTCCAGAACCGAAAAAGAGAACACATAAAACAGAACTACAGGTCAATATCTCTGATTAACTTAGATGCAAAAATCCTCAACAAAATACTAGCAAACCAACACTGGCAATATATTAAAAAATTACTCACCATATTCCTGGTTTGTAGGAGTGGTACAATATCCACAAATCAATCAAAATGATACATCACACCAATAAAAGGAAGAATAAGAACCATATGATCCTTTCAATAGATGCAGAAGAAGCATTTGACAAAATACAACATCCATTCATGATAAAAACTCTAAACAAAGTAGGTATAGAGGAAACATACTTCAACATAATAATGGCTATATTTGAAAAAACCCACAGCTAACATCATCCTTAATGGGCAGACACTGATAGCTTTTCCCCTAAGGTCAGGAGCAAGACAAGGATATCCCCTCTCACCACCTGTATTCAGCATATTACAGGAAGTACTAACCACAGCAATCAAACAACAAAATGAAATATCCAAATTGGTAAGGAAGAGGTAAAAATTTCACTATTCATAGATGACATGATACAATTTACAGAAAGCCTGAAAGATTCCACCAAAAACTGCTAGAACTGATAAATGAATTCAGTAAAATCAATGAACAAAAATCTGTTCCATTTCTATATATCAATGAAGCAGCAGAAAAATTAAGAAAACAATCTCACTTACAATTGCACCAAAAATAATAAGGTACCTAGGAAATAAACTTAACCAAAGAGGTGAAATATCTTTACTCTGAGAACTATAAAACACTGAAGAAAGCAATTGAAGAGGGCACAAAGAAATGGAAAGACATTCCATACGCATGGATTGGAATATTGTTAAATATTGTAGTTAAAATATCTATATACCCAAAGCAGTCTACACATTTAATGCAATCCCTATCAAAATACCAACAACATTTTTCACAGAGCTAGAACAAACAGTCCTAAACTTCATATGGAACCACAAAAGACCCCAAATAACCAAAACAACCTTGAAAAAGAAAAATGAAGCTGGAGGAATCACGATTCTGGACTTCAAGTTATATTACAAAACTATCGTAATCAAAACAGTATGGTAAGCTCAAAAATAGACACATAGATCAATGGAACAGAATAGAAAACCAAGAAATAGACCCACAACTCTCTGGTCAACTAATTGTTGACAAAGTAGGATAGAATATCCAATGGGAAAAAAGACTCTAGCAAATATTGTCGCGAAAACTGGACAGCAACATGCAAGATAATGAAACTGGACCACTTTATTACACCATACACAAAAGTTCAAAACAGATTAAAGACCTAAATATGAGATCCAAAACCATAAAAACCCTGGAAGATAACACAGATAACTTCTCTGACACCAGCCATAAAAAGTTTTTCTAGATACATCTCCCTGAGACAAGGGAAACAAAATAAAACTGAACTATTGGGACTTCATCAAGATAAAACTTCTGCACAGCAAAGGAAACAGTCAACAAAACTAAAAGGCAACCTACCCAGTGGGAGAAGATATTAGCAGATGACATTTCTGATAAAGGGTTAGTATTCAAAATATATGAACAATTTAAAAACTCAACACCCCAAAAATAAATAATCCAATTTAAAAATGAACAAAAGACATGAACAAACATTTTTCCAAATAAATCATCCATATGGCCAACAAACACATGAAAGGATAGTCATCATCACTAACCATCAGAGAAATGCAAATCAAAACTATAATGAGATATCACCTCACACCTGACAGAATGGCTAAAATCAACCACACAAGAAACAACAGGTGTTGGCGAGGGTGTAGAGAAAAAAGAACCCTCGTGCACTGTTGGTCAGAATGCAAACTGGTGGAGTCACTGTGGAAAACAGTTGGAGATTCCTCAAAAAGGTGAAAATACTACTATCCTGTGATGTAGCAATCACACTACTATTTACCGAAATAATACAAAAACACTAATTCAAAGGGATACTTTCACCACAATGTTTATAGCAGCATTATTTACAATAGCCAAGATGTGAAAGCAGCCCCTGTGTTCATCAATTAATTAAGGCTAAAGAAGCTGTGTATATATATACAATGGAATATTATTCAGTCATAAAAAGTAATGATGTCTTGCTTTGCTATGTCATAGATGGAGCTGGAGAGTATAATGGTAAGGGAAATAATTCAGTCAAAGAAAGACAAATACCACATAATTTGACTCATATGTTGAATTTAAGAAAGGAAACAATTGAGCAGAGGGAAAAAAGAAGGACCAACCAAGAAACAGACTCTTAACTATGGAGAGCAAACATAAGGTTACTACAGGGGAGATTGTTGGGGTATAGTTTAAATAGGAGATGTGGATTATGGAGTGAACTTTTTCTGATGAGCACTAGGTGATGTATAGAATTGTTGAATCACTATATTATACACATGAAAATAATATAATACTGTTCTTAACTGAAATTAAAATAAAAACTTAAAACACATTTGTTGATTCACATAACAAGATATGGAGGTGGCTTAACTATAACTGGATCCTGAGACTCAAACTCAATGTCATTCATTAGTTCTCTCTCTCTCCCTCTTTCACCATTTCTTGGTCCTGCTTTCCTGAGTACCTATGAAGATTTCCTTATTCCATAGGCAGTCTCTTCATTGGGGGAAAACAGCTGTTAGAAAGATACACATTAAACCCTTACAGTTTGTTATTCAAAAGTAGTCTCTCCATCTCTCCCCAGGTCCCTATATAAGGGTAGTCCTTGACTGTTCCTGTCAGCAGTGTACCAGCAGAAATTGAGGACACACTCAACCTTGGTAGTTTGTTGTCAGAGTCTGGGGTAAATCTGCATAGAATCTTGCAGCAATTACAGCAGAAGAGAGCTCTTATCATGTCTGGACCAGAATTGGTAAGAGGTAAGAAGAGTTAGCTGTGCTCAGAGAGGGTAGCTATATGGAGAAGGCCACCTGGTAAGCGTTGTGAATTCAGTAGATGGTTGTAGCCAATACACAGCAACTTTGAGAGGAACAGAGAGGAAGGTATATGGTCGTAGTATGGAAAATGGGAAAGTTGTTTTTAATGAGACTTGCAAAGTAGGTTATGGTGAGATTCTGAGGGACTTTGAATGGAAAGCTAATTGTGGATTTTATATATACAGGTAACTGGAAACACTGAGCTTTTTGTATGGGGAAAGGTATAATCATATCCTTAGAAGAAAATGTTGCTTGTGGTATGAAGACTATAGTAGAAAGAACAGAAGGTAGAATGATCACTTAGGAGGCTATTGTAATATTTTAGAAAAGGAAAATGAGTGCTGAAACCAGAGCAGTGACAGTGAGAAGGTAACAAGAATGAATCTGGAAGACATATAAGTAGAAAAGACAAACCAGTCAGTATATTGTGGGTGAGTGTGAGGATAAGAGAAGATAAATAAATCTTAACCCTCGATAATTAGAGAATAGCAATGAAACCACAGAAGATTTTATCAAAGCTATCACATTGCTTAGTTTTAGGAGGCACCATTCACATTGTGATCTATGTGAAAAGCATCCTCTGGAGTAGTGTAGCACATAAATTTCACAGTCTTCCCAACTATAAGTAAAGGTCCTGGCTTCTGTTTCCTTCCCATATTGAGAAAGTACCATTTCTGAGGCACCGGCGTGGCTCAGTTGGTTGAGCGTCCACTACAGCTCAGGTCATGATCTCATGGTTCATGAGTTTGAGCCCCACATCCAACTGGCTGATGTCAGTGCAAAGCCCACGTCTGATCTCCTGTCCCCCTCTCTGTCTGCACCTCCCTCACTCACACACACACACTCTCTCTCTCAAAAAGAAAGAAAGAAAGAAAGGAAGAAAGAAAGAAAGAAAGAAAGAAAGAAAGAAAGAAAGAAAGAAAGAAAGAAAGAAAGAAACCATTTCCTATTATTGACCAATGGAGATTTTAATTGCTGAGATGACAAGTAACCTATATAGTATATGGGAAAAATGTAAGAGACTAAAATTTAGGGAACAGCAAGTAAACAAGTAAAGTTGAATAACAAGCCAAGCAAGCAAAGTCGAATCTAGTGAAGTGAATAGGGCTGTGTGTTTAAATATTATTTATGTATTAGTTTACTATACTGTTTTATTTGTGTTGTTTCAAGAAGCAGTTGTTTGGGACTAATGGGCTTTCAAACTAGTGTTTCCAGGGTCAAGCATAAAGCAGAGTTTATCAGTTTATTGAGAAATAATTCATATACCACAGAATTCATTCATTTAAGGTGTATAGTTCAATGGGTTTTTAGTTTATTCACAGAGTTGTGCAACAATCAAGACAGTCAATTTCATCACTTCAAAAAGAAACCCCGTACCCATTAGCCATTACTCCCTTATCCTTTTTGGCATCAGTCCCACCCTATTTTTCAGCCTCTAAAACCACTAATCTACATTTCATCTCTATACCCTGTGCTGGACATTTCATATGAATGGAATCATACAATATGAGATATTTTGTGACTGACTGCTTTCACATTCCAGTGTATGGATATATAGCAGTTTGTTTACCCACTCATCGGTTGATGGGCATTTGGGTTGTTTCTATCTGTTGGCTATTATGAACAATGCTGCCATAAGTATTCATGTACAAGTTTTTGAGTGAACATGTGTTTTCATTTATCTTATGTATTTATCTAGGAATGGAATTGAAGAGTCATGTGGTAAGTCAATGATTAATGGATTGAGGAACTGCCAGACTGTTTTCCAAAGCGATTGAGCCATTCTGTATTCCTACCAGTATTGTATCATAATTTTGATTCTCCACATCTTTGCTGACACTTGTTATCATCTTACTTTTATGCTAGCCATCCTAGTAGATGTGAAATAGCATCTTTCAGTGTCTTTTTATTTTTTTATTTATATTTCCCTAGTTGTTTAGGTCTAGTAGCAGAATTTCAAACCAATCCTCACATTTAAGATAAAGCAAAGGTTATTTAAAAATCTTGAGATCAGTTTATTTAAGATATATTTACATCATTTCTTTGAGTATATTAACGAGAAAGAATAAAAAATTCTTAAAGTTAAAAGATATATTAAGTAGACCTACTAGGTTCAAGACACTAACAGAATGTATAAAGAGATACACAAATGAGTTATAATACTAGGCATTAGATGATAAATGTCACTATAAAGAAATAAACAAAATGTCACGAACATGAATAGGAAGGGACTCTTCCTTCTGCTCAGAGGGCTGATAGAAATCTTCAATGAGCTTAAAGTATAAGGTATATGCTTGAAGAATAGGGAATATGTGTGTGTGTGGCTATAGCTAAATAAACTTGTCTATACTTATTTCTTTATGTAAAGATTTTTAAAGTAATAAAACATATATTCTGGATATCCTTATAATTGTTTAGTGATAAAGCCAGGTTTTTCCCTTTTTAATTCTTTTAATCTTAAAAAATTCTATGCACTTTTAAAATTTTAAGTGATAGTTTAACTAATGAACATGTCAAGTTTATTACTGCACATAGTTGAGCTTTCTTTTGGTTTTACTTGGGGTGGAGAAATGGGAGAGGGGTGTGGCATGTGACCTGACTACCAAATACCCTTCACAGTCCCTTATTTATTTTTTATTGAAATATAATTCATACAATATTTTATCAGCTTCAGGTGGACAACATAGTGATTGAACATTTATATTTATATACATTATGAAATGATCACCATGATAAGTCTAGTTACCATCTGTAACTAAACATCTTATTTCAATACTATTGATTATATTCCCTATGCTCTGCATTATATGCCTGTTACCTTTATTTTATAACTGGAAGTTTGTACTTTCTAATCCCCTTTACCTATTTTGTCCATTTGTCCATTCCCCTAACCCTATATCCACTGGCAACCACCAGTTGGTTCTCTAACTTGAATTTATTTTTTTTCAATTTTTAAAGTTTATTTATTTTGAGAGAGAGAGAGAGAGAGAGAGAGAGAGAGAGAGACAGAGAGAGAGACAGAGAGAGAGAGAGTAGTAGTGAGAGAGAGTAGTAGTGGGAGAGAGGTAGAGAGAGAATCCCAAACAGGCTCTGCACTGTCAGCACAGAGCCCGTTTCTGGGCTCAATCCTGTGAACAGTGAGATCATAACCTGAGCCAATATCAAGAGTCAGATGCTCAACCAACTAGCCAGGAGGAACCCCTTAATTAACTTGAATTTAAATTTAAGGAAAAAAGAAGAAAATAAGGATACTACATGGGCTTGAGAAAAGTATAGAGGAAATTAGAGAATCCCTTACTACAGAGTTAAAAGAACTAAAATCTAGTAAGGCAAAAATACAAAAAGCTATAACTGAGATGCAAAACCCAATGGTTGCAGTCACAATGAGGATGGACAGAGCTGAGGAATGAATCAGTGATACAGAAGATGAAGTTATAGAAAATAATGAAGCTGAAAAAAGAGGAAAGAAAGGTATTGGATAACAAATGTAGACTTAGGGAACACAGCGACTCCTTAAAATGTAATAACATTAATATCATAGGACTCACAGAAGAAGGGAAAGAAACAGGAACAGGTTTATTTGATCAAATTATACATGAAAACTTCCCTAACCTGAGGAAGGAAACACACATTGCCAAAATCCAGCCATCACCAAGACATCATAGTCAAACTCATAAAATACACAGATAAGGAAAGAATCCTGAAAGCAACAAAGGGGAAAAAAAACTTAACTTTGAAGGGCAAAACAGATCAGATTCACAAATCTGTCCAGAAACTTGGCAGGCCAGAAGGGGTGGCATGATAATATTCAACATGCTAAGTGGAGAAAATATGCAGCCAAGAATACTAATCCAACAAGGCTTTCATTCAGAATAGAAGGAGAGATAAAGACAAACAAAACCTAAGAGTTCATGACCACTAAACCATCCCTGAAAGAAATAGTAAAGGGGAGTCTTTGAGTGGAGGAAAAAAGACGAAAAGCAACAAAAACTAGAAAGGAACAGAGAACATCACCAGAAATACCAAACTTACAGGTAACACAATGGCACTGAATTCATATTTTTCAATAATCATTGTAAATGGAAAAGGGCTAAATGTCCCAATCAAAAGTCATAGGGTATCAGAATGGATTTTAAAAAAATAAGATCCATCTATATGCTGCCTACAAGAGACTCATTTTAGATCTCATGACACCTGCAGATTGAAAGTGAAGGAATGGAGAACCATCTAACATGCTAATGGACAACAAAAGAAAGCTGGAGTAGCATACTTATATCAGACAAACTAGATTTTAAACCAAAGACTGTAACAAGAGATGAAGAAGGCCCATTATATTGTAATTAAGGGGTCTATCCATCAAGAAGTTCTAACAATGTAAATATTTATGCTCCCAACTTGGGACACCCAAATGTATGAATTACTTAAAAACAAATATAAAGAAACTCATATTTGACAATACATTAATAGTAGGGCACTTTCACACCCTGCTTACAACAACGAGAGAACATCTAAGCAGAAAATCAAAAAGGAAACAACGGTTTTGAATGACACACTGGAACATATAGACTTAACAGATATATTCAGAACATTTCATCTTAAAGCAGTATAATACACATTATTTCAAGTGCATGTGGAATATTCTCCAAAATAGATTACATACTGGCTCACAAAATAGCCCTAAACAAATACAAAAAGATTAAGCTCATACCATGCATATTTTCAGACCTCGACACTATGAAACTTGAAGTCAACTATAAGAAAAATTTTGAAAGACCAGAGATACATGGAGATTAAAAAACATCCTACTAAAGAATGAATGTGTTAACCAGGAAATTAAAGAAGAAATAAAAATACATGAAAGCAAATTAAAATGAAAACACAATACTTTGAAATCTTTGGGATGCAGAAAATGCAGTCCTAAGACAGAAGTATATTGCAATACAGGTCTACCTCAAAAAAATAAGAGAAGTCTCAAATATACAACCTAATCTTACACCTTAAGGAGCTAGACAAGGAAAAGCAAACGAAGCCTAGAGCCAGCAGAAGAAGGGAAATAATGATGATCAGAGCAGAAGAAATGATACAGAAACTTAAAAAAAAAAAAACAGTAGAACAGATTAAAGAAACTAAGAGCTAGGTTTAAAAGAATTAATAGAATTGATAAACCC
This sequence comes from Paguma larvata, assembly GCA_030068075.1. NCBI lineage: Eukaryota > Metazoa > Chordata > Mammalia > Carnivora > Viverridae > Paguma > Paguma larvata. The sequence goes on from CM057830.1 coordinate 66,854,091, forward strand.
CTAGCCAGACTTTCAAAAAGAAAAGAGAGGACCAAAATAAATAAAATCACAAATAGAAGAGGAGAGATCACGATGGAACACCACAGAAGTACAAACAATTATAAGAGAATATTTTGAAAACTTATATGACAACAAAGTGGGAAGAAATGAACAAATTCCTAGAAACATGAAAATTCCAACACTGAAAGAAAGAAATAGAAACTTGGAACAGACCCACAAATAATAAAGAAATTGAATCAGTAATAAAAAAAAACTCCCAACAAACAAAAGTCCAGATTCAGGTAGCTTCTCAGGGGAATTCCACCAGACTTAAAGAGGAAACAAACCTATTCGTCTCAAATTATTCCAAAAAATAGAAATGGAAGGAAACTTCCAAACACATTCTACGAGGCCAGTTTTACCTCGATTCCAAAACCAAAGACCCCACTAAAAAAGAGAATTACAGACCAATTTCCCTTGATGAACATGGATGCAGTAATTCTCAACAATACAGTAGCAAGCTGAATCCAACAATACATTAAAAGAATTCTTCACCATGATCAAGTGGGATTTATTCCTAAACTGCAGAAGTGGTTCAACATCCACAAATCAATCAATGTGATACACTACATTAATAAAGGATAAGAACCATATGATCCTCTCGATAGATGCAGAAAAAGCACTTGACAAAGCACATCATCCATTCATGGTAAAATCTTCAGTAAAGTAGGGATAGAGGAACATACCTCAACATCATAAAGGCCATATACGAAAGACCCATAGTTAGTATAATCCTCAATGGGGAAAAGCTGGCAGCTTTTCCTCTAAAGTCAGGAGCAAAACAGGGATGTCCACTCACGCCATTACTATTTAACATAGTACTGGAAATCTTACCCTCAGCAATCAGACAACAAAAAGAAAAAAAAAGCATCCAAATTGGAAAGGAAGAAGTCAAACTTTCATTCCTTGCAGACAACATGATACTGTACATTGAAAACCTGAAAGACTTCACCAAAAATGTTTTACAACTAATACATGAATTCAGAAATGTCACAGGATACAAAATCAATGTACAGAAATTTGTTGCATTTCTATACACCAATAATGAAGCAGCAGGAAAAGAAATCAAGGAATCAATCCCATTTACAATTGCACCAAAACCCTTAATATACCTAGAACTAAACCTAACCAAAGAGATAAAAGATCTGTACTCTGAAAACTATAGAAAACTTATGAAAAAAAAATTGAAGAGGACACAAAGGAATAGGAAAATAATACATACTTATGGATTGAAAGAACAAACATTGTTAAAATGTCTATACTACCCAATGTAATCTACATATTTAATGAAATCCCTATGAAAATACCACAAGCATTTTTCACAGAGGTAGAACAACAAACTTAAAATTTGTATGGAACCACACAAAAACTCTGAACAGCCAAAGCAGTCCTTAAAAAGCAAAGCATGATTCCAGACATCAAGCTGTACTACAAAGCTTTAGTCATCAAGATAGTATGATATTGGCATAAAAACAGACACATAGATCCATGGAACAGAACAGAAAACTGAGAAATGTATCCACAGCTATATGGTCAACTGATCTTCAACAAAGCAGGAAAGAATATCCGATGGGGGAAAAAAAAAGACAGTCTCTTCAACAAATGGTGTTGGGAAAACTGGACAGCAACATGCAAAAGTATGAACCTGGACCATTTTTTTACACCATACAGAAAAATGAATTCAAAAATTCATGATACAGGAAACCATCAAAATCCTAGAGGAGAAAACAGACAGCAACCTATTTGTCCTCATAGCAACTTCTTACTGGACATGTCTCTTTACTGTCCAGTTTTGCTGACTTGGATCTTTTTTGATCCAATTTATTTCCCTCTTTACCTTCAAATCTTGCTCCTTTCTTAAGTGGTACTGTTGATTTGCCCCAGCTCTTCAAAACTCATGCAGTGGATATAAATTGCACCATTTCAAAAGTCTGATATGAAGCCTCAGAACTTCTATTTTATTGTAATTCAAATTAGCTCATGAATCCCATTTTCACAACGGGCAGAAAACCCTAAACATGCCAATTTAATGTGTTTCATTAATTTAATGTATTTACTGGTTGAACACTTACATACAACACTAGTGCTCATCACAACAAGTGCCCTCTTTAATCCCCTTCACCTGTATAACCCATCCGCCAATCCAACTACCTTCTGGTAACCATCGATTTGTTCTCTAAAGTAAAGAATCCATTTATTGGTTGCCTTTCTTTTTCCCCGCTAGGTTCCTTTGTTTTGTTTCTTAAATTTGACATATGGGTGAAATCACATGGTATTTTTCTTTCTATGACTGACTTATTTTCCTTAGCATAATACACTGTAGCTCCCTCCACATTGTTACAAAATGGCAAGATTTCATTATTTTTTATGACTGAGTAGTATTCTATGGTGTGTATATCTATCTTTATATCTATATCTATATCTATGTGTCTATCGATCTATCTATCATCTATATACCTATCTATATCTATCTATCTATATCTATCTATCTATACCACTTCTTCTTTATGCATTCATAATTCCATGGACATTTGGGCTCTCTCCATTTTTCGGCTATTGTTGATGAACATCAAGGTGCATGTATCACTTTGAATTACTATTTTTGTACTCTTGTATTCTACCTAATAGTTCAATTTCTGGATTGTCAGGTAGTTCTATTTTTACCTTTTTGAGGAAATTCCCTACTATTTTCCAGAGTGGCTGCAACGGTTTGCATTCCCACCAACAGTGAAAGATGATTCCCATTTATTCACATCCTTGCCAACGCCTCTATTTACCAGTGTTGTTAATTGTATTATTTATTTATTTATTTATTTAAGGTAATTTTATTTTATTTTTTTTTAATAATTTATTTTCAAATTGGTTTCCATCTGACACCCAGTGTTCATCCCAACAAGTGCCCTCTTTAATGCCGGTCACCTCCTCACCCCCCTCACCCTCAGTTTGTTCTTAGTCTTTGAGAGTCTCTTATATTTTGTCTCCATCCCTTTCTGTGTCTTTTTTTTTCTTTTCCCCTCTTCCCCTCCCCCATGGTTTTGTTGTCTGTCAAAATACACCTATGCGTGGGAACATATGGTATCTGTCTTTTTCTGACTGACTTATTTCACTTAACATAATACCCTCCAGTTCCATCGATGTTGCTACATATGGCCAGATTTCATTTTTTCTCATATCAACGTAGTATTCCATTGTATATATGTACCACATCTTCTATATCCATTCATCAGTTGATGGACACATGATCTCTTTCCATGATTTAGCTATTGTCAAAAGTGCTACTATGAACACTGGGGTACACGTGGCCCTATGCATTAGCACTCCTGTGTCTCTTGAGTAGATTCCTAGCAGTGCTATTGCTGTGTCATAGGGTAGCTCTATTTTCATTTTTTTGAGGAACATTCACACCGTTTTCGTGAGTGGCTGCACTAGTTTGCATTGCCACCAACAGTGTAGGAGGGTGCCTGCTTCTCCACATCCCCACCAGCATCTGTAGTTTCCTGATTTATTCATATTAGCCACTCTAACTGGTGTGAGGTGGTATCTCAGTGTTGTGCTGATTTGTATTTCCCTGAGGATGAGTGACTTTGAGCATTGTTTCATGTGTCTGTTGGCCATCTGGATGTCCTCTTTGGAGAAGTGTCTATTCATATATTCTGCCCATTTCATCACTGGATTATTTGTTTTACGGATGTGGAGTTTGGTAAGTTCTTTATAGATTTTAGATACTAGTCCTTTATCCGATATGTCATTTGTAATTATCCTTTCCCATTCCGTTGGTTGCCTATCAGTTTTGTTGGTTGTTTCCTTTGCCAAGCAGAAGCTTTTTATCTTGATGAGGTCCCAGTAGTTCATTTTTGCTTTAGATTCCCTCGCCTTTGGAGATGTGTCGCGTAGGAGATTGCTGCGGCTCAGGTCAAAGAGTTTTTTTTCCTGCTTTCTCCTCTAGGATTTTAATGGTTTTCTGTCTCACATTCAGGTCCTTCATCCACTTAGAGTTTATTTTTGTACGTGGTGTAAGAAAGTGGTCTAGTTTCATTCTTTTGCATGTTGCTGTACAGTTCTCAGCACCATTTGTTAAAGAGGCTGTCTTTTTTCCATTGGATACTCTTTCCCACCTTGTCAAAGATTAGTTGGCCATATGCTTGTGGGTTCATTTCTGATTTCTCTATCCTATTCCATTGGTCTATGCATCTGTTTTTGTGCTAATACCATGCTGTCTTGATGATTACCGCTTTGTAGTAGAGGTTAAAATCAGGGATTGTGATGCCTCCTGCTTTGGTTTTCTTCTTCCATATTACTTTGGCTATTCGGGGTCTTTTGTGGTTCCATACAAATTTTAGGATTGTTTGCTCTATCTTTGCGAAGAATGTTGGTTCAATTTTGATTGGGATTGCATTGAATGTGTAGATTGTTTTGGGTAGTATTGCCATTTTAGCAATATTTATTCTTCCAATCCATGAGCATGGAATGTTTTAACATTTCCTTGTGTCTTCCACACTTTCCTTCATAAGTTTTTTATAGTTTGCAGCGTAGAGATCTTTTACATCCTTGTTCAGGTTTATTCCTAGGTATTTGATGGTTTTAGGTGCAATTGTGAATGAGATTCGCTTCTTTATTTCTCTTTCTATTGCTTCATTGTTGGTGTAAAGGAATGCGACCTATTTCTGTACATTGATTTTGTATCCTGCAACTTTGCCAAATTCATGATCAGTTCTAGTACGCTTTTGGTGGATTCTGTTGGGTTTTCCATGTAAAGTATCATGTCATCTGCACAAAGTGAAAGTTTGACTTCATCCTTGCCTATCCTGATGCCTTTTATTTTGCTTTCTTGTCTGATTGCTGATAATAGGACTTCCAACACTATGTTAAATAGCAGTGGTGAGAGTGGACACCCCTGTCGTGTTCCTGATCTCACGGGGGAAGGCTCTAAGTTTTTCCCCATTGAGGATGATATTAGCTGTGGGCTTTTCATAAATGGCTTTTATGATGCCTAAGTATGTTCCTTCTATCCCGACTTTCTCGAGGGTTTTTATTAGGAAAGGGTGCTGTATTTTGTCAAATGCCTTTTCTGCATCTATTGACAGGATCATATGGTTCTTATCTTTTCTTCTGTTAATGTGATGTATCACATTGAGTGATTTGGGAATGTTGAACCATCCCTGCAACCCAGGGATGAATCCTACTTGATCATGGTGGATAATTCTCTTTATATGCTGTTAGATTCTATTTGCTAATATCTTGTTAAGAATTTTTGCATCCCTGTTCATCAAGGATATTGGCCTGTAGTTCTCTTTTTTTGCTGGGTCTCTATCTGGTTTGGGAATCAAAGTGATGCTGGCTTCATAGAATGAGTCCAGGAGTTTCCCTTCCATCTCAATTTTTTTGGAACAGCTTGAGTAGAATAGGAATTAACTCTGTTTTAAATGTCTGGTAAAATTCTGTAGGGAAGCCATCTGGTCCAGGGCTTTTATTTGCTGGGAGATTTTTGATAACTGATTCAATTTCTTCACTAGTTATGGGTCTGTTCAAGTTTTCTATGTCTTCCCGTTTGAGTTTTGGTAGCTTGTGGCTGTTTAGGAATTTGTCCATTTCTTCCAGGTTGTTCAATTTGACAGCATATAGTTTTTTGTAATATTCTCTGATGGTTGCTTGTATTTCTGAGGGATTCGTTGTAATCACTCCATTTTCGTTCGTGATTTTATTGATTTGGTTTCTCTCTCTTTTATTTTTGAGGAGCCTGGCAAGAGGTTTATCAATTTTGTTTATTTTTTCAAAGAACAAGCTCTTGGTTTCATTGTTCTGTTCCACTACTTTTTCTGTTTCCATATGATTATTTTGTGCCCTAATCTTTGTTTTTTCTCTCTTTCTGTTGGATTTGGGTTGTCTTAGCTGTTCTGCTTCTAATTCTTTTAGGTGTGCTGTTAGAATTTGTGTTAGGAATTTTTCTTGTTTCTTGAGACGGGCCTGGATTGCAATATATCTCCCTCTCAAACTGCCATTGCCACATCCCAAAGGGTTTGGATTGTTGTATTTTCATTTTCATATGTTTCCATGTATTTTTTAATTTCTTCTCTGATTGCTTGGTTGATCCATCCGTCTTTTAGTAGGTTGTTCTTTTTTATTTATTTATTTTTTAAATTTTATAATAGTTTAATTTCAAATTTGTTTACATATAACACCCAGTGTTCATCCCAACACGTGCCCTCTTTAATGCCCGTCACCCCCTCTCCCCCCTCCCTCACCCCCCTCACCCTCAGTTTGTTCTTAGTCTTTGAGAGTCTCTTATGTTTTATCTCCCTCCCTCTCTGTGTCTTTTTTTCCTTCCCCCTCTTCCCCTCCCCCCTGGTTTTTGCTTAGTCTCACAAAGTCCACCTATTCATGGAAACATATGTTATCTGTATTTTTCTGACTGACTTATTTCACTTAACATAATACCCTCCAGTTCCATCCGTGTTGCTACACATGGCCAGATTTCATTTTTTTCTCATTTACTAGGTTATTCTTTAGCCTCCATATTTGTGGGGGTTTTCGAAACTTTTTCCTATGGTTGATTACAAGTTTCAAAGCATTGTGGTCTGAAAGTGTGCATGGTATGATCTCAATTTTTTTATACTTATACAGTGCTTCCTTGTGCCCCCAAATATGGTCTGTCTTAGAAAATGTACCATGTGCATTTGAGAAGAATTTAAATTCCTTTGCTTCTGGATGAAGGGCCCTGAAGATATCTGTCAGGCCCATCTGTTCCAGCGTGTCGTTCATGTCCATTGTTTCTATGGCAATCTCTGTTTAGTGGATCTATCTAGCGTTGTGAGTGGGACATTAAGGTCCCCTGCAGCTAGCACATTTTTATCAATAAGATTGCTTGCATTTGTAATAGTTGCTTACAAATTTGAGTGCCCCAGAATTCGGCGCTTAGATATTTATAATTGTTAGCTCTTCCTGCCGGATAGTCCCTGTGATTATTATATAATGCCCTTGTTCATCTCTTATTACATCTTTTATTTTAAAGTCCAGTTTGTCCAATATAAGTGTGGCTACTCCAGCATTCTTCTGAGTTCCCGTAGCATGGTAGATAGTTTTCCATCGGCTCGCTTTCAATCTGAAGGTGTCCTCAGGTCTAAAATGGGTCTCTTGAAGATGGGAGTTAGATGGGTCTTGTTTTTTAATCCATTCTGTTACTCTGTGTCTTTTAATTGGAGCATTTAGTCCCTTTATATTCAGGGTTAATATTGAAAAATATGGGTTTAGAGTCAAGGTGTTATCTGTACGTTTCATGCTTGTAAGGATGTCTCTGGTGCTCTGTGTTCCGTGCGACCTTTCCTTCATAAAGTGCCCCTCTGGATCTTGTAATACTGGTTTATTTATGATGTATTCCTTCAATTTTTGTTTGTTTGGGAAGGCCTTTATCTCTCCATCCATTTTGAATGACAGGCTGGTCGGGTAAATGATTCTTGGTTGCTTTTCCTTCCTGTTCATCACATTGAAGATTTCCTGACATTCCTTTCTGGCTTGCCAAGTTTCTGTAGATAAGTCTGCTACTACCCTAATGTGTCTGCCTTTGTAAGTCAAGGCCTGTTTATCCCTCGCTGCTTTCAGAATTCTCTCCTGTCTTTGTATTTCCCCAGCTTCACTATGATGTGTCGTGCTGAGGGTCTATTCGGGTTACGTCTGAGGGGAGTTGTCTTTGCCTCTTAGACTTCAATGCCCATTTCCTTCTTCATGTTGGGGAAGTTCTCATCGATGATTTGTTCAAGTACCCCTTCAACTCCTTTCTCTCTCTCTTCTTCCTCTAGAATTCCTATAATTCCTATAATACAGATATTATTCCGTTCGGTTGCATTGCTCAGCTCTCAAATTCTCCTTTCCTTTTCCTGAATCAGTTTCTCTCTCTTCTTCTCTGCTTCCTCCTTTCCGTAATTTTATCTTCTAATTCCCCTATTCTCTCTTCTGTCTCTTCAATCCGCGCTATGACTGCCTCCAATTTGTTTTGCCCCTCATTTAAAGCATTTTTTAACTCCTCTAGACCGTTTTTAAAGACCTTGATCTCTGCTTCTAGGTTCCCCCTGCTTTCTTCTATGCTTTTTTCAAGCTTGGCGAGTATTTTTATGTTTAGCATTCTATATTCTTGTTCTGTTAAGTTGTATGCTGTCACTATTTCCTGTGCAGTCTTTTGAGGGGAGTTCTTCTGTTTAGTCATTTTGGTCAGGTGTGTATTGGTTTATTTCCTAGTTCTCCCTGGAAAGGAGAAGTGTCAGACCGACAAACAGGAAACACAAACTCACAACCGTACTGACCAATAATACAGACAAAGAAATCACAACATAAAAAAGATTAACAAACGATACTCTGGAGGCATGCGACCTGACGTACCAGCTACACATTAATGATAGGGTGTGTTTTCTGCTGATGGTAGAGCACACATAGAGTAGTGACAGGTGTGGCAGAAGAAGAAATTGAACTTGACCAGGTAGAGAGATTAGAAGACTTGATCCAGCAGGAGAGAAAACAAAATGAGGAAGGATGTGAGGAAAGAGAAATGACGTTAGATGCTGCCCAGATGCACTCTGTGTTCTGACTATTCCATAGAGAGAGATAGGAAATTAAAGGGGGAGGTGTAGAATATGCATTGAGAGAGTGGGTTAATTGTCTGTTTAAGCAAGCCAAAATCTCTAGGTGACTGGTTTAGAGGTGGGGAGAGATAGGAAGGAGAAGAGGGAGAATATATCTAAAACCGAAGAATTGACCTAGAATTAATCCAGATAATGCTGCAGTGTTTGTGTCTCCATGGCTACCACTCCTGTAGAAGAGCATCTCCCATATTAGGAGTGGCGTGGCCTAGTGTAGGTGGGTCCCACCTCCACTGCTGGGGGGTTGAGTTCTAGGGTTTGGCTTTGTGGGAATATGCCACCACAATGGTGCCCTCCCAGCTCCGACAGTCTCATATCACTCCTCACGGACCCACAGTCTCAGATCATTCCTCAGTTTCCATCCTCAACTCTATCCAGGTTACCAGCACAATTCAATTTGCTGGCTGTTCGCAAGTCCCACCCTCAGCTGAGTTCCTTTAACTTGCTCTGACTGCTATGACTTATGTAAATTGAGTCTCTGACTCAGCACCGGTGCAAACACAATGGCGTCCCCCTAGCCTGTCTTCACGGACCTGGGGTCTCAGAACACTCCTCTGTGTCCATCCTCCACTTGGTCAGGGTTGTAGGGGAAGTACGACCTGCTGGGTGGTCGTGCACCCCTTGCACGCCCAGTTTTCCCTATTTAAATTGTGTTCCTGACTCAGCACCGATCCAGTGATGGAGCGACGCCTCTCTGTGTCACGGGCTGGGACAGCGTTGCTGGCTCTGGAGTGAAGAAAGCTCCGCCAGCTCCGCCGTGAACAATGGACCTTCTCTCCAAAAAGCCTCACGGATAGGGACTGGATTATATGCTCGTTTTCCGCCTGGGTTCGAGGTACTTTCCCCGCTGCTCCTTCTCTTCCCCTTGTCTTTTGGAGGAAGGGGCCCAGGGCTTGGGGCCCACTCCCCGAAGTCCACACCTCCATGGATCTCTTTCTTTCTCCCAGATTGCACTCACTCAGTCTCCCAGGATTTTCTGGATTTTGTGTTCTCTTCCCTGTAGCCTCCAACTCCTCTTCCTGCAAATCTCTGGGATTGAGAGCCCCTCAGTTTCAGTCCTTCTTAGTTTAAAAGACCCGGAGAGCAGCAGGTCCTCCTACTCCTCCGCCATGTTGGCCTCCTCCTAAACTTTCCCCAAGGTAATTTTATTTTGAGTGAGAGAAGGAAGAGAGAGAGGGATGGAGAGAGAGAGAGAGAGAGAGAGAGAATACCAAGCGGGCTCTGCATTGCCAGCATGGTGCCCTGTATGGGGCTTGAACCCATGAGATCATGACCTGAACCAAAACCAAGAGTCAGATGCTTAACTGACTGAGTCCTCAGATGCCCGTGTGTTGTTAATTCTAGCCATTCTGACAGGTGTAAAGTGATATCTCATTGAATTTTGACATGCATTGATGAGGAGTGATGCTCAGCAGCTTTTCATGTTTCTGTTGGACATCTGTATGTCTTCTTTGGAAAAATATCTATTCATGTCTTCTGCACATTTTTTAACTGGATTATTTGTGTTTTGGATGTTGAGTTTTATACGTTATTTGTATATTTATATATATTTATATATTTGGAACTATCTTCTCCCTTTCCAAGATTGCCTTTTAGTTTTGTTAATTATTTCCTTTGATGTGCACAAACTTTTTATTTTGATGAAACCTCAATATTTTTTTTTCTGAAGTATATTTATTTGAGAGAGATGCTTTGGTTTCTCTTCAGATAGAATAAATCTTTTGCCTTTTATTTATTTGAGAGAGAGAGAGTGCATGTGCATGCACAAGTGGAGGAGGGGCAGAGAGAGAGAGAGGGAGACAAGAATCAAAGCAGGTTCCAGGCTCCAAGCTGTCAGCGCAGAGTCTGATGAGGGGCTTGGACTCAAAAATCGTGTGATCATGACCTGAGCTGAAGTAAGATGCTTAACTGACTGAGCCACCCAGGTGCCCTGAAGCCACAATATTTTATTTTAGCTTTTGTTTCTCTTGCTTCAGGAGACATAATTAGTAAGAAGCTGCTATGGTCCATGTCAAAGACATTACTCCCTGGGTTCTTCTCTAGGATTTTGATGGTTTCCTGTCTTACATTTAAAACTTTCATCCTTTTTGAATTTATTTTTCTGTACGGTACAAGAGTGGCCCAGTTTGATACTTTTTGCATGTTGCTGTCCAGGTTCTCAACACTTTTGTTAAAGAGAATGTCTTTTTTTCCTTTTGTATATTCTTTCCTACTTGACCATATACTTGTGGGATAATTTCTGGGTTTTCTATTCTGCTCCATGGATCTATGTGTCTGCTTTTGTGCCAGTACCATATTATCTTGATCACTACAGCTTTGTAATATAACTTGAATTTGGGGATTGTGATGCCTCCTACTTTGCTTTTCTTTCTCAAGATTGCTTTGGCTACTCTGTGTCTTTTGTGGTTCCATACAAATATAGAATTGTTTGTACTACCTCTGTGAAAAATGCTGGTGATATATTAATAGGGATTGGTATTAAATATGTAGATTGATTTGGGTAATAGTCATTCTAACAATATGTGCTCTTCCAACTCATGAGCATGTAATGCTTTCCCATTTCTTTGTGTTGTCTTCAATTTATTTCATTAGTATTTTATAGCTTTAATGGTACAGATCCTTCACCTCTTTGGTTAGGTTTATTCCTGGGTATGTTAAGATTTCTGGTGCAATTGTAAATGGAATTGATTCCTTAATTTCTCTTTCTCCTACTTCAATCACTGAAACACAGAAATGCAACAGATTTCTGTACATTGACTTGTATCCTGCAACTTTACTGAATTTGTGTTATTAGTTATAGCAATTTTTGGTAGAGTCTTTTGGGTATTCTACATAGAGTATCATGTTGTCTGAAAATAGTGAAAGTTTGATTTCTCCTTTACATATTCGGATGCTTTTAATTTATTTTGGCTGTGTGATTGCTGAGGCTAGGATTTCCGAAAAGGTGTTAAATAATAGTGGTGAGAGTGAATGCCCCTGTATTGTCTTTGACCATAGAGAAAAAGCTCTCAGTTTTTCCCCCACTGATGATGATATTAGCTGTGGATTTTTCCTATATGGCCTTTATTGATGTTGAGGTATGTTCCTCTATCCCTACTTTACTGAAGATTTCACAATGAATGGATGATATACTTTGTCAAGTGCTTTTTCTGCATCTATTGAGAGGATCTTATGGTTCTTATCCTTTCTTTTATTAATGTGGTGTATCAGATTGATTGATTTGTGGATATTGAACTACTTCTGCAGCCCAGGAATAAATCCCACTTGATCGTGGTGAGTGATTCTTTCAGGTACTGTTGTGTTCAATTTGCCTATAATTCTCTTTTATAGTGGGGTCTTTGTCTTGTTTTGGCATCAAGGCAATACTGGCCTTGTAGAATTAGTTTGGAAATTGTACTTCCATTTCTATTATTTGGTATAGATTGAGAAGAATAGGTATTAACTATTTTTAAATATTTGGTAGAATTCCACTGAGAATCCATCTGACACTAGACTTTTGTTCTTTGCCGATTCAGTTTCTTTGCTGGTTTTATATCTGTGCAACTTTTCTATTTCTCCCTGTTTCAGTTTTGGTAGTTTATATGTTTCTAGGAATTTATCCATTTCTTCCAAATTATCCAAAATGTTGGCATATAATTTTTCATAATATTCTCTTATAATTGTTTGTATTTCTGCGGTGTTAGTTGTGATCTCTTCTCTCTCATTTGTGATTTTATTTGGGTCCTTAGTCTCTCACTCTCTTTCTCTCTGTTTCTCTTTTCTCTCTCTATTTTGGTGATTATGGCTTGGGTTTATCAATTTTATTAATTCTTTCAATGAACCATCTCCTGGTTTCACTGATCTGTTCTACTGTTGTTGTTGTTTTTTTAAGTTTCTATATCATTTATTTCTGCTCTAATCTTTATTATTTCCCTTCTGCTGGCTCTAGGATTCATTTGTTGTTCTTTTGGTAGCTGCTTTAGGTGTTAGATTAGGTTGCATATTTGAAATTTTTCTTGCTTCTTCCGGTAGGCCTGTATTGCTATATAGTTCCCTTGCATGACCTCTTTTGATGTATCCAGATGGTTTTAGACTCTAGGGTTTTCATTACCACATGTGTCCTTGTAATTTTTTATATCTTATTTAATTTCTGAGTTAACACATTCATTCTTTAGTAGGATGGTCTGTAACCTCCATGTATTTCTGGTCTTTTACTTTTTTTTTTTCTTGTGGTTGACTTCAAGTTTCATAGTGTGGTCTGAAAGTATGCATGGTATGATCTCAATCTTTTGTACTTGTTGAGGGGTGACTCATGAACCAGTATGTAATCTACTCTGGAGAATGTTCCATGTGCACTTGAAAAGAATGTGTATTCTCCAGCTTTATGATGATTTATTCTGAATATATCTGTTAGGTCAATCCAGTGTAGTGTGTCATTCAAAGCCATTGTTTCCTTAGATGATCTCTCTGTTGCTGTAAGTGGGGTGTGAAAGTGCCCTACCATTATTGTATTGCCATCGATGAGTTTCTTCATCTTTGTTTTAAAGTGATTTACAGCGGGCGCCTGGGTGGTTTAGTTGTTTAAGCATCCAACATAGCTCATGTCATGATCTCATGGTTCATAAGTTTGAGCCTTGCTTTGGGCTCTGTGCTGTCAGCTCAGAGCCTGGAGCCTGCTTTGGGTTCTCTGTCTCCCTCTCTCTCTGTCCCTCCCTGCTCTCTCTCTCTCTCTCTCTCTCTCTCTCTCTCTCTCTCTCTCAAAAATACATAAACATTAATTTTTTATAAAAATACACATTTTTATATATTTGGGTGATCAAGTTGGGGACATAAATACTTAAATTGTTAGATCTTCTTGGTAGATATACCCCTTAATTATGATATAATGCCCTTTTTTACCTCTTGTTACAGTCTTCGGTTTAAAATCTAGTTTGTATGATATAATATGGATACTCTGGCTTATTTTGTTTTCAATTAGTACGATAGATATTTCTCCATCCCTTCAGTTTCAATCTGCAGGTGTCTTTAGGAATAAAATGAGTCTCTTGTAGGCAGCATATAGATGTTTTCTTTTTGTTTTTGTTTTTCATCTATTCTGAAACCCTATTTCTTTTGCATGGAGCATTTAGTCCATTTACATTCAGATGATTATTTTTTTATATATAATAGTTTATTTTCAAATTGGTTTACATATAACACCCAGTGTTCATCCCAACACGTGCCCTCTTTAATGCCTGTCACCCTCTATACCCCCTCCCTCACCCCACTCACCCTGTTTGTTCTTAGTCTTTGAGAGTCTCTTATGTTTTATCTCCCTCCCTCTCTGTGTCTTTTTTTCCTTCTCCCTCTACTCCTTCCCCTGGTTTTTGCTTAGTCTCACAAAGTCCACCTATTCGTGGAAACATATGGTATCTGTCTTTTTCTGACTGACTTATTTCACTTAACATAATACCCTCCAGTTCAATCCATGTTGCTACACATGGCCAGATTTCATTTTTTCTCATTGCCATGTAGTAGTCCATTGTATATATGTGCCACATCTTCTTTACCCATTCGTCAGTTGATGGGCACTTGGTCTCTTTCCATGATTTGACTATTGTCGAAAGTGCTGCTATGAACATTGGGGTGCATGTGCCCCTATGCATCAGCATTCCTGTGTCTCTTGGGTAGATTCCTAGCAGTGCTACTGCTGGGTCATAGAGTATCTCTATTTACATTCTTTTGAGGAACCTCCACACCGTTTTCCAGAGTGGTTGCACCAGTTTACATTCTCACCAAAAGTGTAGGACGGTGCCTGCTTCTCCACACCCCAGCCAGCATCTATAGTTTCCTGATTTATTCATTTTAGCAACTCTAACCGGTGTAAGGTGGTATCTCACTGTGGTTTTGATTTGTGTTTCCCTGATGATGAGTGACTTTGAGAATCGTTTCATGTGTCTGTTGGCCATCTGAATGTCCTCTTTGGAGAAGTGTCTATTCATATCTTCCACCATTTCTTTACTAGATAATTTGTTTTTTGGGTGTGGAGTTTGGTAAGTTCTTTATAGATTTTAGATATTAGTCCTTTATGCGATATGTCATTTGCGATGATCTTTTCCCATTCCGTTGGTTGCCTATTCGTTTTGTTTGTTGTTTTTTTGCCGTGCAGAAGCTTTTTATCTTGATGAGGTCCCAGTAATTCATCTTTCCTTTTAATTCCCTTGCCTTTGGAGACGTGTCGAGTAAGAGATTGGTGCGTCTTAGGTCAAAGAGGCTTTTTCCTGCTTACTCCTCTAGGATTTTGACGGTTTCCTTTCTCACATTCAGATCTTTTATCCATTTAGAATTTATTTTTGTGAGTGGTGTAAGAAAGTGGTCTAGCTTCATTCTTTTGCATGTTGCTGTCCAGTTCTCCCAGCACCATTTATTAAAGAGGCTGTCTTTTTTCCATTGGATACATTTTCCTGCTTTGTCAAAGATTAGTTGGCCATATACTTGCGGATCCATTTCTGAGTTTTCTATTCTATTCCATTGGTCTATGTGTCTGTTTTTGTGCCAATACCATACAGTCTTGATGACTACCGCTTTGTAGTAGAGGTTAAAGTCTGGGATTGTGATGCCTCCCGCCTTGGTTTTATTCTTCAGTATTATTTTGGCTATTCGAGGTCTTTTGTGGTTCCATACAAATTTTAGGATTGTTTGCTCTAGCTTTGAGAAGAATGCTGGTGCAATTTTGATTGGGATTGCATTGAATGTGTAGATTGCTTTGGGTAGTATTGCCATTTTAACGATATTTATTCTTCCAATCCATGAGCATGGGATGTTTTTCCATTTCCTTGTGTCTTCCTCAATTTTCTTCATAAGTTTTTTATAGTTTTCAGTGTAGAGGTCTTTCACGTCTTTGATTAGGTTTATTCCTTAGTATTTTATGGTTTTTGGTGCAATTGTGAAAGGGATTAGCTTCTTTATTTCTCTTTCTGCTGCTTCATTGTTGGTGTGTAGAAATGACACCGATTTCTGTACATTGATTTTGTACCTTGCAACTTTGCTGAAATCATGGATCAGTTCTAGTAGGCTTTTGATGGATCCCGTCGGATTTTCCATGTAAATTATCATGTCATCTGCAAAAAGTGAAAGTTTGACTTCCTCCTTGCCAATCTTGATACCTTTTATTTTGTTTGTTGTCTGATTGCTGAAGCTAAGACTTCCAACACTATGTTAAATAGCAGTGGCAAGAGTGGACACCCCTGTCGTGTTCCTGATCTCAGGGGGAAGGCTCTCAGTTTTTCCCCATTGAGGATGTTATTAGCTGTGGGCTTTCATATATGGTTTGTATGATGTTTAAGTATGTTCCTTCTATCCCGACTTTCTCGAGAGTTTTTATTAAGAAAGGGTGCTGTAGTTTGTCAAATGCTTTTTCTGCATCTATTGACAGGATCATATGATTCTTATCTTTTCTTTTGTTGATGTGATGTATCACATTGATTGATTTGCGAAAATTGAACCAGCCCTGCAACCCAGGGATGAATCCTACTTGATCATGGTGGATAATTCTCTTTATATGCCGTTGGACTCGATTTGCTAGTATCTTTTTGAAAATTTTTGCATCCATATTCATCCGGGATATTGGCCTGTAATTTTCTTTCTTTCCTGGGTCTCTATCTGGTTTGGGAATCAAAGTGATGCTGGCTTCATAGAATGAGTCTGGGAGTTTTCCTTCCGTTTCAGTATTTTGGAACAGCTTGAGGAGGATTAGAATTAACTCTTTTTTAAATGTCTGGTAAAATTCCACAGGAAAGCCATCTGGTCCAGGGCTTTTATTTGATGGGAGGTTTTTGATAACTGATTCTATTTCTTCACTAGTTATGGGTCTGTTCAAATTTTCTATTTCTTTCCGTTTGAGTTTTGGTAGCATGTAGCTATTTAGGAATTTGTCCATTTCTTTCAGGTTTTCGAGTTTGGTGGCATATAATTTTTCATAATATTCTCTGAAGATTGCTTGTATTTCTGAGGGATTGGTTGTAATTTCTCCCTTTTCATTCACGATTTTATCTATTTGAATTCTCTCTCTTTTCTTTTTGAGAAGCCTGGCAAGAGGTTTGTCTATTTTGTTTATTTTTCAAAAACAACTTTTGGTTTCATTGATCTGTTCCACTACCTTTTCTGTTTCCATATGATTAATTTGTGCCCTCATCTTTGTTATTTCTCTCTTTCTGCTGGGCTTGGGTTGTTTTAGTTGTTCTGCTTCTAGTTCCTTTAGGCGCGCTGTTAGAATTTGTGTTATTGATTTTTCTTGTTTCTTGAGGTGGGCCTGGATTGCAATATATTTCCCTCTCAGGACTGCCTTTGCTGCATTCCAGAGCGTTTGGATTGTTGTATTTTCATTTTCATTTGTTTCCATGTATTTTTTAATTTCTTCTCTGATTGCTTGGTTGACTCACTCATCTTTTAGTAGGTTATTTCTTAGCCTCCATGCTTTTGGATATTTTCCAGGCTTTCTCCTGTGGTTGATTTCAAGTTTCAAAGCACTGTGGTCTGAAATTGTGCATGGTATGATCTCAGTTCTTTTATATTTATTCAGGGCTTCCCTGTGCCTCAGAATGTGGTCTATCTTGGAGAATGTACGATGTGCAGTTGAGAAGAATGTAAATTTCTTTGCTTCTTAGTGAAGGACCCTGAAGATGTCTGTTACGCCCATCTGTTCTAGTGTGTCGTTCAGGGCCATTGTTTCTGTGGTGATTTTCTGTTTTGTGGATCTATCCAATGCTGAGAATGGAGTGTTAAGGTCCCCTACTATTAGGACATTTTTATCTATGGGGTTGCTAATGTTTGTAATTAGTTGTTTTATAAATTTGGGTGCCCCCGAATTCGGCGCGTAAATATTTATAATTGTTAGCTCTTCCTGCTGGATGGTCCCTGAGACTATTATATAATGTCCTTCTTCGTCTCATATAACAGCGTTCATTTTAAAGTCTAGTTTGTCTGATATAAGCGTGACTACTCTGGCTTTCTTCTGACTTCCAGTAGCATGGTAGATAGTTCTCCATCCCCTCACTTTCAATCTGAAGGTGTCCTCAGGTTTAAGATGAGTTTATTGAAGACAGCAAATAGATGGGTCTTGTTTTTAATCCATTCTGTTACCCCGTGTCTTTCGATTTGTGCATTTAGTCCATTTACATTCAGTGTTAATATTGAAAAATATCAGCTTACAGTCACTGTATTATTTGTAAGTTTCATATTTGTAAGGCTGTTTCTGTTAGTGTTCTTTGCAAACTTTCCTTCATAGAATGCCCCTCAGGATCTCTTGTAGTGCTGGCTTATTTTTGACAAATTCTTTCAGTTTTTGTTTGTTGGGAAAAACCTTGATCTCTCCTTCTATTCTGAATGACAGGCTAGCCGGATACAGAATTCTTGGTTGCATGTCCTTCTTGCTCATCACATTGAAGATATCCTGCCATTCCTTTCTGGCTTGCCATGTTTCTGTAGATAACTCTGCTACTACCCTTATATGTCTGCCTTTGTATGTTAAGGTGCTTTTGTCCCTAGCTGCTTTCAGGATTCTCTCCCTATCTTTGTATTTTGCCAGCTTCACTATGATGTGCTGTGCAGAAGGTCTATTCAAGTTACGTCTGAGGGGAGTTCTCTGTGCCTCTTGGATTTCCATGCCCGTTTCCTTCCTCATGTTGGGGAAGTTCTCAGCAATGATTTGTTCAAGATCCCCTTCGACTCCTTTCTCTCTCTCTTCTTCCTCTGGAACTCCTATGATATGGATATTGTTTCTTTTGAGTGCATCGCTCAGCTCTCGAATTCTCCTTTCCTGTTCCTGGATCAGCTTCTCTCTCTTTTTATCGGCTTCCTCTTTTTCAATGATTTTATCTTCTAATGCAATAACTCTTTATTCTGTCTCTTCAGTCTGTGCTGTGGCTGCTTCCAATTTGCCTTGTATTTTCTTCCACGGTCTTTTTTAATTCTTTCTGACCATTTTTAAGGTCCTTGAACTCTGCCGCGTGGGACCCCTTGCATTTATCTATGCTTTTTTCCAGTCCAGCGAGTATTTTTAGGTTTATCATTCCGTATTCATATTCTGTTATGTTGCTTATATCTGTTTTCATCAATTCTTGAGCTCTCACTGTTCCTGTAGATTCTTTTGAGGAGAATTCTTCCGTTTTGTTGTTTTGGCTAGATGTGCTTTGCATTGTTTCTTGAAGTTGCCGATTTAGCTGGGCCGTGTCTGTTTTCGTCTTTGTTCTTGTTAGCTGCAGCATCTTTTTCCCCGATTCTTGGAGTTGAGAGGGACTTTGGTTTCAGTCATCCCCGTTTAAAGGGCAAGCAAAATACTGGAGCCCCTTACTCCTTTGCCATGTTGGCCCCCCAGAATGATTATTGATAAATATGTATTTACTATCATTGACTATCACTACTAATACTATATTACCTGCAAAATCATTGTTTCTGGAGATTTCCTCTGTTCCTTTCTAGTCTTTATTGCTTTTTGTCTTTCTTTTCCACAGTCGAAATTTCCCCTTTAATATTTCTTTCAGAGCTGGTTTAGTGATTACAAACTGTTTTAGTTTTTTGGGGAAAACTCTTCATCTCTTCTTCTAGCTGAATGACAGTCTTGCTGGATAAAGTGTTCTTCATTGCATATTTTTCCTATTCAGCACGTTGAATATATCTTGCCACTCACTACTGACCTGCCAGGTTTCTGTGGAGATATGCTACTAACCTTATGTGTCTTCCCTTGTAGATTAAAAATTTCATTTCCTTTGCTGCCTCCAGCATTCTTTCCTTATCTAAATATTTTGCAATAATTATTGTGATATGTCTTGGTTTTAGCCTGCTTTTGTTGAATTTGATGGGAGTTCTCTCTGCCTCCTGGATTTGGATGTCTTTTTCTTTCTCCAGATTAAGGAAGTTTTCAGCTATAATTTGCTGAAATAAACTTTCTGCTTCTTTTCCCTCTCTTCTTCTCTCGGGACTCCTATAGTACAAATGTTATTACTCTGTAAGGAGTTGCTGAGTTCCCTAAGTCTACATTCATGATCCAGTATTTTCCTTCCCTCTTCTTTTCAGCTTCATTATTTTCCCTAATTGTATCTTCTATGTCACTTACATATTCCTTTGATTCTTCCATTCTTGTGGTCATTACATACAGTTTTGCATGTTGGTTATAATATTTTTAAACTTGTTTTTAGGTTTTTCTCCTTGTGGTAATGGTCTCCCTGGTTTCTTCTATGCTCTTCTAAATTCCAGCTACTATCCTTATGATTGTTGTTTTAAATTCTGGATCAGGCATATCACTTATATGTATTTTGATGATCTCCCTAGCCATGACTTCTTCTTGTTCTTTTTTGGGGATGAAATCCTCCATCTTGGCATTTTGTCTAGGTTTTCTGTCTTTTGTGTGTTAAGAACTCCTTTGCCCGGTCCTATTTCCAATAGAGCCGAAGCTTTGCGGCACTCTATGATGAGTAGACCTGGTGTGTGTGTGGGGGGGGGAGTGGGGGGTTTTGCTGGCCTTCTGTGGGAGGGGCCGGCTGCTTTTCTGGCTCTCAATCACACTTGACCTATGTAAAAAGGCATCTTTGTAGCAGAGAGGGCAGGGCTTGGTTTAACCTGTTCAAGCCTCCACTGTGTGTGCTGTTTTCCTCTCTGAAGTCTACCTGTGCTCATGGGAGGGGTAAAAAATGGCAGCAGCCTGCTCTTTTCCTCAGAGAGGGGAGTTCATGCCTGCTGCTGTTTAGGAAGCCCTCACAAAAGGGCAAATAATCTCCCCTCTGTGTCCCAGTCTTCCGTCATATTCCTATGTCTGTGTGGTCATATGACCAAGCCATCTACCCACTCAACAGCATGTTGCTCCTGTGTTTTATCTCAGGTGCCTGACTGGGTTCAAAAGTCCGAATTTTAGAAAAAAACAATATGCAAAGCAATTTAATTATATGCTACCATTTACACAGTATACTATTATTTGTGTAAAAAGAAGAAACACAAATTTACATATATGTGTATACTTTATATGCACAGTATAGCTCTGGATGGATACATAAGAAACTACAAAGCAGTGGAAAAAGGAATCATAAAGGCATAGCTTATCTGAACTTTCATAAACCAAATAAATTAGAAAATTTTCACATTTTTATATTTTCTGTTATATTTTTACAGTAAAATAAAGAAGTATTAGGTGAATAATTGGGTGAATACTAATTAGCAAATCAGTATCAACCACAAATAAATACTCTATATTGCATCACAGAGCACTAGTTTCTATTCTGCTTGGAATGGGTAGGGATAACTTGGATGAGAACATGGATTACACAGTGATCAATTTCCCTTATATCAGAAAACTCATAAAAATAAAAAATACATTGGATTGTTGATCAGTGTTCAGTGCTCTTGTCAACCAAAGTCATCTACTTCCCTTTAAAAAAAGCATTAGGATAAAAATAGAGAAATAAGAGGAACTGAAATAATTGTCATCAAGTTTACATTTCTAATTCAAAATTTGACTGTTACTATTTTCTTTACACTTGATAAGAAGAATGAATTGGTTGAATTCCAAGTCAAATGTGGATTCGTAATTTTCTTTACACCTTAATAAGAAAGCTTACTAATGTTTACTGTTTATATCTGCCTATAAGCATTTCAGAATTTTTAAATTTCAGTTATTCTCATTACAAAAAGTTGATAAATTAAAACACATTTTAGACTACTTACTGGATCTATTATACCTTATTAGATAACAGGAAAATACTAAAAGTAAATATCTCAAGGACAGTGATGTAGCGATTCAGTTCATCACAAAAACAAGGATTTGCAGCTCTATCACTTGGAATATTAAAAGTCATACAAATATTTACTTATTCCCCTGTTTTTTCACCTCTGATAAATCAGATTGGGGTGAAGGAAAACAGGCACAACACGCTTATTTCATGATTGATAATTCTTCAAATTGCCTCATATGTACTCATCACATGACAACAGTAGGACCTCACTAGATGGTAGCTCTTTTTAAATTTAACTGATCAGGGGCATCTGGGTGGCTCAGTCGGTTGAGTGCCTGACTTCAGCTCAGGTCATGATCTCACAGTTCATGAGTTCAATTCCCACATCAGGCTCTGTACTGACAGCTTGGAGCCTGGAGCCTGCTTTGGATTCTGTGTCACTCTTTCTCCCTACCCCTCTCCTGCTCACACTCTGTTTCTCTATCTCTCTCAAAAATAAATGAACATTAAAAAAATTAAATTTAACTTATAAGTTGTGTGGTATATATATAATTGAATATTACTCAGCCATCAGGGGGGAAAAAGAAATCTTGGCATTTTGCAATGACATGGGTGGAACTAGACTGTATTATGCTAAACAAACTAAGTCAGTCAGAGAAAGACACATATACGATTTCACTCATATGTGGAATTTAAGAAACAAAACAGATGAACATATGGGAAGGGGGAAAAAGAGAAAAAAGAAAACAAACCACAAGAGACTCTTAATGATAGGGAACAAACTGAGGGTTGATGGAGGGAAGTGGATGGGTGATGGGTATTAAGAAGGGATCTTGTGATGAGCGCCAGGTGTGATGGGTGTGTGTAAGTGGTGAATCACTGAATTCTGCTTCTGAAGCCAATATTGCACTGTATATTAAGTAAAATATAAATGATAATTAAAAAAGAAAAATCATTCATCAGTTGTAACTGTTCCTCAATGCACTCTCAGTACAGCAGAAACAAGTATATGGCATGGTTATGAGAGATGGCCATCTATTGTTTCCCTGTGGGAGCATAAAAAGTCATTCAAGCAGATAGTACTTGGAAAAACAGATCTCTGTACAAAGCTTTTAAATGTAAGTTGTCTCAAAGGAGCATCTACTAGAATATTATAGGATTTTTTTTTACATAGGGTTTTACATGTCATTTCCACACCCATCAGACCTTTTAAGTATACTCCCATAATGTAAACCTTCTTGAGCTTTAGTCATTTGTTCTATAGGTAGGAGTATGATGTTCCCAATAATGGTGTGGAAAAGTACTGATGGGTGAAATCATACTCTATACTTGCCATATATTTGGTTTGGTTTATTGTTCAGGGGAAAAAAATTAGGACTGTGAAGTAGAAATTATATAAAAAAGGGAATCAATTTAAAACAGAAAATTTAATTATGCTTTCTCTTTAATAATGCCCTCCTTTCTTTATTGCTCAGGAAACATGAAGATTTACCTATAGATATCATATAATATTTTTAGGAAAACTTAGACTTAATGAAACTTTCAATCTATAAGTAGTGCCAATGGTGTCAAACCTAAAACTGTGAAGAAATCCTGTCAGTCCTTATGGGTCACTGAGATGAATCTTGACCTTATTTGGAGCACCTAACTGGCATGCTACATACTGGTACAAGTTATACTAAATTGCATTTGATTAGAGAGAGATATTGCATCTACAAATTAAAATCCCAGGTAAAAAAGTGCTGTGTTGCCTTCTCCTAAGTAGTACATACTGCAAAGCTTTTTGTCTCCACAGTGACTTCAAGTTTTTGACATTGTTGGCAAAATTTTTAATTGCATACATTTAAAAAGTACATTTTTAAATGATAATGCTGACATGTAAAGGTCAGTTTTCCAAAACTGTTTGTGAAGGAATTCATAATTTTAGAAATAGTTCAGCTATGTAGGACCCATCAAGTTTAGTTATATCCCTGTAATTAAACATGATCCTTTATATTCTACTGGAGATACAATATTACTAACACTGATAACTGTATGTACCCTTGTTACCTGGTTCTCAAGTGAAGAGAGGGCTTCTATTTGCTTTATATGTTTACTCAGCTCCCACTAATGTGAATAGGCATTCCCTAAGGCTAAGAAAAAAATTTATAGGTCAGCCATATGAAATACCAACTCAATAAGTTGAATCTGCAAAGAGATGTGAAATTCTTCCTGACAATACAAGAACAGAGATTATTAGAGACTTTGGTAAACTAAATAGAGAGGGAAAGAATTGAAGAATGGAGGAAACAATCTCTGTCACATCCTGGCAATAAAAAATCACCACTATTTTGGTAATCTGACTTGAAAAGTTTTGATACTATTGATGTACTGCAATGTAGTCACAATACTAAAGGATAATAAAATATGTTGTCAATTAAATTTAAAACTGCGATAAATTCAAAGGTGCTAATTGAAACGTGTGGAGGAGCACTTGTAGAATGAGAAACAACCTCGAACTCTCTTCCTCCTCTATTGATCTCAGGTTTTTAAAATAAAGCTTGCAGAGTGTATTTGGGATTCATTTTTTAAAACTCTAGAGTAATTGGATTTCCAAAATCATCTTTAGAAAGGAAGATTTAGCTAGAGGGATAAAATCTCTATACTCACATAGTGAGAATTGAGTAAGTCAACCTTTCCATGTCCCTGAACACAGGATAATGTCTCTAGCTCATGAAAGGCTGAGGTAGAACATGTTCACTTATAGAGCCTCGTTTAATTACAGAGAACAAACTAAGGGTTGCTGGAGGGGAAGTGGGTGGGTAGATGGGCTAAATGGGTGATGGGCATTAAGGAAGGCACTTGTTGAAATAAGCACTGAATGTTATATGTTAAGTGATGAATCACTAGGTTCTACTACTGAAATCAATACTACATACAGTGTAGTGTACATAACTACACTGTATGTTAAATAACTTGATTTTAAATAAATACATTTAAAAAAGAAGGAAAGCATGACAGTAAAGAATTAAGGTACGGGCCCCTGGGTGGCTCAGTCAGTTAAGCGTCTGACTTCGGCTCAGATCATGATCTCACAGTCCATGAGTTTGAGCCCTGCATCGGGCTCTGTGCTAACAGCTCAAAGCCTGGAACCTACTTTGGATTCTGTGTCTCCCTCTCTCTCTGCCCCTCTCCTGCTCATACTCTGTCTCTCTCTCTCTCTGAAAAATAAATATACATTTAAAAAATTTATTTTTAAAGAATTAATTGACAGGGGCTCTGGCTGACTCAGTTGGTAGAGCATGTGGCTCTTGATCTTGAGGTTATGAGTTCAAGTCCCATGTCGGGTATATAGATTACTTAAAAATAAAATCTTTTTAAAACAAATAATTAAAGTGACATGTGAAATATACAAACACTCCATTCCAAATCAGTCATTTAGGCTCACAAAGGTGATGATGATGATTATGATGGCAAAATTATAATCAGCTAAAATGTCTATTTTAATTTATCAAATTTATTTTGAAAATAGAAAAAAAATCACTATTCTTTCTCTTCCTAATAGGAATGTGACCATTTAAAAGTAACTCTTCTTGGGGCACCTGGGTGGTTCAGTTGTCAAGCGTCCAACTTTGACTCAGGTCATGATCTTGCGGTCCCTTAGTTTGAGCCCTGCATCAGGCTCTGTGATGAAAGCTCTGAGCCTGGAGCCTGCTTCAGATTCTGTGTCTCCCTTTCTCTCTCTGCATCTCCCCTTCTCGTACTCTGTCTGTCTATCTGTCTCTCTCTCAGAAATAAACATTACAAAAAACTTTTAAGTAGGTCTTCTTGCCAATCTCCTTCTAATAACCTGCTTTAGAACAAAAAACCGAATAGTCATTCCTTCAATTTCAAAGTTTTCATTGAATGCTTTGACTTCTCTACAAGACTGAGACTGTTGGATGCAATGCATGCCGTCCTTGGAACTGCTAGAGTTAGGCTTATGGTTTACTTGAATTTTGGATCTATATATAGCCTGGCAAGATTTTTTTCCCTTACTCTACTAGGTATTAACCTGCCTTAATAATTTGCCCTTTTATTTGGACAGACACCATCAATTATGAAAGGATAGAGAATGAAAACAGCTGAACTCTTGAAAAACAGTCTATTTCAAACAAAACTCTGGCAGCATGGGACTCTTATAAGACTGTCAAAAACCTAGAAACAAAACAAATGCTGGCCTCAATCTGATTACATTTAATATCTGAAACAGAAAACAATGCAAATAAGAGCTATAATAAAATGCTAAATTATGTGAGAGGAACAAAAAGGACAACTTATGAAAATGTCTCCATTACCAACTCAAGTGATATAAAGATAGACTTTGGGATGGATAGCTGAAGAAACGCAAACACAATTCAAATCATAGTATATAATATAATTATTAAGAGAAAGTGTTGTGTTCTTTTAAAGAGTTAACTTACTTTTTGAGAGAGAGAGCGAGCATGTGCAGGTGTATGCAAGCAGGGGAGGGGCAAAGGGAGAGGGAGAGAGGGAAGCTTAAGCAGGTTCCGTGCCTAGCACAGAGCCCAACACAGGATCCATCTCACAACCATGTGATCATGACCTGAGCTGAAATCAAGAGTCAGACGCTTAAACAACTGAGCCACCCAAGCACCACTAAAGAGTTAACTTTTAAAGGACACCACTACTCTTCCGAACCATGAAATAAAAAATCTTGTTTTCATTGCTAAATTGGAAATATTGAGAGAGGGTCCAGAATGGTGAGTTTTGTCTTGCTGTTTGTTATGGAAAGCAGACACATAAATGGCAGGCATTAAAGAAAAACTAGTTACTGTCAGATACATTCTGTTCAGGAAGAGTGCATCCATGTGAAAATATGACCCTTAAAATGTTGTCATAGCAAAATCTAAGGTAAGCTGTTGAGGAAGTGCTAAAAGCAACTTTAACTTACACACCCAATGTTTAAAGGCATTCAAAAACAATCTCAAGGAGAACAATTATATCATATATATATTATATTATATTTAATATATTTAATTTCCCTAATTTTCTCATTTCTTAAAAAGCACAATGTAAACTTCAAATTGGAGCTCAGTTATGGAGTGATACAGAACTTGCAGTAAACCAAAACTAATTGTATGTAGTTTGGGTAAATGTTAATTGACTATGAAAGGTAGGTTCAACTCTCTTGCATTGTTGGTGGGAATGAAAACTGGTACAGCCACTCTGGAAAACAGAATGGAGGTTCCTCAAAAAACTAAAAATAGAACTACCCTACAATCCAGCAATTGCACTACTAGGTATTTACCCAAAAGATACAGAAATATAGATTAAAAGGGTACATGGACCCCAATGTTTATAGCAACATTATCAAAAATATTCAAATATGGAGAGAGTCTAAATGTATATCATCTGATGAATGGATAAATAAGATGTGATATATATATATATATGTGTGTGTGTGTGTGTGTGTGTATATATCTGTGTGGTATATATATGTGGTATTTATATACCACATGTATATGGAATATCACCTGATGAATGGGTAAAGAAGATATGGTATATATATACCATATATATACCATATACATATACATACATATACATATACATATATATTTATGGAATATTACTCAGGCATCAAAAACAATGAAACCTTGCCATTTGCAATGATGTGGATGAAGCTGGAGTATATTATGCTAAGTGAAAAAGTTATTTTGAGAAAACAAATACCATATGATTTCACTCATATGTGGAATTTAAGAAACAAAATAGATGAACATATGGGAAGGGGCAAAAAAAGAGGAGAAGGGAAACAAACCACAAAAGACTCTTAATGATAGAGAACAAACTGAAGGTTGATGGAGGGAGGTAGGTGGGCAATGAGCTAGATGGATGATGGGTATTAAAGAGGGCACTTGCTATGATGAGCAGTGGGTGTTTTATGTGAGTGATGAATCACTGAATTCTGCTCCTAAAACCAATATTGCACTGTATGTCAACCAAGTAAAATTTAAATTAAAAGTAAAAAAAAAAAGTTGGATTCAATATTTGTGGTCAGAGTTTTGGTATATTTGCTATGATGGATTGGAGAATATATAGAGCAGCAGTCATAAACTCATGTCTACATGAGTCTGGCAGGTAATAAAAATGAATGGATATGTCTGGTGTAAGAATAAATATATTGAAACAGGAAGCAATTATGCTCTTCCATTTTTCTGCTTTTGATTAAGATACAACTGCAGCTTTTATGTTTGTTTTCCTTTGACTTACTTTAGGAAAAACAACAGTGCAAACAAAATAAGAAATAGTAACTAACAATTGGATTCAAATGTGTTAATGTGCAAGATTGGCTCATGCATCATGAGTTTGTGATTTCTGGTTTAGAGTGAAATACAAAAATTGTTATGTTATCCAGACACTGTGATATCAGGCACATAGAACCATCTGTGAAGTATTCTTGTCAAAAGTGATGACCCTGAACTTAATTAAATCTCTAGGGTTAACTTCCATTTATAGATATATAAAGCATAAAGGAACAAGTAAAATGATACCTCAAGGAAAAAGACAAATCTACGATGTCAAATATTCCATACAAACAACTAATGTGGTTACTCCAACAAGCCAATGGCAGGGAAAATGAAGGTGCAGAGAATATACTGCTCTAGATTCAAAGAGACAAAACTGACATATCAATCAAATGCAATTGTGGATCTAATTTTGATTCTAATGCAAACATGCATTTTTAAACAATCAGGAGCATTTATTTATGGATTAGCTATTAGATAATGCCAAAAATATAGCTAATTTTTTAGGCATGATAAGGTCATTATGGTTATGTAAAAGAATATCCATGATATTTAGAGATGCATACAGAAAGATATAGAGGTGAAATAATGAGATATCTGGGATTTGCTTTAAGTGTTAGGAAAAATGAGAAAAAGCAGAAAAAGAGGTAGTGAAATAAGTGAGGCAGATCTTGATAATAATAGAGTCTAGTGAATATGGGGATCCATTTTACTTTTTTCTATTCTTTTATTTGAAATTTGACATTTAAAAAATTAAAACTACAGAGAGTTCCACTTCCAGGTATGATAGATTAAGATCCTACCTGACAACTCTCCACTTCCACCCCACTACATAAAATAATTATAAAACTTGGGCATACAACAAAGAAGAAATACATGAATGTACTGGAGAGTGAACAGCAGTGTCTGCTGGGTTTGCAATACAAGTTTGCTTGGGGGAGGAGAGACAAGTAAATACCTATTGCTGATGTTTTTAGTCTGAAGCTAATTGCAGTCTAGACCTGGTTGGGATTCATGCAGAAAAACAAAATCTGTCTCAGGCTTATAAAATAAGAAATTTGAACCCAGGAAATGTGAGTGCTAATGAGAATGGAGGAATCCTACAAGGAAAAGAACCATACAGCAGATCCCCAAATTCTGTTCGCCCACGTTTCTGACTGACCTCAGAATCAGGCATGTATGGGACAGCCTAAAAGCATCTCAGCTAAAGATCATCTAACTCTAGACCAGAGATTGTAAACTGACAACTCATGGGTAATCTCTACACAGACACATTTAAATACAATCTGAATTGAGTTTGAAGTTTGAAGTTCAATCCCAGTCCCCATTTCAAAAGAAAAAAAAATCACCTATTAAAACAACATTCATTAGGGGAAAACACCAGAACATGAAATCTTCACAATTTCACATTCAAAATACCTAGGATACAGTAGAAAATAATGAGGCTTACAAAGAACCAAGAAAATGGAACACATCTAAAAAAGAAAAAAAAAAAAAACAGGTTGGGAGCTGTTTTGGGCTCACAGGTTGAGACCCCTCCCTGTGTGGGCTCACAGGTTGAGACACCTCCCTGTGTGAAAAGGTGGTTGAAGCAAAGCTCCCGCCGGCCAAAATGGTGCCTAGTCTTACCACCTAAATAATTTTTCAGGCTTGGATTTCTTGAGCTACTCTCCTTGGCCCCAAGGAATGTAATGCTCTTTTGTTTTATGGCATTTAGATAAAAGGGAAGGACCTGGAGCTCGATGCTTTGGTGAATTACATCTGAATGAGAGTAACCTGGCCAGAAGTAATCTTAAAGTTGCATCTTGGGGATGGTTTGCACAAATTGATAGCAGTTATGAGCTGGATGAATATTGGTGTGATTTGTGTAAACGTTAGGCTCCTATTATGTAAATTCACCCATTCACAAGCAAAAGACAAGCATTGAGAATTCTGTCCTTGCTGGATGGGTTGCACCTCCCCCACTGTAGTTGGAAGAATAGGCAGAATGACTCCTGGCCTGTTTATAGGTAATCAACATTGGCAGGCTAGGTAACGCCCTGTTCTCTCCCCCTGCCTTAAATTTATGTGCTAATTAACTTGAAAACAACTTGCAAGATTGAGGAAATCTCTGCTTTGCTGATAAAAACACATTGTTCAAACTATGCTTACTGATGGGATGTCACTCATTTGCTGTAATGTCACTCACTACTTTCAAATAAAGACACTGAGACCAGCAGGGCACAGAGAGAGATGTCAGAATATCCAGAGATGCCTGCTTGGTGATCAGATCACATCTCGTGCCTCTCTCGTTCTTTTCACCTAACCGTCCATCCTTCGGGGACCCCTGGACTCAGCTGGACCTGGACTCTGGCAATCAGGTGGATACCAAGATGAATCAGTGTCGGAATTAATACACAAATTTTAACTGGTTATAATAACCATCCTCAACAAAGTAAACAAAATATGGTTTCAGTAAGTAAACATCCTCAAAGAAGTAAACAAAATATCGTTTCAGTAAGTAAAAAATTCAACAAAGAGAAATACAACAGTACTAAATGGAAATCTTAGAATTAAAAAATATACTTTCTGAAATCAAAAGTTCAGAATAGACTTAACAGCCAAATGTAAATGACAGAGTAATGAGTAAGTGAACTTAAAGAGATTGATTAAAGAGGCATCTGGGTGAATCAGTCGGTTGAGTGTCCAACTCTTGATTTTGGCTCAGGACATGAGCTCAGGGATCAAGTCCCGCGTTGGGCTCTGTGCTGAGCATAGAGCCTGCTTAAGATTCTGTCTCTCCCTCTTCCCTCCCCTCCCACTCATGCACTCTCTCTCTAAAAAATTTACAAAAAGATAGATTGATTTAAATGATCTAATATCAAGTAGAGCAAAAATATTAATAAAAAGAACCAATGACACAGGAAACTGTCATCTGATATTAAGTGATTTGATATGTGCATAAATGCAATATCAAAAGATGAGGAGAAAAATAATTAGGCAGAAAAAATATTTGAAGAAATAATAGATAAAAGTTTCCCAAATTCGATTAAAGACAGAAATTTGAAGATTCAAGGCACTCAATGAATATCATGTAGAATACAGAAAAAGAAGATCTTACCAAAGAACATCAGAGTCAAATTATTGAAAGCCAAAGATAAAGACCCAATCTTGAAAGCAGCAAGAGTAAGACAATAAGGGTGGTGGTGGCAATGGTTCCATTAACACCTGACTTCGTCAGAGAGGAAGGAGGCCAGAAAGGAATGGAGAAAAATTTTTTAAATATTTTTTAATGTTTATTTATTTTTGAGAGAGAGAGAGAGAGCAAGTGGGGGAGTAGCAGACAGAGAGGAAGACACAGAATCTGAAGCAGGCTCCATGCTCCCAGCTGTCACCATAAAGCCCAATGCAGGACTTGAACCCAAGAATGGTGAGATCATGACCTGAGCCGAAGTCAGACGCTTAACTGACTGAGCCACCCAAATGCCCTGAGAAAAAAATTTTAATGATGAAATAAAGAAAACTGTTAATCTATTACTTTGTATATGGGAAAAATATTCTTCACAATTAAGGGAAAATGTAGACATTTTCAGGTAAAAGTAGTAAGCTAATTCCATTACTAATATATCTGCATTACAAGAAATGTTAAGGGAATTTCTTCATATTGAAGGGAAATAATACCAGATGGAAACTCAGACTATTAGAAAAGAATAGAGTGTCAGAGATGGCAGATATTTGGGTAAACTCAAAAAAATTTTTTTTGCCCTTTTCTTCTTATTTCCACATAACTGTTATTCTTAATAAGCCATTTATCTATTTAATGCAAAAATGATATCATCTTGTGGCATTAGAATGTATAAGTATAATACATATAATGACTATAGCAGAAAGGACATTTTTAACTATAAATGGACTGTATAATTAATAATGTAAACCCTAAGCAAATCATGAATAAATAAAACACAAGGAATTATAGCTAAAAAATTTATCAGGAAATAATATAGGCATCCCCACTTTTTGAAAGTTCACATTACAGCACTTTGCTTTTAGGAGAGACCTACATCAGTACCTGTTTCTGCTAACTGAAAGAAATCCAAAGAGGATTTTCATTTTTATGAAAAAAGGTAAAAAAGTGAAAATAGCTTTCAGCATTTATTTTGCTGTGAACCATTATGGAGACAGCACATGTCCTGAGCAGTGAGAGTGGCACTGCTAAGCTCTTTTCCTAGGGAACTACATGCAGCATCTCAGCATCATAACTTTGAACGGTGTCTGTGCTTTATCTACATTTATTTTGTGCATCTGTTAGTATGATGTGTCCCAAAGTATCAGAAAAGCCTTAGAGAGGTTATTTTCAGGGTCTGGAATACTCAAAAATTTTCCATACAAATTAATGGTAATTGCTTCCTCACTTTATGTCATTTCATCTTACAAAATATTTCATAGGAACGCTCTACCTTTGGGTAGTGGGGGAAATCTGTAATGTAATACTAAAAAATTCAAATAAGTCAATAAAAGACAAGATAGGAGGGAAAGTGAAATAAACAGGATGAAATTTGAAAACAAAAAAGAATGATAAAATCAAACACATGCCAATGATTACATTAAAAGTTACTGAACTAAATACTCCAAGTAAAATGTAGAAATGTCAAAACAGATAAAAAGAAAATAATACCCAATTACACGTGTCTAAAAGAGATATAATTTCAATTAAAATTCATAGGTTGAAATTAAATAGATGTAAAAAGATACACTTTACAAACAGCATAAACAGAACAGAATGGCTATATTGATCAGATGAAAAAGATTTCAGAATGAAATATATTATAAGTGATAAAGAAGGACACTTCATAGTGGTAAAATGTCAGTTTATCAGGGAGATATAACAACTATACATGGATGTATCCCATCGGACAGCTTCAAAATACATGAAGAAATAAGTGGCAAAAGTAAATGGCAAAATAGACCGTTGCACAATCACAGTTGGAAAATTTAATAGTCTGTAGTAGTTATATATTGATGCATGACAAATTACTTCAAAATTTACTGGCTTAAAACAACAAACATCTATTTCACAGTTTCAGTAGGTTAAGAATATCTTCTTTGGTATTTAATACTGCTTGTGATCTCAGGAAAGGCACACTAGCATGTGCAAAGCTGTCTAAATAGAACACTAAATAGAACATGGGAGTAAATGACTGTAAACCAGCTAACCATTCTATAGTCAATTCACGAAGTTTATAATTTAAATAGTGACAACTTAACTGTCTTAGGATACATTTCTAAGTATAACAAATTAAGTGGTACTTGAATTAATGGTTTCAGGTATTTTGACCTCTTGTCTTTGTATAATTGTGCTATAGATGGAAGTTAAGGGCACCTTAAAATTGAAAAGGATATAGTGAATTCTCATCCAGCTCTATTCATTGGAAGATGCAGAATGGCAGCACAAGAACCACTTGAATCTCAGTTGCTTGAGAAATGGAAATAGAATCTCTAAAGGAAGCTCTCACCTACCATTAATGGATTCTCTATACCAGAGTTTCTTAACTTGTGACTATTGACAATTGGAATCAGATCGTTCTTTGTTGGGGGAGGAGGGGCAGTGACTGTCCTGTACATTGTAGGAGATTTAACAGCAATCCACGGCCTCTACCCACAAGATAAACAACAGTAGCTGCCCACACCCCAAATGCAAGAAGCAAATGTGTTTCCAGACATTACCAAATGGTAGAGGCCAATGGTAGAGGTAAAATCACCTCTCTTTGAGAACCACTTCCCTAGAGAGTACTTTTCAAACTGAGTGGCACATTCTTTACTGGACACTGAAATCAATTTAGTGGATACCAACTGGCATGTTTTAATGAAATCAGCTTGAATAGAAAATATTTAAAACAAGAAGAAAATATCAGAGCATTTAGAATGTACACATAATACATCATGTATGTACTGTGTTGCTATGTAAAATCTTCTTTTTCTTAACCTCAATCTCTGTCTACAAAAAACTAAGTATGCTTATAAGCCTAAGTAATAAGATGTTCATGAGTCATTTCTTTTTAATATTCAGGAAAAAAAAGTGCTGTGTTTCGTTTGAAAACTCTAAAGGAATTGTGAAATTCTGACATTAGATGATGCATCAAAACCTGGATTTACTGTGACTGTTTTTATCTCATTATTCATATCAGAATTAAAGGATTCCTACAGACTCTTATCATTATGCTCTTCTTTCTTCTCACATGCTGGCTCTGTCTCTTTCTGATGATTATCCTTAATTCTTCTATATACAGTTAACCCTTGAACAACATGTGGGTAAGAGGAACTGGCATCCCCCTCTTCCCCATCATGTAGTCAAAAATCTGCATATAACTTTTGACTCATCAAAAACTTAACTAAAAAACTCCTGCTATTGACTAGAAACTTTACTGACAACATAAACAGTTGATAAATACATGCATTATATGTATTATATACTGTATCTTACAATAAAGTAAGCTGGATAAAATAAAATACTATTAAGAAAGTCATAGGGAAGAGAAAATACATTTAGAGTATATAAGTATTAAAAAAATCCACATATAAGTCGACCTGCACAGAACCCATGTTGTTCAAAGGACAACTGTCGTTTCAATAGAAACTTACTGGGGCGCCTGGGTGGCTCAGTCGGTTGAGCGTCCGACTTCAGCTCAGGTCATGATCTCGCGGTTCCTGAGTTCGAGCCCCGCGTCGGGCTCTGTGCTGACAGCTCAGAGCTTGGAGCCTGTTTTGGATTCTGTGTCTCCCTCTCTCTCTGCCCTTCCCTAGCTCAGTCTCTCTCTGTCTCTCTCAGAAATAAATAAACATTAAAAAAAAAAAAAAGAAACTTACTGTAGGTTGCTGCCAAAAAAAGTTTGAAAGCAACTTGAACCAGAGTACAGATAAGAGCAATTAGAATGGCTGCTTTAAGGTCATAGACTTTATCCTAGCTAATCTAGTAGTATATGATCCCAATATGAACCTTCATCCAAGCTTGAGCAGTCCCCACTGTGCCCTTCATAAATACGTTCCTGCCTTCCTGTCTTTAGGCCTATTCTCCTACAGCCCTTCCTGAACTCATATACTTATCAATACCACTGATCTTTCAAGGTCTCTCCAAGTCATCTATGATGTAATATATGACATTGCAGTATAAAATAATCCCTCCCTTCTCTGAATACCTTTTGTATTTCTTGTCTGTACCACTGAAGATCTTTTAAATTTTTTAAACATTTATTTATTTTTGAGAGATATATAGAGAGATATGAGGCAAGTGCAGGAGGGGCAGAGACAAACACACACACACACACACAGGATCCAAAGCAGGCTCCAGGCTCTGAGCTGTTAGCAGAGAGCCTGACAGAGGGCTGGAACTCACTAACTGGGTGATGATGAACATGAGCCAAAACCAAGAGTCAGACGCTTAAACGACTGAGCCACCTAGCCACCCTGCCATAGAAGTTCTCTTAAATGATGTGATTGGGAACTGTACTTTGGAAGTTATTATTAAAAGAAATAGTGAAAGATGTGACATAACTTAAACAGTTTTTGAAACATAAATAATACAAATGCACATTAATTTGACAATATTTTGACATAAGTGCCAAGGCTGTTTTTCTGAGAAAATGTCTGCCAACATGTACAGTTCTGTACAGTCAGTTACTATTTCAATTTGTTTCTTTAAAATAAAGAAAGAAACCTAAAGAAATGTGTAAATAAATCTAAGTGTAGAATTCTTCAAACTATGATGATTTTTCCCACTCTGTGACAGCTTCCCCCCAATTCAACACATTTTTTAAAGCAACTAAATCAGTGCTTTAGAAGTATTTGACTTACTTTTCATAAAATGACTCTTGCTAAGTATACAATAAGTAGAGCAGAGTTGCATAGGTATCCTAGAGCATTCTAGCTATTAGCATGCACATGTCATGGGCATCAACTAATATGTCAGGGAATGAGTGGCAAGAGAAGGACAAGTATTTATTGTTGATTACCATCCTTGTCTTTTCTGGACTCCTACCATCCCACTACTGCCCCAAAGAAAAGTATGGATAGAAAAGGAGCAGAGCAAGGAGAGACATTGAAGTCTCTCTCAAAGTAGCAACTTATCAATAATTTTAAGGTAGTAACTGTACATTAACCTGAAAATTGCCTAGACTAGTGCTTTTCAAACCCACTGTCAAGTAACATTTTTAAAAACTTGGAATCAATTAGACTGAAACCTTGTAAAATGTGATAACACATAATATATCTTGGACATTATTCCAGTAAATGGCTACACTGTATTGTAACTGTAGTTAGTTCCCTACTGATAGATATTTAAGTTGTTACCAATCTTTTGCTATTGCAAGCAATCTTCAGTAACTATTCTTCAGCATAGTTCTTGGTGCACATTACATATTACAGGTAACAGTACAATAATACCTATAGAAAAAAATCCTAAAAGTAGAATTGTTGAGTGAAATGATATTTTAAATTCTAATACATTTTGTCAAAATGCTTTCCAAACAAAATTTTATGAGAGTGCTTGATTCCATATACTTTAACTCTTCTATATTTGTGTCTCTCTAAGTGTTGAAAGCTTTTTCTTATATTGAACTACAATCTATTTTTTTTGATAATTTCCTCCAATAGTTCTACTACTGACTTCTGGATTCATACATAAAACATTTAGTCCCTCTCCCATGTAACTATTCTTTAAAATGTTAAAGAGCATTATCATGTTCTGTCTAAATCTTTTTTCTCCAGATTTCACACTCTGTATTACACATTCACCTGTGGGTTGTCATATTCATCCTTTACCCTACTTTTGTTCTCCTCTGAATCGCAAGGGGGCTACCTTGTGAAGTTGTTTTCTCCAGACTCATATGGTGTCTGACTTCTGACTGTTCACCTATATGAGACTGGTGTTTGGAAGGAGGAAGGATCTTATATTCTTTGTATCTGTTTCAAGAAAAAAAAAAACAGCAAATTAAACTCAATGAAAGCAGATGAAAAATAATAAAGACAAAAGCAGAATTTAATTAAGTAGACATACAATAGAGTAAATTCAAGAAGCCAGTTACTTCTTTGCAAAGACTGTTAAAATCAATAAACTTCTTGCAAAATAATTCAAGACAAACAGGCACCTGGCTGGCTCAGTTGGTAGAGAATGTGACTCTTGATCATGGGATTGTGAATTTAAGCCCCATGTTGGGGTAGAGTTTACTTAAAAAAAAACTGCTCAGGACAAAAAAAGTGGATAAGACACAAATCACCAATATCAGAGATGAAAAAAGTAATGCCACTAAGGAATCTACAGATATTAAAAAGGTAAGAGGGCATTTTAACCTTATGACAATAAATTTCGATTTTAGATAAAATAAAAATCTTCCTTGAAAAACAGAATTTACCAAAATTGACACAAGAAATAACACATTTGAGTAGTATTATATGTATTAAAGAAATTGAATTTGCAATTAAAATCCTTTCCACAAAGAAAAACCCAGTCCTGAATGATGGTAAATGTTCAACACATTTAAAATGGAATAAATAGCACTAATGCCACACAGAATCTTTCAGAGAATAGAAAATGAGGGAATGTTTCTCAAATCATTCTTTGAGATTAGAATAACATAAAATCTAACAAGGACATTAAAGAAAAAAATTATAGGCCAATTTCTCTGATACACACAAATAAAAACTTCTTTTAAAATATTATAAAATTGAATCCTCTGATATATAACATTGATAATCATTATGGCCAAGTTGGGTTTATCTCAAGAATTCAAAGGTAAATGAAATTCAAAACTTACTCAATATATCAAAATTTTGATAGCTCTAGTTTTAAGAGTACTGTCTTTTCCTATGGTACATTTAACTTTTTTTTTCAAAGTACTTTGAAATATTATTGAATATAGAATCCATGCTAATAATAAAAATTAACTTTCTGCAAAGAAAAATCATTCAATTTATTGTAAATTAATTAAATTGGTAAAAATGAATTGAGAAATGAGAAAAGAAAGAGGAATTAGAAAAAGCCTATGGTAAGCTCAATACATGGGTTAAAGATAAAATTCTACATATATTTTAATAAAAAACCCACAAACTTGTAGCAAATCAGGAATAGAATATCATTTTCTTAATCTGATAAATAGTATAAAACCTTACAGCAAAGATCATGCTTAGTGGTAAAACATTGAAAGGTTTCCTCCTGAGAGGGCCAATAAGACAAGAATAATTGCTATCATCCCTTACATTCAACACTGTACTGGACGTTCTAATCAGTTCAATAAAGCAAGAAAAGGGGGGTGCCTGCGTGGCTCAGTCAGTTAAGCTTCCAACTCTTGATTTTGGCACAGGTCATGATCTCACAGTTCATGAGATTGAGCCCAGTGTCAGGCTCTGTACTGACAGTATGGATCCTCCTTGGGATTCTCTCTCTTCCCACTCTCTCTCTGCCCCTCCACCACTTGTGCTTTTACTCTCTCAAAATAAATAAACTTTAAAAAATAAAGCAAGAAAAAGAAGTAAAAGTTAAAAGAGTTAGAAATGAAAAATATAAGGGCATTATTATTTGTACATGTCACTATTATGTATGGAGAATATCCCAGAACACCTGCACACATGTTAGAAATAGTAAGTGAATTTAATAAGTTCTCTAGTTACAATGTCAATATACAAAACTCAATGTTAGAATTTGAGAATAATAATATTTTTTATAAAAGCATCGAATACCTAAAAAGAAATCTAACAAAGGCTCTGCAAAACCTTTACAGAAAGCTATAAAACATTATTGAGAAAAATTAAGGAAGACAAAACTTAATGGTGGGATATATATGTTCATGAATTTAAAGACTCAAAATCATAAAGATGCCAATTTGTTGCAAATTGATATATTTGACTTTCATGAAAACCCCAGCAAGTTTTATGTTGATACTGACAAATTGATTCTCAAAATTATATTGGAAATGCAAAAGCCAAAGAATAGCCAAGAAAAGCAACCTCAAGGAGAATTAATAAAACAAAATCACCAGATATCAAGACCTACTATTAATATATATTGACTAGCGCAGTATGGTATTGGTGCATATATAGACAAATAGAGTAATAGAATGCAATAGAGAACCTAGAAGCAGACCCAAACACCTGCTCACATGATTTTTTACAATGGTGAAGTGCAATGGGGAAAGAATGTTTTAGTTAAATAGGTCATGTTGATATTTACATAAAAAGACCCTTATTTCACATCATAAGAAAATCAATTCTCAGAGGATGGAAAATATAAATACGTGTGAAAGGTAAAACAATAAAGCTTGTAGAATATAACATGGGAACATATGTTAATGACCTCTTGGATTAGGCAAAGATTTCTCTAAAAAATTTTTTTAAGGTTTATTTATTTTTGAGAGAGAGACACACACAGAGTGTGAGTGGTGGAGGGTCAGAGAGACGCGAAGACACAGAATCAGAAGCAGGCTCCAGGCTCTGAGCTGTCAGCACAGAGCCCGACGTGGGGCTTGAACTCAAAAACTGTGAGATCATGACCTGAGCCAAAGGCATCCACTTAACTGACTGAGCCACCCAGGTGCTCCAGGCAAAGATTTCTTAAACAACTCAAAAGGCACAAACCATAAAGGAAAAGATTAATAAATTAGACTTCATAGAAATTAAGATCTCTATTTTTCAAAAACTCTAAATATAGACATTTGGGGAGCTGCTTGCCTTATTGCTCAATCAGCTGACCTCGAAGCTTATGAATCTACAGGCTCTACCCATGAACACAAAGAACAGAGAAGAAATGTTAACAAGCTTTTGGAGAAAGCTGAAATGATTGCTCAGAAGTAGTCCAGTGAAAAGTGAGCCTATGTGTATCATTCTCTGCCATAGGCTAAGTCATTTACCACATCTCTATCCACTTTCCATCTTCCTTTATCTCTGTGAGGAGAGTAATTACAATTTTTGCAGTCTTCTTCGGTTCCTAGCCTTGCCTTTATTTCCTTTTATTTCCCTTCTCTATTTTTGTCTCTGTCATGATTAAGGCTTAAAACTTTCTTCATACTATTATTTTAATGGGATTTCGGGAGGGAAGAACTGAAAACTGTCTTTGTGCATTCCACCATGTTCAACCTGTAGCCTCAAGATGATTTTCTGGTATATCTTGAGAACACTAGGATATATTCAACCATATAATATTAACCAACCAAAGAGGGCTGATTTATTTTTGTCACGTTTAAAATTTTGAGGATTTAAGTGTTGTGTGCTGATTACTATTTTGTAGTATTTTGTTCTTCTTTCATAACTTCAACACCTTCTCTCACCTGCCTGAGCATATTATGTATACAGTTTATTTTATTTTGGGGGGTTCTTATACTTAAAATTTTTCTTTAAATTCTAGTTAGTTAATATACAGTGCAATATTGGTTTCAGCAGTGGAATTCAGTGACTCATTACTTACGTACACACTCAGGTTTCATTATAACAACTGTCTTCCTTAATACCCATCACCCATCTAGCACATTACCTCCTCACATTCGTCCATCAACCTTTAGTTTGTTCTCTATTGTTAAGAGTCATTTATGGTTTGCTTCCCTTTCTTTTTTTTTCTTCTTCTGATATGTTCATCTCTTTTGTTTATTACATCCCACATATGAGTGAAATCATAAGGTATTTATCTTTGTCTGACTGACTTATTTTGCTTAGCATAATACATCCTAGCTCCATTACATCATTGCAAATGGTAAGATTTCATTATTTTTCACGACTGAGTAATACTCCATTGTATATCTATACCATATTTCTTTATCCATTCATCACTATGAGACACTTAGCCTCTTTTCATAGTTTGGCTACTGTTGATAATGCTGCTATAAACAGGGGGCCTGTACACCTTCAAATCTGTATTTTTGTGTCCTTTGAGTAAATACCTAGTAGTGCAATTGCTGGACAATAGAATAGTTTTTTGTTTGTTTGTTTGTTTCATTTTTTTTTCTCTTTTTGAGAAACCTCCATACTGCTTTCCAGAGTGGCTGTGCATTTCCACCAACAGTGCAAGAGGGTTCCCCTTTCTCTGCATCCTCGCCAATACTTGTTTCTTGTGTTGTTAATTTTAGCCATTCTAACAGGTGTGAGATGTTATCCCAAGGTGATTTTTCTCATGGTGAGTGCCGTTGAGCATCTTTTCATGTGTCTGTTAGCTGTTTGATGTCTTTAGAAAAATGTCTATTCATGTCTTTTGCCAATCTCTTAACTGGATAATTGGATTTTGGGGTGTTGACTTTTATAAGTTCTTTATAGATTTTGGATACTAACTCTTTATACGATGTCATTTAAAAATGTCTTCTTCTCCCAGGGGTACATGGGTGGATCAGTCAGTGAAGCGTCCAACTCTAAGTTTTGGCTGAGGTCGAGCCCTGAGTCAGGCTCCATGCTGACAGTGTGGAGCCTGCTTGGAATTATCTCTCTCCTTCTCTTTCTGGCCCTCCCCCACTCACGCTGTCTTTGTCTCTCTCAAAATAAATAAATAAACTTCAAAAAACCCTACAAATACCTTCTCCCATTCCATAGGCTGTCTTTTTGTTTTGTTGATTGTTTCCTTCACTGTGTAAAAGCTTTTTATCTTGATGAAGTCCCAATAGTTCATGTTTGCTTTTGTCTCTCTTGCCTCCAGTGATGTTTCAAGTAAAGAGTTGCTCTAACCAAGGTCAAAGAAATTGCTACCTTTGATCTCCTCTAGGATTTTGATGGTTTCCTGTATCACGTTTAGGTCTTTAACCCATTTTGAATTTATTTTTGTGTATGGTATAAGAGAGTGGTCCAGTTTCATTCCTCTCCATGTTGCTCTCCAGTTTTCCCAGCCACATTTGTTGAAGACCGCCTTTTGTGCTTTGGGTATTCTTTCCTGCTTTGTCAAAGATTAGTTGGCCATATGTTTGTGGGTCCATTTCTGGGTTTTCTATTCTCTTCCATGGATCTATGTGTCTGTTTCTGTGCCAGTACCATACTGTCTTGAAGACTATAGCTTTGGAATATAGCTTGAAGTCCGTAATTGTGATGCCGCCGGCTTTTTTTTTTTTTTTCGGGATTTCTTTGGCTAATCAGAGTCTTTTGTGGTTCCATACAAATTTTAGGATTGTTTGTTCGACCTCTCTGACAAATGCTGATGGTATTTTGATAGGGATCGCATTAAATGTGTAGGTTGCTTTGGCTGGTATACATTTTAACAATGTTTGTTTTGCAATCTATGAGCGTGGAATGCTTTTTCATTTCTTTGGGTCCTCTTCAACTTCTTTCAAAAGTGTTCTATAGTTTTCAGAGTACAGATCTTTTACCTCTCTGGTTATATTTATTCCTAGGTATCTTATAGGTTTGGTGCAATTGTAAATAGGATTGATTGCTTGATATTTCTTTCTGCTGCTTCATTATTGGCATATAGAAATGCAACAGATATCTGTACATTGATTTTATATTCTGCGACATTGATGAATTCATATATTAGTTGTAGCAATTTTCTTGGTGAAGTCTTTTGAATTTTGTACATAGAGTATCATGTCATCTGTAAATACTGGAGTTTAACTTCTTCCTTGCAGATTTGGATGCATTTTATTTCTTTTTGTTGTCTGATTGATGGGTCTAAGACTTATAGTGCTATGTTAAATAGTAACAGTGATAGCGCATATCTCTGTCTTATTCCTGACCATAGAGGAAAAGTGGTCAGTTTTTCCCCATTGAGGATGATGTTAGCTGTGGGTATTTTGTATATTGCCTTTATGGTGTTAAGGTACGTTCCCTCTATCCCTACTTTGTGGAGGATTTTTTATCAAGAACGGATGCTTTATTTTGTCAAGTGCTTTTTCTGCATCTATTGAGAGGATCATATGGTTCTTATCTTTTCTTTTGTTAATGTGATGTATCACATTGATTGATTTGTGAATATTGAACCAGCTCTGCAACCCAGGAATGAATCCTACTTGATCATGGTGAATAATTCTTTTGATATGCTGTTGGATTCGATTTGCTAATATATTGTTGAGAATTTTTGCATCCATATTCATCAAGGATATTGGTCTGTAGTTCTCTTTTTATTACTGTGTCTCTATGTGGTTTGGGAGTCAAAGTGATGCTAGCTTCATACAATGAGTCTGAGAGTTTTCCATCTCTCTCTATTTTTTGGAACAGGTTGAGGAAGATAGGTATTAATTCTGTTTTAAATGTCTGGTAAAATTCCCCAGGGAAGCCATCTGGTCCTGGATTTTTATTCGTTGGGAAATATTTGATAACTGATTCAGTTTCTTCACTAGTTATGAGTCTGTTCAAGTTTTCTATTTCTTCCTGTTTGAGTTTGGTAGCGTGTGGCTCTTTAGGAATTTGCCCATTTCTTCAGGTTATTCGATTTTACAGCATATAGTTTTCATAATATTCTCTGATTGTTGCTTGTATTTCTGAGGGATTGGTTGTAATCACTCCCTTTTTGTTCGTGATTTTATCTATTTGTATTCTCTCTCTGTTGTTGAGAAGCCTGGCTAAAGATTTATTGATTTTGTTTATTTCCAAAGAACAAGCTCTTGGTTTTATAGATCTGTTCCACTACTTTTTCTGTTTTCATATGATTAATTTGTGCCCTGATCTTTGTTATTTCTCTGTTTCTGCTGAGTTTGGGTTGCCTTAGCTGTTCTGCTTCTAGTTCCTTTAGGCGTGGTGTTAGAATTTGTGTTAGTGATTTTCTTGTTTCTTGAGATGGGCCTG
The DNA here is from genome assembly GCA_030068075.1 of Paguma larvata. NCBI lineage: Eukaryota > Metazoa > Chordata > Mammalia > Carnivora > Viverridae > Paguma > Paguma larvata. The sequence goes on from CM057830.1 coordinate 66,897,441, forward strand.
GACTGCAATATATTTTCTTCTCAGGACTGACTTTGCCGCATCCCAAAGCGTTTTGATTATTGTATTTTCCTTTTCATTTGTTTCCATGTATTTTTAGATTTCTTCTCTGATTGCTTGGTTGACCCATTCGTCTTTTAGTGGGTTGTTCTTTAGCCTCCATGTTTTAGGGGTTTTCCAGACTTCTTCTTGTGGTTGATTTCAAGTTTCAAAGCATTGTGGTCTGAAAGTGTGCATGGTATGATCTCATTTTTTTTATATTTATTCAGGGCTTCCCTGTGCCTCAGAATGTGGTCTATCTTGGAAAATGTACCATGTGCATTTGAGAAGAACATAAATTCCTTCACTTCTGGATGAAGGGCCCTTAAGAGGTCTGTCAGGTCCATCTGTTCCAATGTGTCATTCATGGCCATTGTTTCTATGATGATCCCTGTTCAGTGTATGTATCCAGTGCTGTGTGTGGGGTATTAAGGTCCCCTGCAATTAGCACATTTTTATCCATAAGACTGCTTACATTTGTAATTAGCTGCTTTACAAATTTGGGTGCCTCAAAATTCGTCACGTAGATATTCATACTTGTTAGCTCTTCCTGCTGGATAGTCCCTGTGATGATTATATAATGCCCTTCTTCAACTCTTATTACATCTTTTACTTTAAAGTCTAGTTTGTCTCATATAAGTGTGGCTTCTTCAGTTTTCTTCTGACTTCCGGTAGCATGGTAGCTAGTTCTCCATCCCCTCACTTTCAGTCTGAAGGGTCCTCAGGTCTAAAATGAGTCTCTTGAAGACAGCAGATAGATGGGTCTTGTTTTTTAATCCATTCTGTTACCCTGTGTCTTTTAATTGGCACATTTACTCCCTTTACATTCAGCATTAATATTGAAATATAAGGGTTTAGAGTCACTGTGGTATCTGTAGGTTTCATGCTTATAAGGATGTCTCTGGTACTGTGTTCCTTGCGACCTTTCCTTCATAGAGTCCCCCTCAGGATCTCTTGTAAGATTGGTTTATTTGTGATGTATTCCTTCGGTTTTTGTTTGTGTTGGAAGACCTTTATATCTCCTTCTCTTCTGAATGACAGGCTGGCCGGGTAAAGGATTCTTGGTTGCGTATCCTTCCTGTTCATCACATTGAAGATTTCCTGCCATTCTTTCTGGCTTGCCAAGTTTCTGTGGATAAGTCGGCTACTACTCTAATGTGTCTCCCTTTGTATGTCAAGGCCCGTTTATCCCTAGCTGCTTTCAGAATTCTCTCTTTGTATTTTCCCAGCTTCACTATGATGTGTCGTGCTGAGGGTCTATTCAGGTTATGTCTGAAAGGAGTTCTCTGTGCTTCTTGGATTTCAATGCCCATTTCCTTTTTCATGTTGGGAAGATGTCAGCGATGATTTTTTCAAGTACACCTTCGACTCCTTTTTCTCTCTCTTCTTCCTCTGGAATTCCTATCATACGGATGTTATTCCATTTGATTGCATAGCTCAACTCTCAAATTCTCCTTTCCTGTTCCTGAATCAGTTTCTCTCTCTTTATCTCTGTTTCCTCCTTTTCCATAATTTTATCTTCTAATTCACCTATTCACTCTTCTGCCTCTTCAATTGGTGCTGTGGCCACCTTCAATTTGTTTTGCACCTCATTTAAAGCATTTTTTAATTCCTTATGATCATTTTTTAGGACCTTGATATCTGCCTCTAAAGTCCTCCTGCATTCTTCTATGCTTTTTTCAAGCCCAGCGAGTATTTTTATATTTATCATTCTATATTCTTGTTCTGTTAAGTTGCTTATGTCTGCTTTCATCATTTCTTGCGCTGTCACGGTTTGCCATACATTCTTTTGAGGGGAGTTCTTCCATTTCGTCATTTTGTCTAATTGCGTATTGGGTTATTTCCTGGGTCTCGCTGGGAAGGAAAAGTGTCAGACCGACAAACAGGAAACACAAACTCACAACCGTAACAGCCAATAAAACAGACAAACAAATCACAACATAAAAAAGAATAACAAACGACACTCTGGAGGCATGCAACCTGACGTACCAGCTACACATTAAGGATAGAGTGTGTGCTTTGCTGATGGCAGTGCATACGTAGAGAGAGTAGTGACGGGTGTGAGGAAAAGAGAAATTGAACTTTGACCAGGTAGAGAGATTAGAAGACTTGATCCAGAAAGAGAGAAATCAGAATAAGGAACGATGCGAGAAATGAGAAATGAAATTAGATGTTACCCAGATGCACTATGTGGCCTGATTGTTCCATAGAGATAGGAAATTGAAGAGTGAGGTGTAAAACATGCATTGAGAAAGTGTATTAAATGTCTGTTTAAGCAAGCCAAAACCCCCGGATTACTGGTTTAGAGGCAGGGAGAGATGAAGGGAGAAGAGGGAGAATATATCTAAAACAGAAGAATTGACCTGGAATTAATCCAGGCAATGCTACAGTATTTGTGTCTCTGTGGCTATCACTCCTGCAGAAAGGCGTCTCTTGTTTGAGGAGGGGCGTGGCCCTGTGTAGGTGGGCCCTGCCTCCACTGCTGGCAGATTGGAATTCTATGGTTTAGCTTTGTAGGTATGTGCGACCACAATGGCGCCCCCCCCCCCCCAGCCCCCTCTTCACAGACCAAAGTCTCAAATCACTCCTCTGTTTCTGTCCTCAACTCTGTCCAGGTTGCAGGTGCAGTGCGATTTGCTGGGCAGTCACGGGCCCCATGCTCATTTGAGTTCCTTTAACTCGCTCAGACCTCTGTGTCTTACATAAATTGTGTCTCTGACTTAGCACGGCGCGACCACAATGGCATCCCTCAGCCTCTCTTCAGGGACCTATAGTCTCAAATCACTCCACTGTTTCTGCCTTCACTCTGCCTGGTTTGCAGGGGCAGTGCCATCTGCTGGGCTTTGGCGCACCCTTTGCATGCCCAGTTTCCCCTACATAAACTGTGGCACTGACTCAGTGCCGATCCAGTGATGGCTCAGCGCCTCTATGTGACTTGGGCTGGGTCAGCGTCGCTGGCTCTGGAGTGATGGGAGCTCTGCCAGCTCCGCCGGGAGTAACGGACCTTCTCTCCAAAAGCCTCATGGTTAGGGACTGGATGATGAGCTCCCTCTCCACCCCAGTCAGAGGTACTTTCCTCACTGCTCTTTCTCTTCCCCTCGTCTTTCCGCGGAAGGGGCCCGGGGCTCGCTCTCTGCTCCTCTGCACCTCTGCGGCTCTCTTTCTTTCTCCCAGATTGCACTCACTCAGTCTCCCAGGATTTTCTGGATTTCACATTTCTTCCCCGCAGCCTCCAACTCTTCTTCTTGCAGATCTCTGGGACTGAGAGTCCCTCAGTTTCAGTCCTTCTTAGTTTGAGAGACATGGGAGAGCACCGCGTATTCCTACTCCTCCGCCATGTTGGCCCCTTCCCTCTTGTTTTAGTTATATAATGTAATTTTCATTTTTGAGATTTCCTACCCTCAAAACATAGTCTCTTAATTAGGATCTCAGTCAGTAAGTTCAGAACATTTTCTCTGAGCTTAATTGCCTTAGGTACTTAGACAGCCAGAGTTGCCTGATTTTAAATTTATTGTCTTTGTCTTAAATTTAAGAATTACTTCTCAGTCTAATTTTTGCCTTATGGCGCCATAGGATACAAAAATATAGGGTTTATCTGGTTTTCCAAAACACCAAAACCAAATCTCCTTCTCCAGAGTTTACACATGGGAGGTTTCCCTCTGATATATCACTGTAGCCTAACCCCTGACCTACATGCTGATCTTAAATGAATCCTGAATAGATTCAAAACATGCATTCTAAATTGGAAGCAAAATATTTAGCTCACAGTTGAATAAACTAACAAATATTTGGAGAAATGAATATTTTATTGTTCTTTAATTGCTACTATAACATCTCAGTGATGATTCTTTTGCACACCTGAAAATAAATGATTTGTATCTATATAACTGAAGTAAATGTTGCTTCTGCTGCTTCCTTTTGCTATGTTAATATCTTACTTATGAAATTTTACTTAAAAAAGTTAAGATTCTTATAATACAGATGAGGCAATGGTCACTTAAAAATCAAGTGGAGAAAATGTACTTCTGATGTTTGGGATATCTGTGCTTATTCAATTGAATCATTCTAATTCACCATTTATTTTCACATTAAACATAAAAGATTTTGGAATTTCCTAATGTTGAAACCATTAGGTAACTCCTATCACATTCTTTATTTGCATACATTAAAACAGTGCTATATAATATCCAGGGTACACCACGAGCACTCACTAATTCTCAATTTAGATTCCCCTTCTGGGTAAAATCATGCATATAAGAACAGAGAAAATGATCCAGAAACAAAGACTATATATTGCTTTGAATATTTTATATGATACAGATTGCTCGGGAAGTTGATATGAGAAATAAATTTTTATAATTCTTAAATAGTAACATAAATGAATCAGTATTGTATGTATTTAATTTGAAATCGTTTAAAACATAATCTAACCATAGACTAAATGTTTTAGTCAACTTGTAGATGTCTAGTTCTAAGGCATCCACTGACTTTTATCCTTACATTTCTAATATTATGACTCAGTAATATCATAATGTACTTCTTGAATTCAATCCTGATATTAAATTATGAAAGAGCTAAACCTCAGAAATCTGCTGTTTACTTTTGTTTTCCTTTCTAGCCCAGATGGAGAATACATTACATTGCACACATTTTAATGTGACCTCTATAACGTTTTACAAGACATAGATTAATGAGACTTGGTTCCAGTGACTCTGGGAAATGAAAAGTGGTGGTTAACCTAGAGACCCAGAACCTACCCATTCATATTTAAGGGTTTTCCATACAGGCAGAGGCAAACGTACTGGCCTAAGCACTCTAAGCAGTTCTTCAACTGGATGAAGTGATTATATTCCCCTTTTGGAGTGGTCAGTATCCATAGTAGATATTTTTATCTTTTTCCTTAGGGAAAAGTGAACTAATGAAAAATATTATATATAATTTGCATTTTTAAATGTCAGGACAGATGATTTTTAGATAATCACAATTTGACACTAAATATGAGTTCTTTATAAAATTTGGACATTTACAAGGAAGTTACCATTTGTAGTTAGTAAAATTGCATATGATTTTTAAGAAAACTGAACTAAAATTCTGCAGTATCGCTGTGTTTCCTAGTTTAAAGAAGAGGTCACTTTCCAGATTGAGTTTATTATGCATGTGACCCTGAAGAATGATAGTAGGGCACAGTTTGAAAAAACCTTCCAACTCCTATATAGCTAAACTTTACAAATATTTTTAGCATGTTTTTAATACCCTATTTCTGAAAGGATTCTAAAGTGTTTTGAAGAAATGTTAACAATTTTTTCCTTCAAGATGATATTTATGTAGTGATGAATGCAAGGAAATAATTTGTAACAACATCTCAGGAACCTGTACACACAGAAACGACTCAAGATAAGAGCTACAGATGAAAATAGCAAATTATTATTGTTGAGAACAGTTAGTCAATAAAAAAATATATTATTTCAGAATATAATTTCAATAAGTTTAAAATGCAAAGGAATACATAATCTGTATAGTTTATATTTTCATCACAAAGTAAAATGCTAGAAACCTGGAAGAGGTCCAATTTATTTGAAAACAAAAATAATTACCTTCATTTATGGTCAGTATTGTGGCAGCTATATTATAAAGAGTTCTCTCAAAGTATTTATATTTATTTTCTTGTTTATTGCTACTTTATTTTACTTTTTAAAATTTTTGGCAATTTAGTTTTGAAAAATAAAAGGATTAAATACCCCTACTTGTCACTAGATGGCAGTACCTCCAGGACGAATCTCAGTAAAGCAGTAAAATGGAGAATTTTGTTTGCTTGAACCAAAGATAAAGATACACGGCAACCCATGATCAAGATTTTAGTGATAAACTAGTAGAATGGGTTTACATAGAAGTAGTATGTCCGTTGGGAAAGGGAGGATGGAGTAGTGTGTGTGTGAAATGTTTTTATTTCTATTGAAGACATCGTTCATGGATTACAGAAGAATTGAAACAGTTTGAGATCCCCTTTTTTGCATATATATGAAACTAAAACCTAAAAATGAATTAGAAAAATATAAAAATGTTATATGGCATTTATATTTTCATACATTACCCTTTTATACAGATATTCAGTATTTATATTCCAAACAGAAGAATTTACAAGTTAATGTTAACGATGATAGTGGTACGCTATTTTTATTTAAGAGGAGGTCACATCTTCCACTTGATGTTTGCTTTCTTTTCAGATTCAGACAAAATGCATAAACTTGTATCTATATTTTAAGTTGGGATTTTAGATATGTTATTTGAAAATGCATATCTTTTGTGTTTAAAGAGAATTTTGAGTCTCCTCATGATGAGTGATATCAGTTGAAATGTATACTTTGTATGAAGAGTCCTGCTAGTACAGTAGAAGCAAGTGCGATTTGCCCTAATAAAGGCCTCGTATTGAGATGTTTTAGTGAGTCGCTCAGAGCAAAACTTTTCAGAACTCAATGTGCAAACAGGATACAAACATCAGTTTACATTAAAGGACATTTGGTTCTTTCATCAACCATCAGTTATTGATGAAAATTTCCTCTTGGAGCATTCAAATTTCCTACTCTAGTCATAAAATTACATTGAGACAGGTGAAAACAGTTGCACAGTATGTGGAATGTGACTTGTTGAAAGAAAAGAGAAGTGATAGCATTCCTTACTGGAGAAAATCAAAGGCTGATTGCTCTCACAGAGCAAGGTGAAACCTCTTCAAGATTCTGAAAGAAGAGAAACAATTTTGGACAAAAAAGAGCTTTGTATTCTTTTAAGCAACTGTTATTTTTTGTTTGTTTTATTTTGTTTTTGTTTTTGATTTTTACTATTTTTTAATAATTTTTTTGTTAAATTGGTTTCCATACAAAAACACCCAGTGCTCATCCCAACCCGTGCCCTGCTCAGTGCCCGTCACCCACTCTCCCCCCTCCCATACCCCTCTCAACCCTCGGTTTGTTCTTAGTATTTAAGAGTCTCATATATTTTATTTCCCTCTCTCTCTATGTCATTTTTTTCCTTCCCCTCTTTCCCTCCCCCCTGGTTTTCTGTTAAGTCTCACAAAGTCCACCTATGCGTGGAAACATATGGTATCTGTCTTTCTCTGACTGACTTATTTCACTCAGCATAATACCCTCCAGTTCCATCCATGTTGTCACACATGGCCAGATTTCATTCTTTCTCATTGCCACGTAGTATTCAAGTGTATATATATATACCACATCTTCTTTCTTCATTCGTCAGTTGATGGACACTTAGACTCTTTCAATGATTTAGCTAATGTTAAAAGTGCTGCTATAAACATTGGAGTACACGTGCCCCTATGCATCAGCACTCCCGTGTCTCTTGGGTAGATTCCTAGCAGTGCTATTGCTGGGTCATAGAGTAGTTCTATTTGCATTTTTTTGATGAACCTCCACACACTTCTTCAGAGCTACTGCACCAGTTTGCATTCCCACCAACAGTGCAAGGGGGTGCCTGTTTCTCCGCATCCTCGTCAGCATCTATAGTTTCTGATTTGCTCATTTTAGCAACTCTGACTGGTGTGAGCGGTATCTCAGTGTGGTTTTGATTTGTATTTCCCTGATGAAGAGTGACATTGAGCATTGAGCGTTTCATGTGTCTGTTAGCCATCTGGATGTCTTCTTTGGAAAAGTGTCTATTCATATCTTCTGCCCATTTCTTCACTGGATTATTCGTTTTTCAGGTGTGGAGTTTGGTAAGTTCTTTATAGATTTTAGATACTAGTCCTTTATCCGATATGTCATTTGCAATTATCTTTTCCCATTCCGTTGGTTTCGTATTAGTTTTGTTGGTTGTTTCTTTTTCAGTGCAGAAGCTTTTTATTTTGATGAGGTCCTATAGTTCATTTTTGCTGTTAATTCTCTTGCCTTTGGAGATGTGTCGAATAAGAAATTGGTGCGGCTAATGTCAAAAAGGTTTTTTCCTGCTTTCTCCTCTAGGATTTTGATGGTTTCCTGTCTCACATTCAGGTCCTTCATCCATTTAGAGTTTATTTTTGTACGTGGTGTAAGGAAGTGGTCTAGTTTCATTCTTCTGCATGTTGCTGTCCATTGCTCCCAGCACCATTTGTTAAAGAGGCTGTCTTTTTTCCATTGGATACTCTTTCCCGCTTTGTCAAAGATTAGGTGTCCATATACTTGTGTGTCCATTTCTGGGTTTTCTAATCTATTCCATTGTTCTATGTGTCTATTTTTGTGCCAATACCATACAGTTTTGATGATTACCGCTTTGTAGTAGAGGTTAAAGTCTGGGATTATGATGCCTCCCGCCTTGGTTTTATTCTTCAGTATTACCTTTGCTATTCGGGGTCTTTTGTGGTTCCATCCAAATTTTAGGATTGTTTGCTCTAGCTTTGAGAAGAATACTGATGCAATTTTGATTGGGATTGCATTGAATGCGTTTATTGCTTTGAGTAGTATTGCCATTTTAATGATATTTATCTTCCAATTCATGAGCATGGAATATTTTTCCATTTCCTTGAATCTTTCTCAATTTCCTTCATAAGTTTTTTGTAGTTTTCAGCGTAGAGATCTTTTCCATCTTTGGTTAGGCTTATTCCTAGGTATTTTATGGTTTTTGGTGCAATTGTGAATGTGATTCGCTTCTTTATTTCTCCTTCTATTGCTTCATTGTTGGTGTATAGAAATGCCACCGATTTATGTGCATTGATTTTGTATCCTGCAACTTTGCTGAATTCATGGATCAGTTCTAATAGCCTAATGGTGGTTCTGTCGGGTTTTCCATGTCATCTGCAAAAAGTGAAAGTTTGACTTCATCCTTGCCAATCTTGAGGCCTTTTATTTTGTTTTGCTATTTGATTGCTAATGCCAGGACATCTTGCCCTATGTTAAATAGCAGTGGTGAGAGTAGACAACCCTGTCATGTTCCTGATATAAGGGGGAAGGCTCTCAGTTTTTCCCCATTGAGGATGATATTAGCTGTGGGCTTTTCATAAATGCCTTTTATGATACTTAAGTATGTTCCTTCTATCCCTACTTTCTTGAGGGTTTTTATTAGGAAACGGTGCTGTATTTTGTCAAATGCCTTTTCTGCATCTATTGACAGGATCATATGGTTCTTATATTTTCTTCTGTTAATGTGATGTATCACATTGATTGATTCGCGAATATTGAACCAGCCCTGCAACCCAGGCATGAATCCTACTTGATCATGGTGAATAATTCTTTTTATATGCTGTTGGATTTGATTTGTTAGTATCTTGTTGGGAATTTTTGCATCTATATTCACCAGGGACATTGGCCTGTAATTCTCTTTTTTTGCTGGGTCTCTATCTGGTTTGGGAATCAAAGTGATTTTAGCTTCTTAGAATGAGTCTGGGTTTTCCTTCCCTTTTAATTTTTTCGAACAGCTTGAGCAGGATAGGTATTAACTCTGTTTTAAATGTCTGGTAAAATACCGCAGGTAACCATCTGGTCCAGGACTTTTATTTGATGGGAGATTTTTGATAACTGATTCCATTTATTCACTAGTTTTGGGTCTGTTCATGTTTTCTATTTCTTCCCATTTGAGTTTTGGTAGGGTGTGTCTGTTTAGGAATATGTCTATTTCTTCCAGATTGTCTTGTTTGGTGGCATATAATTTTTTATAGTATTCTCTGACAATTGTTTTTATTTCTGAAGGATTGGTTGTAATCAATCCCTTTTCGTTCGTGTTTTTATCTATTTGTGTTCTCTCTCTTTTCTTTTTGAGAACCTGGATAGAGGTTTATCAGTTTTGTTTGTTTTTTCAAGGAACCAGCTCTTGGTTTCATTGATCTGTTCCACTAGTTTTTCGGTTTCCATGTTATTAATTTCTGCCTTGATTTTTGTTATTTCTTTTTGCTGGGTTTGGGGTGTCTTAGCTCTTCTGCTTCTAGTTCCTTTAGGCATTCTGTTAGAATTTGTGTTAGTGATTTTTCTTGTTTCTTGAGATAGGCCTGGATTGCAATATATTTCCCTCTTAGGACTGCCTTTGCCACATTCCAAGCGTTTGGATTGTTGTATTTTCATTTCAATTTGTTTCCATGTATTTTTAATTTCGTCTCTGATTGCTTGGTTAACCTATTCGTTTTTTGGTAGGTTTCTCTTTAGCCTCTATGTTTTTGGGGGTTTTCCAGACTTTTTCCTGTGGTTGATTTCATGTTTCAAAGCATTGTGGTCTGAAAGTGTGCATGGTATGATCTGAATTCTTTTATATTTTTTTCAGAGCTTCCCTGTGCCCCAGAATGTGGTCTGTCTTGGAAAATGTATCATGTGCAGTTGATAAGAATGTAATTTCCTTTGCTTCTGGATGCAGAACCCTGAAGATGTCAGTTAGACCCATGTGTTCCAATGTGTCATTCAGGGCCGTTCTTTCTGTAGTGTTTTTCTGTTTAGTGGATCTATCCAATGCTGAGAGTGGAGTGTTAAGTTCTCCTACTATTAGGACATTTTTATCGATAAGGTTGCTTATGTTTGTAATTAGTTGTTTTACAAATTTGTGTGCCCCGTATTTGGTGGGTAGATACTTGTTAGCTCTTCCTGCTGGATAGTCCCTGTGATTATTACGTAATGCCCTTCTTCATCTTTTATTACACTGTTTATTTTAAAGTCTAGTTTGTCTGATATAAGTGTGGCTATTCCAGCTTTCTTTTGACTTTCAATAGTGTGGTATATCATTCTCCATCCTCTCACTTTTAATCTAAACGTGTCCTTGGGTCTAAAATGAGGCTTTTGAAGACACCAAATAGATGGGTCTTGTTTTTTAATCCATTCTGTTACCCTGTGTCTTTTGATTGGAGCATTTAGTCCATTTACATTCAGTGTTAAATTTGAAAAATAAGCGTTTAGAGTCACTGTGTTATCTATAGGTTTCATGCTTTTAAGGCTGTCTCTGGTAGTTTGTGTTCCTTGCAACTTTTCCTTCATAGAGTGCCTCTCAGGATCTCTTGTAATGCTGGTTTATTTGTGATGAATTCCTTCATTTTTTGTTTGCTTGGAAAACCTTTATCATCTTCCATTCTGAATGACAGGCTAGCTGGATAAATGATTCTTGGTTGCATATCCTTTCTGCTCATCACATTGAAGATATGCTGCCATTCCTTTCTGATTTGCCAAGTTTCTGTACATAAATCTGCTACAACCATTATGTGTCTACCTTCGTATGTTAAGGCCCCTTTTTCCCTAGCTGCTTTCAGAATTCTCTCCCTGTTCTTGTATTTTGCCAGTTTCACTATGATGTGTCGTGCAGAAGGTCTATTTAATTACGTCTGAGGGGAGTTCTCTGTGCCTCTTGAATTTCCATGCCTGTTTCCTTCCTCAATTTGGGGAAGTTCTCAGCAATGATTTGTTCAGGTACCCCTTCGACTCCTTTCTCTCTCTTCTTCCTCTGGAATTCCTATGATACGGATATTGTTCCATTTTAATGTATTGCTCAGCTCTTGAATTCTTCTTTCCTGTTCCTGAATCTGCTTCTCTCTCTTTTTCCATAATTTTATCTTCTAATTTACTTATTCTCTCTTCTGCCTCTTCAGTTTGCACTGTAGCCACCTCTAATTTTTTTCGCACCTCATTTAAAGCATTTTTTAATTTGTCCTGACCATTTTACAGTCCTTGATCTTTGCATCGATGGACCCCCAGCATGCTTCTATGCTTTTTTCAAGCTTAGGGATTCGTCTTATGGTTACCATTCTATATTCATGTTCTGTTAGGTTGCTTATATCTGTTTTCATCAATTCTTGAGCTGTGACTCCTTCCTGTAATTTCTTTTGAGGAGAATTCTTCACTTTCATCATTTCGGCTAGCTGCGCTTTGGATTGTTTGTTGAGGTCGCCCTGGAGTTACTCTAGGTAGAAGTCTGATATCTATGTCTATTGCTCCTGCAGAAAGGCTGTCTCTTCTATGAGGAGGGGCGAGATTTGGTGTAGGTGCGTCCTGCCTCCACTACTGTAAGGATGGATTCATGGGGCCCATTTTTGAGACAACAATGGTGTCTCCCCAGTCCCTTCTTCCTGGTCTCAGAGTCTCAAATTGCCCCTTTTTTTCTGTCCTCACTCTGCCTGTGACGCCTGCATAGTGCAGCTTGTCAGGCGGTCGTGCACCCCACATTTATCTGTGTTTTTGATACTCTTCACCTGCTACACCCAGTTTCACTGTAAATTGTGTCCTTGGGTTAGAAACGATCTGGAGGTGACTCCATGATTCTGGGTGTTGGGGACTGACTGGGCATCTGCTGCTGGCTCCAGCACGAGGAGAGTTTTGCTGAGAATTCTGCTGTTAGCAACCAAATTTCTCTTCAAAATCCCTTTGATTAGGGACTGGATGGTGGTCTGTCCCTTTCTGTCCCATTTTTCTCTTGTCGGTGGTGACCTGCTCTGCACTTTCCCAGATTTCTCTTCCCTTTTTCTTTCCGAAGAAGGCTCTCACTCCCCTCCACTTCATACCCATGCAGTTTGTTTAATCTCCCCCAGAGTGCACTCACTTTTCCTGGGGCACTTTCTGGGTTTCGCATTCCATTCCTTGTAGACTGCAACACCATTCCTCCCAGACTCTTGGGGTTAGAGTCCTTTGGTTTCTGTCCTTCTTAGTTTGAAAGAGGAGGGGAATACCAGGTCCCCCTAATCTCTGACATGTTGGCCCCCTCCCTTAAGTGACTGTTTTTTGCACCACTGCTACTGTGTTTACACCTTTCAGACTTCTCTGTGAACTTGGAGGAAAGGGTTGGAGTTTCAAATAAAGTAATGTCCCTTTTATCTATTACTATTTTGAAGTTAGAAGTTAATTTTCCAGAGAAACTGAAGGACTCATTTCTACTTTTCATGACTCTCTCACACTCCTATTCTCAGCCATAATTACTATTGTTTTCATGCCTCTGATTCAAATACCTTGTCACATCCTTCCACCCACTTTTACCTAGCTAATGTCAAATGATCTTTTATAATGGCTCAAGTATCACCTTACCTGAGAACCCTTCCCTGATTCACCTTATGTAAAGGTTACCAGATTAACAAAATAAAGATACAGGAAGCATAGTTAAATTCGAATTTCAGATCAGTGAAGAACAATTTTTTGTATAAGTATATTCCAAATATTGCAATGTTTTTTACCTGCTAAATCTGACAACCCTACTTTAGTTAAGAGATTTTTATTTTATTCATTTCCAAAATGTAATCTTTAATTGACCTTATCAAGTAATTCCATATGAGATTCCTGTATCATTGTTTGCTTTGACACTAACAAAATAAATGAGTATGGCTTTTGTGAATGGTACTAATTACAAAGTGTTATGAATTGGCTTTCAACAGAAAATTCTGCACTGTTCTTTTTTCACCTGAGTAGACTATACTTATATCTTTACTCTGGAACCTTCAAGTGTAACAAAGGAATAGCCTACCATTGCTAATTGATAAGCTTTTAATATTATAGAGCAATGTAACAAAAGAATTCCTCAGTTTACTTCCACAGAAAGAAAGGGTTTATTCCTGAATATTGTTACTCATAATTGATAGTGCGTTAAAATATAGTTATTGTAAGAAGGATAAATGCCTTTATTAGATCTCCTTGAAGATACTACCATAAATGCCAATTACTAAAAATATCTCCAGTAACTCCTTATTGTACTTAATAAGGGATATCCCATCTTTAAAACATTAAAAACAGATGTTGCTGCATTACTTCACTGCTGATGTATGTAATAGAAATGACACACTAATTACTTTAATGCAATATAAGTGTACTGATTATTTATCATGACTGTTAATAAAATTATAAAAACATTCAATTACAATCATTGGTAATTTATTATTTATTGATTTTACATTATGCACACATAAATACAATGCACTTAATTATGCAGAAGATGGGATCATTCTTCTGTTGACATGCAGACATTTGAATTAATCAGTTCTATTTAAAAAAAAATTAAGTTTGAGTAATAAGAGTTGATCCAGACTGAAATCAGAATGCCTTTGGAATATTAATATCTAACTGACTTTAGTCTCCTTTAAAAGAATTCCTAAGAAATATGAGATTTTGAGGAAGATTGCATTAATTTTAATATGCTGCTCAATTCTATATCTCTGAGGCAGCCAATTATTCTTCACTTTCTAGAATTGCACAGGTTTTAGCCCTTAAACACATAGCCAGCACAATGCCTAATAGGATGCTTTGTACACAGCAGGTTTGTAACAAATATTTGCTGTCTAAATGTTGATCTTGAAGAAAGTATTAAAAAAAATAATGATCGAAATGTGTTCTATCTGGAGAATATAGTGTCACCCCTCTCTGTGGCAGTCAGGGATGACTTTAGGACAGACTAAATATTTTGAAATGTATATTTTCATAAGCGGAGAAATAAAATTTTAGGCAGAGGAACAGCATCAACAAAGAATTGGAGCCATGGAAGAGAAATGTGGGCTTAGAGCATATTGACTATAACAGTTTGACTTGTGGGAGTGTATTGAGAACAATATATAATAGTTGACGGGGGCCAGACTGGGAAGCAGGATTGAATGATCAGGGTATCTGGAAGAGAGGAGTTCATAGTGGAAACAAGTTTCATTAATTATCGCTACCCTAATTATTATTCTGACCTTCCCATAGGCTCCAAGTAGTCTGTTGACTTGGTATCTAGCTCAACCTAAAATTATATATATAAATGAATTTTTAAAAGTAAACCATTCCATTTGGCGTATGTCATTAGAGATGGTAGGGGGCTTATTTTCTTTACAATGTAAGACACTATTTATTCTACCTTTAGGGTTTCCATTAAACCGAATTTGATTTCAATAACATTAGTACAATCAAAACCATGGCGAAACTTCTCCAAACACCATCACCTGAATTCCACACCACAAGCAATAGCTTTCTTTATAGTTCTGAAAAGAAATTATTTTCATAATTAGTTTAGAAACAGAAAACAGATCGCTTTAAGTATAAGCGAAGAAGAAATTATCATTCCAGTTGGCAAAATGGGGGAGGGGAATGACAGCCTCATCTTCATATATTCTTTTCAACTTGTTTTGGGGGGTATAACTCTCAATCGCAAAGGCCTACTGTAAGGATTTTCATTATTCGAATAATCTTCTTTCTAGAGGCCTATTACCTGTTAGTCTTTCCATATCTCTTAAAGCCTATATAAATCACTGTCCACAGAAACAGAACATGTACGCATTTATAGAAGACTCTAATGAAGAATATAATGTATCTACTTCTGGTTCTCCTTGACTTCCAGTCCATGGTCAATATTATCAATTCGACTTCTGCACCCAGGCAAGTTAAGACATTAAAGAGTATTCCATGTGCTGCATTTAACTTGGAAATTAACTGAAAATTGAGTCTTTTATGGGCAAAGCAAAGGTGTGGCTTGTTTATTTTTACTAATAAATTTATACATTTGATGGAGATGATGACAATATTTGAACTGGGTTGAGGAGAAGCAGGATTATTGGCAAAAGCTCTCTCTGACAAATGTCTGTCTCCTTTGCCTGCATCTTGGAAGCTTCGAGGTTGGGTTAAGCATGGCTGTGAGAAAAAATGATGGAAAGAGGAACTGGTGAAAACTAATGTATGGATGAAGCTTCACAGATAAAATTGATTATTCTATTGTGACTATGAAATCAGTACAATTCTGAGATCCAAACAAGATGGAGAAGTACACCATCAGTTAAGGCTTCATGTTTATTTTCATACATAAGACCCATTAAAACTAAGTAATTGAAGAATAAATGGACAAGATCAGACCCATTCAACAAATAAGTGAAAAATATAAGTAGGTTCCCTTTTTGATATAATGTATTCCTGGAGAATATATTATTTAAATTCTTTATCATAAGTTAAAATCAAGCAGCATGTGTACTTTATCCTGAATGCATATGCAGTGCTACCATTATCTCTTCTGACATCACTGGAAATCACAGGTAAGGAATTAGGGTAGGGAAGAACTGTAACAGGTGAGTCCTTCTCCAACCATGATGGCAAGGTTTCTCAAAATCTCTTTAGTAGAAGTCATGTTGGAGGAACTTACAAGTTTAGGCATCCAGATTAAAAAAAACTGACCCCATGAGTGCACCTAAAACGCCTTACAAATTAATTTTAAATGCACTAAACTGCAGCAATGACTCTGGCACATTAAAAGTCAGACTTACGAGTTTTTTGTTTTTTTTTTTTTTACATTATAAATGACCAATACTGAAGATTACACAATTAGTGTTCATTTGTCATACTTTGCTTTTAAGAAATTTCTCAGGATATCCTTCTTTCTCCCTTCCCCTATTGCTATTTCAAGGAGAAGCATATCACTTTGTTTCACTTTAATGCTTGTTGTATTCACATTAGTAGATGGTAATAGTGTTCCTCTGTGTCTAGCCCCCATTCAAGTGTTCAAGACCTTTCAGGTGTTGTGACTCCCTATTGTTTTCTCAAGCTGCAGATACCAGAGAATTATAGACCCTGGGAAGTTTAAGACGAAAAAAGCCTTTATGGGAATCTTTTAAAAATGACCCCATTTAGCTGAGTTACTTAGTATGTTTCAACTGTTCTCCCACAAAACATGTTGTCAGAACTTCTGGCCTATATCTCAATTCCCTCCTTCCTCGGATACATATATACAGCTCAACAGCATGGGTTACTTTCCCTCTGCTTCTTGTATCTCCCCCAGTCTGCACTGCAGAAATGTATACTTTACTTCCTACTCATTTCCCTTTTTATTACCATTTGTCAGCATACCCCTTTCCCACCTTTACTAATTATAACAAGTTGAGGGAGTCATAGGTTGTATATACTGAAACTGAAATTTTGAAAAAAAAAGTTCAAAGGTAAATGATAATAGTCAACAGGAATAGCACTTACTCTGTAATAGGCACTATTCTAAGCACTTTATATATATTGTATATATTAACTATTGTTGTTTCACAAAACCCTATGAGGAAATTTATTATTATTATTATTATTATTATTATTATTATTATTATTATTATGATTTTACAGATCAGGGAAGCAAGATACAATGAGGTTAAGTAATTTGCCCCAAACTGTCCAGTTTACTTAAATGTGGAGCCAGAGTTTGGACCCAGGCAGTCTGGTTGAAGATGCCACTTTCTTAGCCACTTTACTAGACTGCTTCCTTACAGAGGAATAACCAAGTTTTGGAGTGAAGAGATCTTATGGTTGTGGAGGTATTACTGTACTGTAGAGTCCTATTTAGGCAGCAATCAATGAATAAAGCACTGGACTATAAAGTAACGACAAATGCAAGTACTCATCCTACTGCAATGGGATGTTCAGGTTTATGTTAATTTTCATAAAGTATTCCTCTTCATATATTTAATGTAAGGCAAGTTTTGAGCATGTTGAAAATTCCTCAATAGTTTGAAATGTGTGTATACATTTTTGTTCCATTTTCTATCACTTCAGAAAGTAGAGTTTTCAAATGTATCTTGGAAACTTGTTCTATTTACATCCTTTTTTTTTACAATTATCTTTTTTTTTAAATTTTTTTAACGTTTATTTATTTTTGAGAGACATAGAGACAGAGCATGAGCAGGGGAAGGGCAGAGAGAGAGGGAGATACAGAATCCGAAGCAGGCTCCAGGCTCTGAGCCACCAGCACAGAGCCCGACGCGGGGCTCGAACTCACAGACCGTGAGATCATGACCCGAGCTGAAGTCGGCCGCTTAACCTACTGAGCCACCCAGGCGCCCTCTATTTACATTTCAATAAGCTTAAGCTGCAATTTATGGTTTGTGCCACCATATGGAAAATGACTTAAAATCTGAGATAAAAGCTTTGTCTAAGATTCAAATGGGTATTTTTTCCAATGCTACAGTGCTCCCCCTACTTCTTAAAATACTTTTCCTATTTTGTTTATTAAAGATACAATTTTATATTTAAAACATCTGAACTTTAATTTCTTTAATTTAGTGTAGAGTAATATTTTTAAAGAAATAGTATAGTGGTTAAGAATTGGGTTTCTAGATCATATCTGAATTATACTTCAAGCTTTTCTGATTCATACCAGTGTGACCTTGGACAGTTAAACATTTTAAGCCTCAGTTTCCTCATCTGACAATGGAGAATAATAATAGAATCTCCTTTGCAGAGCTGTTGTGAAGATTAAATAAAATTATGCACAAAAAGATTCTGGCAGAATGCCTGCACAAAGTAAGCATTCAATAAATATTAACTATATGGATAGCAATGCAGTAACTTTGAATACTTTAAATGTTTACACAACTAACCCAACCCTTAAATGGTATGTATATTATTAGAAGTTGATTGTCAACTTTTACAATGGTTTGGTGATGAAGTGCTTAGAGCTGCTTAGGTATACAAATTCAGTCAAAAATGGTTCAGTCATTTGTCTGGATTTTTGCTGCAAACCCAGGGAAGCCCTTTGCTATGTTCTCAATAACACAACACATAAGAGTTCTTGCTTTCGTTACTCATCTTTTGCAGAAGAAAACTAACAACAAAAGGCAACAATTGTCTGATGTTCTGATGCTGCTGGAAGTATAACTACACTCATGTTACTATTTTCTCCACATAAGAGAAAGGTAGTATTTTGTCCCTACCTTCTCAGGAGGAAGACCTTTTTCTCGAGTCAGAGCTGGTTATTTTGCATACGATAGTAAATTTACACATTAGCTCTGTATAGCTCTGTGTAGTCTCGCAGCAGTAATTTGAAAGCGTTATCTCAATGACATACTTCCTCTGTTAAGATACCCTTACATAAAACATAACATATAGGGGCGCCTGGGTGGCTCAGTCAGTTAAGTGTCCATTTTGGCTCAGGTCATGATCTCACCATTTGTGAGTTCGAGCCCCGCATTAGTCTTTGTGCTCACAGCTCAGAGCCTGGAGCCTGCTTTGGATTCTGTGTCTCCCTCTCTCCCTGCCCCTCCCTAGCTTGTGCTCTGTCTGTTTGTCTCTCTCTCAAAAAGAAATAAAAATATTTATTAAAAAAACATAACATATAGAATAAAAACTTTAATAAGGTTTCAGAGATTTAAATATGTTTTGTTGATATTTTGTGACATATTCATTTCAAATGTATAACAAATAAATTCTTTAGAGTTTATAGAGGTAAACATAACATAAATTTCTGGCACTTAAAAGAAGCTTTCATGGGGCGCCTGGGTGTCTCAGTTGGTTAAGCATCCAACTTCAGCTCAGGTCATGATCTCATAATTTGTGAGTTCGAGCCCCACATTGTGCTCTGTGTTGACAGCTCAGAGCCTGGAGCCTGCTTCAAATTCTGTGTTTTTCTCTCTCTCTGCCACTGTCCCACTCACACTCTGTCCCTTTCTCTCAAAAATAAATAAACGTTAAAAAAAGAAGCTTTTGTGAGGAAATTAATGCTTAGATAAATAAAAATTGAAGTAATTCTTAAGTAATTTGAGAAGCCAGCCATCACTAAAAAGAACCAGCAAAAAGCAAAATAAACAATATAATATTTTGCTAATAAGCAAAATAAATAGTTTTTTAACAAAAAACAAATCTTTGACACACACTAACCTCTTAGACTACTTCAGAATTGGTAATAATGAACATTTATCTATTAACAGTTTATAGATGAGTATCACATACCCATTCATTTAATAAACATATATGAGCAACTCTGATGAGCCAGGCACTATGGTTGGCACTTGAAATAGCAGTTCGATGGGGCACCTGGGTGGCTCACTCGGTTAAGCGCCCAGCTCTTGATTTCAGCTCACGTCATGATTTCACAGTTTGAGAGACAGAGGCCCATACAGGGCTCTGTGCTGACATCATGGAGCCTGCTTCAAGTTCTCTCTCTCTCTCTCTCTCTTTCTCTCTCTCTTCCCTCACTGCCCCTCACCTGCTGGTTCTCTTTCTCTCTCTTTCTCTATCAAAATAAATAAATAAAAATGAAAAAAAAAAAAGAAATGTCATTTTGATTAAGATACCTGTGATTCCTAACTTTCCTAACTTGACTGAACCTTATTCTAGGACCCAAGACTGTAAGATACAAAAGACCCTGTGATATAAGGCAGCATGTTCTAATTGTGTTAAGAGAGGCACAAAGTGTTATAAGAGTTCAGAAAAGGGAGATCTCATTTCTGGCTTGGAAAATGAAGAATGAGTGAAGTTTTTGTGGCAGTAAATTGGTGTATAGTCTCAAAGGGTGATTAGGAATTGGATAAGTGGAGATGAGAAGGTGTGCAGCAACACATGTTCCACAACATATGTGGAAAGAATGACATAAGCATTAGTACCAAGGTGGGAAGATAAAAGAAGTTTAAGAGTAGTAGAAAGTAATACCTATTAACCAGTGCAATGCAACATGTCAGAGTATTGGAATAAATGATGAAAGGTAAATAAAAAAATGAATTAGGGGCACCTGGGTGGCTCAGTCAGTAAAGCGTCCAACTTCAGCTCAGGTCATAATCTCACAGTTCGTGAGTTCGAGCCCCTTGTCGAACTCCATGCTGACAGCTTGGAGCCTGGAGCCTGCTTCAGATTCTGTGTCTCCTTGTCTCTCTGCTCCTTCTCCACTCATGCTCTGTCTTTCTCTGTCTCTCAAAAATAAATAAATGTTAATTAAAAATTAAAAAAAAAAGAATTAAATGGCACTCTAAAAAGTTTGGAATTTATCTGGTAGCCAGAGGGGTAGAAATGAAGATTTTTAAACTGTTGAGTAACTGGTAGTGAGCTAGATTGGAGGAGGAAATACCTCAAAGTACAGAGATTAAGAGGTAACTGTTGTAATGGTACAAACAACAAATAATGGGCAAAATTAAGGTGGCAATATTGGGAATAGAAAGGAATTTAAGAGAGAGATATTACTGAGAGAGAATTCACAAAACTTAATGATTAATTGGATGGGGGTATAATGGATACAGAGAAATCAAAGGTGTCTACCAAATTGCTATTTTAGGTGACTAGCTGCATGGAGAAAGCATCACGAAATATCAGAAATGGAAAACAAAGAACAGATTTGAAGGGAGTAAGATAATCAGTTTTAGGCATGCTGAGATTGAGGTGACCATGTGACATCCAAACGGAAATTCTCAATTCCCGGTTTTATGAAATCTAGAAATAAGATTTGGGGTAATCTGTAAAGTGGTGGTTAAAGAAACTGTAGATAGTTGATGAAATTGCCACAAGTAAGAGTGTAGACATTAGGAATTTTAACATTTCAGGGTTGAGAGCAAGGATATGGAAAAGAAAAGAGGTGTAGGAAAGAGGAGAAACGGATTGTCGTAGTATCATTAAAGCCAACAGATAGGTGTTCAAGAATGATGCTAGTAGTGTCGAAAGTTGTAGAATATTAAAGGATGAAGTTTTAGAAAACAGTTTTGGGTTTGGCATTTAAATCAAGAATTACCTTTGTTAAAATAGTTTCAACCATGTGGTGAGCAGAAATCAAATTGTAAAATGTTAGAGCATGAAAATTTGTTGTTAAGGAAGAAGAGAAAAAATTGTAGATTTTCTTTTCTTAAGTTTATTTCTGAGAGAGAGAGAGAAGGATTATAAGCAGGGGTGGGGCAGAGAGATAGAGAGAGAGAGAATCCCAAGCCGACTCCACACTGACAGCACAGAGCCTAATGCAGGGCTCTATCCCCCAAACTGTGAGATCTATGACCTGAGCTGAAATAAAGATTTGGACACTTAACTGAATGAGCCACACAGGTACCCCATAAAATTGTAGATTTTCAAAAAGTCCTTGAACAGTTGGTAACTCCAGGGGAAGTGGGTCTCAAACATTCACCTGCATCAGAATCACCAGGACTAGGGTTCCTGGGTGGCTCAGTCAGTGACTCTTGATTTCAGCTCAGGTAATGATCTTGCGGTTCCTGAGTTTGACCCCCTCATTGGGCTCTGAGCTGATGGTACAGAGCCTGCTTGGGATTCTCCCTCTCCCCTTCTCTCTACCCCTCTCTCCCCCTTTCTCTCTCTCAAAATAAATAAGTAAACTTATTTTTTTAAATAGGAATCACCAGAGCTTGTTAAAATGCAGATTGCTGGGCCTCACTTCCAGAATATCCCATTCAGGAGCTCTTGGGTAGAGTCAAACAATTTGCATTTCTATCAGGTACTCATGTAATGCTGATGCTGGTGGTCCAGAAACCACACAGAGAACCTTAGGGTTAAAGACAGTTTTTATTTGTTTGTCTTAAGGTTCCTAGCCTTGCACATTTTCAATAATAAAAAGGTAAAGGAGGCATCTGGGTGACTCAATCAGTTGGGCATCACACTCTTGATTTCAGCTCAGGTCATGATGTCATGGTCCTGAGATCTAGCCCTTCTTTGGGCTCTGTGCTGAGTGTGGAGCCTGCTTTGGATTCTCTCCCTCTCTCCCTCCTCCCCTCTCCCCTGCTTGCTATCTCTCTCTCTCTCTCTAAAAAAAAAAGGTGGGGGTGGGGGAAGAAATAGAGAGGGAGACAGAATGGAGATGCCAAAGAGAGTAGTGGGAATAAAACTGTCAGTTTAGTGATTCAGAGCAAGTAAAAAGGGGTCAAGAGCATCAGTGAAGGGAGTGAAGGAGACTTTTTATTTTTCTGAAGGATGAAGAAAGTAGAATATAAGGGAGTATATGGGGGAAAAAACTTCTTAGGAGAGAAGAGAGGATGAGGGATATCCCATTGGAGAGTTTTGTGGTAAAACCATAGAGAAGTAGGGAGGGATAGATGATGAGTGAGGGGGAGGGTGATTTGCAACAAGTAGGAAAGTGTTGGAGAAACTGCTGCAGGGACTTAAACAGAGAGTCAACAAAATGAATAAAAGGATATTAAGTATCAGTGGGGATCTAGTTGAAGTTAGAATGGCTTGAATTTGAACAGTTTAAAAGCCTAAGATTTAAAGAGGAACAATACCCTGAGAAACATAGATGGAATTTAAAACAGACACATCTCCTCCTTCCCTAGAGCAGTGCAGTTTGGGGTATGATATGTTAAAATTTGACAAGTGCTTATGCTTCTTATGAAGCTTTGAGAGTTTCTTTTTTGTATTTCAGTTAGTAAATGTCCATTTTTCCTCTAACCATCTGATTTTAACTATTACTTCTTGGGTTTTGACCAGTTTTCTTCTTGCTTCAGTGATCCTCTTTTTCCATCTTTGCTTCCCTTGGATCTCATCTTCAGTTTAACATTGATCAGAGTAAGAAAAAATAATTTATGTTATAGAAGGTCATTTTATAGCCAGTTTCCTGTGAGAACAGATATTCCATCGAATGGGTATACATCTACAGGTTTTAGCCAGTTAAATTCTCAGTTATATGAATGCTTTCATTTCAAATTTATTGCCTTGCTCAATCAATTTTTTAAATTGAAGTATAGTCAACATACAAGGTTATATTAGTTTCAGGTGTACAACATGGTGATTTGACAATTCCTGTCAATTTCTTTATATTGTTTGGCTAAAAATGAACCAGAGAGGGCTCTTGAAAGGTTCTGATTAGAGCTTATATTAGAGGTTGCAATCTCAGTTGGCTGAGGGTTTCAAATAATTTGTTACAAATTCCATTTGTTTGAATGCCCATTCTGAAAACTAGTTCTTTAAATGGTCTAGACATTTTGTAATCCTGCATAAGTTTGCCAATATATTTATTTATTTCATTTGAAATAGTATCTGAATTTCAATGAAAATGTCAAAGTGAAATACTTGACCTAAAGTCACAGATGACCATCCTTCCCCTCCAGATCAAGTATGAATTAGGAAAAAATATAAATTGTCCATTAAATCTTGGAAGATTACAGCCTTTCCGAGTATAAGAAGCTACACTTAGGCCCCAAATCATTCCACTGGAATAGTAGCATCTAAAACTTCTTGTTCTGATGATATATGGTATCTGTACTAATTTTGTTCTCTTATTTCCTGGGGTGATCTGATCTTATCAGGAAATTATTCATACACCTTGAGTAATGTCTTACTTTTGGTGCAGTGCTTCTCTTCATGGGTATTCTGTTTACTGCAGCCTTTATGATTTTATATTACTTCACACAATTACCACTTACAGGATGTTGATAAATAAGGATTCCTTTAGCCTTGTAGAAACCCAGGCTTATTTAGGAATATGTTAGGCTTATAGAAGACATGAAAGTTAAGAAGTGATAAAAACAAACTCTCCATGTGGAATTTGTCTCAATCTCAAAGCATAGATAACAAGAGTAGAAGTAGCAGCTATAGAAAGAGAGTAACAAAAATATCAATAAAACCCAAGGAGACAACATCTGGCCTCTTAGATCTAAATGACTAAATCTTTAAATTACAAGTATCCCTTAATGCAGCAAAGGCAGACCTAAGAGGGAAGGATATTGCAAAACAGGTCTACTTCAAGAAACAAGAAAAGTATCAAGTACACAACCTAACCTAACACCTAAAAGGGCTAGAAAAGGAACAGCAAATAAAGCCTAAATCCAGCAGAAGAAAGGAAATAATAAAGATTAGAGTAGAAATAAATGATATAGAAATAAACAAACAAAAACCCCAGTAGTACATGTCAACAAAACTAATAAGCTGGTTCTTTGAAAGAATTAATAAAAGTGATAAACCCCTAACCAGACTTAACAAAAGAGAGAGAGAGAGAGAGAGAGAGAGAGAGAGAGAGAGAGAGGACACAAATAAAATCATGAATGAAAGAGGGGAGATAACAACCAACACCAGAGAAATACAAATCGTTTTAAGAGAATATTATGAAAAATTATATACCAACAAACTGGACAATCTGGAAGAAATGGACAAATTCATAAAAACATACAAACACCAAAGATGAAACAGGAAAAAGCAGAAAATTGGAACAGATACATATCCAGCAAAGAAATTCAACCACTAATCAAAAATCTCCCAACAAACAGAAGTCCATGGCCAGATGGATTCTCAGGGTAAATCTACCAGACTTTTAAAGAAGAGCTAATTCCTATACTTCTCAAACTGTTCCAAATAATACAACTGGAAGAAACTTCCAAACTCATTCTATGAGGTCAGCATTATCTTGATTCTTAAACCAGACAATAGCTCCCATAAAAAGGAGAATTACAGGCCAATATCCCTGATAAACATGGATGCATAAGTTCTCAATAAGATACTAGCAAACTGAATCCAACAGTACATTAAAATTATTATTTACCATGATCAAGTGGGATTTATTCCTGGGCTGCAGTGGTGGTTGAATATTAGTCAATCAATCAACATGATACACCACATTAATAAAAGAAAGGATAAGAACGATATGATCTTAGTAGATGCAGAAAAAGCATTAGCAAAATATGGCATCTGGTATTGATAAAAACCCTCAACAAACTAGGTATAGATGGAACATACCTCAGTATAATAAAGGCCATATATGAAAGGCCCACAGCTAATGTCATCCTTAATTGACAAAAACTGAGAGCTTTCTCTCTGTGGTCAGGAACAAGACAGGATGTCCACTCTCACTATTTAACATAGTACTGGAAGTCTTAGATCCAGCAATCAGACAACAAAAAGGAATAAAATGTATTCAAATCGGCAAAAAAGAAACCAAACTTTCATTCTTCCCAGGCGACAAGATACTCTATGTAGGAAACCTGAAACATTCCATCAAAAATTGCTAAAACTGGGGTGCTTGGGTGGCTCAGTTGGATAAGCATCTGACTTCGGCTCAGGTCATGATCTCACAGTTCGTGAGTTTGAGCCCCGTGTTGGGCTCTGTGCTGACAGCTCAGAGCCTGGAGCCTGCTTCGGATTCTGTGTCTCCCTCTCTCCCTCTCCTTCCGCCGCTCATGCTGTTTCTCTCTGTCTCTCAAGAAGGGAATAAATGTTAAAAAATTTTTAAAAATTCTAGAACTAATACATGAATTCAGCAAAGTTGCAAGATATAAAATCAACATTCTAAAATCTGTTGCATTTCTATACACCAATAATGAAGCAGCAGAAAAACAAATCGAGGAATTGATCGCATTTACAATTGCACCAAAAACTCTAAGATTCCTAGGGCTAAGCCTAACCAAAGAGGTGAAAGATATGTACTCTGAAAACTATAGAACACTTATGAAAAAAATTGAAGAGGACACAAAGAAATGGAAAAATATTCCATGCTCGTGGTTTGGAAAACAAACATTGTTAAAATGTCTATACTACCCAAAGCTATCTACACATTTAATGCAATCCTTATCAAAATGCCACCAGCGTTTGTCAAAGGGGTAGAACAAACAATCCCAAAATTTGTTTGGAACCACAAAAAACCCCAAATACCCAAACCAATCATGAAAAGCAAAGCTGGAGGCATCCTGATTCTGGACATAAAGTTATATTACAAAGCTGTAGTCATCAAGACAGTATGGTACTGGCACAAAAAGACATACATTCATGGAACAGAATATAAAACCCAGAAATGGACCCAAAACTACATAGTTCACTAACCTTTGATGAAGCATGGAAAAACCTGTCTTCAACAAATGGTGTTGGAAAAACTGGACAGCAACATGCAGAAGAATGAAATTGGACCACTCTCTTACACTATATACAAAAATAAATTCAAAATGGGTGACAGACATAAATGTGACACAGTATCCTAGAGAACACAGGCAGCAACTTCTTTGACCTTGGTTGGAGCAACTTCTTAGACATGTTGCTGAAGGCAAGAGAAACAAGAGCAAAAATAAACTATTGGGACTTCATCAAGACAAAAAGCTTCTGCACAGCATAGGAAACAATAAAAAAAAAAAAAACAAAACTAAAATACCGCCTATGGAATGGGAGAAGATACTTGCAAAAGACCTATCTGATAAAGGGTTAATATCCAAAATCTATAAAGAACGTATCAAGATCAACACCCAAAAAACGAATTATCCAGTTAAGAAATAGGCAGAAGACATAAACAGACACTTTTCCAAAGAAGACATCCAGATGGCTAACGGACACATATAAAGATGCTCAACATCACTCATCATCAGGGAAATACAGATCAAAACCGTGATGAGATACCATCTCACATCTGTCAGAATAGCTAAAATTAATAACACAATCAACAGGTGTTGATGAGAATGAGGAGAAAGGGGAACCCTCTTGCACTCTTGATGGGAATGCAAACTGGTGCAGCCACTCTGGAGAACCGTATGGAGGTTCCTCAAAAAGTTAAAAATAGAACTACCCTATGATTCAGCAATTGCACTATTAGGTTATTTACCCAAAGGATACAAAATACAGATTTGATGTAGTACATGCATCCCAGGATTATCAACAATAGCCAAGCTATGGAAAAAACCCAAGTGTCCATCAAGTGATGAATGGATAAATATAGATATAGATATAGATATACATATATTAGATATACAATGTATATATAGATATACAATGGAATATTATTCAGCCATTGAAAAGAATGAAATCCTTGCCATTTGCAAGGCCGTTGATGGAGCTAGAGTGTATTATGCTTAAGCGAAATAAGTCTGTTAGAGAAATACAAATACCATATGATTTCACTCATATGTAAAATTTAGAGAGAAAAACAGATGAACATATGGGATGGGAGAGAGAATGAAAGAAACAAACCATAAGAGACTCTTATTGATAGAGAACAAACTGAGGGTTGGTGGAGAGAGGAGAGTGGGGAATGGGCTGTATGATTGATGGGTATTAAAGAGGCCACTGGGTGTTGTATATAAGTGACTAATCACTGAATTCTACTTCTGAAACCAATATTGCACTGTATGTTAACTAACTAGAATTTAAATAAAAATTTGAGAAAAAAATTACAAGTATCCCTTAAGAAAATTTTATCAAGCTTATTTTCTAGAAAACTTCTAATAGGAAGGAATCCAAATAAATAATTGTGGGTCTTTTGTGTATTGACAAGTTTCCAATGGACTTTAACCCTTAAATGATCAATGGCTAATTTTACTCCCTAGTATTTTTACTAGAATTGAACCTTAATCTCTGGTAACAATTAAGATATTACTACATATCTGATAGATCACATTAAATATATGACAAATCTAGTTTTAATCTTTTCTAAAGATTCAAAGTACACTCATTTTTCAGGTTTGCAAATAGGGATTGCAGCCTGTTCCATCTTTTCTTTTTACATTTCAGAATTTCTCAAATCGGAAACATCATGATATATGTGTAACGTCCTATTGCTGAAAACTCCAAATCTCTTTGCAAATAAAAGGGATTTAGTAATCTGAGTTCAGCCCTATACAGGCATTAGGTTGGCTTTAGGATTTTCAATGCGTTATAGAGGGATTTCCAAATAAAGAAAAAAAAAAAAGAAAATAACTTTCCTTTAAAGTTAAATCTAAAAATTTCAATTACAAGTTATCAGAAGTAAGTTATTTTAACACATGTCTTAATAAGCATTTCTGTCAAAACATCTGTTGAATGCAACTTAGGATTTATCTTTTTTAAATTTTTTTATATTAATTTATTTATTTTGAGAGAAAGCAAGTGGAAGCGGGGCAGCAAGAACAGGGGGAGAGAGAGAATCCCAAGCAGGCTCGGCACTGATAGTGCTCAAATTTATGAACCATGAGATCATGACCTGACCCAAAACCAAGAGTGGCCTAACCCACTGAGCCACCCAGGCACCTCAAGATTTATCTTTTAAAAAGCTGGTAAGCATAAACATTTCTGTCAGTGCTTTTCTTTTTTTTAAATGTTTATTTATTTTTGAGAAAGAGAGAGAGAGTGTGTGTGCAAGTGGCAGAGACGGAGACAGAATCCAAAGCAGGCTCCAGGCTCTGAGCTATCAGCACAGAGCCCAACATGGGGCTCGAACCCACAAACTGTGAGATCATGACCTGAGCTGAAGTCGGACGCTTAACCGATTGAGCCACCCAGGCCACCACTGTCAGTGCCTTTCTATTCCTTTTTAAAAACTTCTACTTTTTGTGGAAGCTTTTTCTGCCTCTGATTTTCCTTCTCAATTGTCCTTTTTTGCTCCTTCTTCTTTTCTTCCCACAATACCAATGTAGTAAAAATGATTTAATACCTTTTAAAAGTGTTTTGTGGTTGCATGCATTGTAGTCTATTACATTAGAGTCACTTATCGCTGTATTCCAAAAGCAACTATCATCACAACTTCTTAGCATTTTAACTCCATACAATTAAAAAAATTGTAACAGTATGCAGCGATTCAAACGACAGTTCTTGCTACTTGTTTGATGAAATGCCAAAAGGAGAAAATATGTTGAAGAGAAAGACAGAAAAATCCAATTTACGACATTTATGTATTATTAATAGGAGGGGAAGCCACCCACATAGTGCTATGTACAAGGAGACCTAAATAGAATTCAGTAAAGTTCTAAAATTATTTATATTTTGGAACGATATTGGAAAAGTGACCTTAGCTATATCATTGGTAATGTTTTGTAAGGAAATGAAGCATGGATTTCACTTTATGAATAACAGCCTGTTAAGGAAAGGAGCACAGGGAAGGAAACACCTCGATTTCAAAAAATCAAATGATTGACAAGGAGTCTTAAAATAACTTTGTTGCAGTGGTCTAACCACCTCATACTGTGTGGGAAGGACCAGGCCTTTTCCCTGGAATGTACCTTGCCTAGACATTTTGCTTATCGTGAAAACTAGTAGTGCGTTTAGGGGCACTTGACATGTGGGGGAAGAGGAATCTTCTGCTACAGTGCAGGACATGGAGCTGTAATTACTGGGCCATCAAAGCCCATAGACAGGGAAGAAAATGTAGTATTAAAGAGTGCAAATCCTTGCTGTTGTCTCATATTCTGTAACGACTATCTTGAGTCTTACGGGAACCTTTCCTATCAATTTTTGCCAGGGATAGGGGCAGGACAATCTTGAAACTAGGGAAAGGAGACAGAGGAAACTGAGTCTGTTCCAAGACAGTGTAGGAAGTGCGGTAAAACAAGGCGTATGTCCGCCACCTGCAAATCCCTCAGCCTACTTTCCAAAGTGATCCATCACAGGCCCACCGCGACTGCTGATAGTGCATAGAATTAGGGTTAGCAACCTGCCAACTCTGATCTGAATGAGGTTTGGACGCTGGTTCCTCTGTGCGCTGAGTATTGGAGAACTTACACCAAGCGCTCTAGGTGGGCTGAACTCACCTGGAGTCTTTCTCCTGGAAGCTGCGTGAAGCTATCTAACCCCCGCAGAGTTTGGGAGCAATGTGCAAATGGAATTGGAGCTGCCACCACCCTTTCGTGAATTGAATCCAGGTGCAGGGTGGCGCAGGGTTGCAGAGAGGCTTGTTTTGTAGTGGCGCTTTGTGTCCTCACCTCTACACTAGTTGGGCATGGAGGGGGAGGGGCTTATAGCCCAGGCCACTTTGAGAGCTCTGCGTGATAACTGGACGTTCTCTCGTCTGACTGCTAGGCTAGAAGCGAAGGAACCACACCGCCCCCTTCTCGAGCTCCATCCTCTTTCACCAGCGAACCCTGAAAGGCCTCAGGTAGTTGGGAGGCCGGCCAGGGAGTCTCCACCTCCTCGCCGGCAGCAGCCATTCGGCTTCGGAAGCCGCAGCGGGTGGGGTCCATTGGCTGGGGGACGCTGCCAGTCTCGTAAGGGGGTGTGTTGTGGGTGGGTTTTCTGAACGCCGCGCGTCAGGGCTACAAGCCGTTTGCTGGGTGGTGGGCGAACGTGAACGTGAGTGTGAGCCAGGCTACCGTAGACTTGAAAACAGTTTGGAGAGAGCAGAGCGCGCCAGAGACAGTGCGCGAGAGTGTGGTAGCGAGTGTAAGGAGACCTAGAGGAGACAAGGCAAGAAAACAGGACCCCAAAACCTACGATTTGAGACTGAATGACCATGGCTGTCTCTGCATCTCCGGAGATCTCTGCAACTTCCAGCGGTGCCGGCGTCCCGGGGGGCTTATTTCGGGCAGAAACCTTGTACTCGACTCCTGGGGAACCTCCTCGTCTCACCCCTAATATGATCAACAGTTTCATGACCAATAACCACAGCGGCAGCGCCAGGGGTGGCGGGATCGGTGGAACCAGCGCAGGCAGCAACAACACCAACACCGAGTGCAGGATGGTCGACATGCATGGGGTGAAGGTGGCTTCGTTCCTGATGGATGGTCAGGAACTGATTTGCCTGCCGCAAGTCTTTGATCTCTTCCTTAAGCACCTGGTAGGAGGGTTGCACACGGTGTACACCAAGCTGAAGAGACTGGACATATCCCCCGTGGTATGTACTGTCGAGCAGGTCCGGATCCTCCGCGGACTGGGGGCCATCCAGCCTGGGGTGAACCGCTGCAAACTCATCACCAGAAAAGACTTCGAAACTTTGTTCACCGATTGCACCAATGCCAGGTGAGATACTCATTTTTTAGCTTGCTCTTCCCTCTTGCTATTTTCTGCATGTTTCATCAACCCCATCCAACTTTGTAGAATGTCTTAACTAGATTGCTTCTACTCTTCACTCTGTAAGTCGGTGGGGAAAGGGGACTAGCAGGACTCATTAACAGCCATCCCTTCTGGTCCCCCCCGCTCGGTGGCAGGGCATGGATCTAAGTCCCGCACAAACTTCAGTTTGCTGTCCTCCACTGAAACTTTTCAGCCTTTCGTCCATATCTTGCATGGCTTTTTGGCTGCTTGTGGTTATTTGTTAATTTCTCTATGTGGTTTTCATTCCTCTTCTGTGGCCATACGGGTCGGATAGGTTTTCTCCTGAACACAGACACCAGGGGCTCTCTAGGGGAGAAGGCTGGCAGAGCTGTAAACTGGGCTTCTAAACTGGGAGTCCAGAATACAGCATTTGGGGGATGCAGAGGGTCTGAAGTCTAGAATCCATCCCAGAGGGTGATTTGTTTCCCATCCTGTGTGTTTGTTGTGAGAATGCATGGCGTGTGTGATGGTGGTGGTGGTGGTGTGTTTATGAGTGTTTATGAGTGTCTGTGTGTGACAGAGAGCAGAGACAGAGAGAGAGAGAGAGAGAGAGAGAGAGCGCAAGAGCACGCGCTAGAGAGAACGCGAGCATTTGAGTGTGTGCAGATGCCTGCTGGGCAAATCTCCCTCGGTTCACGATACAAGAAAGTCGATGGACCCCTTGGGAAAAAAAAATGACGACAGATGTCACTTTCCTGAGATCATCTCTTTTGGGTCATCCGCACAGGGCAATGTGGGGCGTTAAACGCTGGGGCTGGGTATTGGCTGGGAATTGAAGTAAAAGTTGGAGAGGATGCTTCCAGCTCTTCCCCACCGCCAGGATCCTATTCCCCAAAAGAGAGGATTCCTTAAATGATGATGACACCAGCTTCTCTGGTTGTAAGTGTACCTTCTTT
The DNA here is from genome assembly GCA_030068075.1 of Paguma larvata. Classification (NCBI taxonomy): domain Eukaryota; kingdom Metazoa; phylum Chordata; class Mammalia; order Carnivora; family Viverridae; genus Paguma; species Paguma larvata. The sequence continues at coordinate 66,929,686 of CM057830.1, forward strand.
CATATGACCATTTAGAAGTACATTGTAGAACAAATGTCTATTCGCATATACCCAGAAGCAAATTGTATTCAGTGTTTCTGAGTTTAAAAAAAGAAAGTGAAGTAAACTATACTCAAGAGTATTTGACTTTTTAAATACCTGTGGTAGTGTTTTTATTCCACCCCCGGTCTGGTAATCATGTTGTTAGGCATGTACACATTTGGCATACAAACCAAGAAATCATCACTGGGTTAAAGAGAGCAAAGGGATTTGCTGTAAAACAGCACTACTGTTGATCATTTTGCAGAAAACTTCTGCAGAGGTAGACTTTCTCACAGGGCAACTTTAAATCATAAGAACCGTGGATTTACCAACTAAAACTAACTCAGTTGTCTGATCTGATCTGTTGTAAAATCCAAATTACTATGTATTGCTGAAGTATACTGACATGTAGACAAACTGTTGCTGACTGCTACAATAAAGTAACGCTACAAAATTTACAAGGGAACATTTCGTCCCCCACTATGAGAAGTGTCTGTTGTGTTCTAGCAATTAAACAGAAACCTGTTTCATGAGAACTTCTAGGTGATTCATATCTGGGGCTTATAAACCTGGGTTATTAGATCAAATTTTCTCAAGGTAGATAGATGGCCTTAAAACACAAAGAATAACTGCTCCGTGGATAAAATAAGCAATTATAAGTTTTAAGAGTAGGAAGGAAATTTTATTTTGACCACAAAGCACTTTACTAACATACAAACTCAGAAAATTACCAGGGACTTCAGATGACAGCCATCTAGTTCATTTGTTGCCATTCAAAAAGACACATTTAAACAATTGCAGACATGAAAACCTATCCTCCACCCTCCCACTCTCTCTCCTTCTTCCCTTCCCTCTTCTCTCTTACAAGTACCCAGTCTTTTTTTTTTTTTTGATGTTTTTAAAATTTGTTTTAATGTTTATTTTTGAGAGAGAGAGAAAGAGAGAGATAGATCATGAGTGGGGGAGGGACAGAGAGAGAGAGAGAGACACAGAGTCTGAAGCAGGCTCCGGGCTCTGAGACCTCAGCCCAGAGCCAGATGTGGGGCTCGAACCCACGAACTGTGAGATTATAACCTGAGCTGAAGTTGGCCACTTAACCGACTGAGCCACCCAGGTGCCCCACGAATACCCATTCTTAAAGTGAAACCATTATTACACAAAAGAAATTTGCCCTAGCTCAATAATTAATTTACACATCCTTGAGCAAAATCTATGGCTTTCATTTAAAAATAAATAGATTAGTATTTTAATGTGACTTTGATGCTTTCCTCTGTAAATGGAAAGTTTTCTAATTTTTATTACAGCTACTCACTGAAGGGAAAAATGATAAATTACTCTGTATCAAGAAGCAGGTGTTCTTATACTATTTTTGGACCCTATTACGTGATGTGCTTTTAGGTTATTATTTTAATTCAGTTAAGTTTTATATACTCTTTATCACAGCATTTACAGTGTTAGCTTTTTCGAGGGCTTAAATTGCTTTTGTATATGCATATACATGTATAAAGGTGATAGAGAAATATTAACAACATAAGAAAAAATATGTATGAGATAGTATGCCCGTGCTTTCTTTTGCATTTATTTGTTTATGGGTATGTTATTTATTCGCATGCATTTTATATAAGTGAGTTACAAGTGTTACAATACATAATTGTAAAAATCTATGAAATACATTTTATGAATTCAGTCTATGAATGGAGATGAGGAAAATTACTAGAAACACATGTATAATGCAATTTCTAGATAGTAAAAAAACATCCCACAATATCTGGGAAAAATCTAATTAATGATAAAATAACATTACCAAATTTTATCAATGCAAAATGCCCTCATAACCATGTTGTTAAAAGCTACAAAATATGATAATACTATATATAATGGTTGCTTTATGACTGTAGGTAACATCATATACAGAAATGTGTGCCTTCAATCATTCCCAGTATGTGAATGATTTTATACAATGGTGAAATTATTATTTAGATCAATATTATTCCTATGACTTTTTCTAGTCAGTGGAAAGAAAGGTGAGGGATATAAATAGGAATGAGGCCCAAGAGAGACAAAATGAGGTACATGAGACATAAAGCCAGTAAGAAAAAAGAGATGTAGGATATGAGCAGAATGATTCTATGAGAGAAGGTGAAAGATGGATCAGAAGAGCTTATAGAGATGCCTAAAAACATGAGCGATGAATCAATGGAGACTTGGCTAAAGAGAATTGTCACTGAGTACTCAAGACTTCTTAGCTCTTCTGGTTAAAATGGAAAACACAAGGAAAGAGTATATATGTGTGTGTATATATATATATACATATATATATATATATATATATGGTCAGTGACTGGAAACTTATATTCCAGAATACACAAAATGGACTATTTTCAAATTGGTCATTTTCAAAGACCTTAATGTATTGCCACTAAGTGGCATTTTGATTTGTCTCAGGACACATATTTATTAATGTGCAATGCAGAAAAGTGAATGAATAAAATACATACATGATTGTTTCTTTGACAGTACTGAGGGTCACAAGAACCCTATCAGTGGTTTATATTGATTATTTTGTTATTAGCTAATTTTCAAAATATTTCAAGTTGTCTTCCCAGAAAAGTACTTGGAAAATAATACTTGCCTCAGCTACTAGAGAATAGTAACATTAAAAAAAACCTCTTGACTATACATTGTTCTGTCAAATAAGTCAAGCTTTACATCACTGGAATTCCAAAGGGCTATAAATTATTTTTCCTTGATACTTTTTTACTTCAGAAACTAATTGTATGGAGATTATTTTGAGGACTATTAGGAAAATGATGATAAAAAGAACCAAAGTTATTTACTTTAGATTTTTATTTATTTATTTATTTTTTTGCAGATAAGTCACTTTGATTTTTTTTTTCATTTCTTGTGCAACAAAACTTGGAGCTTTTAATATCAGAACAGGCAGATTCAGAAAGCAAATGTCTAAAAATCTTGCTCTCATGCAGTGGATTTTCCTTCCTAAATTCTTCAAAGTTTAATGTAGCAGTAAAATATGAAATTAAAAATTGATATTCAGTAAATGTGAAGAATCAGAGAGCACATTTTGGTGTTACCTATTTTTATCTACCTGTCTATATAAAAGTAACAATGTTAGATTTCATGATCAACATTTACTTTCATTTGAGGATCAACTGATTAAATGTTATTCAGTAATTTATATAGTTAAATGAATGCTTGGAGAAACAAGAATGTACGAATAAGAAAATATTTTAATGTATTTGGAGACATGATTCAAAATTATATTCTAATGAATAAAATTCAGTTTTTTATATTAAAAATTTAAATGACTCAATTGTGGTTAATTGTTATTTTGACTGTGTGAACAAAGCATTAATGGGCATCCATGTTAGAATAACTTTATGCAAATTATGACTTTAAAACAAGTTAAAACTACTTTCAAGTTTAAGAAATGCAATATTATAAATACTAAATGATTTTGGCTTTGTATTCACACTCAATGAATATAATTTGTAATCCACACAGAATAACAATTTAGTTTGAAAATTGATGTTTTCATTCATAACAAAGTTATGCAAAACCAGATTTTTGAATAACTTGCATCACTTTCCTGGGCTAGTATTTTTATGACTTAACGTTTGCAGAAATAATAAAAACATTTTAGAAGTTAATATGGGTAGTAAATGCAGACATTTTATTTCTTAAGATAATGAGAGGATAGTCAGATTGTCTATTAAAATCAGTCACATAGTTGTCAATGCTCTTTTATTAGAAGAATGATTCAAGATTATAATTAAAGCAATTTAGTCATGTGCCAGTGCACATAACCTTCACATGTACATTTATTTTAAATGTACACTTCTGCATAACTAACAATTTTTGTATTTAACTAAATAACTGGATTTAATATTTGTCAAAACATTTATTAGATGATGGAAATTACATTAAAGAAATGATGCATATTATGATGGAGAATTTCTTTGGATATTTATGTGTGATATTACCTTCAATGTATAGTACATGAATGCCAATAATTAGGAAGTAATGGTCTTCAGACATTAATGTTTTATATGGTTTCACACAGGAAATTCCTAATACTGCAGGAAATATTGTCTGAATTATTTGATGCTTTCTTAAGTGATCTTATTTTGTCTGAATAAAATCCCTACATATTTTATTAAAAGTGCTTCAAGCAGGCAAATGTAATTGTGAGAAGCCTTAATCACGATATGTTTCGTTTAGCAATCTAGATCCTCAGGGTCACTTTATCTGGTGCACTTAAAGATACAAATGATTTAGGTTTATCCACTATATGCATTTCAAATAGGTATTAAAACCACCGTAATTGACCAAAACTGAAAATGTTGTTTTCAGAGAAAGGACATCAAATCTTCCCCCAAAGCAAAACAATTAGGTATTAATGATATTCTTGTTGCATATTCAAAAGGTCTTTGGTAGCATTTTTCCTCTTTTTCTTCCCTTTTACCGTCTCAACCTGCAAAACTCTTCACTGTCACTTCAGATCACGCAATTCTAAGAAGATAAAACAACGTTTAAACACATTTGCTTTGGACGGGAAAATGAGCATTTGAACCCAATAAGCCTGATTGTGGAACTGCATGCAAATTGTGTTTTGATTTATCTCTTTTACACTTTTTTTCCATTTGAATTGATCTTGCATTAATTTCACCAAGCGGCTCTGTGAGGCTGCAGATGTTGCCCTGTGTTTAATAAATCAATGAGACAGATCTGAATGAATCACTTCAGATGGATTCTCTGCTCGGTTTGATGTCTAGATGTTATTCTTAGCTTGTTATCATGACAGATGCATTAATGTTCCCATACACTGCCAGCAATGTCAAAGAGAGTGAAGCTTTTAAAGTGGAAGCATCCCTTTTTCCATCTTCCGCTAGAACAACTAAATTCATTTTATTTTATTTAGGAATCAGTGAAAAATATCAAATTAATCATGAGTTTCTTCATGGGAAAGAGTCTTCGTTTTCATGCTATATTAACTATTCTAAAATGGTGGAAATCAATATATTAAAACCTAAATATAGTGTAACTACTTAAAAGTACCCCCCCAAATTAATGTTTAATCATGGTAGGAAAAATGAGAATAATATATGATTGGAACACGTTGAAAGTGCTATAAATAGAATAAGGCTGTATCCAAATTGATTAGAGAAGAGTGTTAGTTTTAAATCTGTACTAATAAGCTTCTTGTTGGCTTAATGCAGCTGTAATGTACTCTTACCAAGGGATTTAGAACTCCTTCAGGATCTAATATTTCTTTTTAGTAGGAAGAAGATAGCTTGTCCATTGTATATGCATCATTCCTCACTTTGTAAAGCTGAAAATCTTAGAAATTTTTTTTTAGTTTAGTATATTTCAGTTATTTATATTCTGGGTAATTATTAGTAAATCATTCAGTAACAATAGATGCCACTTATATAATTTAATTTCTTAGACTGTAGTAAAGCATAGTCATACCAAAAGAACTTTATTATAATGCTAGTGAAATTTATTACCTACCTGCATTAAATATCATAATGATCACACTTTATTTCATTTAACACATGGCTTCATTACCTTGATTTTAGGAGAGAAACAATTGTTCAATTGTTGTGAAATATTTTGAATTGAATGTTGTAGGTGTTTTAACTTTTTAGTTAATCTCTGAGACAGGTTTTAAAAAAGAAATTCATTTTTTCTATGTTCAAATTTCTGAAGAATATATACTAAAAAATCAGTTTTTACAGGTAGTTCCTCTTTGCAGGCCTTTAGATTATTCTTTCATCATAATTTTATTACCTTTATTAAAATAGGAAAACAGGAAACACTGTTAATTGATACCGTCGAGGTCTCAGATTCTTCCGGAGAATTTTTATCTCCAGTGTTAGGCTAATTTTGGAAGCTTAGAATACATGCTATTGTCTACAGTATAAAGATAATTTTATAATGAAATTTAATGAAGTCATGGAAAGGAATTTTTTTTTCAAATTTTGCTCAAAACATGGGAATGTTTTCATGATAATATTTTGCCACATCTTTCTTTAGAGCTAAACTTACATACTAGAATCGATGAAATATCGAGAATGTGAATATAAGATATAATGCATATTATTTTATGCAAAGTTGAATATAATATACTAAATGGCAAATTGATATATTTATCACTACCTATAATTATATTCTTAAAATAGAACTGAATTAGTTACATAAAACAAAACCTTGAATTTGGAATAATTTCTGAGGAGTAAATTTTAACTTTGTAATATTTGTTGCAAAACTTCATTAAGCCCAAAATTGTGTCTATTTCAGACACTTAATTCACATTTGTTAAATGAATACACACATGCACAAACACACCCGTATTTATTCCTCTTATCAGAATTCTTTGCACAAATTGCCATTCCTTTGAAAAGCTAGGAAATAGTTGCATAAGGTATGCAGTTATTAAAGAAACTAATCCTGAAAGTTTAACTCCATTATGAAACCATTTGTAATCATGCCATAAACTTTTCACAAATATACCTATAAAGCTATCAAAATCTAATATATGAAATTAGAATTTTGAGCTGGTATATATCTTTAAAGAAAGGATGGCTTTCTTAGGTTTCCTTTTAGTGAAAACCCACAGAAGATACTATAATATTATGAATAGGCAAGAATTAATTAATAAGGCAAGCCTACTACCATAAAATCATTCTCACCTATATAGATTTATATTACTTGATATCAGCAACATTCCTAGTGACAGTTTACTTTTGATCTTTCAAACATTAAATTCAGGTTTATCCAAAATTTGTTGGTAAGAAGAGGGTTTTCTTCCCTTCTGTCTATAGCCTGTGAATAGAAACACAAATACTTAAGTCTTATGATTGCCTTTTCCCCTGGATAATCTCAAGATCCATCCAATGTAACAAGAATTTGCATGAAGTATCCCCCATCCATTTAAAGGAATAACTTAGTTCTTTCAGGTGTAATTATTTTGAAGAGTAAAATTTCCTTTCATCTAGGATCCCTGAGGTTGAAACTACTCTATGTATGTATTATTTTGACTCATTACAGTTATTTACTTTCTTGGAGCAAATTGAGGTGAAAACTTTGCAATTATACTACTGCAAAAAATATATATAGTACAGGAAAGTTAAAAACAATAATGAACCACCCTATTTTTATTGCTGTGTAAACATTTTATTCTTAAGCTGACTGCTTAATAGTGTATGATGTAGTTTGTATGTTAAGGTAGAAAACATTCAATTGTAGTTGTGTCCAATGATCTTATCAGGTTTCTGGCAACTGTTAGCTGGTAACAGCATTTAGGCTACATTTAGTCTGTCTGCTATTTATGTGATGAGTTAAAAAGAAAAAAAAGTAATATTGATCGGTCTCTGGATTAAAGTTTGAAATGGGCAACAGACTGAACACAAAAGGTTTTTTTTTTATGATTTCTCAGCTTGCCATTGATCTCCTAGTTTTATTGCATTCATTATTTATTAAAAGAATTTGCAAGCTAAACATAACGTTAAGCTAGTTTGCACACAGGGACTGCACTTAGGAAATTGAATGGAAATTGCATTAGAGATGAACATCTGTGCTATTTTTCCACTCATGTGTTTATGGGTTTGTATAAAAGGTGTATTGGATTAACAGTTATAACCATTATAGCTTACAGCAATATGTTAGATTCTAAGGTTTTAGTTATTTTGGAAGAACTCTGTCTTTCTCACTTATTCATCTAAAAAGCATAGTAATAGCATCACAAACAATATTGAGATAGATTTAATTTTTATTATATTTGTTAATGCACTATATTATGTATCAATTATGAGATACGGTGCTGTACTGAAGTAAAATATTTTTCAAAATCCATATATAATTATTGTTTAAGATTATTCTCTCTCTTAATGACTTTAGATAGTAGGCTACATAGGTGCAATTTACATAGTATCTATTTTAATAACGTTGAGTTTAGTGCCATATTAAAGCACACCAAATTCACACACAAAAATATAAAAACTTTAATGTGACCACTTATAAAATGTTTTTATATATGTATGTTAGGTCCTTCTGAAAAGATAATAACTATACAGACAGTGAGGACTTGCTTTATATAACACTGTGAACAATAGGGTAGGATGCCGTATGCTATGGTTCCGCTCTTGAATTCAATACAAGGAAATTTATTTACAAAAACTTTAGTACTTCAATTGAAACAGTTCTCCATAGAACATAAGTTAGACCCTCATATCTTTTTTTGCAGTGTTGTCTTTAATCTGTAGACGTTTGAAGAACTCAATCTACCAATTTAATTATTGGAATTAAAATAAAAATCTCTTCACAATCATTTTGATCTTATGATTAGATTTGTCATGAATATGTATGTGTGTGTGTGTGTTGCGTATACTATGTGGTGCCAGACAATGTTATAGTTGCCACAAACAGTGAACACAGCAGTCTCTTCTCTCATGGAGCTTACATTCTAGAATCATGCTATCTTTAGCTTAGGGTATGTAAACTATATATCCCTTTTATTATATTTACTAAATTGCGAAATCTTTGTGGTTACAAATATTTTGCTATATATCCATTGTTGAATATTTCCATTTCCTTTCTCATATTTGCCTTATGTGTTATGTCAGTAAACACTAGATTTTTTTTAGTCTTTAGAATTATACCAGGAAGGTTCAACTAAAAATAGTTATTGAGATATAATTTTTGTAGTAAAATGTGCAACTGTGGATTTAAAAACATGTTAATTCCCCATGTAAAAAAGCTTTCTTTCATTTGTGTTGGAGTTTTAAATAGATCCTTAAGCTTAGAGTTTGATTTGCTTTATAAGAATATTTGCAAACATATATGATTAAATGTTTAATATTAATATTTACCCTGCTCCTTTGAAAATAGCCTGTGATCTGCTAAACTTCTAGATTTATTTTGTAAAAATATTTATGAGTAGCCTCTAGGTTTTTATTTGAGAAAGACAAAAAGGGAGTTTATTCATAGAAAAAAAATTTACTGCATAGTACATTTTATGCATAGTACACAAGTTTTAGGTCTCATTTTATAAGCCAATTAGAATATTCAGTTTGAACACATACATGCTATAAAATATATAATATATTTAAGTATACATATATAATGTTAACTAATATATTAATATTATATATGTATATATTCACATGTAATATATAAATATTATGTACATGTATACATATATGTATAAGATAGTTTCCAGGTCCATTCTTTTGCCCTTTCATTTCAGCAAATACTTAATAAGTTCATACTATTCATCTGTACAAGGCTACTTATCAAGGGGAAAGTAGTGATCTTAAGAACTATCCAAATTCTTATTTTTCTTACCTCCATATTACCCAGGTAGAGTTTTATTGTTACATGGTTAACTCTCAGCTAACGTATGTTAATGCAAGGAACAGCAAATGATGTATGCAATTCAAAATTATGGAAAATTAATATAACATTAATTAGGCTTTCAAGTACATTATAAAATGCTTAGGGTATATTTACCTGTCTAAATATATTTTGCTTATTCTACTATTAAATTGTATTTACATTTTATGAATATTCACTAGTGGGAAGGAGAGATATCCCAGGAATATGCTAAGATTGAATTAAATCTGAAATTAAATGCTTTATATTAAGAAAATATCTGAAATGAATAGATCTTAAACAGACATAGAGCTTATATGTTATAGCTGACAGTAATGTATTGGATCATGTTATTGATTAAGTAAGTTAGTATATTTTGCTTGAATTTATTATATTGTCTGTGGAAAGATTTATGTACTTAATGGATACAATAATCATTACAGCTGTTAGCAGATCAAAACCTGGAAAACTGCATGAAGCCAGTTGTTGATTTTAATATGTTTTCCTACTATTAGGTCCCCTAAATGACCATCTTCTGTAAACTAAACAAACATTGGTTGACAGAGGAATCATGGCTTTTGAGTGAAAACACATTGTTGAGTATAGTACTAAATCAGTTTTGTGAAGTGTTTCTACTCTATGATGAGAATAATTAATTGATTTTCAGCTTGCAGTTTAAAAAAAATGGAACATTTTAGCGTTAATGGTGATCATGTCCTGCAAGAGTGGTCGTTTTGATGATGGGCAAATGTTGAACACCTTGACCTCTGAAGAGGGTAGTAACTACTCCACAGCTTAGTTGATATGAGTTTATTTGGTTTAATCGGCTTTCTTACATTTGCAGTTGTTTTGGATTGGTCTTTGTCATACTGAAAAATTGACAGTTTTTTTTTTGTTGTTGTTGTTATTTTAGGGGCATGTTCTTTTTCATAAGGTTGTGTGATGTTTACATATCTCCATGTTGCCAGAGTCCAAAGCTTTTCTTATTATTTGCAATTTAGTTTCAAAGAATTGAATGATTGTTCCTCCATGTATTTTGTTTTTAAGAACACTCTCAGTTTTTAAATGTAAATAAAACTCAAGAAATTCCTCCTTCTAGATATTTTTCTGTGTTAGTGGTAAAAATGTAAAAGTATTTGTCTCATGGATTCGTGTTCCATCAAATAAGAGGCAGTGGTGCTCAACTATTTAAAGTCTTTTGTCTAATTAGGAAGGCTCTTTAAAAAATAAAAATGTTTTATTATTTTTAAGTAATTTCTACACCCAATATGAGGTTTGAACTTACAATCCCCAGAAGGAGAGTTCCATGCACCACTGACTGAGCCAGCCAGGTGCCCCAATTAGGAAGGTTCTTGATTTAAAGACAGGAAGACTGTAATTTGGTTTATGTTAGCATTGATTTAGTTCCATTTGGGCATGGACAAAGGAATGAAGCTAAATAAAGATGGAGAAAACTTTAGGAGAAAATATTTCTCATGGAAATATTGAATGGATCAAGAACTAGCTGATAGATAAGAGGTAGGCACTATAATGTGGACTGATGAAAGCCTTTCCACAGAATTCTTAAATGAATTATCCCTTTTAACTGCATTCATTTTATTTTAGTGTTTAGTTGAAGGAGATTCATGAACAGGAACATAAAGCATACAAACTATTAGCTGTAAATAAAAATAAAACTCTAACGGCAAATGTGGAAATGTTATTTCATGCGAGGTGAGTTGGCAGCATTTGAAACCATAATAGAACATTTGAATACGTGTTATTACTAAAATATTTGTTTGCTATGCTAGTAAACATTAATTTAATTTCTAAAATATTTTATACAACATCCATTTACATTTCTTCTGTAAATTCTATTATTGTTACTGGTCTGTTAGCCTGATTCTAGCTTGCCATAGCACATTTTTAAAACACATGTTGACTGAATTTTTTAAAAAGGATTACATTTTGCCTTTGGGTATGTGTGTGAAGTTTTATTGTATTCAATAATAACTAAGTGTGCATTTTAGGAAGTAATTTGAACTACTGCATTCAAGATTATTTAATGAACATTAGATTTTGAATTAAAGAACATCAAAGTGGCATTTTTGTCATTTTTGTATTTAATAAGTGCAGTAAAGTTTAAATATTTCCTTCATGCTTCTGCCTGAAAATATATCTGGAAGTTTAAAATTACTAGCTAGGTATAATAGTAAAAACTTTACAATGTATATACTGGTACATAGTGTATATAGTGCTTTCATATACGTTAGCTCATTTAATCTGATCATTAGAATAGTCTTTTATAATTTTGTTGTGAAATTTCTAATTTTTTATAAACAGATGGCTGATCTTTTTACAATATGGTACTTCTGGGGATCATTTAATCTCATTTAGATTTTCTTCACTAAATGCTAAATCAGCATCATCCATAGTTATAATGAAACTTATAATGCTTCTGGGGAATAATAGTACCTTATGTTTGTGCAGAAGCTCACAGGCTACAAAGCTTGTTCATACACTCTCTGCATTTATCCTCACAGCAACTCTATAAGGCAGGTCATCTGATTGTGAATTTAGGTGAGAAAATTGAAATGTAGGCAAGTAAAGTAAACTGCTTAAGGCCATATAATTGAGTCAAGGAAGAGCCAGTTCTTGAATCTAAGTCTTCTGTTGTACCCCCTCTGGTACACTATGCTTTCTATGCTGTCTGTGAAATGGTAAATCTTGATAGATGAATTTGAGCAAACAAGTTTAGTTAGGTGGTGGATTGTTCCAATTATTCACAGAATTATGGAAAAACTAGAAGTGGGAAATAGAGATAAGCAAACAAATAGGAGAGATAAGCACTACACAAGATATTCCCTGGAATTTCTTCAGGGTACATTCCCTGATAAGAATTTCTGCATTTTAATGATGACGTTTTCAAAAATAGAGTAGCTAAACTCCCTTGGTGGTGATTCAATTCCACATGCATGTACAGTAAGGTTTTAGGAACCAACAAAAACTTAACATTTTTGAATGAAAAAGTGAAAGGAATAATAATCAAAAAAGTGTGTAGAGATGGCAATAGTTCATTAAAGCATAATATTGAAAGAATTTATGAAATTGGGACCTAGTTACTAAAAAATATGAATTGTCTCTTGTATCCAAAATACTCTGTGGGTACCTCCAGAGAGCTTTAAATCTTATTGTAGAGATAAGGTATACACACATAAAAAAGATTATGTCTTTAATTCATTCATCAAATAGCTATTGGGTGTCTATTCTGTGTCAGGCACTCTTCTAGGTGCTTGGGATATGTGTATTAAAAATAAACAAAGATCCCTGCTTATATTCTAGGGCATGGTAGTATGAATACAGGAAGACAATAAACAATATGAATAATAAAGAAGTCAATTATATTATAAGAAGGTGGTAAGTGCTATGGAAAAAATAAAGTAGAGCAAGGTAAGGGTATGAGGTGAACTGGAATTGGTTGCAGTTTTAAATAGAATGAGTATTAAAGATTTCACTGAGAATGTGAGCTTTGTTCACAGACTTGAAAGGGAGGGGAGCTGGCGAAGCCAAATCTGGCTTCTGAAAGAGTATCCTACGTTGAGAAAACAGTTTTATCAAATGCTCTAAAGCAGGAGCATGCCTAGTGATTTTCAGGTACAGTAAGGAGGCTAGTGAGGCTGGTATGGAATGAGCTGAGGGGGAGAATAGTAGGAATGAGATTATAATGGCGATGTTGTGTGTGAGGGGGTAATATAGTGCTTTTTAAACCATTTTATTTTTTTAACTCTAAAACATGGGGTGCCTGGGTGGCTCAATTGTTTAAGCATTCGACTTTGGCTCAGGTCATGATCTTGCAGTTCGTGGTTCGAGACCTACATCAGGCTCTGTGCTGACAACTCAGAGCTTGGAGCCTGCTTCAGATTCTGTGTCTCCCTGTCTCTCTGCCCATCCCCCTCCTCTCAGAAATAAATAAGCATTAAAACTTTAAAAAAATAAATGAAATGAGGAGTCACTGCAGAGTTTTGAGCGAGGATGTTACAGGATTTGACTTAGGTTCTTAAAGGATTGATCTGGCTGTTAAGTTGAGAATAGGCTTAAAGTGAAGCAAGGGTAGAAATAGGATGCTATTGAAGTGAACTGAGGGAAAGGGGGTGGTGGTTTAGACCATAGTGGAGTAGAGGTACTGAAAATTATATTCTGGAGAGGTTTTGAAGGTAAAAACAATAAGACATCCTGATGGATTAGACACTGAGTGTGAGACAAAGGAGAGTCATGAATAATTCTAAGATTTTGATATGAGCAACTGAGAAGATGAAGTTTTGAGTCATTTCAGAAGGGGAAGGCTGTAGGTGAAACAGATTTCAGGAGAAAGTTCAGGAGCTCATTTTTATACTTGTTAGTTTTTTGGTATCTTTATGCCTTTTCAGCAGAGATTTAGTCATTAGGTATACAAGTCTGGTATTTGGGAGAGATATCTGGACAGGAGATACAAATGTAAGACAGGAGTGATTGTAAGTAGAAAAGAGGAAAATTTCAAGGAATGACTCCTGAGTCACATCAACTCAAAGGTTATGAAGAAGAGGAGGAATCAGCAAAAGTCTGAGAAAGAAAATCCAGTGAAATAGGGGAAAAAAGAGAATAGTGTGCTAGCAAAGAAAACGTATCAAAAAGGAAGGAGTGCTCAACCATACAAATTCAGCTAATCAGCAAAGATAACCATGAGGACCAAGAATTGGCCATTAGATGTGACAATGGAAACCACTGGTGATCTTGATGAGAGCAGTGTTAGTGGAAAAATAGGAATGAAAAGTCTGAGTGACATGTTTTTAAGAAAGAATGGAAGGAGAGGAATTGGAGACAGAGTATACACAACTATTTCCAGGGATTTGCTGCAAAAATAGCATACAACTCAAGATCAGAGGGAGTAGCTTGAGAGTAAGGATTAATGGATTAAGGGGTTATTATATTTTATTAAGATGGAAGAAATAACAGCATATGCAGTGAACAATTTTCCAGGAGAAATTTTTCAAAATTTATCTAGGGAAGAGAGAGGAGTATTGCTAAAGGGATATTCTTGAATAGAAGGAAGTGTATAGGCTCCAGTGCACAAATAACGTGATAAGTTTTAGATAGGAGCATGGTTGGTGCATCTCCAGATCAGAAGCCTGCGTATGTGAGTGGAGATTCTGGTTGATATGGTGTTGGGACTCTATGGAAGTCTCCTTCTGATTGTTTCAATCTTCTCAACAAAGTGGGGAACAAGTCATTAGTTGGGAGGACTGGAAAAGAGGTGTTGGAGGTGCTGGAGGTTTGAGGAGAAAAATAAAGTGTAAAATAACCATCTAGATGAGTAGGAGAGTGAAATATTTAAAGAGGATTAGTATGATTCCCAAGTCAGCACAAAACACCCATTGAGGTTTTATGACCATAGATTCAAAATGGTTAATGTGGTTGCATGTTTTAATCCCACTACGTAGGGCCACATTGGTACTGGTACAAAGTAAGCAAAGTATTGGATTTAATGAGATTTATAGTTTTGCTAAGTGGTATGTATATAACAAAACCAGAAGTTCAAGAGTTGAAGGTTTTTGCAAAAAGTGATTATAACTGATGATAATGCATTTTAAACTGCTAAGGGAAAAAGGACATCAAGGATGTGAGAGATAGTGAAAGGATGGTAGTATCAATGAATTAGAGGTTCCAGGAAGAGGTCAAAGGATTGTTGGAGTTGGAGTACTAGGTGTGAACAAGAAAGAAGTAATGAGAGTCAGAGAGTAGGATCCTCAAAATTAAAAATATGAAAGTGTTGCAGTTAATGGTAAATTACATGGTTTAGGGTATGACCATGGGTATGAATGACTGAAGTAAACAGGACAAGGTATTTGGAGGGGAGGAGGTCAAGAAACTGAAAGGCTAGCGTGTTGGTCATATCATCTATTCATGCATTGTTCATTGAAATTGCTAAAGATTAAGAGAGAAGTCAATGTATCATATTTCAAATTTTCTAATACATTTGGTAATGATGTCAGAGTTTGTTTTGTTTAAAAAACCATTTTTAACTTAATTTCTAAAATTTTAAAATTAAAGTTGCTGGAATTAAGAACTCAGGGGACCCATCTTGACTTAATATTAAAAAGTATTTCTCATTGACTATATTATAAAGATTTGAATATTTACTCTAACAGTCCCTGTTTTGCCAGGAGCATGCTGTGCTTCAGTTAAACTGTCTTGAATAAAATGGTGAAAAATGACATTTTCTAAATAATTTAAATAATATTTGCTTATTTGATCTATTAACATTTTTTACAATATATAATGCACTTCATTTTATTATGAGTTTTTATTTAAATTCCAGCTAGTTAACATATAGTGTAATATTAGTTTCAGGCATAGAAATTAGTGATTCATCACTTATGTACAACAGCTGGTGCTCATCACAACAAGAACCCTCCTTAATCCTCATCACCTATTTAACCCATCCCCCCCATCCATCCTCTCCTCTGGTAACCATCAATTTGTTCTCTATAGTTAAGAGTCTGTTTCTTGGTTTGTCTCTCTCTCCACTATGTTCACTTGTATGGTTGCTTAAATTCCACATATGAGTGAAATTATGTGGTATTTGTCTTCCTTCTTTATTTTGCTTAATATAATACTCTCTAGCTCCATCCAAATCGAGCAAATGGCAAAATTTCATTCTTTTTGATGGCTGAGTAGTATTTCATTGTATATATATGCCACATCTTATTTAACCATTCATCAGTCCATGAACATTTGGCCTTTTTCCATGATTTGGCTATTGTTGATAATGCTGCTATAAACATTGAGGTGCATGTATCCCTTTGAATCAGCATTTTTTGTATCCTTGGGGTAAATATGTAGTGGTGCAATTTCTAGATTGTCGGTAGTTCCATTTTTAACTTTTTGAGGAACTTCCATATAGCTTTCCAGAGTGGCTGCACCAGTTTGCATTCCTAGCAACAGTGCAAGAGGATTCTCTTTTCTCTGCATTCTCGCCAACACCTATTGTTTCCTGTGTTGTTAATTTTAGCTGTGAACTGAGTTTTATACCATGAATATTATCAGTCCCAGGAAACATGTTTTTTGATATTATTATTATGCTATATATTCATGAAGAGTACATTAATTTCCTACTTTCATTTCAGTACATTGGTATTTTATAAACAGAGTACCAAAAGTCTGCCAGTCACAGTGCAGAACTAGTAGTCATGGTTCTTTCCCTATAGATGGTTCATAATGCATTCAAAATTGCAGAAACCCAATCAATATATATATATTTAACACCTGCTATTCTCTGATTCATTCATTATTAACCTCACGTGGAAGTTGCTTAAACAGGTCTTCCTGTATTCACCACTTCTAGCTATTTTTTGACTACTGTTTGGATTACTGAGACCTTGGAGGTTTGGTGATAAAGAAATGGTTATCTTTAAATCGGGTTCTCATGTGAAATCTTTGCAGAGAAAAACTAAGAAGTCGGTGATCTCAATAGCAATTCCTTGCTAATTACCTGGGAAATGAATTTTCTCTGGTGGAGCTTGCCCAGCCATTCACCTGTCATCTTAGCAAAGTGGTTGGGAAGAAGGGTTTCGTCAGCATTTGCAAATTCCCATTAGATTCCGTCACTGATTCTGAGTGAGTTTTAATTTCTGCAGCTGGAGAAAAGCAAGGGAAGCCAGATGTAGTAGCATCTGCTATTAAGATTCTTGTTTAGGAAAAAAAAAGCGATTCCATTGTTAAAATTTGATTTTAGCTCTGTTTGGTTGATTTAAAGAATCTTGTTTCCCTTCTTTATGTAGCACTGAAAAAAGACGTGTGCATACAATAGACACTGGATTATCTCAATCAGGATAGGCTGTCCAAAGTGTTGTAGACAGACTGTTTTATGCACTATGACCCTAGTATCCATTAAACAAAAGCAAATTAGAGAAACAAATGATTTCTCATCCTCCCTGATATTTCAGATTTGGTGAGATTAAACTTAAAATGAATATTATATACAATGAATGATCACTGGCAGTGCACTGATATAATATAAACTGCCTAAGGAAACTGATATCAGAAAATGTTAAGGTTGAGATTCTAGGATGAATTGCCTCTACTTAAGAATTGAAAACCATATTTTAAGATCTAGCTGAAGTCTCAACCCCTCCATGAAGACTTCCCTTATCACCTGCAGTGATATTTTATTTGCAGATGGCCTTCCTCCTCCTCCTGTTCCTCTTCTTTCTCTAAATTGTTAAGTTTTAAGCTGTATATGTTTTCCCTTTCTCCAAACTAGTTTCTAAATTCCTCAAATTCAGTAACAGTCTAACGTTTGTCATTTTATCACTCATAGTGCCTAATATAGTGCACAGATGTAAGCATTTAAAACGTTTTCACTTTTTTAGTTTGACAGTGTAACTATGATTTATGATAATTATTTGCTTTGGGAAATATTCATATTTTAAGGAAATTCACTGCTATATCTAAAGGGTGTATTATTCTGATTCTGATTGACAGCTCCTCTTGAACAACAGAAACCTAGGGGATTACTGTTGTGTCTCAGATACCCACATTTGTAGATGTATAACCATCCAATCCTCGTTTTTTTCATCTAAAAATGGGGATAATATTAGCTACATAATTCATAGGGTTAAGATTAATTGAGATCATGTTCATAAAATGCTTAGCACATAATAAGAGTTCAGTAAATGTTAGCTTTTATCACTGAAAGTGGTATCACACTATTATGTGTGAACCCACGTGTATACCTACATTCAGAACACACAAAAAAGGGCAAATCTCAATAAAATGAACCAACTTTGAGAAGTTTTTGCAACCAGTGCTAAATTAGTGGGTTGACTGTTTGACACTCTATGCACTTCATTTCCTAGGAAATTCTTGCATGTTGACTTTCTAGGCTGATATGGCAGCTGGTATTCCATTTATTACTAGTTCTATTTTGGTGGAAAATTCAGCCTTGTGTGTCATTTAGAGTTTGTGACACATGTACCCTCCTAAGGCTTAATGAGTTGTCTGCAGATGGGCTGTTATTTATTACAGTCATGTAGAATGAAATTGATTGTCTTCTAAAATTAATTTTTCATTTGCCTCCAGCCTTCCTTTAATAGAGGACACACAGTTGCCTGTTTGCAGAAA
The DNA here is from genome assembly GCA_030068075.1 of Paguma larvata. NCBI lineage: Eukaryota > Metazoa > Chordata > Mammalia > Carnivora > Viverridae > Paguma > Paguma larvata. The sequence goes on from CM057830.1 coordinate 66,948,238, forward strand.
TACTGTTTAATCACATTAATATCTCAGCCCCCCAGGCTGGAGAATATAATTGTACAAACGAACAGCAAAATCTGTATCTTTAACTTCTTTTTATGATTAAATTATGCAAATGACTTATCTCCTGCCCTTCCAAGCACTAATCATCTAATTAGAAATGATGTGTTAAAGGGATGGGTTTAAATCAGGAGAGGGATGAACGCAGGAAGCAGAAAATGGAAGCTGACAATGAAGCCACTGAAGGTACAGTAATGTGTACTAGATGAATCTATGCATTTGGTATGAAAAGAGATGGGAAGACTCATATATACTATCCATAGACCTGACATGTTCCATCTTTTGGCAGGAGATATAATTCCTTATCTCTGATGATGTCTTTTTTTGGGATTAACCTCAAATTTGTTGTAAGGCAAGTGTTAAGTTTCCTTTATTCTTGAACACTCAAGGGATCTATGGTTTTTAACACTTCACCCAATGAAGGTGTTGGCTTGCTCTTTTAATCCATGGAGGATAAGCTGCAGCAAAGGAATGGGAGTCCACCTTTATCATGAACATATACTTGATTTTAGCAGAAGAAGTTCTCTTTTTCCTGAAAAAAAAATAAACACTCAAGATATGCAAACCCAGAACTAATACAGTCTTCCTACTGGGGAAATCAGGGTTAAATTCCAATGTGCACTCTAGGTATGTATTTGTTAGATCTGACTGATTTTGTGCTTCTGCTTCCAGACTTGACTGTATAGAGTTTTTATCATGATAGTCCTATATAGTTGTGGCTATAATTATTCTATACAATATAGATATCATCTCTTTTTTATAATAAATACTATGTTAACAATTAATAACTATGATAATACATCATATTAGTGTTCCTTGGCAACCATGTCAAACTTTTTACATTGACATAGTTCTTATAATAATGTAAAAATGTAATAAATCATGAGAAATAAGAGAAAATAAGCTACTGTGTATATTTTAGAGCCTCCTAAAAGCCTTTTCTATAGGTACATTTGTGGGAGTCAGATCATAACATTTATGTCCTTTTCATATGGTCTTTTATTGATTTGAATTCTGTGCTTTAACTGGTTATTATGGTGAACTCCAGGGTATTTCCTTTATAGAATGTAAACCATTTCCCAGTGTATTTGAGAAAAAATCTCAAGAAATGTATTTTAAATACAACACAAACATTTGTGGATTGCACCAGATAAATTTTTTCAAGTTCTTGAGACCAGTGCTGTCATTCTTTTATTATTTCTTGTTGAGCTTATTCTTCTGCGTATGCTAGTCCAGTTCATTAAGAAGACCCGCTGATAACCAGCAGCTGCTACTATCAATTGGAGTGTGGCATGTCCTTACTATATTGATGACAATTGTATATAGGTATTTATTTAACATCATTGCTTGTTAAGAGTAGGCATCAAAATTCAGTTTATTTGCTTTTATTGAAGGAAAATGTTTAAGCTATTTGTTTAGACAATTGAAGCTTGTGATTGTAACTTATCAGACATCCCAAGGTTGAGTTTTTTGAACTTTGTTCTGGAGATTTGACATGTATTCTTGTAGAAGACAGCTATTTATAGATTTCTGCAGTGAAGAGACCACTGCTTTCAGGATTGCACCAAATGCAGAAGGACCAGGTTATCCTGTGGAAATGAAGGATGAGTCCTTTAGAACTTATTCCATTGGTATCCCATGAAGCTTTATCTATCTTTTCCCTTTGGAAGTTAACATGATTATTACATTCCCTCCTTGCAAAAAGTAGTGCATTACTGTATCATGTGATAAAAACAATGAACTGAATATGCCCCTGTTAATACATTCTTTTTTTTAAGATTGAGTTAATGCTCAAAGTCATTGTTGTAGTTTTCCAAAAAAAATCTAAATAAGTTGAACAGACATTGCCTGGTTTTAAAGGAGACCAAGAAGAATGGTTTGAATATTTAGAAATAGGAGAAATCGATTTTATAATCCCCGACTTCTAGTAAGTTTTCCACACATGTTATTTGTATAACAATGATGGAACAGTTGTGTTCAAGCTAATTTTTATTATTTTATTATAACAAAATAAATGTCTTTATGGTTTATCATTTTATTATTTACATAAAAGTTTAACAAGAGATCTGCTTTCATCTCCACTGACTCAGTCACAACATTAAGTGCTCTCCATATCTCCTGGGTTCTGAAAACACGTCTACAGAATCCTAAGGTTATGAAAAGGAGATTTTAAAACATAGTATCAAGCAATTATTTTTAAGTATTTTTAAGAAAGTTGGAAAAAAATTTGAATCTAAAGCTCCACTATTAATTTTTCATTCAAGGTTCAGAATAAGGGATGCATAAAGGAGTAGATAATTCTCCAAATGGGAGATTAAGTACCCTCTATGAAGGAGGCTTATATTCTCTGAGAATTAAAAAATAACTTAGAGCAGTTTATCAACAACTGTTATATTATAGTCAGAATTGTGACATCACTCTCTTAAAATTCCAAACTATAGGGCTAAGCTTGTCATATGCCTCAGAAGGACTCAGTGGAATAGCAAGTATGGAAGATTAATCTGATACTGTTATATTTCTCCTACTCTTCAATAATTGAGAATGTTGAGTGGTCTTTTGAAAAACCATACATATATGCCATACATATATGGTAACTCGGTATATATCAAACCTTAGTAAATGAAATCACAGTAAAGAATATATGTCTCTGGTTAAGCCTACCTGTAAGAGGCAGCCTTCTCAGCTTTCTAAGAATATAGGGAAGCACAGTCAATAGTTTTTCTCAATGCTTTTCTCATTGATCTTTTTCTTTTTCTCCAATCCTTTATTCTGTATAGAAGTAGGGAGTCTTGATGAGATGGGATAGAGTCTAACCCCAAGCTGCAATTTCTAGGTAATTAGTTTAAGAGACTGAGGCAGGGAAGAATATGTCTTTCAGTTTTCTAAAGGGCCAGATTCCTTACCCAGTGCATGCTTAACTCTCTGGCATGCTCAGCTCTCTAGAATCTTGCTCTTAGTTGATACAAGTTTGGTGTATCATTTCTGTCTTTTTTTTTTAATCAGAGCTTTTGAAGTTTACTCATTTTTACAGTTCTAATAAACTATCCAGAGTGACATTTGTTAAAATATAGAGCATTACATAGCTTTCTTTATTACATATTCTGTATATAGCAGTTACCCTAGTTCACTAAATAGTGAATAACTGTCTAACTGCCAATAACATTATTTTGTTTTAATTTTTTTAATGTTTATTTATTTTTGAGACATAGAGACAGAGCGTGAGCAGGAGAAGGGCAGAATTCTAAGGTTGCTTAGAATCCGAAGCAGGCTCCAGGCTCTGAACTTTGAGCACAGAGCCCGACGCGGGGCTCGAACCCACAGAGCGCGAGATCATGACCTGAGCCAAAGCCGGCCGCTTAACCAACTGAGCCACCCAGGCGCCCCCAATAACATTATTTAAAAACCTGATTTAGTAACTGGCATACGTTACCATGTATCTATACTCAAAAATAGACAAGGCTGCTACACTATTATTAAGTGAAAGTTTATAGATTAAGATTTCTAGAAAAAAGGAAGCCTGCCATATTTTTATAGGATTTGAAGTTACAATAATAATTTCTATTTATTGAGTAGCATCTGTGAGCAAGACACAATCCTTGGCTCTTTTCATTCATTCCCAATTTAATCCTCATAACAACCTTATGAGTTTGCTATTGCTTCTCACTTTTCCAGTTAAGAAAGGTGAAACTAAGGGAAATTAGATAAAAGAACTAGTCAGTACAGAGCCAGGAATTCACTGACACCAAGCCCAGGCTCTTTTGATTATACAATCCTGTACTAACTAAAATAATACATTAATTAAACATCTTTAAATTATGGCACTAGCTAGATCAGGTTTGAGGAAAGGATATTTTAGATAAGGACATAAAACTGAAATATATACTTTTGGTTGCTTAGAATATGGAACACATTTTGATCATTGATATATACTAGTACATTTTAGAGGGGTGTTAGTATTGACATATGCTAGTTTCTTTAGATATATTCATCAAGCTCTGATTACAAATGGGATAAAGATTATTGTCTGTAAAATATATTTATATGTATTTTGACAAGTCCCTTATCCATTGAACTTATCAGTGGACATCCCAAATCATGAAGAATATATTTCAGGGGCAAATAGAGTCACTGAACCTACCATTGTTCTGTTTATTTGCCTACAGCCTTTAAGTGATAACATGGTGCTTTTTAAAGACAGGTGGTAACAATTCTCTAAAAAATAATGTAAGCTGTTGAATGTGAAGTAGGATATTTATAGGGAGCTATAAACTGGAAAAAGTCTTATGTTTCTACTGCATAGGATTTAATTATGCAATTTTCTGTGACTGCAAGGAGAATGAGAGCATTGTTTCATACAATATTTCAAAGGAAACATATTGGGGAAAGGAGTAATGAGAATCCATACAAATTGGGATCCAGACCTTAGGCAGAGGTATATAATTAGTAAGTCAATTAACATTTTCTTAATAATAGTGGTTATCTAAATTGTAGGGCATATATGGACTCTCTTCACATATATATTTTCATGACACCTTTATTGAGTTAGTACTGTCTTATTTTACAAATGGAGGAACCAAGTCTCAGAAAGATTAAGTATCTTATCAAAGCAAAACTGGCAATGGTGGAAAAGAAATGGCAATGTACTTACTTTGAGTCCTCAAGTCACTGGACAATGTTTCCTATATCATTTTCATTGTTGTGTAACTCAATTTACTTAGGGATCTTGGAATAGCTTATTATCAATAGTTAATGAAGTATCATGGTTATATAGGATAACAATAAAAGTTAATGAGAAGTATTTCATGAATAGAGTGAGATATTTAGATATTGTGAAATCATGGTCTGAGGTGTCAACTACCTTGAGATTATAATTGATGCTACAAGAGGAAAGTTTCCCATAAATTTTTGGCATAGTATTAACCACTCTAAGAGTGTATAGAAAATGGTTTAGATATGGTCCCTACTTTCAAATCTGACAATGTAAGTGGGAAACTGTAAGATATTTTAGTTGGTGTATAATTTCTATTCAACAGTAACTAATAAAGTAACTTACTATCCGACTTATATGGTTGGGGGAACACTTTTACAAAACTTTTCCAACTTGAGACTAAGAGTCTACCAGAATGTATATGAAATTCCACTATAAAGAAGGAAGAAGGAAAGAATGTATATGAAATTCCACTATAAAGAAAGAAAGAAGAAACTCTAGGACGTAGAATATGAAAAGGGTAGTAACAGAGTTAGAGGCAAGATATACCAAGATGGGATATGGGATAAAATAAATAATACCTCCCAGGTTTGGTTTTTTTGTCATATACTTCTACAAGGGTTTGCAGATAACTACTGCCCTATCTTCAGCAACTACTAATAAGGAAATGCTATTCCATTAGTGAAGGAAGTTATTTTATTGGTTAGATAGCCTGTTTAACCCCCAAAGAAAGGGAGATTATAAAATTTTATGTGGTCTGATACATTTTAGGCATTTTTATCTGTACGATTGATAAAATGAAAGGGACACTTAATAGTAAATGCAGACGAACCAATTTTTCCTGAGAGTATAACTGGCATGAGTTTTCAAATCCATTCACTTTTCTCTGGTCCACTGTGTAATTGCTGAGAAGATAGTGATTGAAACTCAGCGTGAATCAGGAGTGGGAAGAATTGTATTGCCTTCTACTTTCAACCTTTGATCTACTTACAGGTAAGAAAATGTCCTTTGATGGTGCCTATGATAGAGTATTTATCTTTGCTATAATACTGATCTTAAAAGATGAGGTATTTGATGTCAGTTTCTATCTTCTTAATATGATGTGCCTTGTGGTTGATTGAATAATGGTCTCCCAAAGATGTCCACATCCTAATCCCTGGAGCCTGTGTATGTTACCTTAAATGGCAAAAAAGATCTTGCTGATGTCATTAAGGCTTATTTTAAAATTAAAAATGAAGAGATAATTTTAGATTATCTGAGTGGATCTGATATAATCACAAGGGTCTTTATAAAACTGAGGATGGAGGATCAGTCAATTGTAGAAGATGTGACAATGGAAGCAAGAGGTTGGAGTAATATGAAGAAGGAGCCATGAACCAAGGAATGCAGGTACCTTCTAGAAACTGAAAAAGGCAATGAAGTGGATTTTCCCTGAAGGAACAGGGGAGATACCTTGAGTTTAGAGTTTTGCCCTCCAGAGCTGTGAGAGAATACATTTGTGTTGTTTTAAGCCACTAATTATTATAGCAGCAATAGGAAACCAATACATTTCTTAAGCTCTGTTGTCTCTCCCACAATATCTGTCATGTGGCTGAGTGCATGGTAGATAGTAAACATTTTTTGCTTGGCTATCTTTCCAGAAAAGCTAGGAAATGATTAACTAGAAGTGATTCTGAGACTTTTTGTATGATCAGTGGACAGTTGTTGTAAAGGACCTGGAAAATCTTCAACATTTCTCTAAGATGCTTGAATTTGCCCTGAACTGATGAAGGATGAATGTAACTATATTCTCTGCAAAATACTGTAGGTATCCATATTCATACGCAAATATTTAGAAATTATAGGAAGCTAGTTGTCATTAGACATTTTGATTTTGTTATCATTGAAGTCTAGCAGACATGTCTAGGTGCAATAGATCATGTACCTTGCTATTTTTGTCACTGAAATTAAAATCCAATTATAGTAAGTAGGAAGAAAGATAATTTGGGGTCTTTGGGGGGCTTAGGTTTCATTCGCTTTCGTAAACCATGTCAGTGAACCAATGTCACTTATTTAACTGCTTATTAGGACTCTATCACATTGATAGTTTTGAATAATGGACAACAGAACATTACAGCTAAGCATGTTTAAATTAACAGTAGCCTGTGTGGCTCTATAACAGCCTTGGAATGAGTTCTATAAAGCACTATGTTTGTTGTTTAGTCTGAAGGCCCTTAGGTAGGATGCATTAATCATTAGTAAGTACCAAAACCCAAAAGAATATAGATAAGAATTCTCTTAGGCTATGGTGCCAAAATTCTCATGTTATAAAGGTTATAGTTGCATTAAGAATACACAAAATATTAATATAAAGCACATTCATGTATTTTCATATTCATATTTTAATGTCCTTCTGACATCAAAACATACAAATGAAATTTATCATTTTTCTATTACCAGATGATGACACTTTCTACTTTTTCCATCTTGTTAATAGGATCACCTAATCTCCTAGACTTTTGATCTTATAGTAATTAAAAAAAACCAAAAAACTTCACTTTGTCTTTCATATCCAAACTACCAAATCTTGCTGATTCTTCTCAATATCTCTGAGACAATCTCCTCTCTGGACTCATGCAGGTCTCTACATTTTGTTCTTTTGTGTTCTTGACATAAACTCCTAAAATAATTCCTCCCTTTTTCATTGTTTGCATATTTGACCAATATCATTACTTATTATTCTGCATCATGGAGGCTATTCTGCAAATATTTTAGTCTGCTTCAATTTCGCTAATTCAAGATGCATTCATTTCTGGAATGCCCTTCCTGTTCCTTTGCACTAATAAATGTCTCTTACTCTTTCAAAACTACTTCAAAAAATATGTTTTGAAACAATCTCTCTGCATCGGCCTTTTTTTTTTAAAAAGTTTATTTTGAGAGAGAGAGAGAGAGCATGCACGTGTGTGCGCACACCATTCCAGGAGGGGCAGAGAGAGAATTCTGAGCTGTTAGTGCAGAGCCTGATGCAGGGCTAGAACTCATGAATCATGAGGTCATGACCTGAGCTGAAATCAAGCTTAACTGACGGAGCCACCCAGGTGCCCCTCTTCATTAGTCTTACTTAAATTTGCTTCCTGTTTATTCTTACTGTGGTTTTCAACACTTCCTGACTTCCTGACTTCCTGACTTGTGTTTTGTATGTGAGGCAACATTGGCCTATACTCACAATGGCATACCTATTGCCAGGTGCTCGCCTTGCCTTGCCTCAATCAGTGTTCAATATGCATTTAGTATCTGTACAGTGCAATTTCACATTTATACATAGGCAAGTTTCATAGAACAATGGTAAAAAATATTACACCATATTCTCACTATTATGAATAGTGTTGAAATAAACAATTATTTGAAAAAAATCCACCACCCACAAAGAACCATAGTTAAAGAAAAGAGCACTTTGTGCATCTGATTGCTGCTTTGTTGGTTGTTATCTCCTGGAAATCAGTATAAGCCTTGTGTGTTTTAACTTTTCCACAAAACAATGCCTTACATATAGGTGGTGCTCAATAAGTATTTAGTTTAACTGAAACCTTATAGCGAATATTTTATTAAAAATTAGATGATGCAAATAGCTACTTTTGGTTTCCGCTATTCAATCTATTTACAACCAGCTGTACTTTAACAGTGAGAAATATTGCCCAAATCATGTGGTGTAGTGAAAAATTCAGTATTTTGTTTAAAGTGTGTGTATGGTGTATATTGTGTATAGCCTAGCACAAGGCCTGTCAAATAGTGAATACTCAGTTAATGCTACTTAACAAGAATATATTTGAAAAGATCCTGTCTTCCTTTATGGGACATTAAGTAGAGATTTGGTAGATTGCTGTTATAAGTTGTTGTCTTGGTTGACTCCATCATGACCTTCTAAAATATATTTACCAAGTCGTGTTCACCAATATATTTAGTAAATGTCCTGTTCTTCTGTCCTGACTTCAAGGAATTCTATTTGGTAAACAATATGTACACACATGAAGCAACAAAAGAGTATAATTAATTATCAAAACATGTAATATAGACTCTTTAGATTATGTAGAACTTTAGAAAAGGAATGGATCTTGATGTTTTAAGTCCTTTATAAAAAGTCTGCTTTTCATTTATTTTGGGATGGTATTGAGAAACACGGTCTCCTTATTCTTACACATTTAAACTATATACCGCAAGAATTGGCTTTTTTAAATGCAATATAGTGCCCTCTGGTGAATGTTCATTTCAGCATAAGAATTCTGTTCCACTGACTTTTTTTTTTTGTAAAATCAGTTATTCTATGAAACATTACTGGAAAATAAATTCTATTTGCTAATTAGTTTCCAGAAAACAATGACAGGTTGAATAAGAGAAATACAATACTCTGATTTATAATTAAAAATTTAAATGATTATAACTTAAGTCCATGTAGATTTATTTCACTCAGTACACTAAAAATTTGCCTACCTTCTTTTTTCCATTACCCTCCTATGTGACAAGTAGATTGAAATCCCTGCATTTATTGATAGTGTTGTCAGTTGCTACTTTTGCATTTTTTAAATGTTTATTTATTTATTTTTGAGAGAGAGGGAGACACAGAATTTGAAGCAGGCTCCAGGCTCTGAGCTGTTAACACTGAGCCAGATGCAGGACTCAAAATCATGAACCATGAGATCATGACCTGAGCCAAGGTCGGACTCTTAACTGACTGAGTCACCCAGGTGCCCCATTTTTTTTTTTATTTTATAAAGATATTAATTTTGCTTATGTTTTTAAATGATTATAGGTCAAAGTGAATATACGTGCATTCTGCTAATTATTTGTAACAAACTTAGCTGTTCACATCATTGTGAAGTGATCTTCCTGCCCCACTAGTAATTTCCATGTGTATCACTTGAAACTGACAGATTGATAGAATTATTTATAATTCTGTGTGACATACAAATAGATCAGACTGCCCCAAATTCAGCTGATTTGACTGAGGGATACTAATTAGCATCGAGTTGTGTTAAAGTATCAAAGCCGTAGATAAAATTGGTTAAAGTGAATACCCATCTTATGTTGGGAAATTTAGTGCATCTTGGAAAAAATTCTGCATATTCTTTATGAAGAAATTTATAAAATTCACTAAAATGTTGTGTCCCATTATGATATAACTAAATAGAAAATTTTGACAAATATTATTTTATGCATTTAGCTAAAGGTATTTATTTCAGTTGTTCATCTTAAAATACTCTATTTTAGTTTCTTAAACTACTCTTCAAGGGATCAAAGATTAAATAGTTAACATGAACAATTATATCGAATGAAAATAAAAATTATGTACTAATAAATAAGAAACATAACTTATTTAATAATATTTAGTTTAAATATATTAAAGCATTTTTTCTTTTTCTTTTTTTTAATATAGTTAATATTCTGCAATATTGGTTTCAGGAGTAGAATTCAGTGATTCATCAGTTACATTCAACACTCAGTGCTTATCATAATAAGTGCCCTCCTTAATACTCATCACCCATCTAGCTCATCCTCCACCCACCTTCTCCATCAATCCTCAGTTTGTCCTCTATCATTAAGAGTCTTTTGTGGTTTCTTTCTCTCTCTTATCTTCCTCTCACCCATATCTTTCATTTCTTAAGTTCCTTTGGAATTTGAAATGGAGTGAAATCATGTGGTATTTGTCTATCTCTGACTGTCTTATTTTTCTAGGCACAATACTTTCTAGCTCTATCCACATCATTGCAGATAGCAAGATTTCATTCTTTTTGGTGGCTCAGTAATATTGCATTGTATATACATACCATATCTTTTTTATCCACTCATTAGACAATGGGCATTTGTGTTCTCTCTATAGTTTAACTATTGTTGATAATGCTTCTGTAAACATTGGTGTGCATGTACCCCTTTGAATCTGTATTTTTGTATCCTTTGGGTAAATATCTAATTGTGCAATTACTGAATTGTAAAGAAGTTCTATTTTTCAGTTTTTTGAGGAACCTACACAGTGTTATCCAGAGTGGCTGCAAGAGGGTGCTCCCCTTTCTCCACAGCCTCACCAACATGGGTTGTTTCTTGTGTTGTTAATTTTAGCCGTTCTGACAGGTGTGAGGTGGTATCTTACCATGGTTTTGATTTGTATTTCCCTGTTGATGAGTGATGTTGAACATCTTTTCATTTGTTTGTTAGCCATCCATGTGTCTTCCTTGGAAAAGTGACTATTCATTTCTTTTACCCATTTCTTCATTGGGTTGTTTGTTTTTTGGGTGTTGAGTTTGATAAGTTCTTTATACATTTTAGATACTAATCCTTTATCAGGCATGTCATTTGAGAATATCTTCTCCTATTCCATAGGCTGCCTTTCAGTTTTGTTGAGTGTTTCCTTCACTGTGGAGAAGCTTTTTATCATGATGAAGTCCCAACAGTTCATGTTTGCTTTTGTTTCTCTTGCCTCTGGTGACAGGTCTAGTAAGAAGTTTCTATAAGGACAAAGAGTTTGCTGACTGTGTTCTCCTCTAGGATTTTTTGATAGTTTCCTGTATCACATTTAGGTCTTCCATACATTTTTAAATTATTTTTGTGTATGGTGTAAGAAAGTTGTCTAGTTTCATTTCTCTGCATGTCTTCATCCAGTCTTCCCAGGAACATTTGTTGAAGAGACTGTCTTTTTTCCATTAGATAATCTTTCCTTCTTTGATTAAGATTAGTGGGCTATATAATTTTGGGTCCATTTCTGGGTTTTCTGTTCTGTTCCTTGGATCTATGTGTCTGTTTTTGTGCCAGTACTATACTGTCTTGATGACTAAAGCTTTGTAATATAGCTTGAAAACTGAAATCATGATGCCTCCAGTTTTGTTTTTCTTTCTCAGGATGTCTTTGGCTATTCAGGGTCTTTTGTGATCCCATACAAATTTTAAGATTGTTGTTTCCAGGGGCGCCTGGGTGGCTCAGTCGGTTAAGCTTCCGACTTCGGCTCAGGTCATGATCTCATGGTTCGTGAGTTCGAGCCCCGCGTCTGGCTCTGTGCTGACCGCTCAGAGCCTGGAGCCAGCTTCGGATTCTGTGTGTGTCTCTCTCTCTGCTTCACAAGTGCTAATACTCTCTCTCTCTCTCTCTCTAAAAAATAGATAAACTTTAAAAAAATTAAAAAAAAGATTGTTGTTTCCAGCTCTGTGAAAATTTCTCATGGTATTTTGAGAGAGATTGCATTAAATGTGTAAATTGCATTGGACACTATAGACATTTTAACAATGTGTATTCTTTCAATCCATGAGCATGGAATGCTTTTCCATTTCCCTGTGTCTTCTTCAATTTCTTTCACAAGTCTTCTATAGTGTTCAGAGTACAGATCTTTTACCTCTTTAGTTAGGTTTATCCCTACTTATCTTATTGATTTTGGGGCAATTTTAAATGGAATCGATTCCTTGATTTCTTTTTCTGCTGTTTTGTAATTGGCATATATAAATGTTGCAGATTTCTGTGCATTGATTTTATATCCTATGACTTTGCTGAATTCATGTATTAATTTTAGTAATTTTTTAGTGAAGCCTTTTGGGTTTTCTACATAGAGTATCATGCCATCTGCAAATAGTGAAAGTTTTACTTTTTACTTGCTGATTTGAATGACTTTTACTTCTTTTTGTTGACTGATTATAAGGGTAAGGCTTCCAGTGCTATGTTAAATACTAATGGTAAGAGTGGACATCCTTGTCTTGTTTCTGACCATAGGGGAAAGGCTTTCAGTTTTTCCCCAGTGAGGATAATATTAGCTGTGGGTCTTTCATATATGGCCTTTATGATGTTCCCTCTAAACCTACTTTGTTGAGGCTTTTCATCGTGAATGTAAGTTGTACTTTATCAAATGCTTTTTATGCATCTATTGAGAGGATCATATGGTCTCTATCCTTTCTGTCAGTAATGTGGTCTATCATGTTGATTGATTTATGAATATTGAACCGGCCCTACAGCCCAGGAATAAATCCCACTTGATCATGGTGAATAATTCTTTTAATATACTATTGGATTCAATTTGCTAGTATCTTGTTGAGAAATTTTGCACCTAGTTTAATCAAGAATATTGGCCTGTAATTCTCCTTTCTAGTGAGGTCATTGTCTGGTTTTAGAATCAGGATAATGCTGGCTTTATAGGATGAGTTTGGAAGTTTTCCTTCCATTTCTATTTTTTTGGAGCGTGGGAGGGCCAGAGAGAGAGACACACATAATCCGAAGCAGGCTCCAGTTTCTGAGCTGTCACTACAGAGCCTGACATGGGACTTGAACATGAAAAGACTAATCATCAGGGAAATGCAAATCAAAATCACAGTGGGATATCACTTCATACCCATTAAAAATGACTGTAATCAAAAGGACAAGAAATAACAAATGTCAGCAAGGATGTGAAGAGGGAAGCCTTGTCCCTTGTCCCTCTCTAATTTGTTTGTAATGTGGGGCAAGTCATCTGTCCTTCCTCAGATCTGTTTATTTGTAAAATAAGGATAATAACTATTTAATGTACTTATCTGAGTGATTGGAAAAATTAAATAAAAAATGTGACTGTAGGTTTTCAAAACATCAATATAAATTTTATATTTGTTTTTTATCCTTCTCTTCACTAAATAATAAGCTACTTGGAGACAGAAACTGCATCTTATTGTCTTATCCTAGTTTTTGTTTACTAGGTACCAAATATATGATAGGCTATGTTTTAGCTACTTGGAATAAAAAAGTTAATTAAAAACGTTAATAAAATATAGTCTCTATGCTGAAGGAGCATATTTATCTTATGGAGGTAGAGAGTAGGGGATAAAGTGGGAGCAATAAACAAATATTTAACTAAATATGATGCTATAGAGTTTTGTAATAGAAGCATATTAAGACTGATGGATAGATACAGAAGACGTGGTATACACAACGTGGTATATACAATGGACTATTATTCATCCATCAAAAAGAATGAAATCTTGCCATTTGCAATGATGTAGATGGAGTTAGAATGTATTATGCTAAGTGAAATAGGTCAATCAGAGAAAGACAAATACCATATGATTTTACTCATTTGTTGAATCTAAGGAACAAAACAGATGAACATATGGGAAGAGAGGAAAGAGAAGAGAGGGAAACAAACCACTAGAGACTCTTAACAATAGAGAACAAACTGAGGGTTGATGGAGGGAGGTGGGTAAGAGATGGGCTCGATGGGTGATAGGTATTAAGGAGGGAACTTGTGATTAGCACTAGGTGTTGCATATAAGTGATGAATCACTTAATTTTACTCCTAAAACCAATATTGCACTGTATGTGAAATACAAACTAAAATTTAAAGAAATAAAAAAAATAGAGGCATATTAAAAATGCAGAAAGTGCCATGGCAATGGAGACGGAGAGGTTATTGATCCTGACTTGGGATATTCAGTTTCCCGAAAATGATTTTAGAAATGATTCCTGAAGCATGGGTAGAATTTATTTCCAGGCAAAATTGGAAAGAGAGGGCATTCTAAAGAAAAAGAAGAGGCCAGAGAAAATACAGATGTATGGAAGTAATTTACGTGTTCTGGAGAGACAGTAATTCGGTGTGGCTGAGGTGTAGAGTAGATGCATGGGGAACTGGCTACAGACCCCGGAGAAGTTTGAAAAATATATTGTAAGAATAAATGTTGGAGCGAAGAGAAGACTAGAGCCTGGGAAATTACCTAGGAGATTGCCGTAGTGCTCTTAGAAAGAGATTTTGAAGACTTGGCAGTGGCAGTGGGAATAGAGAAGGGGTTTGTTTGAGAGCCATCCCAGAAGTAACACTAACAGGATTTGGTGAGTGAAAGTAAAACTAGAGGGAGCATTTTTAGGTAAAGAAAATTAGCCTTTTTAAGTCTCATGACTCAGAACTATGCACAGTGCCTTGTACATAGAAGGGGGATATTAAATCGTTATCTAAATGGATTGCTTAAAGCTCTTCACTAGAAGATGTTAAGATCATAAAGATAAGGCTTTATTTTCTTGTATCCACAACTGCCATTCTAGTAACTTTTAAGAATATTAGATTCACTATTAAATGATTTTTAGTGTCTCCAAGGGCAAGAAAACAATTTTATTTCTCAAGTAAAACTATAAAGAATTTATAGATTGGCTTCTTTGTTACTGAGAACAGGGAAGAATATGGATATTCAGAAATTTGCTATATATTGTCATGTGAAAAGAACTGGATTGATGTTTATCTTTTCAATATAGTTGGTAAAAGGATTTGCCACACAGATTTATAATATTTTAAAACTAAAACTTTACATTTGCAAAAACTTTTAATTACCCTGGGTAGTTCACAAAAAAGCTCTCTGAATTTGACACAATATATATTATTATATTCATATTATAACTGAGGACACTGATACTCGAAGAAGAAAAATAACTTCTCTAAGGATGGCAAATAGTAAATCTTAGTATCAGGAATTCCTTTAATTTCTGATTTCAATTTCTCAGCAAGACCTAGGAATATGTTTTTTTATCAAGGTCTTTGGGTTATTCTTCAGCAGATAGTACTTAAGAATCATAGATTTATAAACTAACTGGAATTGGGAAATGAGAATGGAGTGGAGGAGAGGGGTTATCTAAAAGAGAAGTAGGTGTCTAAGGTGTTATAATGGGATTATTGAGGAAGGTGGGATAAAGTCCAAGAAAGGTAGGGAATGGTCACATTTCTAAGCCCTTAATCTAAATCCTGGATTCAGAAATGAGGAGCAGTGGTTCTTGCGATGGTTGTTACTGCTGCTGTTTTTGTTGGTGTTTTATTATCATTTAATTATTTAAAAAATAATGTTTATTTCTGAAAGAGAGAGACACACACACAGAGAACACAAGTTGGGGAGGGGCAGAGAGAGAGAGGGAAACACAGAATCCGAAGCAGGCTCTAGGCTCTGAGTGGTCAGCACAGAGCCCAAAGCGGGGCTCGGACCCACGAAACAACTGTGAGATCATGACCTAAGCCAAAGTCAGACGCTCAACCGACTGAGCCACCTAGGCGACCCATTATTTTATTATTATTATTTATTATTACTATTAGCTTTTTTAAAGTAGATATGGAGTTAAGCACATGTGGAATAAATTCAAGTTACTTCTTAAAAGTGTCTGCCTTGTCTTAAAAGACCTAATGGTGAAAATGTGTCCATGACTCCTTTGACTGAATGTCAGTATGCATTTCTTTCATTAAAATAGAAGTTCCAAGAAAGTATCACTTTTGTTTGCTTTGTTCATTGTTCTCTCCCCAGAACCTAGAACTGTATCTGCCACAGACTAGATATACCAAAAGCCTTTGTTGAATCAAATTTCCTGTAGAGAGACATGTCTAAATTCATACCTTTGTCGCTGTTAAGCAAGGATACTTTTCTGTAATTAGAGTCTCAAGAGGTTAAGATATGTGACATAAACATGATATAACTATCTAACAAACTATCTAACTATCTAACTAAACATATATATATATACATATATAACTATATATATATATATATCTAACTAACTAAACATATATATATATATATATATATATATATATATATATATATATATTACTATTTTGTTATGTTGATGTTTGTAGGACTGCTACAAGTACTCCCCAGGACTGAGCCAAGAAGTTTCTAAAGACCTGATCTCAGTAGTAATTGGGTCTATTAGAAATAGAACTATTACTTCAGGTAATTATACATTAAATAGGTCTTTGTGGGCTGGCCTAGGGACATTATATTTTGAATGAATTGTTTCAATTAACTTAAAATTTAGGAAAGTGGTAAATTGGAATCCAAGGTATTATTTTGACATAATCTAAAAAAGCAAAACAAAACAGAACAAAAAACGAAAACTGTTCACACCTTAGCAATGGTTAATTTACATTGAAATTTCAAAGCATCAAAGAAATACTTTTCAGATTAGATTTAAAGCAATACATGATAAGAGTACAGTTAGAATAATGTGCTGGCTAGCACAAGTCCAATGATATAATAAAAAGTAATGAGAATTAGAAGTAACTGAAAATGAGGAATAATTTATAATTTCCAAGGCACTTTTACAGTCTTATTTCATTGGATTCTTGAAATAAAGCCTATTTTATAGGCAAGGAAATGAAAGTTCATGGAAAATAAGTGACTTATCCAGGGGTACCTAGCTGGTAACAGTTGTGTTCCACTTCTATAAAATGCATTTCTCCAAATGTATCCACACACAAAAAAATGAGTTTTGAGTGTTTTAAAGAACACTCCCTCCCAAATGAGAGGAACATCTATTGTCAAATGTCTAGGAAACCTAAATCGGTTTCTTAATGGAAATATTTACAATCTTTAGCCTGTAAAATGCTAATTTGTATAATGTTTTCACATATCTAAGTGGAAAAGGCAATAGTCAGAGTTTTCTAACTATTTATGATTATAGAACATTTTTATCTTCACAAAGCCTTTCCTGAGATTGGTGTTTCTCAGAATTTACTTTGGGAAATGCTATTTCAGGACCTTGTTCTCAGCTGTCAAAGTCAAAGTCAAAAAGCATTGTCATAGTAGTTCTTTGACTTTTAATATAAGAAACTTGAAGATAGAAGTTTTCAAGTTCCAAAAAAAAAAAGTCCTTAATGCAATTATTGTTTTTAAACAAAACCAAGAAGCAGAGGTAGTCATCTGGGGGGCAGGAATTATATCCTGAGTGCTCCTCAAATTGTATTATGTAAACAATGACCTATTCCATATACCTGAAAGGAAGCCCTATGTATCTGACCTTGATAAAGAAACAAGGCTTTCTCATGAGGATATGGCATATATTATAGCATACTTTTCTTTTCCTCCTTATTAATAAAGAAGGCAATTCATAAATGATTTATGCTTTTACTTATAATAAAAACAGAACTATATATTCTAGCCCTTGGATACTTTAAATCAATTATTTGAAAATGATTTGAAAGTGACTAGAATGATAGCATTGGGGAGTAGATACCAACTTTTCTTTTTGAAGAGTATTTTATTTAATTCAATTTAACAACTCGATTCAATAAATGGGTTTGTTGAGTGAATGAAAAAAATCCATGAATGAATAAATGCCAACTGTGTATAATGTTCCATATGAACAAGGAATTTTGAAGATAACTAAGAGGTGGTTCTTTATCTTCAAAAGTTTGTAATGGAGTTGTGAGCTTTTACCTGTTGCCTACTCCAAATAATTAGCTTTCGTGCTTTACAAAGTGTTTTTACATTTATTCTCTGATTTAACCTTCATAAAACTCTCATATGTAAGACAGACTTTTCCTTCATTTTATAGGGAAGGAAAGTCACTTGCCTGGGGCTCTACTGTACAAAGATTAGTGTGATCTATCCTGTATGTATAAAAAAACAAATCCTAATCAATCCTTTGCTGGCAAGCTATTCCTGATGAGCCACACCCATTTTATCATTCTATTCAGTAAGCATTCCATATGAGTTTGAACTCCTTGGTATATACATTTAACTTGTACTTAAGTTGTTTTCACTGGGACATGTTCCAAAAGGAAGAAACTAGACTTACTTTTTTTTAAACCTCTTAGTTAGTGTTCTGTTGGCACATGCTGAAGAATGCAATTTGATGAGAATATTTGGCGCCAGATGATGGTTGTGTCTGAGGTCTGTTTGGTACTTTCCCTCCTTGTATTGCCTGTCTACATGAACATTGTTGGTAAAGTACATACTACATTTGTAAAATATAAAATTATTTGCACACTCGTCTTCTCAAAATACAAATATATGCATTCCACTTACCAGAAAGGCAGCATGAAAAACACCAGAGGCTAGACAAGAGAAGACCCAATTCAAGTTATGCCTCCAGAATTTACAAACATGTAGCCATGACAAAGTCATTTAGCCTTGCTAAATGTCTTTCCTTGCTTACAAAGTGACAGGGTTATTTTCTTTGTCCATCTATAGATTGGTATTTACAAAACTACTGGGCAGACAGTGTCCTTATAGAGGACTCTGAACTTATACCAGGAAAATCATTATAAAAATGTATCTTTTATTATCATCATACAGCCATTATAACTGGTACAATGGGTTGTGTTAAGCACTGAAGATCAGGGTTCATGGATTACAGTGTCAATTTTGTCATAAACTTTCTATCTGACTGTGAACATTCAACCTCACACTTTGGTTCCTGAATTTACCTTCTGTAAAATGTAGATAATAATATTTAACTGCATCATACAGGATGTTATGAAACTTTCCTTTTTTGAGATTCTCAATATAAAGAACCATAACAATTATTAACACTACTTTATTCTGACTGGCATCTTTGTGGGACAGTCTTAGCATAGCATGCATGAATAAATTAGGGAGGTAAAGTCTTCTCTGTAGTTAAAAAAAATTGCATATACCTTTCTCCTATATTTCCTCCTCCTTAAACACATATTTATTGAACTTCAACTGTGTGCCAGGAATTAGATTTAGTGCTGGGAGTTCAAAAGTGGCACTTCCCTGTCCCTGCTTTTAGGAGGTTGAGAAGTTGAGATCATAAGTTTCTTCAACTGAGTTATGCTGTTGCTTCAGGTGCAAGAAAGCAGGATGCTGACAGGGTCCAACATGGCAGTTGAAGCTATTAATGATCATGTCTACCATTTCATAGGAATGAGGCTTGAGGTTCATTTCTACCATTCATTCATTACCTAGCTATGTGATTTGGGGCACATCAGCTCCACTCCTTGGCATCTCAGTTTCCTCATCTGCAATCTTTAAGACCTCATTTATTTTAGGGTTTCTGTCTTCCAGCTATAGGTAAGACAACAGTTTATAAAGACAGGGGAGTTTGTTTCTTATGATTAGCTTCATTAGCCAATCAAGATTGGAAAGGAATGTCTGGGATGAAAGGTCCCCAATGGACCTTTGAATGAATAATATCTTTCATGGTGTGATTAAAGTGAAATAATGAGTTTGATGATCCAATCTAGTCCACTATAAATACAAACTCTCAAACCAAGTTCGTTGATTTCTTAGATTACATTTCCTCAATTTACAGGATCAATCAAAATTGGACTTTACCTTGAGGTTAATCATATATGCAGTGTTAAGTGAAGGCAGAAATGAAATATTTTATTTTTAGAGAGCTTTATGTGATTTACTCTGTCTCTGTAGTAGGCAGATTTGTCTTGCCCAGAACATTGGGCAATATTATTGTTTGTACTTCTTGGAGTCCTAAGAAAACTCATGAATAATTTCCATTTCAGTGCAGATAACACAAGCTTCCTGAAAGTTTCAACCTAGAATTTGTGTTTTTTTCCCCCTGCTTGACTTGAGTGGCAGGAGGCTTAATGGGGAGGGACATGTCTCCTTCCACTTGTGTATCATGGCCCAGCAACTTGATGCTTTAGGCATTGTTTAAAAATCCAGTATATTCAAACTTTGGCTTCTGAGAAGAGTAGAATCAGTACACACAAACAATAGAGTGATAAATACAGAATTTTCATTAAGGAAAAAACTATATCATTCCTTTTAAATCAGTATTCAGAAATTAATCTCAGCATTCACAACCTACTGTGTGCTTTAGCTATGTGCTCATGAAGAAAAGAAAGGAACAAAAAAGTTGATAGTTCTTCTTTCAAATATTATTGTGGCATAAAGAAATAAGTTTAATATATGCCAACAGTGAGCTCCACTAACATTGTGATGTTAATTTAATGCTAGTCTCATTAATTTAATACAAGTCTCTTTGAGCCCCGCATAATTGCTGCCAAGAAAGATAGTGCAGCTCAGTGAAGAACAGTTTGTGCAGAGCCACCTCAAATTTGTTTGGTTGACTAGAGTAAGACGACTGTTAAATTTTCTAGTTTTGTTTTTCTTCACAGTATTGGTTCACTCATGAAGATATAAAAAAGAAGGGGCTCTTTAAAAATCCCCATGCATGATTACTATCTAGATTTTCCTTGAATTGCTTGTTATTTCATGTTCACAAAAGCTATTTTACATTAAAATGCATGAATGTTTGCATTTAGGTTGTGTATAATTTTTCTTAGTGTGGTTATATCCTTTTAAGAATGATAATTTTAAAACCTTCTTCTTTTAACCTTGTGATAGTTTAATTTAAAAAACTCAAAAAGCAGATGAATGAATTAGTAGTAGCTTTATTGTTGTTAGTCTATGGACTCTGACTCTTTAAACTTCTGTTCAAGATTCCTTTGATAGAGAATTAATTTAAAAGAAAATAAAAGACAAGAAACACTGGGATCAGCTCAAAAGTTTTTTGCTGACCTTTAGTTAACAAAGCTCTGAATGGCTACTAGTGTTCCACCTGCAATCAAGTGTAATAAACCTTTGCAGCAGAAGTTAAATTCTAGGAGAAAAAAGTTGGAAGCACACACTCACACCATAAAACCTTGTTTATTGCAACCATCAGTCTTCTAAGATATGCCGCACAATGGGATTTGGTAAAGCCATTACAAGGTGCGGTATGAGTTCCATTTGCCTACAGTAAATAGAATGTCAGAAGTGTCAGGGGGAAATAAATATCGGGCTGGTTAAAAGGGAGCAGAGATGGCTCAAAGCATCATTGAGAGGATTGATTTATCTGACATGCTGTAATGACTGCAGATGTGGATCTGTTATTCTAGATGAGCCATGAATTTGATGAGCTGATAACACAGGGCCAGAGAGGCCTGGTTTTAATTACTGATGAGGAATTTATTTGCGAAGCACTGTGATTTACTGAGGGTTTGTTCTGTTATTGACAGGTGACCTTGGGGCTTTTCTCCTCAGATGAATTCCAAAAAAGGATCTTTTAAAAGAAATAATCAAAGGAAAAGTATTTTATCTGTACCTAGAACACAATGAAGTCATTTGAGATACATTGTTGGGGTGGAAGCTACATTCTTGCTACACACAAAAAGTTTGCTGTTCTGGTTATTTGCTGCTTATAAATTACTGCTGATTTTTACTCAAGTATATTTTTATATTTTCCTCTAAGGTAAGCCTTAATTCTGAGATTAGATGTT
Organism: Paguma larvata; assembly: GCA_030068075.1. Taxonomy (NCBI): domain Eukaryota; kingdom Metazoa; phylum Chordata; class Mammalia; order Carnivora; family Viverridae; genus Paguma; species Paguma larvata. The sequence goes on from CM057830.1 coordinate 66,969,969, forward strand.
GGCAGTTATTAGTGTGCTTCTGTCATTAGTATACACCTATTGAGGCAGATTTGTATGAACACTAGGATGCCTAGCATAACTGCTTCATTAAATGATAGCTAATTTGCGTAATATGAATTGGGAGTCAGAGGGGAGTTTATGGCTCTGACATAGTTCTGAGTGACCAGTAGTTTCTTGTTTTTATGAATGATGCAGAATATTAAAATTAGAGAGAAGGTGAAAGGAACAGTGATCATTTTTGTTCATTATAATAACTCTCCTCTTTAAAGTTACAGAATTTCCCTCAAGTTCAGTAAATGACTAATTTGGGATATTTATATGGCTATTTGTATGCCTTTTATCTTGGGAAAGTAGGATTGAGTATGGCAATTCTATGTATTTTTTTTAAAGAATTTAAATGTAGGATTTTAGGCTTTCGAATAAAGTATATATTGAAAACTATGAATTCCAAAGAATCACTTACCTATTTTATTTTATTTCAACCAGCAATTTACAGAAATTTTTCTGTAGTGATTGTGTGGCAAACACAGTAATTTCTGTTCCTAGAGTTATTTGCAAAAAACATTGACCCTGTACAGTTTATAGATACAGTTGATTGTTTATAAGCTATTTTTTTTTTAAAAAATCACTAAAGCAGGAAAACATCTGGATGTCAAAAGCTCCTAGAAGAGACCTAATGGTATTTATGTGTATAAACCTGTTACTGGTTTGTTTGGGAGAATGTCAAGGATCAAGTCAGTTTGAAATGTAGTTAACTAATTTTCGTTTGCAAATCTTATATCTTATTGTATTTCTTTCTTATTTTACTTTTACTTCTGAAGAGCTGACAGGCAGTGGCACTGCATTTGTTTCTGAGGATTGAAATATTTTCTGCAAAAAGTATTATACAATCTACGATGTTGAAAATCTTAGCATAAATAAATAGACTGATGCCTTTATACCTGCATTTGTATGCATGTATAGATCCATAACTAATTTAACTATTTTTTATAGTGGCTTTTATTAACTCACATCCTGAGTATTTAACATGGGGGAATTTTATCATTAAGGACAAATGTGACTATTTTAGAATGAATTTAGTACCCTAAATTGTGTTATTATAATGTAGAACTATGTATATATTCCTAAAACTATGATTTTTTTTTTCGATTTATCAAACCAGGTCAACTTGAATTTTTTTTATTAATAATTTATTGTCAAATTGGAGGTTAGTAAAGATTAAGTAATAATTAAGGCAGACTTTACCTGTTGATTTTCCTGTTTTGTGGTTTAATATTTTTAGGTGAGAAACATTGGTTTTTCTTTTGCCTTTTTTTGTGGGTTTACCATTATAAAATATGTATAGACTTCTATATTTTCCCCTCAACTAGAAGATTCACTTATCGCTTTTATTAATTTTAGGTAGGTTAACTTCCACTAAAAAAATGTCAAGTGTATGTTTTCAGGCAATGGGTAAACACTCCCATGATAGTAAGATTTGTATTTTGGGAACTCGAGCACACTAAAGGGTCAAATGGCTAAAATCACAGTTTTCTTACCACAGAATTTTACCATGAGGCACAAAAGTCAGTACCTACTTCAAAGTATGTGACTTACTTCCATAGAACAAAATTTATTTATATGCCTTTACACACTCTCTTTATATTCTTCAGTGCCATCTCCTGACAGCATTTTATTAGTCTCCAAGGTCAATTTCTAAAGAAAATAGAAGTAAATGGTATAAATTCCATTTGCTGAGGTGAGACTGAGGAACCAAAATAAAATAATTTTAAAAAGTTGATTCAGAAAAAGAACGAGCATAATTAAGAGGCTACTGCTTAACAAAGAAATAAAGATGGATTAGGCACTGAAGTGTATCTACAATGTCCACAGTGTGTTATTTAATCAACACATCAGAATTTATGCACCCAAACTAGTTATTTAGATATAAACTTTTCCAAATAAAAATGCTTCTTCTCATAACATTTTTGAATCACCTTTTATAGAATTATACTCTAATCATATGTTTTGTTTTTCTAAATGCAATCAGTAATAGCCGTCATTATCCTTTAGGATGAATTATTTTTTGTTACAACATCATAAATCTTACATATTAGTGGAAAACTGAAAACTTCAAGTGATCTTTTTCTAGTCTTATTTTCCTTGACCTTTTGAAAATATTGAATATCTTTCTTCCTTGCCTTCTGTGACAATATAATTTTCTGGTTTTCTTTTGTCTCTTTGATCACTCTTGCTCACTGTACCTCCATACCTAGTGAATAAATAATTCTGTTCTTGGCTCTCTGTTTTTCTACCTCTATTTTCACTGTCTTACAGAGATCATGATTTAAACTATTATCTCTTCAAAAATAATCCTCAAACTCCAGAAAAAATAGCTTTTCTTCTTTCCTGTCTTAGAATTCTAGCTGCCTTTAGTTATGTTCATATACCTCCAAAACTGGGCTTAGAATTTTCATCTCTAAATCACCCTTCATAATTGTCTATATTAACATTAGTTGTATATATAATAATTGTATATATATATTTTAAATTGCATATAGCAATATGATTCCATTTTACAAGCTTGATTCTCATTCCAACTTTACTGCCTTTTGACCTCCCTTTTCCCCTTTTCTCCCCCTTTCCCTATTTTCCGCTTCTAGTCAACCCTAATACACAGTAACTATAATGTTGGAATGGCCTCCTGGCTTTTTCAGTCCCTTATTCTTCTGGCTTATCCTTAATATTGCTTCTAGCATAATCATTTCAAAAATTTGTATAGTTTGCTGTTATTATTTTCCTTAAGAGTCTTTAGTGATTTTGTTTGTTTATTTATTTTGAGGGGGGGGCAGAGAGAGAGGGAGAGAGAGAATTCCAAGCAGGCTCTGTGCTGTCAGCCTGATGCCGCCACTCTCCATCTCAAAACCAGAGGATCATGACCTGAGTGGGAATCAAGAGTTGGAGGCTTAACCGTCTGAGCAACCCAGGTGCCCCGTCTTTAGTGAATCTTTTAGTGATTTTGTCAATTGCCTTTCATATTAAATTTGAACTCCTGAGCCAAGAATTCAGCCTTTTCTATTATATGATTACCTCCTATCTATAAAACCTATCTTCTGGTCTTCTGAGTTTTCATTCTAACAGCTTCAGTAGTCACTCATGGGTGTGTGGCTCACAAATTGCTGTATTAAGTTTGATGTTGTCAGAAGAAGGATGAAACTGGTGGATCAAATGATTTGGTTTTGTCTCTAGCCAAGTAAGTATGGATAAGTCAGTGATCTCTACAGTACATGCAGAAGACACTTAATGAATGCTGATAGTATTAAAATACTGTCTTAAAATGTTTCTCTGTGACCATTTAAGAGTACTTATCTTTATTTCCATGGATGCACATCTATATCACAAATACAATGAAATCCAGGTAGTTTTCTGTATTAGTGTTAGACCTCCTGCTTTGTTTCTATTTAGTTTAATATATAATGATCTTCTTTATGTAAGCTACATACAGTGTACTACTCTTCCTCATCCTTACATACAAAGGTGCTTTGTTTGTTTGTTTGTTTGTTTGTTTTTACCAAATAGAAAAAAAGTTAACTACAAACTATTCCTTATTTTCTTTCACCTCGCAGCATAATTGGGCATTTGATGGCTTCTGGGTGTTCTTATTTTAGCTTCTGTGAAGTAATATTCTTAATTTTCTCCCTACTTGCTTGATCTCATTATAGAGATCTTAAAGAAAAAAAACACTTGATGTGTACTTGGCATATATTTGGACAAGATGTTTATTCTGATTTTCTTTTGGAGGCACCATTCCTCTTATAGTGGCATAGAAATATTTATTGGATTCAGAAATTTATATGGGATTTTACTTCTGGTCCATGTAAGATTCAAAATGATGAAAATTAGTAGCTTTAATGGTTTTCATAGAGAATCATTTGGGTTCACAGTGAAGGACCTTGTGGTTGAACTGAATGTTCTTGCATCTATTTAGCTGAATAGAAGGGAATGCAAAGTCAGTTAACACATTCATCATGTAAAAAAGTAACCAAAATCAATTGTGTTAAACATAAAGTTTATTTTGTTCTGGTTATTAACATTCTAAAAAACAAATTTAACAATTAATTATGAAGAAAGCACTTGTGATGTCATGATATGGCACAAGATGTAGAGAGTGAGATAGTTTCACCTTCTTTCTCTGTCTCATTCTCGGTTATAGTCCCTCCCAGTATGCCCATAATTACATTAACTTTATTTAATAATTACATTATTTTCTTCTTATTGGAGATATTTCTTTCTCCATTTATTCCTTTACACTTTGTGGGAAATAAGTGACCATTTCGAAAACACATAGTTGATGAGTTGGATCCACATCTCTAGAATACCTGGATCTAAGGAAAAGATAGTGTTGAATTAAATCTCAGGAATTCTACTATTTAAGAATTTTTGACAGCTTATTACCTAGAATGAATTGAAGTTTTTGTTTGTTTGTTTGTTTGTTTGTTTGTGTTTTTTTGGTACCCTCCATGGGAAGAGTTTGCTAGGCAAAACAGTAATGTAAAACTCAATATATATTATATTTAAAACTATGCAAGAGAAGTTTTAAGTGTTTTAATCATATCTAATCACATACAAGTAATGGATTACTATCATATATTGCAGAATATACATAGACTTTAATAAAATTGAGGCTAATTCTTTCTGAATAGGCAATGGATGCATGCATTAAGAAAAATTACTAAAGGGTATGGCATAAAAAGGAAGTCTTCCTTCCATAGACCCCTGTCTGCTAGTCAATCTAGTTCCCTTTGATTGAGTTTCCATTTGTTTGAGGCCTGTGCCATTTTTTTTCTGAGCACCTGCCCCTTATAATTAACTAAGTAGCTTAAGAAGCATTTAGTGAGGATGTAGACGCAAGTGCCGGGTCCTTGTGTTCTTGATAGTGGGTGAGGGAAGTTCTGCTATTTCATGTAACTGGACAAGAGTAAGGATAGATCATGATTCACATTCCTACAAAAAAAGAAGTCCGGTTGACATGTGTTAGACTCAAAAGTACTTACTATGATAATTGTAAATGAGCCATATCTGAGTATTAAAGTGGTACTTCCTCTTGGCAACTTTGCTAGCAGTTTTCAGATATGACTATGTGGCTCCATATTCCATAAATAGAAATTTTTTCACTATATCCAATGAATATTTCCTCCATTTCTGAATAAACAAATGTATATATACTTACTAATAACTTACCCAGCAATATGATGATTTTGTGTGCATTACAACAACCATCTTTATATATATTACTGATCTGAAATTTGATGCAGTGTTTGAGCATACATAGACAAGTTGAGACCAACAAATGTTGCCACGGAGATATCATGGCTTTAGAAACTATAAATATAAATGAAAGATTCATATTGGAAATAAGTGCCTTTCTGAATACCTGTTTGGTAGTTTTTATTTGTGATAAGGAAGATTTGGTTGAATGCTGAATTCAATAAATACTGCTCCAGGGACTTTTCTTTCTTTCTTTTTTAATATAATTTATTGTCAAATTGACTTACATACAACACCCAGTGCTCATTCCAACAAGTGGCCTCCTCAATGCCCATCACCCGTTTTCCCATCTCTCCCACCCCCCATCAACCCTCAGTTTGTTCTCTGTATTTAAGAGTCTTTTATGGTTTGCCTCCTCCAGGGACTTCTCAAGAGGGATTTGGAAAAATTAATATCGTTGGAAAGGGAGGGAGATAAAAGAAGTAAATAGTAATATTTATAAACATTGAAAAGTAACAGGATTGTAATAACTATACAGAAACTACTCTATTTCAATATGACATTAGAACACAAAGTTTTATCTTTGAGTAATGCAATAATAAAAGAACCTTAAAAAAGAAATTGAAATAATAGGAAAATTAAGAATGAGATAAACATTTAACTGTAGAGAATGAATCGATGGTTACCAGAGGGGATGTAGGTGCGAGGATTGGTGAAGTACTTGATGGGGATTAAAGAGCACACTTATCATGATGAGCACTGGGTAATGTATAGAATTGTTGAATCACTATATTGTACACCGGGAACTAATATAACACTGTATTTTAAATATACTGGAATTAAAATTAAAAAAACTTGGGGCGCCTGGGTGGCTCAGTCAGTTAAGCGTTCGACTTCATCTCAGTTCATGATCTCATGGTTGGTGAGTTTGAGCCCTGTGTCAGACTCTGTGCGGACAGCTCAGAGCCTGGAGCCTGCTTCGGATTCTGTGTCTCCCTCTCTCTGCTCCTCTCCCGCTTGTGCTCTGCCTCTCAAAATTAATAAATATTAAAAAATCTTAATAAAAATGAAATAAACATAGTTACTAAAATGTTTCATTGTCTTTATGCACATCCTATTTGGGGGGGGGAGATCGATTTGGAAACCACTGGGCCCCTTTCTGCTTTTCTACTCTAACCTAATAACAAAACAATTTATGCATCAGAACTTCTATTCATGAAATTTAAAAATGCCCTTTTAACCATCGTCCATTATTTGTAGGAACACAAATTGGTGCAGCCGCTGTGGAAAACAGTATGGAATTTCCTCAAAAAAAAATAAAAGAATTACCATATGATCCAGTAATTTCCCTAATGGGTATTTGCCCAAAGAATGTGACAAAACTAATTTGAAAAGATATATGCATCCCTGTTTATTGCAGCATTATTTATAATAGCCAAGGTATGGAAACAGCCCAAGTATCTGTTCATAAGTGAATAAATAAGAAGGATACATCATATGATCCAGGCACCCCAAAATAAGTGTACTCTTTTTTTAAAATTTTTATTAAATTAATTGTTTAAAATTTACATCCAAGTTAATTATAATCTCCTTTATCTGTTTCACCCAATCCCCCACTCATCTCCCCTCTGGCAACCACCGATTTGTTCTGTATATTTAAGAGTCTGTTTTTTGTTTGTCTCTTTTTCTGCTCATTTGTTCGTTTTGCTTCTTAAAATCCACACGCACATAGGTGAAATGATATGGTATTTGTCTTTCTCTGACTGACTTATTTCCCTTAACATTATACTCTCTAGTTCCATCCATACTGTTGCAAATGGCAAGATTTCATTCTTTTTTTATGGCTGAATAATATTTCATTGCATATGCATACACCACATCTTATTTATCCATTCATCAGTCAGTGGACACTTGGACTGTTTCTGTAAATTGGCTACTGTAGATTATGTTGCTATAGACATTAGGATGCATGTATCCCTGTGCATTAGTATTTTTGTGTTCTTTGGGTAAATACATACTAGTGTATATCTGGAAAAGGGTCAGTATCCAACATATATAAAGAACTTATAAAACTCAACACCCAAAAAATAAATAATGCAATTAAAAACGGACAGAAGGTACGAATAGACATTATTCCAAAGAAGATATACAGATGACCAGCAGACACACAAAATGATGCTGAACATCACTCATAATCAGGGAAATACAAATCAAAACTACAAAGAGATATAATCTCACACCTGTCAGAATGGCTAAAATCAACAACACAAGAAACAACAGGTGTTGGGGGGAATGTGGAGAAACTAGAACATTTCTGCACTGTTGGTAGAAATGCAAACTGGTGCAGCCACTCTGAAAACCAGTATGGAGGTTCCTCACAAAGTTAAAAATAGAACTACCCTACATCTCTTTTAGTAAATTAATGTATAAGCTCTCAATTAATTATTAGTAATAAAACTACAGAAAAATGTTACTGATCATATCTAAATATTTACAATGGTAACTTGACACAGTAATAATTTATTTAGAGAATGAAAGAACAATTTATTTGAATAGTATACTACTGTTTCAGGAAGTATATCAACACACATGTAAAATTCATAAAATCGTAGTTAAATCAGTGATCAAAACTGGCAGTGAAATATGACCCTAGATTTGAGAATAATGAATAATATCAAAACGACAAAAATATTAGAAATATTGAGATCCTTACTACATATAAAACTAATAGAAAAGAAATACTAGTACTTTAGAAAAAGAAACAAAGAATTTTAATAACTTTATAGAAGAAATCAGGTAGATGAAGAAGGAAAGATCATGCAGAAAGCAAAAGAAACAATGTTTAGAAATTATAAGCAATGTGAATACAGGTAACAAATATGAAGTCATGGAAACTTTCAGGTTACATTGCCATAGGTGGACATATCTAATGTTTTTCCAGCTATGGTTCTTGGAATTCCAAGATCATGTAGATCAGGGGCCATCGACCAGGGTGGGGTCTGACAGTTATAAAGGATATTAGTTAGAGTAATACTATTATATGTTGGGATTCCAGGTAGGGTTATTTAGGTAAGTATAGAGTGCTGTATCTCATCACTCTCTCTCTGTGTCTCTCCCTCTCTCTGTCTTTGTGTCTCTGTCTCTTTCTGTATCTCTATCTCTCCCTTACTCTTGCTTAGGTGATTCCCCAAAGTCTCACAACCAGTATGAGGAGAAGGCATGAATATCATGCTGTGTGTTACACCTAAGATGGTGTGTAAATAAAACATCCAAGAAGAACATATGAATTTATTACTCCTCAAAAATATTTAAATCTTAAGTTTCTTGGTTTTAGTTTTTCAATAATTTTATAGAAAAATGCTTCTTAATTGTTTTACTGTTTATTTATTTTTGAGAGAAAGAGAAAGACAGAGCATGAGAGGGGGAGGGGCAGAGAGAGAGAGAAATACAGAATCTGAAGCAGGCTCCAGGCTCTGAGCTGCAGCACACAGCCCAATGCAGGGCTTACACCTATAGACAGTGAGAAAATGACCTGAGCCAAAGTTAGATGCTTAACCGATGGAGCCACCCAGGTGCCCCTTAATATAAGTATTTATTAACATAAATAGCAAGCTAGAGCAATACTTAGATCCATAAAGTCAGCTGTATTTGTCTACCTAGCCTGCCATAACAAAATACTACAGACTTGGTAACATAAACAACAGAAATTTATTTTCTCACAGTTCTGGGGGCCGAATGTCCAAGATCAAGGTGTCAGAAAGTTTATATTCTCCTGAGGCTTCTCTCCTTGGCTTCCAGATGTCTGATTTCTCTGTCTGTTTTTCTCACGGCCATTACTTTGTGTATTTGCACTGCTACAGAGCAAGGTCTCTAGTGTCTTTCTGTTTTTATATGGACACCCGTTGTATTGGATTGGAATCCCACTTTTATGACCTCATTTAATCTTAATTACCTCTTTAAAGGCCCTATCACCAAATACAGGTACACTGCAGTTTAGGCCTTCAACATATTAATTTACGTGGCACAATTAAGTCCATAATATCAGGTAAACTCTGCTGTACAAGAAATAATATTCTGTACATGAAAATAATGCATTAAATTGTATTAAATATAAGAATATAAATCTCTCAATCTTCTCAAATATTCACAGGATGGATTGGATCTGTAGAAATTATTGCTTTATTTATTTATTTTTATTTTTTATTTTTTTATAATAGTTTATTTTCAAATTGGTTTACATATAACACCCAGTATTCATCCCAACACGTGCCCTCTTTAATGCCTGTCACCCCCTCTCTCCCCTCCCTCACCCCCCTCACCCTCAGTTTGTTTTTAGTCTTTGAGAGTCTTTTATGTTTTATCTCCCTCCCTCTCTGTGTCTTTTTTTCCTTTCCCCTCTTCCCCTCCCTCTGGTTTTTGCTTAGTCTCTCAAAGTCCACCTATGCGTGGAAACATATGGTATCTGTCTTTTTCTGACTGACTTATTTCACTTAATATAATACCCTCCAGGTCCATCCATGTTGCTACACATGGCCAGATTTCATTTTTTCTCATTGCCACATAGTAGTCCATTGTATGTATGTACCACATCTTCTTTATCCACTCGTCAGTTGATGGGCACTTGGTCTCTTTCCATGATTTGGCTATTGTTGAAAATGCTGCTATGAACATCGGGGTACACGTGCCCCTATCCATCAGCATTCCTGTGTCTCTTGGGTAGATTCCTAGCAGTGCTATCGTTGGGTCATAGGGTAAGTCTATTTTCATTTTTTTGAGGAACCTCCACACCGTTTTCCAGAGTGGCTGCACCATTTTGCATTCCCACCAACAGTGTAGGAGGGTGCCTGCTTCTCCATATCCCCTACAGCATCTACAGTTTCCTGATTTATTCATTTTAGCCACTCGAAACCGGTGTAAGGTGGTATCTCACTGTGGTTTTGATTTGTGTTTCCCTGATGATGAGTGACTTTGAGCATCGTTTCATGTGTCTGTGGGCCATCTGGATGTCCTCTTTGGAGAAGTGTCTATTCATATCTTCCGCCCATTTCTTCACTGGATTATTTGTTTTTCGGGTGTGGAGTTTGGTAAGTTCTTCATATATTTTAGATACTAGTCCTTTATCCGATATGTCATTTGCGATGATCTTTTCCCATTCTGTTGGTTGCCTATACGTTTTGTTGGTTGTTTCTTTTGCCATGCAGAAGCTTTTTATCTTGATGAGTAATTCATCTTTGCTTTTAATTCCCTTGCCTTTGGAGACGTGTCGAGTAAGATATTGGTGCGTCTTACGTCAAAGGGGCTTTTTCCTCTTTTCTCCTCTAGGATTTTGTTGGTTTCCTGTCTCACATTCAGATCTTTTATCCATTTAGAATTTATTTTTGTGAGTGGTGTAAGAAGGTGGTCTAGTTTCATTCTTTTGCATGTTGCTTTCCAGTTCTCCCAGCACCATTTATTAAAGAGGCTGTCTTTTTTCCATTGGATACATTTTCCCGCTTTGTCAGAGACTAGTTGGCCATACACTTGCGGGTCCATTTCTGAGTTTTCTATTCTATTCCATTAGTCTATGTGTCTGTTTTTGTGCCAATACCATACAGTCTTTATGACTACTGCTTTGTAGTAGAGGTTAAAGTCTGGGATTGTGATGCTTCCCACCTTGGTTTTATTCTTCAGTATTATTTTGGCTATTCGAGGTCTTTTGTGGTTCCATACAAATATAGGATTGTTTGCTCTAGCTTTGAGAAGAATGCTGGTGCAATTTTGATTGGGATTGCATTGAATGTGTAGATTGCTTTGGGTAGTATTGCCATTTTCAACGATATTTATTCTTCCAATCCATGAGCATGGGATGTTTTTCCATTTCTTTGTGTCTTCCTCAATTTCCTTCATAAGTTTTTTATAGTTTTCAGTGTAGAGGTCTTTCTCGTCTTTGGTTAGGTTTATTCCTAAGTATCTTATAGTTTTTGGTGCAATTGTGAAAGGGATTAGCTTATTTATTTCTCTTTCTGCTGCTTCATTGTTGGTGTATAGAAATGCCACCGATTTCTGTACATTGATTTTGTACCCTGCAACTTTGCTGAAATCATAGATCAGTTCTAGTAGGCTTTTGGTGGATTCGTCGGGTTTTCCATGTAAAGTATCATGTCATCTGCAAAAAGTGAAAGTTTGACTTCCTCCTTGCCAATCTTGATGCCTTTTATTTTGTTTTGTTGTCTGATTGCTGATGCTAAGACTTCCAACACTATGTTAAATAGCAGTGGCGAAAGTGGACACCCCTGTCGTGTTCCTGATCTCAGGGGGAAGGCTCTCAATTTTTCCCAATTGAGGATGATATGAGCTGTGGGCTTTTCATAGATGGCTTTTATGATGTTTAAGTATGTTCCTTCTATCCCGACTTTCTCGAGAGTTTTTATTAAGAAAGGGTGCCGTATTTTGTCAAATGCTTTTTCTGCATCTATTGACAGGATCATATGGTTCTTATCTTTTCTTTTGTTGATGTGATGTATCACGTTGATTGATTTGCGAATATTGAAACAGCCCTGCAACCCAGGGATGAATCCAACTTGGTCATGGTGGATAATTCTCTTTATATGCTGTTGGATTCGATTTGCTAGTATCTTTTTGAAAATTTTTGCATCCATGTTCATCAGGGATATTGGCCTGTAATTCTCTTTCTTTGCTGGATCTCTGTCAGGTTTGGGAATCAAAGTGATGCCGGCTTCATAGAATGAGTGCGAAAGTTTTCCCTCCGTCTCAAATTTTTGGAACAGCTTGAGGAGGGTAGGAATTAACTCTGTTTGAAATGTCTGGTAAAATTCTGCAGGAAAGCCATCTGGTCCAGGGCTTTTATTTGCTGGGAGGTTTTTAATAACTGATTCTATTTCTTCACTAGTTATGGGTCTGTTCAAATTTTCTATTTCTTCCCGTTTGAGTTTTGGTAGCGTGTGGCTATTTAGGAAGCTGTCCATTTCTTCCAGGTTTCGAGTTTGGTGGCAAATAATTTTTCATAGTATTCTCTGAAGATTGCTTGTATTTCTGAGGGATTGGTTGTAATTACTCCCTTTTCATTCATAATTTTATCTATTTGAGTTCTCTCTCTTTTCTTTTTGAGAAGCCTGGCTAGAGGTTTGTGTATTTTGTTTATTTTTTCAAAGAACCAGCTTTTGGTTTCATTGATCTGTTCCACTACCTTTTCTGTTTCCGTATGATTAATTTGTGCCCTGATCTTTGTTATTTCTCTCTTTCTGCAGGGCTTGGGTTGTTTTAGTTGTTCTGCTTCTAGTTTCTTTTAGGCGTGCTGTTAGAATTTGTGTTATTGATTTTTCTTGTTTCTTGAGGTGGGCCTGGATTGCAATATATTTCCCTTTCAGGACTGCCTTTGCTGCATCCCAGAGCGTTTGGATTGTTGTATTTTCATTTTCATTTGTTTACATGTAGTTTTTAATTTCTTCTCTGATTGCTTGGTTGACCCACTCATCTTTTAGTAGGTTATTTCTTAGCCGCCATGGTTTTGGATATTTTCCAGGCTTTCTCCTGTGGTTGATTTCAAGTTTCAAAGCATTGTGGTCTCACAGTGTGCACGGTATGGTCTCAATTCTTTTATATTTTTTCAGAGCTTCCCTGTGCCCCAGAATGTGGTCTATCTTGGAAAATGTACCGTGTGCAGTTGAGAGGAATGTAAATTCCTTTGCTTCTGGGTGAAAGACCCTGAATTTGTCTGTTAGGCCCATGTTCTAATGTGTCATTCAGGACCATTGTTTCTGTGGTGATTTTCTGTTTTGTGTATCTATTCAATGCTGAGAGTGGAGTGTTGAGGTCCCCTACTATTAGGACATTTTTATCGATGAGGTTGCTAATGTTCATAATAGTTGTTTTACAAATTTGGGTGCCCCCAAATTTGGCCCGTAGATATTTATAATTGTTAGCTCTTCCTGCTGGATGGTCCCTGGACTATTATATAATGTCCTTCTTCATCTCTTATTACATCGTTCATTTTAAAGTCTAATTTGTCTGATATAAGTGTGGCTACTCCGGCTTTCTTCTGACTTCCAGTAGCAAGGTAGATAGTTCTCCATCCCCTCACTTTCAATCTGAAGGTGTCCTCAAGTTTAAGATGAGTTTCTTGAAGACAGCAAATATATGGGTCTTGTTTTTTAATCCATTCTGTTACCCTGTGTCTTTTGATTGGCACATTTAGTCCATTTACATTCAGTGTTAATATTGAAAAATATGGGCTTACAGTCACTGTATTATCTGTAAGTTTCATGTTTGTAAGGCTCTCTCTGGTAGTTTGAGGTTTCTTCACAACCTTTCCTTCATAGAGTGCCCCTCAGGATCTCTTGTAGTGCTGGCTTATTTGTGATGAATTCTTTCAGTTTTTGTTTGTTGGGAAAAACCTTGATCTCTCCTTCTGTTCTGAATGACAGGTTGCCGGATACAGAATTCTTGGTTCCATGTCCTTCTTGCTCATCACATTGAAGATATCCTGCCATTCCTTTCTGGCTTGCCAAGTTTCTGTAGATAAGTCTGCTACTACCCTTATATGTCTGCCTTTGTATGTTAAGGTTCTTTTGTCCCTAGCTGCTTTCAGGATTCTCTCCCTATCTTTGTATTTTGCCAGCTTCACTATGATGTGCCGTGCAGAAGGTCTATTCAAGTTACGTCTGAGGGGAGTTTTCTGTGCCTCTTAGATTTCCATGCCCGTTTCCTTCCTCATGTTGGGGAAGTTCTCAGCAATGATTTGTTCAAGAACCCCTTCGACTCCTTTCTCTCTCTCTTCTTCCTCTGGAACTCCTATGATACGGATATTGTTTCTTTTGAGTGCATCGCTCAGCTCTCGAATTCTCCTTTCCTGTTCCTGGATCAGCTTCTCTCTCTTTTAATCTGCTTCCTCTTTTTCAATGATTTTATCTTCTAATGCACTAACTCTTTATTCTGCCTCTTCAATCTGTGGTGTGGCTGCTTCCAATTTGCCTTGGAAGGCCTTCCAAGGTCTTTTTTAATTCTTCCTGACCGTTTTTAAGGTCCTTGAACTCTGCTGTGTGGGACCCCTTTCATTCTTCTATGCTTTTTCCAAGCCCAGTGAATAGTTTTATGATTATCATTCTATATTCATGTTCTGTTATGTTGCTTATATCTTTTTCATTAATTCTTGAACTATCACTGCTTCTTGTAGATTCTTTTGAGGAGAATTCTTCCATTTCGTCATTTTGGCTGGATGTGTTTTGGATTATTTCTTGAAGTTGCCCTCTCCTCTCTTCCCAAAGTACCTCCAGCCATCAAAGCAGGGACGAAATTATTGCTTTAAATTGTTAGAGGCTAATGGGTCAGTTCTAGAGGATGAAATGTGATGACTAAAAGTAAGGATCTGCACATCTATTCTGAATACTATTCTGGCAAAAGAAGATGGGCAAGATATAGCTTAACAGCAGCACATAAACAAATGGCCTAGGAGCCAACAGTGCAAGAACAGGATCAAGGAAGGTATCAGTGAGTAATGTGTAGCTTCCTTTGGAAATTGGACGCAAGACAACCATATTGGGGCTTGAGGATGGGGTCAGTCATTGGGTGGGAGTGTTTAGGTGGTTAGGGATATCAGAAAGACCCTGGAACTAGTACGAGGAGTAAGAAACTGGCAATAAAATGGTAGTTGAAGAGCCTCAAAAGGAAGACTTAATTTCATGATTTTATCCAAGGATACTAAAAGGAGAACTAATGCAGCACTCCCAAATGGGACACAAAGCAAAATACTTAACCAAGAGAGTTAGATCTAGGAAAGTGGCCATCAACCAGGATGGCATTGGCAAAAAAAGTCTGAGAATATGATATGAAAAATGGGAGGGAAATTACATCAGTCCTGTGCGAAGGGAGGCCAATGTATAAATATGTATTTTCAAATATGAAAATGACAAAAGGAAGAAAATGCTTCAGAATGAGAAGGTGATATGTGTGGTAGCAGGGAGGAAGTTTAGAGGTCTAGGAAAGAGGGTATGAATTTGTGTTATGATGCAATGTGAACTTGCCTCAAAAACCCTACCACCAAATACCTACAGCTCTGTTAGAAGGTGGAGGAGGAGAGACGGTCCTCTCCACTGAAAAGGCATTTTGAGAGCAGGAAACCAAGCAGGCAGGCTCCATATAGTTTACACAGTTTTATTCAGGGTAACTTACTAACGGAGGATTGGTCAGGCAGCAATCCAGAGCTGTGTGGCTATTCTTCACAAAGTTCAGACCTTAGTCCACAGATTTTATAGGTTGAGGGAACGTGAAGGGCATTGTAGTATGATCAAAGTGTCTGTGTGCACCTCAAAGGGTTTGCTTGTACCAAATTGACAGGTAACCTTTATTAGATCTCCTGGACCCATCTGTGTATCAAGAAAGGGAGAAACTAGGTTATCTCTTTGTTTTTAAAAAAAAATGTTTATTTATTTAAAGGGAGCACATGAGTGAGGGGGGGAGGGGAGAGAGAGGGAGAGAGAATCCCAAGCAAGTTCTGCACTGTCAGTTCAGAGCCCAGCGTGGGACTCTATCCCACAAACCATGAGGTCATGACCTGAGCTGAAAGCAAGAGCCCATGGCTCATCCAACTGAGCCACGCAGGCACCCCAGACTATGTTATCTCTAACAAATTTCCAGAGGGTCAAAGTAAGGCTTCCCACATCCTGGCTTTGACAGCCATTTCTAAGGTATGTGTACTAATCTCCATGGGGCCCAGAACATGTAGCCTCAAGAGAGGACATGAACAAGATGGAGGGTTAAAGATGGAGTCAGTATTGTCAGCACTCCTACAAGCACCTGCTTACAAAGTGGAGGATATTCCAAAAGAAAGCGTCTTATTAAATGGTTCTAACGTAATGCATGGAAGAATTAGTGATTCATTGCTTTGTAAGCAGTAAGATTTCGATAATAGCTAACATAATCACAGACTTTGGCACTGTAGGCATGTATCCTGTACATAATAATGGATTAAAGTATAATCACCTTGTTGAACTTTATATTTTTTCATGTAAAATGTACTGTACTTATTAGAGAATGTTCCCTCCTTTTACATCAAACCTCAAAAAAGAAAGGGAGGGATTGTCTATTTTTTACCTCTAGAGTTTGGTTTCTGTAGGTGCCTTTTAAAATTTTAGTCTGATATCCTTTCTGTTAAATCTCCTGCATTAGCATGTTCCAGCAATAAATTCCCCTCCCCGAGTTCAAGAATATTCTGAATTTTGATACCTATAATTAATTTTATGTAATTATGTATATTATGTAAGTAAATGTATATTACTTTGTATGTATAATAAAGGACATCTTTTTTTTCCTTTCTATTATTTATGTGGTGCCAGATAAAACAAAAACCTTTTTCTTATACCAGAAAATAGAAATGGAAGGCGTTTATAATGACAAGCTTACTATCAGCTCATAGATCATCCTGACAACTTCTGTTTTCGAGGGAAGGTCCAACAGAAAGGAATATCACAGTTCGTTTCTGTTTCAAAGGGAAAAATAGACCTGAGCTTTAAGGAGAAATGGCCTTTTGCTGTTCATTTGACTGTTAGGGTCATAGTTATTTATCTTTCATTATGTACATATTCTAAAGCATTGAATGCTGAACTGATATTCCCATTTTCAGATGCTGACCATATCTTGATAAGTAGGGACTTGGTGTATCGCTATGTAGCTTGTATGCCTTAATGACATGGTAAGGTGTGTCTTCATTTATCTAAGAGGGTTCTCTTTGAGATTCTCGTTTCATAGCTTTTTCCATCAGTCTCTTCTGCATGTTTGGAATGTCATTTTTCTTGTTTTGGCACTATTGATCTAGTTTTGGCCTTTCCTATAGGAAAGAAAGCTGTCATGTAGAAATGATGTGAATTTCTATGTTTTTTCTGTTTATTCCCCTTAGGAACTAAAAATGGGCTGAGGTGTGCACATTTATCTAAGGACGAGTTAAATAACCTAAAGAAGTTATTTAAGAACATGTGCAATTTTTTGTGAAGTTTTGGTCATGTGTTTTTAAAAAACAATCTCGAGAATTATCAAGGGATTTTATTTGATTCTTGTGCCTGTATTTGCTGCTGTGCTTATTACCTCTTGCCTGAGAAACATATTCCATACATATCTGTTGGTTAACACTGATATATGTGCATTCTGTAACTTACTAATCACAAACTAGCACCTTCCACATTGAATTGTACAAATGCCAGTAGATGATCCAAATTACCTAGAAACTTTATAATAAGATTAATAATCATCCCTATTTTTTCTATTTGAAATGGTTGTTAACAATTTAAAAAGTGAAGTGGCTCATTACAAGTTTTTAATTAGGAATTTTCTTTTTACATTTAATTGGGTGTCAAAATTTGCAAATATAATTGATGAAGCATTTAAGAGTAAAGAATTTCTTCAAATGCTGAAAACAATTGGATTATTTTCAACAAGTTCAATATTCTGCTAATCATACTTCTGAAATAATGATTTAATGTGCAACCATTTTATACAGTTTAAGAACAAGAAAACTCATGGCCTTCAAGAAAGTCTAAAGAGTTCTCTTGTTACTGGCATCACAAATAAAATGCACTTTACTCGTCAAAGCTACTTTGTTGTATCTAATGCAACCCCAGGTCCGTTTTCATCTCTATATTTGGAGATTCAGTTCCTGTGTGTGGTAATAGCCTTCAGTGAGGTTCTAAATGACTGGTTAGAGTTGGTAGTACTGACAGGCAATGGTTTTGTTAACAAAATCAGTGATAACTTGCTGTTCAATTCTTAATGAGCTCTGCCTTTAATATTTCTTCAATAGAATTATGAATTTTGCACGCGCTCTTTTAAAAATCCATGAACACTCTAAAATGAGAGCAAATCTGTATTTCTAAATTTGCTGATCCTTGCATCTAGAAGTGTAGTGAAGTTAGATATATCATTCTGTATTTAAGTTCCAATGTATAATTTTATTGTGATTTGTTTGCATTCAATATCACAAAATATTACCCTCCCCTATTGCCATTTTAGGAGGCTAGTGTTCTTCAAAAAATATTCTTCAATTAGGTGATTTTCGTGACTCTGGTAATTTGTGTCTTGGGATGTTCTTATTTCATATTTATCCTGGGAGTTACCTAGTTTTGTAATTTACCAAAGAGATTTGCCCCCTGTTCTTTTTTTTTTTCATAAAGGGGGGGGATCTTCATTTATAAAACATGATACAAAATTCAAAATTCTTCTCAGTGGATTTTTTGGTTTTTGAGTCTGGATCTGACATTTGTCTGTCCTTTGCTTCACAAGTTTTCTCCTTTGGAAAAAAAAAAAGTCTGGAGCTATAAAGTAACCAATTTGTGCCAAAACTTATGAATATGAGGGGGAGGGTGGGTTGGGTCCCATCTTTTTAAAAAGTCTTTATCTAAATTCCAGTTGTTTAACATACAATGTTATATTAGTTTCAGGTGGGACACGTTTGATAATAACGATCAGCCTTTGTTAGGATTCATTCCAGGCTAAAGGCTGGTGAAATTGTTTTGGGTAGTTGAAATGAAATGAATTAAAAAACATGAAGTAGAGCAAGCAGAATGGTTTATTGCTTTTCTTTGAAGGCACAATAGTTATAGTCTCTTTTTGTTACTCATTATCTATGTGGTGGATATTTAAAGCCAGGATTTTGAAGACCATGATGGCTGAATAAGGGCTATAAATCCAGGCTCAAGTGCAAAATTCTATGGCTAGCAGTTACTAAAACAGGATGCCAAAGTCTCCAGTTCTCAATTGTTTTAACTGATGAATATTCATAGTTGAAGAAAGGAGCAAGCACAGTTTTCCCCCTCTCTGAGGAACATCATATTAGAAATGAAGGAACTAATGGTTGATTTAAAAATTACATGTAGTGAATATGGACATAAGAAGGCCAAGCACCATCCAAGTTAGAATTGGTATTTGTTTCATAAGTGTCCAAAAGTTTTCATCTATAAATATTAAGGCAGTTTTGAATGTGTGAGACAGTCAAGTGATTTATAATTCAATTAAAAAATTAATCAGCTAGGTGACTCGGATCTTGGAGTGAAGAAAACTTGTACTTTTAAACGTCTGGAAGCTTGAAGCTATCAATGCAAACGTTTCATGAGTTAGTATAGGGCAGATTAAAAAGTACTTGGTTTTATGGTATTGTAGCACAGCTGAAAAAATAAAGTGCCATATCAGGTTGGGGTCAAATTTGTCAAAGAAAAAACTAACAGGATTTCTTTTGTCAACACATGAGATGAGCTGTATGACAAGGGAAATTATACTCTCTCATCTGCCCTTCTTTTATGGAAGTGACTAGAGATTAAAACCTCAGTCTGGAGTTGCATTACTTTTATACGTTTTTCATGTAAGGCAATTTTTTTTTTAATGTTTATTTGTTTTTGAGAGACATAGAGACAGAGCATGAGCAGGGGAAGGGCAGAGAGAGAGGGAGACACAGAATCGGAAGCAGGCTCCAGGCTCTGAGCTCTCAGCACAAAGCCTGACGCGGGGCTCGAACTCACAAGCTGTGAGATCATGACCTGAGCTGAAGTCGGCCGCTTAACCGACTGAGCCACCCAGGCGCCCCAAGGCAATTTTTGCAAAAGAAAATGATAACAAATAGGAGCTCAAATTTCTTTACAAAAATCACAAGTCCGTTTGGGATTCTTATTTTTTTTTCTTTACTGGTATTCTTACAAATAGATTTGGAAGGAAAAAATAAGCCAAGTATTCCAAATCAAGACATCATGTGTATGCATACTATGTGTTTCTAATATGTCTGTATTCATCATAAGTTCTATATGAAAAACAATTTACTTATTTTTATTTTTATTTCAATTAATGGAATATGTATTACAGTATCAATATAATTAGTCATTGGCAAATTACACCATTTTTTCAAATTTTTATTTTAATTGCAGTTGATATACAGTGTTATATTAATTTCAAGTGTACAATATAGTACTTCGACAGTTCCATACATCCCCTGGTGCTCATCATGAAAACTGCACTCCTTAAACCCCAATTTAAGCCAACCCCCCCACCCATATAGTAACCTCTCATCTAGTAACTATTAGATTGTTCTTTATGAGAGTCTGTTTCTTCCTTTCTCTCTCTCTCTTTCTCTCTCCTATTTTTCTTCCCTTTGCTTGTTTTGTTTCTTAAATTCCACATACGAGTGAAATCATATGGTGTTTGTCTTCCTCCAATTACATCGCTTAGCAGTATACTGTCTAGCTCCATCAATGTCATTGCAAATGACAAGATTTCATGTTTTTTTTGTGACTGAATAATATATATATGTAATATATGTAATATATATATATGTAATAATATATCTTTATATTTTTACATCTTTATCCATTCATCTTTATCCATTCATCAATCCATGGACACTTGGCCTGCTTCCATATCTTGGCTATTGTAAATAATGCTCATATAAAAATATGGGTGCATGTATCCCTTTGAATTAATGTTCTTGTATTCTTTGGGAAAATATCCAGTAGTGTGATTGCTGGATCATAAAATAGTTCTATTTTTAATGTTTTGAAGAACCTCCATACTATTTTCCAGAGTGGCTGCACAGGTTTGCATCTGACCAATAGTACATGCATGATTGTTTCTTTTTCTCCACATCCTCACCGATACCTTTTGTTTCTTATGTTGTTGCTTTTAGCCATTGTGACAGGTGTGAGGTGATAGCTCATTGTAGTTTTTGATTTGTATTTCTCTGATGATGAATGATGATGCGCATCTTTTCATGTGTCTGTTGGCCCTCTGGATGTCTTCTTTGGAGAAATGTATGTTCATGTCTTCTGCCTATTTTTAAATTGGATACTTGTTTTTGGGGTGCTGAGTTTTATAAGTTCTTTATATATTTTAGATACTAACCCTTTATCTGATTTTAGATACTAACCCTTTCTCTGATATGTCATTGAGAATGTCTTCTCCCATTTCATAGGTTGCCTTTAGTTTTGATGATTATTTCTTCTACTGTGCATAAGCTTTTTTTTTTTTTTTTTGAAGTCCCAATAATTTATTTTTGCTTTTGTTTTCTTTGCTTCAGGAGACATATCTAGAAAAAAAACTTACTACAGCCTTTGTCCTCTTTACAGCCTGTGTTTTCTTCTAGGATTTTTATGGTTTCCTGACTCATATTTATGTCTTTAATCCGTTTTGAATTTACTTTTCTGTATGATGAAAGAGGGAGGTCCAGTTTCACTCTTTTGCATGTTGCAGTCCAGTTTTCCCGACACCGTTTGTTGAAGCGACTTGTCTTTTTCCTGTTGGATATTCCTTCCTACTTTGTCAACGATTAATGGACCAGGCTTTATTTCTGGGTTTTCTATTCTGTTCTATCGATTTATGTATCTATATTTGTACCAGTATGATTCTGTTTGGATTCCTGCTGCTTTGTAATATAACTTGAACTTTGGAATTGTGGTGCCTCCAGTTTTATTTTCCTTTTTCAAACTTTCCTTAGCTATTCTAGGTCTTTTGTGGTTCCACACAAATTTTTAAGACTGTTTTTTTGTGGCTTTGTGAAAAAATGCTGTTGGGATTTTGATAGGAATTACATTGAATGTATAGACTACTTTGGGTAGTATAGACATTTTAACAATACTTGTTCTTATTCATGAGCATGAAATGTCTTTCCATTGCTTTGTGTCATCTCCAGTTTTTCTCATCAGCCTTGTCTAGTTTTTTTTTTTTTATGTTTATTTATTTTTGAGACAGAGAGACACAGAGCATGAGTGGGGGAGGGGCAGAGAGAGAGGGAGACACAGAATGTGAAGCAGGCTCCAGGCTCTGAGCTGTCAGCACAGAGCCCGACGTGGGGCTCGAACTCACAGACTGCGAGATCATGACCTGAGCCGAAGTCGGACACTCAAACCGACTGAGCCACCCAGACGCCCCAGCCTTGTCTAGTTTTAAGAGTAGAGGTTTTTTACCTCTTTGGTTAGTTTATTTCTAGGTATCTTATTATTTTTGGTGCAGTTATAAATGGGATGAATTTCTTAATTTTCTTTTTCCTGTTTCATTATTGTTGTATAGAAATGCAACAGACTTCTGTACATTAATTTTGTATCCTGTGATTTACTGAATTTGTTTATATGTTCTAGTAGTTTTTTTGTGGAATATTTTGGGTTTTCTATATATAGTGTGATGTTATCTGCATATAGTGAAAGTTTTATTTCTTCCTTACAGATTTGGGTTCTTTCTATTTCATTTTGTTGTATGAATGCTGTGGCTAGGATATCCAGTAGGTCTTGTTGAATACACGTGGTGAGAGTCTTTTTCCTGAACTTAGGGGAAAAGCTCTCAGTGTTTCTCCATTTAGGATGATATTAAGTGTGGGTTTTTCATATATGGCCTTATGTTCCATCCAATCCTAACTCGATGAAGGCTTTTATAATGAATGGATGTTGTACTTTGTCAAATGTTTTCTCTGCATCTACTGGAATAATCATATGGTTTTTATCCTTTCTCTTACTGATGTGATGTATTACATTGATTGATTCGTGAATATTGAACCAACCTTGAAACTCAGGAATAAACCTTACTTGATTGTGGTGAATGATTTTTATTGTATTGTGGAATTTGTTTGATATTATTTTGTCGTGAATTTTGCATCTATGTTCATCAGAGATACAGGTATGTAGTTCTCTTTTTTAGCATAGTCTTTATCCGATTTTGGCATCAGGGTAATGCTGGCTTCCTATAATGAATGAATGAATATGGAAGTTTTCCTTCCTTTTCTATTTTTTTTGAATAGGTTAAGAAGAATAGGTATATACTCTTCTTTATTTTTTTCAATTTTTTTATTTTAATACTAAATATTTTATTTTAATACTAGTTAACATATCAACATATAGTGTAATATTGGTATCACTAAAAATTAGTGATTCAGCACTTAAATATAGCACCCATTGCTCAACACAAAAAGCACCCTTCTTAATACCCATCACCAATTAAGACTAACCCCGGTCCACCTCCCCTCCATCAATCCTGTTTGTTCTCTATAGTTAAGTCTCTTCTGTTTTGCTTTCCTCTCTTTTTTCCCATCCCTTATGTCCATCTGTTTTGTTCCTGGGAGAACAGAACAGCAACATGCAGAAGAATGAAACTACACCACTTTCTTACACCATTCTTAAAAAGTTTTTAAATGTTAACTTATTTTTGAGAGAGACAGAGACAGAGTGCAATTGAGGGAGGAGCGGAGAGAGAGAGAGGGAGACACAGAATCAAAAACAGTCTCCAGGCTCTGAGCTGTCAGCACAGAGCCCATGCAGGGCTCAAACTCATGAACTGCGAGATCATGACCTGAGCTGAAGTTGGACACTTAACCGACTGAGCCACCCAGGCGCCCCCATCTGTTATGTTTCTTAAATTGCACATATGAGTGAAGTCATATGGTAATTATCTTTCTGTGACTGACTATTGTACTTAGCATAACACCCTATGGCTCCATCCAAGTCAATGCAAATGGCAAGATTTCATTATTTTTGATGGCTGAGTAATATTCCATTGTATTTATATACCACATCTTGTTTATCCATTTATCAATCAGTGCACATTTGGGCTTTTTCCATAATTTTCTATTGTTGATAATACTGATATAAGCACGGGGATGAATGTGTCCCTTTGAATAAGTATTTTAATATTCATGGGGCAAATACTTCATTGTATTACAATTGCTGGGTTGTAAGGTAGTTTTATTTTTAACTTTTTGAAAAACCTCCATACTATTTTCCATAGTGGCTGCACCAGTTTGCATTTCTACCAACAGTGTAAGAAGGTTTCCCTTCCTCCCCATCCTTACCAACAGCTGTTACTTCTTTTGTTGTTAATTTTAACCATTCTAACAGGTGTGAGGTAGATTCTCATTGTGGTTTTGATTTGTATTTCCCTGGTGATAAATGATTCTGAGCATTTTTTCATGTGTCTTTTAGCCATTTGGATGTATTCTTTGGAAACATCTCTATTCACGTCTTCTGTCATCTCTATTCACGTCTTTCTTCACTGGGTTGTCTGTTTTTGAGTGTTGCGTTTGATAAATTCTTTATAGATTTTGGATAATAATCCGTTATCAGATATATTATTTGCAAATATTTTCTCCCACTCTATAAGTTGCCTTTTAGTGTTGTTGCCTGTTTCTGTCACGGTACAGAAGCTTTTTTTTTTTTTTTTAATTCATTTTTGAGAGACAGAGAGATACAGAGTGCTAGCGGGGGATGGGCAGAGAGAGAAAGGGAGACAGAATCAGAAGCAGGCTTCAGGCTCTGAGCTGTCAGCATAGAGCCTGACGCGGGGCTCGAACTCACGAACTGAGAGATCATGACCTGAGCTGAAGTTGGACGCATAACCGACTGAACCACCCAGGTGCCCCAGAAGCTTTTTATCTTCATGAATCCCCAATAGTTCATTTTAGCTATTGTTTCCCTTGCTTCTTGGATGTATCCAGTAAGAAGCTACTGGAGCCAAGGTGAGAGAGTTTGCCTGTGTTCTCCTCTAAGATTTTGATGGTTTCCTGTCTCATATTTAGGTCTCTCATCCATTTTGAGTTTATTTTTGTGTATGGTGTAAGAAAGTGGTCCAGTTTCATTTTTCTGCATGTTACCATCCAGTTTTTCCAACACCACTTGTTAAAGAGACTGCCTTTTTTCCATTGGATATTCTTTCCTATTTTGAAAAGATTGGTTGACCACATAGTTGTGAGTCCATTTCTGGATTTTCTATTCTGTTCCACGAATCAATGTGTCTGTTTTTGTGCTGGTACTATACTGTCTTTTTCACTACACTTTTTAATATAGCTTGAAGTTAAGAATTGAAATAACTGCAGTTTTACTTTCCTTTTTCAGGATTGCTTTGACTGTTTGGGGTGTTTTGTGGTTGCGTACAAATTTTAGGATTATTTGTCCTAGCTCTGTGAAAAATCCTGGTGGTATTTCATAGGGATTCATTAAATGTGTAGATTGATTTGGGTAGTATAGACATTTTGTCATTATTTTTTCTTCCAGTCCATGAGTGTAGAAAGTTTTTGCATTTCTTTGAGTCATTTTCAATTTATTTCATAAGCTTTCTCTAGTTTTCAGAGAACAGAACTTTCACTTCTTTGTTTAAGTTTATTTCTAGCTATCATTTGGTTTTGGGGGCAATTTTAAATGGGATGGATTTCTGTATTTCTTTTTATGCTGTGAAATGCAACAGATTTCTGCATGTTGATTTTATATCATGTGACTTTGGTGAATTCATGTAGAAACTCTAGCATTTTTTTGCTGTAATCTTTCGGGTTTCTACATAGAATATCATGGTGTCTGCAAATAGTGAAAGTTTGCCTTATTTCTTGCTGATTTGAATGCCTTTTATTTCTTTTTATGGTTTGATTGCCGAAGCTAGTACTTCTAGTGCTATGTTAAATAACAGTCGTAACGGTTGGCATCACTGTCTTATTCCTAACCTTAGGGAAAAAGCTGTCAGTTTCTCCCCATCAAGGATGGTATTACCTGTGAGTCTTTCATATATGGCCTTTATGATGCTGTGGTATGTTCTCTCTATCCTACTTTGTTGAGAGTTTTTATCAAGAATGAATCCTGTATTTTGACAAATGATTTTTCTGCATCTATTGAAAGGATAATATGGTTCTTATCCTTTCTTTTATTAACGTGGTGCATGACATTGCTTGATTTGTGAATATTGAACCACCCCTGCAGCCTAGGAATAAGTCCCACTTGATTGTGGCGAATAATTCTTTTAACGTACTGTTGAATTCAATTTGCCAGTACAGTATCTCATTGAGAATTTTTGCATCCATGTTCATCTGGAATATTGGTCTGTAATACTTCTTTTCAGAAAGTGGGGTTTTTGTCTGATTTCAGAATAAAGGTAATCCTGGCTTCATAGAAGGAGTTTGGAAGTTTTCCTTCCATTTCTATTTTTTGGAACAGTTTGAGAATTGGCATTAACAATCCAGTAGAATTCTTCTGGTAATCCATCTGGTTCTGGATTTCTGTTCGTTGGGAGCTCTTTGATTAATGATTCAATTTCTTTGCTGGTTTTGTGTTAGTTCACATTTTCTATTTTTTCCTCTTTTAGTTTTGGTAGTTTGTATGTTTCTAGGAATTATCCATTTCTTCAAGATTGCTCAGTTTTTTGGCATATAATTTTTCATGATATTCTCCTATAATTGTTTGTATTTCGGTGGTGTTAGTTGTGATGTCGTCTCTTTCATTCATGATTTTATTTATTTGCCTCCTTTCTTTTTTCTTTTTGATAAGTCTGGCTAGAGGTTTATCAATTTTATTAATTCTAAGAACCAGTTTCTACTTTGGTCGATCTGTTCTACTGGTTTTTTGTTTGTTTGTGTATTACTTATTTCTGGTCTAATATTTTTTATTACCTTTTTTCTGCTGGCTTTAGACTTTAGTTACTATTCCCTATCGACATCCTTTCAGCATATGGTTAAGTTGTGTACTGATAATTTTCTTGCTTCTTCGCATAGGTCTGTATTATAATATCCTTCCCTACTAGGACCACCTTTGTTGCATCCCATATGTTTTGGACTGTTTTGTATTCATTGTTCTTTGCTTTCATGTATTTTTTCTTTAATTCTGATTAATTCACTTGTTCTTTTTAAAAAAATGATTCATTTAAATTCAAATTTGTTAACATACAGTATAGTATTGTTTTCATGAATAGAACCCAGTGATTCATCACTTACGTATAACAACCAGTGCTCATTCCAACAAGTGCCCTCCTTAATGCCCATGACTCACTTAACCCATCCCCCCAATGCTCAGTTTGTTCTCTGTATGTAAGAGTCTCTTATGGTTTTTCTCCCTCTTTGTTTTTATCTTATTTTTTCCTTTCCTTACCCTATGCTCATCTGTTTTGTTTCTTAAATTCCAAATATGAGTGAAGTCATATGATATCTGTCTTTCTTTGAGTAACTTATTTCGTTTAGCATAATAAACTCTAGTTCCATCCATGTTGTTGCAAATGTCAAGATCTCATTCTTTTTGATGGCCGAGTAGTATTCCATTGTGTGTGTGTGTGTGTGTGTGTGTGTGTGTGTGTGTGTGTGTGTGTACCACATCTTCCTTATCCATTCATTAGTCAATGGACATTTGGGCTCTTTCCATAATCAGGCTGCATGTGCCCCTGGAATCAGCATTTTTTAAATCTTTTGGAAAATACCTATTAGTGCATTTGCTGGGTTGTAGGGTAGTTCTATTTTTAATATTTTTAGGAAACTCCAGACTGTTTTCCAGAGTGATTGCACTAGTTTGCATTCCAACAAACAGTACAAAAAGCTCCCCCTTTCTCCACATCCTTGCCAACACCTGTTGTTTCCTGTGTTGTTAATTTTAGCAGGTGTTGATGGTAACTGACAGGTGTGAGATGGTATCTATCTCATTGTGGTTTTGATTTGTATTTCTCGGATTATGAGTGATGTCGTGCAATCCTTTCATGAATGTGTTAGCCATCTGGATGTCTTCTTTAGAAAAGTGTTTATGTCTTCTGCCAATTTCTTCACTAGATTTTTGTTTGTTTTTTGGGTGTTGAGTAGTAAATTTTTTATAGAGTTTGGAATATTAAACCTTTATCAGATATGTCATATGCAATATCTTATCCCATTCCGTTGTTTGCCTTTTGTATTGTTGATCATTTCCTTAATTGTGTAGAAGCTTTTTATTTTGATGAGGGCCCAATGGTTCATTTTTGCTTTTATTTCCCTTATCTCCAGAGACCTGTCTAGTAAGAAGTTACTACAGCTGAGGTCAAATTGGTTGCTCCCTGTGCTCTCTTCTAGGATTTTGATGATTTCCTGTCTCACATTTAGGTGTTTCATCTATTTTGAATTTATTTTTTATTTGGTGTAATAAAATGGTCTAGTTTCATTCTTCTACATGCCGCTGTCCAGTTTTCTCAGGACCATTTGCTGAACAGGCTCTTTTCTCATTGAATACTCTTTCCTGCTTTGTCTAAAATCAGTTGGTCATACATTTGTGGGTCAATTTCTGGGTTCTCTATTCTGTTACATTGATCTATGTGTTTGGTTTAGTGCCAGTACTACACTGTCTTGATGATTGCAGCTTTATAATACAGATTGAAGTACAGAATTGTGATGCCTCCAGGTTTGGTTTTCTTTATCAACATTACTTTGGATATTCAGGGTCTTTTCTGGTTCCATACAAATTTTAGGATACTGTGTTGTAGCTCTATGAAGAATTCTGGTGTTATTTTGATAGGGATTGCTTTGTATGTCTGGATTACTTTGGGCAGTATAGACATTTTAACAGTTTTTGTACTTACAATTCATGAGTATGGAATGTTTTTCCATTTCTTTTTGTCTTCTTTAATTTCTTTAATAAACTTTCTATAGTTTTCAGTGTATAGATTTTTTACCTTCTTTGTTAGATTTATTTCTAGGCATCTTATGGATTTTGATGAAATTGTAATTTGGTGATCGATTCCTTTATTTCTCTCTCAGCTGCTTCATTATTGATGGATAGAAATGCAACCTATTTCTGTATGTCGATTTTATATCCTATGGCTTTGCTGAATTCATGTATCAGTTCCAACAGTGTTTTAGGTTTTCCATGTAGAGAATCAGGTCATCTGCTAAGAGTGAAAATTTTAGTTCTTCTTTGCAATTTGT
Source organism: Paguma larvata (assembly GCA_030068075.1). Taxonomy (NCBI): domain Eukaryota; kingdom Metazoa; phylum Chordata; class Mammalia; order Carnivora; family Viverridae; genus Paguma; species Paguma larvata. Next base: position 66,998,854 of record CM057830.1, read on the forward strand.
ATGCCTTTTTGTTGTTGTTGTTGCTGTTGTTGTTGTCTGATTGCTGAGGCTAATACTTCCAGTAATATGCTGAACCATAGTATTGAGAGTAGACATCCCTGTCATGTTCCTGACCTTAGGGGGAAAGATTTCAGTTTTTCCCCATTGAGGATGTTATTAGCTGTGGGTCTTTTCATATATGGCATTTATGATGTTGAGGAATGTTCCTTCTATCCCTACTTTCTTTAGTTTTTTTTTTTTTTAAATCAAGAATGGATGTTGTATTCTGTCAAATGCGTTTTTTGCATCTAATAAGAGGATCATATGGTTCTTTTCCTTTCTTTTAGTAATGTGGTGTATCACATTGATTGGTTTGTTAATATTGAACCAGCCCTGCAGCCCAGGAATAAATCCCACTTGATCAGTGTATAATTCCTTTAATGTACTGTTGGGTTCAATTTGCTACTATCTTATTGAGAATTTTTGCATCCAGGTTCTTCATCAGAAATATAGGCCTGTAATTCTCCTTTTTAGTGGGGTCTTTGCCTGGTTTTGGTATCAAGGTAATGCTGGCTTCATAGAATGAGTTTGGAAGTTTTCCTTCCATTTCTATTATTGGGAACAATTAGAGAATAGGCGTTAACTGTTCTTGAAATGTTGGAAAGCCATCTGGCCCTGGATTTTTTTTTGTTGTTGTTGTTGGGAAATTTTTGATAACTGATTCAATTTCTTTGCTGGTTATGGGCCAATTGAAAATTTCTATTTATTTCTGTTTCAATATTGGTAGTACGTGAGTTTCTAGGAATTTTTCCATTTCTTCCAGATTTCCCAGTTTTTTGGCATATGATTTTTCATAATATTCTCTTATAATTGTTTGTATTTATATGATGTTGGTTGTGATCTCTCCTCTTTCATTCATTATTTTATCAATTTTACTCCTCTCTCTTTTCTTTTTGTTAAGTCTCAGGAAGAGTTAATCGATTTTATTTATTCTTTCAAAAAACCAACTTTTAAATTTCAATCATCAGTTCTACTGGTCTTTTATTTCTATATCATTTATTTCTGCTCTAATCTTTCTTATTTCTCTTCTTCTGCTGGTGTTAGGCTTTATTTGCTGCTCCTTTTATAGCTCCGTAGACCTCCTAGGTGTAAGGTTAGGTTGTTAATTTGGGACTATGTTTGCTTCTTGAGCTAGGCCTGAATCGAAATGCACTTTCCTCTTAGGACTGCCTTTGCTGCATCCCAAAGGGTTTGGATTGTCGGGTTTTCATTTTCATTTGCTTCCATATATATATATATATATATATATTTCTTCTTTATTTTCCTAGTTAACTCAGTCATTCTTTGGTAGGATGTTCTTTCACCTACATGTATTTAAGGGATTGCCAATTTTTTTCTTGTGGTCGACTTCAAGTTTCATAGCATAGTGTTCTGAAAATATGCATGGTATGATCTCAATCTTTCTGTACATGCTGAGGTCTGATTGAGTGACCCAGTATGTGATCTCTTCTGAATAATGTTCCATGTGCACTCTAGAAGAATGTGTATTCTGCTGCTTTAGGATGAAATGTTCTGAAAATATCTGTTAAGTTCATCTGCTACAATGTGTCTTTCAAATCCATTGTTTCCTTGTTGACTTTCTGCTTAGATGATCTATCCATTCCTGTGAGTAGGGAATTAAAGTCTCATACTCAATGAGTTTCTTTATTTTGTTATTATTGATTTATATATTTGGGATTTCTCAAGATGGGGGCATAAATGTTTACAATTGTTAAATATTCTTGATGGATCGAGTCCTTAATATATGCCCTTCATCATCTCTCGTTATGGTCTTTGGTTTAAAATCTTGTTTGTCTGATATCAGTATGGGCACTCTCATTTCTTTTGACCTTCGTTAGCATGATAGGTGTTTCTCCATCCCCTCACGTTCAATCTACAGGTGTCTTTATATCTAAAATGAGTCTCTTATAGGCAGCATATAGATGGATCTTTTTTTTTAATCCATTCTGATATCCGATATTTTTTGATTGGAGCATTTAGTACATTTACATACAGAATTATTATTGAAAGACATAAATTTTGTGCTATTGTGTTACCTATAGAATTGGTGTTTCTGGTGTGGTTCTCTGGTCCTTTGTAATTTTTATTGCTTTGGTCTATTGTTTTCTCCACTTGGAGAGTCTCCCTCAAAATTTCTTGTAGGACTGGTTTAGTGGTCTTTAACTCCTTTAGGTTTTAGTTTTTTTCTTTTGTTTAGAAAAGTCTATGTGTCTCCCTCTATTCCGAATGTCAGCCTTACTGGATAAAGTATTCTTGTCTGCATATTTTCCCATTCAACACATTGAATATTTCCTGCCACTCGCTTCTGGCCTGCCAAGTTTCAGTGGCCAGATCTGCTACTAACCTTATGTGTCTACCCTTGTTGGTTAAGGACCTTTAGTCTCTAGCTGCTTTCAGAATTCTCAATCTTTGTATTTTGCAAGTTTCACCATGATATGTCATGGCATTGACCTGTTTTTGTTGATTTTTAGGAGAGTTCTCTGTGTCTCTTGGAGTCGAATGCCTGTTTCCTTCCCCTGATTAGAGAAGTTCTCAGCTATAACATATTCAAATAAACCTCCTGACTCCTTTTCCCACTCCTCTTCTGGGTCTCCTATGATACAAATATTGTTTTGTTTCATGGAATCACTTAGTTCTCTGTCTCCCTCATGATCTAGTAATTTCCTTTCCCTCTTTATTCAGCTTTATTATTTTCCATAATTTTATCTCTTTCTCACCTTTCATCTCCTCTACTTCTTCAATTCTCATTATCACTGTATCCACTTGGTTTCTAATCTCAGTTATAGCATTTTGTTTTTAATTCGGACTAGTTCATAGGTTTTTGATCTCTGCAGCAAGGGTTTCTCTGATGTCTTTCAAGCTTTTTTCAAGCCCACCTAGTATTCGTATGATTGTTGTTCTAGATTCTTATTCGGATATATTGTTTATATTTATTTGGAACAAGTCCCTGGCTGTGATTTCTTCTTGACCTTCCTTTTGGGGGGAATTCTTCAATCTTGTAATTTTGCTAAGTTTCTGTCTTTTGCATGTTTTGAAATCTTATTGTGTTTCCTGAACCCAAGAGTACTGCTATATTAAAAAGGGGTCATACACTGTCCACAGCCTGGCACTTCGGGAAGTGTTTATGGTGTATGCACTCTGCTGTTGCATTCTGGCTACTCTTTCCCACCTGTCAGTGTTCTGCAGAGTTCCTCCTTGCTTGCACTGGTGGAGTGTTAGGACCTTTAACTGGGTGTGCTTTGACTGTTTGTTGAAGTAACCCTGGGAAAAAATGGGAGGTAAAGCCTGATTCCAAAAAAAGAGAAAAGGATGGAGGAAGAAAATCCAAACAAAGGATCAAAAAGTAAGGTTGGTTCCAAAGAAAAAGAAAGGGAAAAAAATGAAAAAAAAGAAGAAGAAAAGAAAAAGGAAAGAAAAAAATAAAGAATAAAATAGTCTGATCCAAAAAAAGGTCAAAGGAAATGGAAAAAAAAGAGAGAGAGAGAGAGAGAGAGAGAGAGAGAAGAAACTATGAGCCTGATTCCAAAAGAAAGAAAGAAAGGAAGGAAGAAAAAACAGCTGTAGGTGTCGTTTTGAAGCCCCAGATTTTCAGTGCACTTGGTACATGGGGGCTGTTGTCTGTGCATGTCTTCTGGAGGAGAGATCCACTGCTTTGGATTAGTCAGTCTTGCTACAATAAATAAGGAGTTGCCAGACACAGGAAGGTGGTCAGGGTTTGAGGTAAGTGGATCCCACCTCCACTGGGCGCTGCCGTGTTGCTCTATGAATTCCCATCATGTTGGTATTGGCAGGAAAATGGTGCCAGCCCAGTCTCTTATCCCTGAACCTGGGACCTCGTATCTCCTACTGTTCAGGCAGCCCTCTCAGAATAGCGAGAACAGTAAGCTCGCCATGCACCACAACTTTCCTGCTTTTATCCTTTGGCATGTGGATGGCATTCAAAGCCTAGTCTTTTTTTTTTTTTTAATAAATTTTATTATTTTTTTTATGTCTGTTAAGTTTTTGGAGAAAGAGAGAGAGAGAGAGAGATTGTGAACGGGGGAGGGACAGAGAGACAGAGAGAGAGAGACACAGATTCCGAATCAGGCTCCAGACTCTGAGTTATCAGCATAGAGCCTGATACAGGGCCTGACCCACGAACCTTGAGATCATGACCTAAGCTGAAGTCAGATGCTTAACCACCTGAACCACCCAGGTGCCTCTCAAAGCCCAAAGTCTTAAAGGACCTGGCACCATGTAGATACCCTCTCCTACTCTGTGGTAGAGCCTCTCCATGCTGTGTGAAGTCCTCTGTCCCTGAGAAATAGTTCCATGCCTGATTAGTGCATGGAATCTGTGGTGTAGCACTGCTAAAAGCAGCAAAGTTTATATTTACCTCTGGGTGCGCCTTTGTCGTCTGTTTATGAAAGGCCTTTGGCACCTGCAGGGTCTTTTGTCCTTGGAGGCAATACACTCTCTTCCAAAAGTACTCCAGGAAGGGGACTGTCTCTCCTAGTATGCACCAGAGATCCCTACTCTATGTTAAGCACTCTGGGGTTAGTTCCATTCTCCCCATGAGCATGTGCTACTGCTTTGCTCTGAAGAAAGTTGTGCACTTCCAAAACCTGAGTTTGAGCTCCAAATGCAGTTTGCAAGAAAGAACTGGGAAACTCAGTACCTCTTGCTCCCCAATCTGTGGTCTAGAAAGGTTTTTCTCTTGTGCTAACTCAATGCCACACTTTCTGGACCCCTCTCTTTTTCTCTCACTTTTGTCTGTCCATGGCGAGGGTTCCCTTCCCTCCTTGGCACCACCGTTTTTTTCTCTCCCCAGTTCACTTCTATGCACCTTGCAGTAGCCAAGCTGTCTCCCTCCAACGGTAGAGATCCTCCTGCCAATCTGCAGATCTATTTCCTGTGTGTTCCATGTAAACTGACCTCCATACAGCTGTGTTTGAGGGATGAGGAAAGTGCAGTGTCCCCCTACTTCACCATCTTAACTCCTCCCCAATCCATTCATTCTATAGTAGGATATTATGTAATCTCCATGTGTTTGTCGGTTTTTCCAAATTTTTCTTGACATTGACTTCAAGTTTCATAGACTTTTGGTCTGAAAATATGCATGGTACCTATCTCAGTCTTTCGGTACTTTTTGAGGCCTGATTTCTGACCCAGTATGTGATCTATTCTGGAGAATATCACATGTGCACTGGAAAATAATGTAGATTCTGCTGATTTAGGATGAAATGTTCTAAATATGTCTGCTAAGTCCATCCGGTCCAGTATGTAATTCAAAACCATTGTTTCCTTATTATTTTTTTGCTTAAGTGGTCTGTTCATTGCTGTAAGTAGGGCTTTAAAATCCCCTAATATTATGGTATTATTATCAATGAGTTTCATTATGTTTGTTATTAATTGGTTAATATATTTGAGAGCTTTACCTTGGTGGCATAAATGTTTACAATTGTTAGATCTTATTGAATAGACCCCTTAATTATGATATAATGCCCTTGCTCATCTCCTGTTACAGTTTTTGTTTTAAAATCTAGTTTGTCTCATATAATTATGGCTACTCTGGCTTCCTTTTGACATCCATTAGCATGATATATGACTCTCCATCCCCTCACTTTGAATCTGCAAGTGTCTTCAGGTGTAAAACAAGTCTCTTGTAGGCAGCGTATAGATGGATCTTGTTTTTTTTTTTAATCCATTCTGATACTTTATGTCTTACTGAAGCGTTTAGTGTATTTATATTCAGAGTTATTATTGATAGATATGAATTTAGTGCCACTGTATTATCTGTAAAGTCGTTTCTTTCTAGTCTTCGTTGCTTTTGTTCTTTCTTTCCAACTCAAAGAGTCCCCTTTAATATTTCTTGAAGGGAGGATTTAGTGGTTATGAACTTCTTTAGCATTTGTTTGTCTGGGAAACCTTTTATCTCTCCTGCTATTCTGAATGAAAACCTTTGTTGGATAAAGTCTGCTTGGTAACATATTTTTTCCTATTCATCACGTTGCATATTTTATGCCACTCCCTTCTGCCTGCCAAGTTTCTCTGGACATACCTGCTGCAAACCTGATCTGTCTAACCTTGTATGTGAAGGACTTGTTTCCCTTACTGGTTTAGGATTCTTTCCTTGTCTGTGTATTTTTTGAATTTGACTATGCGTCTTGGCGATGACCTGCTTTTGTTAAATTTGATGGGAGATATCTGCGTATATTGGATTTCGATGTTTCCTTTCCCAGATTAGGGAAGTTTTCAGTAATAATTTGGTCAAATAAACCTACTGCCTCTTTTTCACTCTCTTCTTCTGGTACTTTTATGATCTGAAGTTTAATACGCTTTGAGGAGATGCTGAGTTCTTTAAGTCTAAATTTTGATCCTGTAATTCCCCCCTCTTCTTTTTAGTTTAATTATTTTTTATAATTTTATCTTCTATATCACTGATTTGTTCTTTTGCTTCATCCATCTTCGTTGTCATTGCAATCCATCAGTTTTGCATCTCAGTAATGCCTTTTTGTATTTTGGGCCCGAGTAGTTTTTAATTCTTTTATATCTGTTGTAAGCAATTCTCCAGTGTCTTCTATGCATTTCTTAAGGCCAGGTAGTATCCTCATGATTGTTGTTTCTAATTCTGGTTCGGGCATCTTACTTATATCTGTATCGATTAAATTCATGGCTGTTACTTCCTCTTATTATTTCTTTTGGGGTGAATTCCTCTGTCTTGTCATTTTGCATAGGTCATTGGTGTGTGTGTGTGTGTGTGTGTGTGTGTGTGTGTGTGTGTGTGTGTGTGTGTGTTTTATCTGATTGTTAGGAAAGCTTGTTACATTTTTGCTCCTGAGAATAATGGCTATATTAAGAAGAGTGCCTGTAATGTCCTGGGCCTCGTTCTTCAGGAAGTGTTTCAGAATGTGTACTCTGCTGTTCTGTTTTGGTTGCTTCTTCCTTCAAGTCAGTCCTCTGGAGAGATTCTCCTTGCCTGCAGTGAGGGGTTTTGTACCTTGTCCACTGTGTGGCAATGTTTAACCAGGTGTGTTTTTGTCTACTGTTTAAATGAAGCTGACCCTATTTTCCCTAGAACTGAAGTTTTGCAGTGCTCTATGATCAGTAGTCTTGGTGCATGTGAAGGGTTTGTACTAGTCTTCTGGGGGATGGGCCTGTTGCTCTGATTATCAGGTGGACTTTCACTTGTGGAGATGCACCTGCAGGGTTCAAGGGTTGGGATTTGGTTTAAGTGACTCCAGCCTCCACTGAGGGGGCACTATGTTGCTCACTAAAGTGGATCAGTGCTGATGGGCTGGAGTTGGAGAAAATGGCATCGCTCCCCTTTCTCATCCATGGAGTGGTGCATTTATGCCCACCACTCTTCAGGAAGCCCTCAAAGAAGAGCAAACAATCTCCCCTCATGTGTCAACAACTTCTGTCAGATCACTGCCTTCACCCTGTCTGTATTCGAGTTGTCAATCTCTTAAGTGGCACAATACTCCTGTGTTTTATCCCAGGCATGGAACTTGGTTTCAAACCTCCAAATTTTAGGAAACCATGCTGGATGGATCCTCTGTAGGGAGGGTCTTGCTGTGCTTTGGCCAGTGCTGGTTTGTCTCAGAAAAGTGGTTGCATGGCTGCTTTATGGCAAAATCCAGCAAAAACCCGGCACCAATATTTGTTGCCCTCATCAGGTGTCTCTGTTCCTAGGCTAGTGAGTAGGGCAGCACATTGGCTCCCACCAGCTCTTTTGTCCTTGGAGATTCCATGCCACTACTCTGAAATGTAATCCAAGAAAGGGGATTGTTTCTCCCCTTGTGACCCAGAGGATCTTCAGGCCATGCTGCCTGCTCCTTTGCCTCCAAGCTTCTTCCCCACAGGAGCTCCACTGAGCTAGGCATGATCCCAGCGATGGTGCAGGCTTCTAAATCTTCAGACCTTGAGCTCCACTGCTTATAATACTTGTGGTAGTAGTAAACCTCTCTCATTTTCCCAGTAGAGGGTTTTTGGGAAAATTTTTTCTTGTGCAATCCCCTTTGTGCTGCTTTCACTCTTTCTCTTTCTCTATCCCTCCTCTCTCGCTAATCAGGTCTGCCTACACTCTGCAGCACCTGCTATCCTTTTCTTCCTTAAATCAACTCTTCACAGCTTCTGCCTTCTTCTCTGTGGCTGTTTTTCTACCTCTAGATGTGTAGTTTGTTCTCTCAATCCTCAGATTGTTTTCTTGGGTGTTCAGAATGATTTGATATTTATCTACCTGTGTTTAAGGGACGAAGCAAGCTTAGGTTTCCACTACTCTTCTACCAGCTTAACCCTTCCTCCCCCTATGTCTTTTTATTGGAGAATTTAGTCTATTTACATTCAGAGTGTTATTGAAATATATTAATTCAGTACGTTGTATTGCCTATGAAGTCATTGTTTCTGGAGATTTTCTCTCATCCTTTCTAGTCTTTGTTGCTTTTGGTCTTTCTTTCCCATGCAAAGAGTCCCCTTTAATATTTCTTGCACTTCTGGTTTAGCGATCACAAACTCCTTTAGTTTTTGTTTGGGAAACTCTTTTTTTTTAATTTTATAATAGTTTATTTTCAAATTGGTTTACATATAACACCCAGTGTTCATCCCAACATGTGCCCTTTTTAATGCCCATCATCCCCTCTCCCCCCCTCCCTCATCCGCCTCACCCTCAGTTTGTTCTTAGTCTTTGAGAGTCTCTTATGTTTTATCTCCCTCCCTCTCTGTGTGGGTTTACAGTCACTGTATTATCTGTAAGTTTCATGTTTGTAAGGCCGTCTCTGGCAGTCCGTGTTCTTTGCAACCTTTCCTTCATAGAGTTCCCCTCAGGATCCCTTGTAGTGCTGGCTTATTTGTGATAAATTCTTTCAGTTTTTGTTTGTTGGGAAAAACCTTGATCTCTCCTTCTATTCTGAATGACAGGCTAGCCGGATACAGAATTCTTGGTTGCATGTCCTTCTTGCTCATCACATTGAAGATATCCTGCCATTCCTTTCTGGCTTGCCAAGTTTCTGTAGATAAGTCTGCTATTACCCTTATATGTCTGACTTTGTATGTTAGGGTTCTTTTGTCCCTAGCTGCTTTCTGGATTCTCTCCCTATCTTTGTATTTTGCCAGCTTCACTATGATGTGCCCTGCAGAAGGTCTACTCAAGTTACATCTGAGGGGAGTTCTCTGTGCCTCTTGGATTTCCATGCCCGTTTCCTTCCTCGTGTTGGGGAAGTTCTCAGCAATGATTTGTTCAAGAACCCCTTCGACTCCTTTCTCTCTCTCTTCTTCCTCTGGAACTCCTATGATACGGATATTGTTTCTTTTGAGTGCATCGCTCAGCTATCGAATTCTCCTTTCCTTTTCCTGGGTCAGCTTCTCTCTCTTTTTATCTGCTTCCTCTTTTTCAATGATTTTGTCTTCTAATGCACTAACTCTTTCCTCTACCTCTTCAATCCGTTCTGTGGCTGCTTCCAGTTTCCCATGTATTTCTTCCAATGTCTTCTTTAATTCTTCCTGACCGTTTTTAAGGTCCTTGAACTCTGCCGCGCAGGGACCCCTTGCATTCATCTAAGCTTTTTTCAAGGCCAGCGATTAGTTTTATGATTATCATTCTATATCATGTTCTGTTATGTTGCTTATATCTGTTTTCATTAATTCTTGTGCTGTCACTGCTTCTTGTAGATTCTTTTGAGGAGAATTCTTCCGTCTCGTCATTTTGGCTGGATCTGTTTTGGGTTGTTTCTTCAAGTTGGCCTGGAAAGGAAAACAGACTGACAGACACACAGAACACAGAAATACTCAAACGTACCGACAAATGGTCCAGACAAGCAGTTCACAACAGAAAAAAGAATAACAAGTGACTCTCTGAGGGCAATGTCCTGAAGTAACAGCTACACGTTAAGGACAGGGTATGTAGTGTGCTGGTGGCAGAGCATATATAGACAGAATAATGACTGGTGCAGGGAGAAGAAGGAAATGGACTTTGCCCAGGTAGAGTGACTAAAGGGTTTAATCCAGACTGATAGAAATCAGAATAAGGACAGGTGCAAGGGAAAAGGAATAAAGATCGATGTCGTCTAGATGAACTTATGCGGCCTGGTTATTCCAGAAAAAGGGATAGGGAAGTAAAGAAGAGGGTGTGGGACATGTCCTCAAAGAGTGGGTTAAAGAAAAAAAATGTTTAAGCCAGTCAGTACCCTGGATAACCAGCTCAGGGATGGGGATCGGTAGGAATGAGAAAGGGAGGGATAAATTTAAAAAGAAGAAATGACTGGCATTACTCCAGGCAGCAATCTCCACTTGGCATCAGTCGCTCCTGCTGATAGGTTGGGAGGAGTGTGGTTTGGTGAAGGCGGGTCCCGCCTCCACTGCTGCAGTGATGGCTTTTGGGGTGACTTCCTGGCTTGTGAGACAACAATGGCGTCTCTCCAGACCCTTGCTACCAGTCTTGGAGGCTTTATTCGCCCCTTTATTTCTGTTCTCTCTCCACCGCCAACGCCGGCCTAGTGTGGTTCACTGGACGGTGACGCGGCCATCTCCTACCCCCGATTTCACTATAATTGTGCCGGGGTTAGAGGTGCTCCGCAGGCGCCGCTGCCTGGAGCTGCCTGTGTCCCCGCTGCCAGTCCTGGCAGCACGCGCGTCCCGGAGGCGCTGGGCGAGGGTGGCGCGGTGACACGGCCATCTGCTATCCCCGATTTCGTTATAATTGTGCCGGGGTTAGAGGTGCTCCACAGGCGGCGCCGCCTGGGTCCCCGCTGCCAGTCCTGGCGGCGCGCGTGCGTCCCAGCAGCTCGGGACGGGGTTGGCGCAATCCCGGCAGCGCGCGGGTAGTGCTGCTGTTTGCCACTGAACTTCTCTTCAAAAGCCCTGCATTTAGGGGCTGGATGGTAGCGGTCTCACCCGCTCTGGCCCTCTCGTTCAGATGTTGTTTGATCGGCACTTTCCCCGAAGACTCTCACCCTCCCCTCAGCTCAACTTCCCGAGTTCGAGTTCGTTTTATCCGACCCAGATTAAACTCACGGTTTAGCTGGGCCGTGTCTGTTTTCACCTTCATTCCTTGTTAGCTGTAGCACCTTTTTCCCCCCGATTCTTGGAGTTGAGAGAGACTATGGTTTCAGTCGTCCCCGTTTAAAGGGCAAGCGAAATACTGGAGCCCCCTACTCCTCCGCCATGTTGCCCCAAGTCCTGTTTGGGAAACTCTTTATCTCTCCTCTTCTGAATGATAGCCTTGCTGGATAAAGTATTCTAGGCTGCATATTTTTCTCATTCAGCATGTTGACTATATCATGCCACTCCCTTCTGACCTGTCTGGTTTCTGTGCACAGATCTGCTGCTAACTTGATTTGTCTTCCCTTGTAAGTGAGGGATTCCTTTTCCCTTGCGCTTGTATTTTGCAAATCTTACTACATTGTAACTCGGTGTTGACTTGCTTTTTTTCATTTTGATGGTTATTGTCCGTGTCTCTGTTAGGGACCTGTCATATTGCAGACCCACAATGATCCTTTGGGGCCGGGTTTCACTATGCTGTGCATGGTTTGGGTTCCTCCAAGAAAAGAAACTGTATAACTGCACAGGGACTTGGCTTTTAAGGTAAAGCATTTCAAAAAGCTGGAATCCAGGTTAGCTGCCCTCAGCAGGCATCTCTGCTCATATGCTAATTATGGGGGCAGCTCAATCGTGTCCCCCCCACCCCCAGCTCTTTTGGCCCCTGAGAGGCAGTGCTGCCTCTCACAAATGCACTCCAAGAAAGGGAACTGTCTTTCCCAGTGTGACCTAGGGGATATTCAGAGCACACAGTCCTCTCTCAGGACTCTGCCCTCCTTGTCTATAGGAGCACGGCTACAACTGTCAGGTTTGACCCTGGCGATGGCATGGACTTCTAAAACTTCAGACACTCAGTTTTGCTGCTTGTAAAATCTTGAGATAATCAGCCCTTCTTGTTTTCCCAGTTAATGGTGCTGGGGAAGTGTTTTTCTTGTGCAGGCCCCTGTTTGCTGCTTTATTTCTTTCTGTCCCTCTCTTTCTCTCTCTTTCCTGTCTCTGTGATCCAGGCTCCCTCCCCACTGTAGTACCTCTTATTCTTTTTTCCCCAAATCATATCACTACACTTCCTACTTTCCACAATATGGCCTCTTCTCTAGCTCTAGTTGTATAATTTGTTCTCTCAGTCCTCGGATCAATTTCCTGGGTATTCAGAATGATTTGATAATTATCTACCTGTGTTTGAGAGATGAGGAAAGCATAAGTCCTCCTACTATTCCGCCTGCCATCTTAACACCTTTCTGACTGTTCTTTAACTGTTTGGTAGAATTCACTTTTGAAGCCATCTGGCCCTAGACATTGTTGGGAGTTTTTTTTGTTACTAAGTCAATTTCTTTGCTGCTGTTTAGTCTGTTCAAATTTTCCATTTCTTCCTGTTTCAATTTTTTGTAGATTATGTGTTTCTAAGAATTTATCTTTTTCTTCCATGTGATTGAATTTTTTTTTTTTTACTTTTTCATAATGTTTTTCATAATATTCTCTTATGATTGTATTTCTATGGTGTTGGTTATTATTTCTCCTCTCTCATTTGTGATTTACATGAAATCTTTTCTTTTTTTTCCCTGATAATTCTGGCTTAGAGGTTTATAAATTTTATTAATTTTCTCAAAGAACCAGCTCTTTGTTTCATTGATATGTTCTCTCTCTCTCTCTCTTTTTTTAAATTTCTATATCATTTAGGGGTGTCTGGGTTGCTTAGTTGCTTAAGTGTCAGACTCTTGATTTCGGCTCAGGTCATGATCTCATTGTCATGAGACTGAGCCCCTCATCAGGCTTAGCACTAAGTATAGAGCTTGCTTAAGATTCTGTCTTGCTCTCACTCTCCCCCTCCCCCACTCTTGTGCATGCATGCTTTCTCTCTCTCTTTCTAAACAAAACAAAACAAAATAAAATAAATAAAATAAAATTTATATCATTTATTTCTGCTTGAATCTTTATTATTTCCTTCCTTCTGATGGATTTAGGTTTTGTTTGTTGTTCTTTTTCTAACTCCTTTAGCAAGGTTAGGTTATTTGAGATTTTTCTTGATTCTTAGGATAAGCTATAAACTTCCTTCTTTGAATCACTTTTGATGTGTCCCAGTGATTTTAGACTGGTGTGTTTTCATTTTCATTTGTTTCCATGTACTTTTTAAATTTCTTCTTTGATTTCCTGGATGAGCCATTCATTCATTATTGGCATGTTATTTAAGCTCCATATATTCGTGATCTTTCCAGATTTTCTCTTGTGTTTGACCTATAGTTTCTTAGTATTGTAATCAGAAGGGATGCATGGTATGACATCAATGTTCTTGAGTTTGTTGAGGGTTGTTTTATGACCTATTGTGCAATCTCTTCTGGAGAATATTCCATGTGCACTTGAAAAGAATGTGTATTCTGTGCTAGGATGGAATATTCTGAATTATATCTCTTAAGTCCATTTGGTCTATTGTGTCATTCAAAGCCATTGTTTCCTCATTGATTTTCTGTTTATGCGATCTGTCCATTGCTGTAATTGGGGTGCTAAAATCCCCTACTATTGCTGCGTTACTATTAATTAGTTCCTTTATGTTTGTTATTATGTTTTATGTATTTGGGTGTCCTACGTTGGGTGCATAAATAATTACAATTATTACATCTTCTTGTTAGATTGTCCACTTTATTATTATATAGTATCTTTCTTTGTCTCTTGGTAAAGTTTTTGTTTTAAATTCTATTTTGTCCTAGAGCGACTGAGTGGCTCAGCTGGTTGAGCATCCAACTGTTGGTTCTGGCTCAGGTCATGATCTCACAATTCATGAGTTCAAGTCCTATGTTGGGCTTCAAGCTGAGAGCATAGAGCCTGTTTGGGATTCTCTCACCTTCCTCTCTCTCTCTCTGCCCCTCCCCTGCTTGTGCTCTCTCTCCCTCTCTCTCTCAAAAGAAATAATAACTTAAAAAAGTCTATTTTGTCTGAAATTAGTATTGCCATTCTAGCTTTCTTTTAACATCCATTTGTGTTTATAGAATTTTGTCCACTTTCTCCTTTTCAATCTATAGGTATCTTTATGTGTGAAATGAGTCTTTTGTAGGCAGCATATAGATGGGTCCTGTTTTTTTAATTCATTGTGTCTTTCGATTGGAGTATTTAGTCCATTTACATTCAAAGGAATTATTGATAAATATGTATTTAGTTCCTTTTTATTACTTGTTTTGTTGTTGTTTCTGAAGATTTTCTCTAATCCTTTCTTGTCTTTCTCCCTTTCATGTTTTGCTGATTTTCTTTAGCGATATATTTGGATTTCTTTCTCTTTTTTTTATGCATGTTTATTTGTAGTTTTTGATTTATGATTACCATTAGATTTGTATATAACCTTTTCTGCATATAGCAGTCTAGATTAAATTGATGGTCATTTAAATTTGAACCCATTTTTCTCTCCTCTCCTCCACACATTTTAGTTATATATTACTAATTTCATATCTTTTTTTCTGTTCCTTGACTGATTTTTTAGAGAAGTATTCATTTTTGCTAGTTTTGTGTTTCCTACATTTATACTGTCACTTTTGATGTCTCCTTTCCACTCATATATTCCCCTTTAATATTTCTTAGCAAGCTGGTTAATCGTCATGAACTTCTTTAGTTTTTGTTTGTCTTGAAAGTTCTTTATCTCTCCTTCTATTCTGAATGATTGCCTTGTTGGATAGAGTATTCTTGGGTACAGATTTTTTCGATTCAGCACTTTGCATATATCATGCCACTCACTTCTGTTTTGCAAAGTTTTCGTTGAAAAAATATCTTGCTATCCTTTTGCCTTTCCTTTGTAAGTTAATGACTTATTTTGCCTTGCAATTTTGAAAGTATTTTTTTCTTTATCACTATATTTTGCAAGTTTAATTACAGTATGTCTTAGTGTGGGTCTTCTTTCATTGATTTTGATGGGAAGTCTCTGTGCCTCCTGGATATGGATATTTGTTTCCTTTCTCAGATATGGTAAGTTTACAGCTGTTATTTCTTCAAATAAATTTTCTGCCCCCTTTTCTCTCTCCTCTTCTGGGACTTTTATAATACGAATATTATTACATCTGTTTTAGTCACTGTGTTTTCTAAATATAATCTCATTTTGTGTGATTATTTTTTTCTCTTTTGTTCAGCTTGATTACTTTCCATTACTCTGTCTTCTAGTTCACTAATATGTTCCTTTGCTTCTTCCATCCTGCGATGGAATTAACATCAAACATGTTTCCCATTTCATTTATTAAGGGCTTTATCTCTTTAATGTTATTACTTATGTCTGTGTTAAGGGTCTCACTCAGATTTTCCACTTTTTTTTTCAGTTCCAGTGATTATCTTTATGATCATTGGTTTAAATTCTCTCTGGGGCATGTGACTTAAATCTGTTGCACTTAGATCTCTGACTATACCTTTGTCTCATTCTTTCACATGGGATGAATTCTGTGTCTCATCATTTTGTCTGTCTCTCTGTGTCTCCTTCTGTGTATTAAGAAATTCAGCTGTGTCTTTTGCTTTTGAATGTAGTGAATTTATTAAGAAGAGGATCTGGGTGCTCTGCAGTGCAGTGCCCTCTGTTCTCCAGAATCAGGCACCTCAGGAGAGTATCTTATGCATGTTGCATGAGTCCTGTTGTTGTCACTTTTCCTTTCAGTGCAGTCATCTTTCTGTTGTGGACTGTTTTTACTCGCTGTGGTGTTAGTGGGACCCAGAAAGTCCGGGTTTAAGGGGGAGTGACCCCTGGGAGCTTGGGGAGGTGAGGTGGTGTTAGCAAAATTTGCACTGGGTCACTAGTCCTATGCCAAATAACCTGAGGTGCTGCAGCAGCTGGGGGTTCTGTACCATGCTGCTGGTGGCTCAAGGCTTGGTGAGGTGCAGAAAGATGGCTGTGTTGCCCTCAATGGCAAAGGAACTTAAAAAACGTAAATGTAAATATTAAAGATAATAAAAGAAAAGCTAAGGAAAATGTCATCAGTGAGATCATGTACAGGTACTGGTTAGGTATATTTGACAACTGAAAGTCTATTATTTTGGTACTAGTTCAAGAGGAATATCAAATACTTGCCTATCACTTGGATATTTTTAACTCAATCAGAGTATTGCCTTGTTCCTAGACAATAGGTCCATATTCTTTTATGGATGTATATAAAATTAGTTGAAGTTATAAAACAATAATATTACATATTTTAGACACATACTATATCCAAGTGCTTTTTACATCTTTTTCTCATTTGCTTTATTTTAAGTTATTACGAACTTCGAAACTGTTATCTGCGTGGTCAATATACATCCTTAATATAAACTGCCTTTACGGATAACCACAAAGGTCCAAGATCAGGAAAATTAGGATATACGATTCCAAATAACATGTATTTGGTTTTTAAGTTAACGTTGCTGAAAACCCTCTGTAATATAGTAATTCAATGAATCCACAGCAATTTAACACCAAATAAAGAGATTATAATATTGATCTTTCCGGGTTATTACATCTGCTTTTAAAGGTAAATGAGGCGTTAATACCTGTGACTGCAGCATTAATCGTAACAGTGTCATTGTGAATGCCTCATCGCTGTCAATTTACTTCTAAGATAAAATAAAGGATAAGCCTCCCTTCAAAATCAGGTGGTTAACTTACTGGCCTTCAATGTGAGGTTTCCAGTTAGTTTCAACAATTCATGTTTCCCTGTAGGAGTTGTGACTCCTAACTTTATAGATTCTGCAGGCATCAGATACTTGCTTGCATTGTATTCCCAGTAGTACAATGTATCCAGATCTGCTGCGTATTTAAAAAATGTTGTTAAAAGAATTTATATAAAGCATAGTTGTCCATTAAAAATAGACATATACATTAAACGAGTCTTGCAGATGGTCTGCCTTCGCAGTCTCATGAAAATATCAAAGATGTAAAGGCAGATTTTGTCTAAGTCTCATTAAATGAAGAAAAACTTTAGCCTGTTTGAAATTTCTTTATTGTTTACTGACAATCTTATCTCCTCTTAAATCACTACTTAAAATCCCTTCTATCATCTTATTATTGCCCAAATAATCAACATGTATTGCTTTTTTGCATGTTGATGTGAAAATCAAAGATTAAAAAAAAAATTCCAACAAGACTAGTGAATTCAAGTTTAACATGTAAATATCCCTGGAAGATAAAGTTCTCAAACAATTTTGCCCAAAGTCAATTTGACAAAAATGATAGATTTTTATAATGTCAGTTTAAGAATTCTAGGGGAACATTTTTTAAACGTGTGATTCTCAGAGGAATGTACTACTTGGATACAGAAAAATTTATTGCTTTACCTTCTATTTGCATTCATCTTTAGTTTAAGAAGCAGATGGGTTTTGAAAAGCAGGAAGCTCTGGGATGGACAGAAAGGTAAAGACAGGCTAAATCCATAAATGCCATGTAAGCCATCCAGAGGTCTGGTTGGATTCTTCATGTTTACTGAATTAGGGAAATTATACCAGAAAGAAGATGACACACATATTTAAAGATTATGTTATCTATATATTTTTGACACCATAATCAGTATGTTTCCCATATTAACAGAGAAATTTATTAAATCCTAACAAATATTTTGTATGGTTTATTGGATTTTTAGGTGTTTCCTATGAATATTATAAATAAGAGAATACTAAATTTAAAGGAATTAGCTCCAAGAATAACCCCTGAGTATAAAGGGGACATCGAACTTACTGTTTAGGTGATAAACTTTTATCAAAATATATTCTACTTTGAATATAGTATTCACATCTCAGAATATGGGAATATTGAGAGTTTCTGACAATTGATTTATTCTTTCTAACATATTTAAATAATTTGAGCATGTATCATGGATAATCATCATATAAACATATGTGTAACACCATCACTTTAATATTCTCCGTATATTTCAGAGTAAGACAAATAGACTCTTCAGGATTATTGCTGGATATCTAAACATGATTTATATTATATATTAAGATACTCATGTGATGTTCTCTCCTTTTTTATATCTGCTTTTAGATATTTCTTGCAAGCAATTAAAAGGCTTATTTCAGTATTTTACATCATGCGTCAAATTCAAAAATAACAGCTAGGAATAAAGTTCAGCTCTAGCAAGGAAGGCTTTAAAGGGGGATATTTGCATCTATACTAATGACTTCCTAATAGTAATTAAGTCATTTCTTGACTCACTATTTCTGTAGTACTCTGCAAATGAAGCTTTTCTATTTACTTTTTGTGATATTTCACAAGAACTAAAGCAGAGGTCATAAAAAGGGAAAGGAAGAAAAGCAATTACAACTTAAGTTATCCTGCCAAGTATGTGGAATATCATTCAAATATATATGTGAGGGAAAAGGTTTGTAAAACAAAAATGGTAGAAAATACATTTTCACAGTTCTTTAAAGAAGAATCCACACAAGAAGTTTTTCTGAGATAAAGATAAAAAATGCACGCTGGAGCAGGTGTTGCCATTAGCCCTGCTGTTGGGACTGACAGATCAGTACTGAAATGGCATCAGGGCAGGGAGGCATCAGCCTCCGTAATGGAGAGATGTCTGGGGGAAAGATTGCTCTATCACAGTGATGGGTTCCTAGCATGTTATAAATCGAAGATTGTTCTTTCCTGCCACTGAGATGAGCAGCTCTTTCTCCTTTTCCGAATTAAATGTCGGACAGAGACAAGGAACAGATGAAAACAAAAAAGTAAGAGAAAGTTTTATCTCCTTAACGTAAATCTCCAGAAGGGACAGAAAGACAGTGTCGTACCAATCTGCAGCTTAAACAGGAGGTGAAGAGAATACTTCCTTTTACCAAATCCTTCTCATTTCAGGATGCAGAATAGGTAGGTTATGATAACAGTTTTCTTCTTTGCTTGGTGTAACTTGATTCTTAATTTAAAAAAAAATGAAAACAGGGGTCCCTGGGTGGCTCAGTTGGTTAAGCCTCCGACTTCAGCTCAGGTTATGATCTTCCAGTTCATCGGTTCACATCCCATGTCAGGCTCTGTGCTGACAGTTCAGAACCTGGAGCCTGCTTCGGATTCAGTTTCTTCCTCCCTCTCTGCCCCTCCCCTGCTCTCTCTCTCTCTCAAAAATAAATAAACATATATTTTAATAGAAAACAAATGTTTTAATAGATTCACACTTTTGGTTTAGCCTGAAAGACATGTTGAACTGGGATGATACTCAGAAGAAGGTACAGGATGGAGTAAAATATGTAGAGCCCAGGTCTTGATTTCTGGCTAACCATAATTCTGTGTGGGTAAACCTTAAATTTTCAGCAAGGTACTCACCCTCCTTGAGTTTAGGTCTTATCATAAGTAAACTGAGAACAATAATATTTATTTCATAAGTTAGTGGCAATATAAATGGGATATGTAAAAAAAAATACTAGCACAGTGCCTTGTGCATAATAAATTATTGAAAAGTGGTAGTCTATTTCCCTTTCTAATCTATTCACTTATGTAGCCAGCATTTATTTGCCTTTTCATAGAAATGATTAAAAAATAAATATTTTTTCTGATTATTAAAGAAATCAATATTACTGTCATCAAGATTATATCAGTGAGGTTCAATATGTATAAATCAACAAGTTACCAAAATTACTTGCACTTTCAATAAACAAAATGAAAGGAAACATACCCAATTTATGGAGGGAGAATTTCACACAAAGTATCTAAGTTAAATATGTAACATAGGAAGGGTGACAACTTTATTACCATCATTTTAGCCACAGGTTGGTTAAGTGACTGTCCTAAAATACCATAGAGGATTAATAGCAGAGCCAGAAATGAGCAGTAAGTCTTCTTTCTTTCCACCTAGCATTTTAGCTTTTGGTTCATATAATTTGTCACTGGCCAAGCAAGAATCACATATTCTTTTAAAAATAAAGTAAAAGAGAAAAGAAAACTAATGGGAAAAAATTATGTAATGCAGACTTATGTACCCCTTATAAGGGAACCAGAAGAGCACCAGTGAGGATCCTAATTGATCTATATACTAATTAATCATCATACTTGTCAGCTGTAAATGCCAAATTCTAACTCTTTGAAGAGCAATATGTTATTCCTTGACCTAGTCTATTTTGACCAAAGTCATAGATTATCACTTCTTCCTGAAGAAATATCACTGATTTCCAAGATGAGAATTATAGTAAAGGTATAGAAAAACAAAATAACATGTTTAATTAAGGCAGAAATTCTCAAAGTATGGTCTAAGGTATCCCTAGGGTATCTGAAGATACTTCTAAGAGGCCCGATAGGCCTCCTCCTTTTCCCATTACACATATGTTTAAGGCCAGATTTTCTCCCTGTACTTCATCCAAAACAACGTCGTGCATCAGATTAATGCAGAAGTAGATAGAGAATCTAGATATCTTCTAGATTTACAGAAATGTAATGTAAAACAATTCCATTCTTCTAACTGAATGCTTTTTTGTTATTTTTTGTTTTGGAAAATTTTTTTTTCATAAAGTGTGTTATTTCTAATATATAGTAGTTTTATTCTTGTTATTTTTACAATTAATAAATAAGTTGGAAAGGTATCCTTAGATCAAAACTTTTGAGAACTGATGAATTAAGATATAAGGAGCTTTACTTGTGTTTAGCTATTTTATATATATATATATGTATATATATATACACATATATATGCACATATATATAATACAATACATGTATATAGACATATTTTATATAATGCATACAAACGTATATAAGTGTAGAGAGATTATATATAATATATACATATATATACATATATAGAAAGAGAGGGAGAGGAAGAGAGACAGAATATATATATATATATATATGTACATACATATAAAAAGAGAGAGAGGTAGTCTGATTATAAAAGCAAAATACACGTTAGACAACATTTGGGAATCTATAAAAATATAAATAAAAACTACTTCTATTCCTAGCACCCAGTGTTATTGCATGTTCTTTCTTCTGTGCCTACATCTACATATTTATTTAAACAAAATTGGGATTACAAAGTATACATATTTCTCAATTCTTTTTATTCTATTTAAATTTATATCATTATTATTTTACAGCGGTTTTAACAATATTTAGAAACATGCTATTTAATGATGGTGTAATGATTCCTTATATATAATCTTTAAGCGTTCTATGGTTTGGGATCTGGATTATGTTCTATTTTTAGATATTGTTATTATCATCTTATCATCACTTTTGTCATCATATCTAACATTTATTAGGTTGTAGTTATGTTCTAGGCACTAGCTAAACTCTTAACATGCCTTAGTGCATTTATTTATTTATTTTGCCTTAGTGCATTTAATCCAATTTTGGGGTGTCTATTTCCTCTAAGAAATGGTCTTCTTCTTTCTTTAGTTTCTTCAGTTCTTTCTATCATGACGTCTAAGTCGATATACCATACTTTTTTTTTAATAATTTTTTATTGTCAGATTGATTTCCATACAAGAACACCTAGAGCTCATCCCAACCCGTGCCCTGATCAGTGTATGTCACTCACTCTCCCCCCTCCCATACCCCCCTCAACCCTCGGTTTGTTCTTAGTCTTTGAGAGTTTCTTATGTTGTGTCTTCCTCTCTCTCTCTGACTTTTTTCTTTCCTTCCCCCTTCCCCTCCCCCCTGGTTTTCTGTTAGATCTCACAAAGCCCACCTATGCGTGGAAATATATGGTATCTGTCTTTCTCTGCCTGACTTATTTCACTCAGCATAATACCCTCCGGTTCCATCCATGTTGCCACACATGGCCAGATTTCATTCTTTCTCATTGCTGCGTAGTATTCCATTGTATAGATATACTGCTTCATCCTTATTCATTCATCACTTCATGGACACTTAGTCTCTTCCCATGATTTGGCTATTGTCGAAAGCTCTGCTATAAACATCAGGGTAAACGTGCATCAACAATTCTGTATCTCTTGGGTAGATTCCTAACAGTGCTATTGCTGGGTCATAGGGTAGTTCTATTTTCATTTTTTTTGAGGAACCTCCACACAGTTCTTCAGAGCGGCTGCACCAGTTTGCATTCCCACCAGCAGTGCAAGAGGGTGCCTGTTTCTCCACATCCTCGCCAGCATCTATACTTTCCTGATTTGTTCCCTTTAGCCACACAAACTGCTGTGAGGTGGTATCTCAGTGTGGTTTTGATTCGTATTTCCCTGATGATGAGTGACATTGAGCATCATTGCATGTGTCTGTTGGCCATCTGGATGTCTTCTCTGGAGAAGTGTCTATTCATATCTTCCGCCCATTTCTTCACTGGATTATTTGTTTTTCGGGTGTGGAGTTTGGTAAGTTCTTTATAGATTTTAGATATTAGTCCTTTATCTGATATGTCATTTGCAATGATCATTTCCCATTCCATTGGTTGCCTATTAGTTTTGTTGGTTGTTTCTTTCTCAGTGCAGAAGCTTTTTATCTTGATGAGATCCCAGTAGTTCATTTTTGCTTTTAATTCCCTTGCCTTTGGAGATGTGTCCTATAAGAAATTGGTACATCTTAGGTCGAAGAGGGTTTTTTTCCTGCTTTCTCCTCTAGGATTTTGATGGTTTCCTGTCTCATGTTCAGATCCTTTATCCACTTAGAGTTTATTTTTGTGAATGGTGTAAGGAAGTGGTCTAGGTTCATTCTTCTGCATGTTGCTGTCCAGTTCTCCCAGCACCATTTATTAAAGAGGCTGTCTTTTTTCCATTGGATACTCTTTCTCCCTTTGTCAAAGATTAGTTGGCCCTATACTTGTGGGTCCATTTCTGAGTTTTCTATTCTATTCCATTGGTCTATGTGTCTGTTTTTGTGCCAAATACCATGCTGTCTTGATGATTACTGCTTTGTAGTAGAGGTTAAAGTCTGGGATTGTGATGTCTCCTGCCTTTGTTTTCTTCTTCAGTATTACGTTGGCTATTCGCGGTCTTTTGTGGTTCCATAAAAATTTTAAGATTGTTTGCTCTAGCTTTGAGAAGAATGCTGGTGCAATTTTGATTGGGATTGCATTGAATGTGTAGATGGCTTTGGATAGTATTGGCATTTTAACAATATTTATTCTTCGAATCCATGAGCATGGGATGTTTTTCCATTTCCTGGTGTCTTCTTCAATTTCCTTCATAAGTTTTTTAAGGTTTTCAGCATAGAGATATTTTACATCTCTGGTTAGGTTTATTCCTAGGTATTTTATGGTTTTTGTTGCTATTATGAATGGGGTTAGCTTCTTTCTTTGTCTTTTGGTTGCTTCATTGTTGGTGTATAGAAATGCTAATGATTTCTGTACATTGATTTTTTACTCTGCCACTTTGCCAAATTCATGGATCAGTTCTAGTAGGCTTTTGGAGGATTCTATTGGGTTTTCCATGTAAAGTATCATGTTGTCTGCAAAAAGTGAAAATTTGACTTCATCCTTGCCAATCTTGATGCTTTTTATTTTGTTTTGTTGTCTGATTGCTGATGCTAGGACCTCCAACACTATGTTAAATAGCAGTGGCGAGAGTGGACACCCCTGTCGTGTTCTTGATCTCAGGGGGAAAGCTCTGTTTTTCACTGTTGAGGATGATATTAGCTGTGGGCTTTTCATAAATGGCTTTTATGATATTTAAGTATCTTCCTTCTATCCCGACATCTTGAGGGTTTTTATTAGGAAAGAGTGCTGTATTTTGTCAAATGCTTTTTCGGCATCTATTGACAGGATCATATGTTTCTTATCTTTTCTTTCGTTAATGTGGTGTATCACATTGATTGATTTGTGAATATTGAACCAGCCCTGCATCCCAGGAATGAATCTTACTCGATCATGGTGAATAATTCTTTTTTATGCTGTTGGATTCGATTTGCTAGTATCATGTTGAGAATTTTTGCATCCATATTCATCAGAGATATTGGCCTGTAATTCTCTTTTTTTGCTAGGTCTTTATCTAGTTTGGGAATCAAAGTGAAGCTGGTTTCATAGAATGAGTCTGGGAGTTTTCTTTCCATGTCAATTTTTTGGAACAGCTTGAGGAGGATAGGTATTAACTCTGTTTTAAATGTCTGGTAAAATTCCGCAGGAAGCCATCTGGTCCAGGGCTTTTATTTGTAGGGAGATTTTTGATAACTGATTCAATTTATTCACTAGTTGTGGGTCTGTTCAAGTTTTCTATATCTTCCCGTTTGAGTTTTTGTAGGATGTGGCTATTTAGGAAGCTGTCCATTTCTTCCAGGTTGTCGAGTTTGGTGGCATATAAGTTTTCATAATATTCTCTGACAATTGCTTGTATTTCTGAGGGATTGGTTGTAATCACTCCCTTTTTGTTCGTGATTTTATCTATTTGCGTTCTTTCTCTTTCTTTTTGAGAAGCCTGGCTAGAGCTTTGTCTATTTTGTTTATTTCTTCAAAGAAACAGCTCTTGGTTTCATTTATCTGTTCCACTGCTTTTTGGTTCCATGTTATTAATTTCAGCCCTGATTTTTGTTATTTCTCTCTTTCTGCTGTATTTGGGGTGTCTTAGCTGTTCTGCTACCAGTTCCTTTAGGCGTGCTGTTAGGATTTGTGTTAGTAATTTTCTTGTTTTCTTGTTTCTTGAGATGGGCCTGGATTGCAATATATTTCCCTTTCAGGACAGCCTTTGCCTCATCCCAAAGCATTTGGTTTGTTGTATTTTCATTTTCATTTGTTTCCACGTATTTTTTTTATTTCTTCTCTGATTGCTTGTTTAAACCATTCGTTTATTAGTAGGTTTTTCTTTAGCCTCCATATTTTTGGAGATTTTCCAGACTTTTTCCTGTGGTCGATTTCAAGTTTAAAAGCATTGTGGTATGACATTTTTATCGATAAGGTTGCTTAAGTTTTTAATTAATTGCTTTACAAATTTGGGTGCCCCTGAATTCAGGGCGTAATTATTATAATCGTTAGCTCTTCCTGCAGGATATTCCCTTTGATTATTATATAATATCTTTCTTCATCTCTTATTGCATCATTCATTTTAAAGTCTAATTTGTCTGATATAAGTGTGACTATTCCAGCTTTCTTCTGCCTCAAGTAGTACGGTAGATATTTCTCCATCCCCTCACTTTCAATCTGAAGGTGTCCTTAGTTCTAAAATGAGTTTCGTGGGGCGCCTGGGTGGCTCAGTCGGTTGGGCGTCTGACTTTGGCTCAGGTCATGATCTCACGGTCCATTAGTTCGAGCCCTGCGTCAGGCTCTGTGCTGACAGCTCAGACTCTGGAGCCTGCATTGGATTCTGTGTCTCCCTCTCTCTCTGCCTCTCCCCGACTCGTGTTCTGTCTCTCTCTCACTCTCTCAAAAATAAATAAAGATTAAGAAAAAATTAAAAATAAATACATAAAATAAAATAAGTCTCTTGAAGACAGCAAATAGATGGATCCTGTTTTTTTTTTTTTTATTTTTCTATTCTGTTACCCTATGTCTTTCGATTGGAGCATTTAGTCAGTTTACCTTCATTGTTAATATTGAAAAATATGGGTTTAGAATCACTGTGTTATCTGTAGGTTTCATGCTTGTAAGGATGTCTCTGGTAGTTTGTGTTCTTTGCAACCTTTCCTTCATAGAGTCCCCCTCAGGATTCTTGCAATGCTGGTTTATTTGTGATGAATTCCTTCAGTTTTTATCTGTTTGGGAAAACCTTGATCTCTCCTTCTATACTGAATCACAGAATGGCCGGATACCGGATTCTTGGTTGCATATCCTTCCTGTTCATCACATTGAAGATATACTGCCATTCCTTTCTGGCTTGCCAACTTTCTGTAGATAAGTCTGCTACAACCCTTATGTGTCTACCTTTGTATGTTAAGGCCAGTTTTCCTAACTGCTTTCAGAATTCTCTCTGTTTCCTTATATTTTGCCAGTTTCACTACGATGTGTCATGTAGAAGGTCTATTCAAGTTACATCTGATGGGAGTTTTCTGTGCTTCTTGGCTTTCCATGCCCATTTCCTTCCTGACGTTGGGGAAGTTCTCAGCAATGATTTTTTCAAGTACCCCTTCTTCTTCCTCTGGAATTCCTATACTATGGATATTTTTTTGTTTGAGTGCATCGCTCAGCTCTTGAATTTGCCTTTCATGTTCCTGCATCAGCTTCTCTCTCTTTTTCTCTGCTTCCTCCTTTTCCTTAATTTTATCGTCTAATTCACCTATTCTGTCTTCTTCTTCTTCTTCAGTTCATGCTGTGGCCACCTCCATTTTGTTTTGCACCTCATTTAAAGCATTTTTTAATTTCTCCTGACCGTTTTTAAGGTCCTTGATCTATGCATCGAGGGACCCCTGTATTCTTCTATGCTTTTTTCAATCCCAGCGATTCGTTTTATGTTTATCATTCTATACTCATGTTCTGTTATGTTGCTTATATCTGTTTTCATCAATTCTTGAGCTGTCATTACTTCTTGTAGTTTCTTTTCAGGAAAATTATTCCATTTCGTCATATTGGCTACGTGTGTTCTGTATTGTTTCTTGAGGTCACCCTGGAGTTATTTCAGGCAGCAGTATGAACTCTGTTTCTATCGTTCACCCAGAAAGGCCTCTCTCCTATGAGGAGGGGCATGGTTTGATGTAGGCAGGTCCCGCCTCCACTGCTACAGTGATGGCTTCCGGCAGCAGGTTTTAGTGGGCTTGGGAGACAATAATGGCATCCCCCACTCCCTTCTTCCCGGTCCTGGAGTCTCAAGTCTCCCCTTTGTTTCCATCCTCACTCTGCAAGGGATGCAGGCATAGCACAGTTTGTTGGGCAGCCATGCACCCCACGTTCATCCGGGTTATTAACACTCTTCATCTGGTACACCTGGTTTCGCTGTAAATTGTGTCCCTGGTTTAATCT
The DNA here is from genome assembly GCA_030068075.1 of Paguma larvata. Lineage (NCBI taxonomy): Eukaryota > Metazoa > Chordata > Mammalia > Carnivora > Viverridae > Paguma > Paguma larvata. Next base: position 67,025,649 of record CM057830.1, read on the forward strand.
TTTTTAAGAGAGAGAGAGAGAGAGAGGGCATGAGCAGGGGAGGGGAAGAGAGAGAGGGAGACACAGAATCCGAAGCAAGCTCCAGGCTCTGAGCTATCAGCACAGAGCCCGATGTGGGGCTCGAACCTGCAAACTGCAAGATCATGACCTGAGCTGAAGTCGGACGCTTAACCGACTGAGCCACCCAGGCACCTCTGTGTCCCTGGTTTAGAAGTGATCCGCAGGGAGCTCAGCGCCTCTGCACAATGGGGACTGACTGGGCAGCTGCTGCTGGCCCCAGCGCGAGGAGAGTTTTGCTGAGAGTTCTGCTGTTAGCAATGGAATTTCTCTTCAAAAGCCCTGCAGTTAGGGACTGGATGGTGGTCTCTTCCTCTCTGTCCATTTTTTTCTCTAGTAGCGATGTGGACCGCTCTACACTTTCCCTGATTTCACTTCCCTTTGTCTTTCTGAAGAAGGCTTTCCCTACCCTCAGCTCTGTACCTGCAGTTCATTTTATCCGTCCCAGATTATACTCACGTTTCCTGAGGTGTTTTCTGGGTTTCGCTTTCCATTCCTTGTAGACTGCAACATCTTTCTTCCCAGTCTTTGGGTTTGAGAGTTCTTTGGTTTCTGTCCTTCTTAATTTGAAAGACATTGGGAATACTGAGTCCCCCTACTCCTCCGTCATGTTGGCCCCTCCCTGATAGATCATACTTAAAAGAGAGTATGATATGTGTGCCAGGTGATACATTTGGTTAAGCATCTGACTCTTTTTAAAATAGTTTTTCTTTTTATCTTTTAAAATCCTTATTCATTTTTGAGAGACAGAGAGAGACAGATCATGAGTGGGGAAGGTGCAGAGAGAGAGGAAGACACAGAATCCAAAGCAGGCTCCAGGCTCTGAGCTGTTGGCACAGAGCCTGACATGGGGCTCAAACTCACAAACCATGATATGTTCTGAGCTGACATCAGAGGTTTAACCAACTGAGCCAGTCAGGTGCCCCAAGCATCTGGCTCTTGATTTTGGCTCACATGAGACTGAGCCACGTGTTGGGCTCTGCACTAAACATAGTGCCTGGTTTGGTTCTTTCTCTCCCTCTCTCTCTGTCCATCTCCCTCTTGCTTTCCATCTATTAAAATTAATAAATAAATATTAAAAAAGGGAGTATGATGTATTGGACCGTCTCTTGTTTTTAACATGTAAGAACCAATGAAAACAACATCTTATTATTTCAATCTAACTCATTCTAATGAATACTATTGATATAAAAATACTGTGGTTATGATAATTTTTTTCTGTTTGTTTTATGTGATTAGCTATGATGCATTCTCTCTGTCTCTCTCTCTGTCTCTCCGTTTTTCAATTCAGGATTCCTGCGATGAGGGGATTTTCTTTACTTTGTTTAGTTAGAAATGGTGTAGCTTTGAGTCTAGAGAAAGTCTGCTTCACAGATATGCAGTATACTGCTAATCCAGTTAACTATGTTAAGCATGCATGCTAGTGGTGATGAGGACGATCAGGCAAGAGAGAGTGGATATTTCAGTACAAGCCATCCACAAGGATGGTGGAACGCTAGCAACATTCTTTGCATATTGAACGAAAAGTATTTTCAAGGATAAGATGTCAACATAAGAATTCTTAGTATTAATTGCTTCATTTTCATACAGTTCTGTGTAAATTATTTTATCAGAAAATTGTTCATACCTGTAGCTTGATTTTGCACATTAGATTTTTAAAAGTATTTCAGCATTCTAAACATCCCAGACATGAGGAAACAAAGAACACATTTACTGAAGTGTAAAGTTGGGAAACAGTTTTCTTTAGCTTTTTTTATCTATTTTGTCCTTCATAAATGTAATCAGTGAGTGTTATTCTGAGTTAATTAGATAAGAAAATCAGAGGCTAATCAGATATTGCCTCTTATCTGCATGTGCCATACCAGTTGAAATAAGTGATTATTTTTCATTAGAATAAAGATTAGCTATTATGAATACTTTAAATACCATATCCTATAGTTTATGCATATATGTTTTTTAAATATAGCATCTTAGGAGTGCCTCGGTGGCTCAGTCGGTTAAGCTGCTGACTTCAACTCAGGTCATTACTCATGCTTCATGGGTTCCACCCCCACGTCGGTCTCCATGCTGACAGCTCAGAGCCTGGAGTCTGGTTCGGATTCTGTGTCTCCCTCTCCCTGCCCTTCCCTGGCTCGTGCTCTGTCTGTCTGTCTCTCTCTCTAAAAAATAAATAAACAAGAGAGGGAAGGAGACAAAACATAAGAGACTCTTAAATACTAAGAACAAACTGAAGGTTGAGGGGGGTATGAGAGGGGGGAGAGTGGGTGATGGGCACTGAGCAGGGCACGAGTTGGGATGAGCACTCAGTGTTCTATGGAAACCAATTTGACAATAAAAAATTTATCAAATAAAGAAATAAATGAACATTAAAAAATTTAAATATAGCGTCTTAATAGAAACTCAGATTAGATGTATAACAGCGAACAATGAGAACATCTTCTTAAAATAATTGATCAAAATGCATGAAGGAACAAGAAAGCTTACTCTAATACATTTTCCTCTGTACATACTTATGTGGAGTGTTTAGCTTCAAAGTTGTATTCTTTGAATAGCTTTTTATTTACAGAACAAAATATTTTTTTCAGAAAGTACCCATGTTGGTTGTGACAAGACCCATTAAACATTGTGTTATTCAATACATCATTAAAACGCATGTAGAAATTATTTATTTTAGGTTGTTTATCTATATTGTTGGGAATCTTTTCTTTAAGGAGACAAATTAAAATGAAATTTTATTTCTATGAGTGATTGTGACAAGGACATTTAAAAATGAGATATTTAATGGAATTATGAGTAAATGGAAACATATTTGTCTGCCAAAAATTAAATACAAGTATTCTTTGACTAATATCAAAATCTAATCTAAAATAGTCTTAGCCATTTCATACAGGTGACACCCGTGATTAAATATAATATTTATCCCAGTTCTGGTATTACTGTTAATTACTTACTCAATATAGTTTACCATTTAGTTAATAAATATTTCAAGCTTTTATGATGGTGTTCTTTTTGCAGAGTTGTGAATTTGCAATTAGTTTTAGATTTACAACATGATGACAGACAGTGCTGTATAAATAGAGGTTAAACACACAATTTACATATTAATTTCATGATTCATTTAGTCAATGATTTATGTGGATATAGTTTGTATTTAATCTCTGTACTGTAGTTGTTTCAGGCATGATGAACAGAATCTCTATACTGGGAGAAAAGTAATGATGTCTGTATTGAGCTACAGGTAGTTTAGAGGAAAATAAGAAACGTTTAGAAACACAATGATTCATTATCTTTAATAATCTCTGAGAGGCAAGTGAAAAGGAATAATGAATTTTTAAAATGACTACATATGACAATATTAAAAGTGGGGGAGGATGGGAATTAACCAGCTACAAGTGTCTTGCTCATAGTAAGCACCGCAACATTTGTTAAGTTGAAATAACTTGAAGTTGGGGATGATAATATATTTCTAATCTGGATAATACCTAAATTAGATCTTAAGAAGTTTAAAGCAATTCCTTTTAACTGGCTTCCGTTAATTAACCTTGTTTCCTCATGACAAACAGCCCTATACTTAAACAATCTTTTTCTTATCCATTAAATGTAGTTTTATTTGCTATTCGTGGCCATATTGATGCAATATTAAATATAGATTACAGTAAACAAGAGGTTTACTTTCTATTTTTATTTGAGATATTGAAATATATGAAATATTGAAATACATTATGTCACCTAATTTTGAAAAATTCTAACGTTTGTAGTGGACGTAGGTCAGTTTTAAATTGATCTACTTAAAATTTTCAACATATTTAAAAAAAGATCTATTTAAGATAGATAAATTTATATATACTTTTTGCAGTATCAAACCTTATGATTAAGCAGTTTAAACTGAACAAAACTTAATAATTATGGTAATATTTCTGGAACAGCTTACAGTCTTCAAACTGACCTCATTTTGCTCCTTTTAAATGGGAATCACATTATTGTGGATATTCCTTAACTTTAGTGCTAGACGATTGACCTTATTTTGTTCTTGAGAAGGAGATCATGCCCTACAGGCCTCATATTCTCAAGACCCTTTCCTATGTGAACATGTAGATGTAAAACTCATAATGCTCAGCAAGGGCTGTGGAATGCTTACTTACACAGGTCATTGGGCTAGATTCCTCCAGTAGGTAAACTACTTTGGGCGTCTTTGTATTAAGCTTATTTTCAAGACACAACGGTTAACATTTAGTATAATAATTGCAGTTTTTAAAGGAAATTCTAAAAAAATAAATCACACACCATTTATTTAATTTAATAAAATGAATCTTTTCAATATGGATTTTATGCATAATCTATTTTATGATGGGTCCTTTTACATACTCAAAAGGTCTTATTTAATCCTTGCATACCCCTGAATAAGGTATTATTAATTCAATTTTGTGGGTGAAAATCTCATCCTCTAAGAAATTAAGTAGCTTGTCCTATGGCCAATTTATGAAGATTTGAACCGAAAAGGGGGCTCCAAAGATTTATTTTTTCTTTCACATTATTCTATCTCCTGTTAAGGGAAGGAGTTAATGTGTTTACAAATGTGCCTAAAATATCCCAAGAATTTAAAATAAAGGATCTAATTCAGAGTGCTCAATCTTCACTCTTGGCAATATTGGTTCTACTCATATTTAAAGTTGCCCAGTCTAACAGTGTCTAGGATGATTCCAGTAATTTCAGCGGATTTACTTAGTAGACAAAATTGATTTCTTCTGTTGTCTACGTTGCCTTTTGTTGGTTCAATTTTAACTATTTCTCATGTTCAGAGCTGCTGTATTCTTCGGAAAAGTTCTAAGAGCCAAAGAGTTAGATGACTCGTGAGGAGATACTCACACATCTTCATTCTGTAGTGTCTCGGCGTTTTTCTTGAATGCAATAGTTTCTTGTGGAAAACTTGTTTCCAATACAGATAATATACAAATCCACGACATATGATCATTCCCTGGGGTAATCTAATGATTTAATATAGAGGGATTTAGTGGAAAACAAAGCTATCTCATCAAAGCAATTGGTGTTAAAGCAAGCAGCAAATTTCACAAACTAATTCTTTGGTTCTTCTTCTCCTAATGGTTCTTATCCGTTTTCTTCTTCACTCAATTTTCTACTGCCACGCCACTTTCCAGAGGGTGAGGCAGGGATTAAGACTTGATTTCATCTGAAGACATTTTCTAACTCTCAAAATTCATAGCAAAAAGTGCTGAATTTAAAATTGTCAAAAGTGATTGACTAGAAGTGGAGGATGGAGAGGAATTCCTGGAAGGAAGATGTTTAATGGAGTATATTGCATTCTGGGGCCCATAGTTAAAATGATCACTATTCCCATTTGTTGGGCACTTAATAGGAACTTTCCAGCTTGACCGAGTGGAGATAAATAAAATAAGCCTCTTCCATTAAGAAAGTTAGTTTATTATAGCCTTCTGCACTGTGAGTTGTCTTCTTTGCCAATGAGCAATGCCACCTAAAATATACATATGAAGGAAAATTGAAGAAGTAGGGTGAGTAAAGAGTCATTTCCAACAGCAGATCGCCTAGAAAAAGGCAATTTAATGAATGAACAAGCAAGTATTTTGGCAAGATTTCAAACATGATCTCAAAAATAAACACTTGAAATCTAAGGGTAGGAAATTGTGCCAGAGCTTAAATATTCTTCTCCCATATAAACCCACAAAAGTGAATCAATTGCATTTCCAATTATTTTAATAATTTGCATATTATCAAGAAGTGTCTTGCTTTATAGATGAGTTTCTTTTTTCTTACTAGAGTTAAATCTCACTTTTAAGTCCCTTGAAATTGTAATGTGATGAGTAGCTGACTATAGGGAGCAGGTGTCAAACAATATCTAAACGACATTCTCAACAAAATATTGAACCATCCCGTCACTTTTGTAAGGGAATAATTTGCTCCCCAAAAAATCCCATTCATCGTATACAGCCTCTGACATTTGTTTTTTAGGAATTATTTGCAGTTTATCTTCTGAGCTGGATCCTTTTATCAGCACAGCAGTTGAACTACAGTGCAAAAAAACGGTAATTGAGTATTTTATCAAATGCTTCTAAAAAAACGGACTTTGCAAGTCGTAAATGAAGATTAAAACCATTGCTTGCAGGGATGAACAAATTGGAATGATTTATTATCTGAAACATCAATATGTTACTGTTCAGAAATAAAATAGAAAGAAACAAACAACCCCAGCTCCCCTCCACATTAACACCCACCTCCCCACCTTAGTCCCAGAGATATGCACCCAAAGCACCCTTAGTTGTAGCCAAAACAGTGGAAGGAAGGTAAGTACGTTTCAATTATTTGTTCCAGTGAAACCAATAAAGAGAAAGACAGGAGGAAAAACCTCATAATAGGCCAGCTGCTGTGGAGGACTATGTAAGAAAAAGAGACAGTAATAAAAGAGTGGTGTCAAAGGAAAGCAACTATGTATGTGTACTTCAGTGCTCCTGATTACAGAAAGAAGGATTTAACATAATAAATGGGGCGATTAAAAAAGTGGATTTACTGCTTATGTTTAACACCTAAGTAGCCAATGCTTTTAAAAGTGGGCTTTATCTCACTTATCTAAAATAGCTTTAACAAATGATGTTAGAAGAATATGCATTGCAAGAATATTGTCTTAATTATTTTAATTTTAGGATGATTTTGATTAAATGCGGCATGTATGCCTATTCAGAGTGCAGCCATGAAGGAGATTACCAAGAAAATAATTTATAGGAAGTTGATGTGGTTTTTATCACATTTTATTAAATAATAAGTTTTTTTTAATAATTAAGTTGAGTAAAAGAAAAATCCCCTTTTTGGGGATGATTTAAACTACGAAAAGTGGTGTCATTACTTTGGAGATGCCATTGAATAAGAATGTTTAGTTTCTTTCAAGGATGCCAGCAGGATACCATTGTATTTGCTGTTCATTCTCTGTGTGAATCTAAGAGCTTACTACCCACAACTACTCACTAAGTACAAATCAAATGTGCTTGCATCAGGTAGAAACCAAGGCTGGGTACATTTTAAGGCATGTTTAAAACAATTAGGTACAGTTCTTTTGGTATGGATAAAAGGAGCTTTATTCTCTTCCATCATTGCCCCAAAACTTCCATCTTTTTTAGATCTTTTGGATACAAAATTAAAGAGACAATAGATTGTTACACAGCAAGAATATCATAATTTTATAAAGAAGTCATAAATGGTTGAATAATCTTTTAAAAAGCTAAAGAATCTGCTTCTCTTTTATATTTATGTCACATGAAAACAAAATGATTTTCTAAATATGATTTATATATAATATATGCTTAAAATATTTCTATGATTTAGATGTTGGAAGGAACTTTAAAAACTGGATTCATCTAGATAGATGCACATAGATTTGAGTAAAACTAGCAAATTTATAGAAAAAAAGAAAATATAAAATCAGATGTGTTAAATGAGCAAATGGTAAAAAAGAGAGAGAGAGAAACCAAGAGAGACTTTTAACCATACAGAACAGACTGATGTTTACCAGAGGCAGAGGGTAGGAGGATGGGTGAGGTAGGGGATGGGGATTTGGGAGTGCATGTGTGATAAGCACTAGGTGCTATATGGAATTGCTGAATCACTGTATGGGATATCTGAACCTTGGTGTCCTTTTTATAGCTGATGGCACTATGCTATATAGACTTGTACCTAACTGTGATGGCCAGTTAATTGGTTTCTTTTGGGCTAGAGAAAAAGATTCCCCAAGTTCTCAGCTTTCTGTGGGAAGTATCCTTTATCATGATTTTTGCTGAAATACAGTCTTGGGATAGGGTAACAAGAGGGATGTAAACAATCTTTAGTCATAAAGGTTCATGAGGATTTGAGCAGGGGTGGGTAATCTCCATGGCCATTAGGTTCAAAGCCATCTTAGAAGTTTTACTATATACAGTGGAATATTACTCAGCCATAAAAATGAAGTATTGCCATTTGCAATGACATGGATGGAGCTAGAGAGTATTAGGCTAAGTGAAATAAGCCAGTCAGAGAAAAACAGACACCATATGGTTTCACTCATATGTGGAATTTAAGAAACAAAGCAAATGAACAAAAGGGGAAAAAATAGGGAGGAAAACCAAGAAACAGACTCTTAACTATGGAGAACAAACTGTTACCAGAGGGGAGGTGAGTGATAGGTTAAATATGTGATGGGAGATTAAAGAGTACATTATTGAGATGAGCATCAAGTGTTGTATGAAAGTGTCGAATCACTATATCATGCACCTGAAACTAATATTACACTGTATGTTAACTAACTGAAATTTAAATAAAAACTTAAATAAATGGGGGTGCCTGGATCGCTCAACCGGTTAAGCTTCCTACTCTTGATTTTGGCTTGGGTCATGGTCTCACTGTTCATGAGTTCAAGTCCCATATCAAGCTCTGCGCTGTCAGCAAGGAGCTTCTTGGGATTCTCTCTCTCTCTCTCTCTCTCTCTCTCTCTCTCTGTCCCTCCCCGACTTTTTCTCTCTTTCTCAAAAATTAATCAGTAAACTTTAAAAAGCCTTTAAAAATTAAAAATATAGTTTTAAGTATGAAAATAAAGAAATATTTAAATTATAAAACATTTTCTTGTATAAGCTCAGCACTGAAATATACAGAAGAGCAGTGCATTTTGGAGAGAGAGTGTAGCAGTTCCTTCTATTTACATGTTTCAATAGAAGCAATTCCTTTTGCAAATGAATGCAAATTGGCAATACTACTGCGGGATGGATGAGTGGTAAAACAGATTCTCCCAGTTTTCCTAGACTGTAGGATCTCCTTCTCTTAAGGAAACATTTATATTTACATCCAATAATGCATATTGTATTAACTTTATAAATGACTAGTTTCACCCTTTGGTGAAACTTGATTTTAAAAGACTTGTTATCACTTTTTTTTTTCCCTTTTTCAGTTGCTGATTGATTTTCATAGAGCAAAGGCAAAAGGTGAAGGTAATCAAAAACAGAAAACATTAATTAATTTTTTCTTTAGTAATTAGAGTCTTTAAAAAATTCACTGTTGAAACAGAATTCCAGTAACATTACTGTTTTGTCTTTTTAAAAAGTACTATCTGAGTAAAGGTAATATGATGGTCACACTGTCTTTGAATCAACATTTTAAATGGTGATTCAGTACATTTGTTCATACTATAAAATGAAGGAATAAACACAATAAACAGTTAAACCATTAATCATGCATCCCTATTTCTTCAGTTAGCACATTTCTAAGAGTCACTGCTATTCTAGCGACTTTTCATCTTATCAAAGAAGTGGTGTCTATTATACGGTAGTCCATAGATGCTGAGAACAGAAGGAAAAGAGGAGGCATTTCCCTATCTTAAAGTGGAACTTTGGTAGAGGGGAGATTTCCTAAGTTTGAACGTGAACTTGGACATGTTACTTAACTTCTCTCTGCCTCCTACCTCATGAGATTATAAACTATTATCCATGTAAAAGTACATAAAACATGTACCTGACCCACAATAGGTGCCATATAATGATCAGTTACCAATAATATTTGTCAATTATATAAACACATATCTATAAAATGTTTTATGGAATATTGAGCTAACTTTTATTTTTTTGTCTTTGATATTCATCTTCTAGAGATGAAAAAATAGTAGCCTGAAATAATAAAGATGTATCTCAGACTATTTTCTAAATTATATTTTCTAAATGTTTGAGGCCAAATTTATCTCTTTCAATTGTTTAATTATCTTTATATCGAGAAATGATCATGAGTTTACACAAATGATTAGCCTCAATGTTGATGTGTAATTTTTGAAAAGAATATATCACCGATTACTGTGGATGAATTCTTCTGTACACATATACTGGATATTCAGTATCTAAATGTTTGAGAATATTATAGTAAGTGTGCTAGAAAATAAATTGAGGTAAGTGAGCACAACCTTATGCATTAGAACTTCTGCTGCTATTGAGACGTGTGTCCATATAGAGATCTGCAAAGATAACAATCTATTTATTTAAAAATAAATAAGCATCTGAAGACTGTCTTGACTGGCCTCTGAAATTTTTAAATCTGAAAATTTCAAAAGCTATTAATTTTTTGAAAATCTTTTCTTTAGTTTCTTGAAAATCAGTACCTGAGATGAAGACTAATGATTGAATGCCTTCTCAAAGATGAATTAATATGTTTCTTCATGTCTCCAATATTGTGTGTCACTGGTTTATTCACTTAATCATTTTAGGCCTCAGCTACCTCAGCTGCAAATGTGGTCAGAATCAGTGGTTTTAATGTTCATAATGTTCACAATTCTCATATTATCAGTACTGTAAGAAAGCTATCACAGTAGTGTGCCAACATAATTATTCATATTCATTATCTGAATGTTTAAAAAGCATTTCTAGTTTAGTGTGTTAAGTACCTCCTTCCATTTTCTGGCACTAAATGTTATAGTTCAATTCATTATAGATCTAAATCTTACCATACTTTGGCCTCATGGTTAATATAGGTAAATCAAGTGCTCATTACATGAATGTTATTGACTTCACTCTGCCGGGTTAAATTCTGGCACCCAGTATGTACTCTTTTTTCATTTCTATGTGTTTGTAGTTGAGAGAACACTGGCAGATGAGAACAATTGGCAGGGTAAAAGAATTACTAGATATCATAAGGAATGTTTTTGTTTTTTTTTTCCAAAGGAAGTAATGATTTCAGCTCTGTGAATGAAAAGAGCCTGGTTAAGTTCATTTTATCATGTACCAAAGGACCATCATGTATCAAAAGACCATAGACTTACTTCATTGTTTATTCATGTAATGGAAATATAATAATCTCAAATTTCTTTTTCCTTGAGAAAAGCCAGTGTGCAAGTTAAAAGTAATCATAGTAAATAGTAACTAACATTTAGTGAACACTCTTTATGTGACAAGAATTCTTCTGAGTGCTTTATATATATTGGCTCACTTAATCTTCACAAAAACCTTTGAGTAGGGATAAATCCATTATCCCTAAAGCAACTTGACCAATGTCACATGGGAAGTAAAAGGTGAAGCTTATTTGAGGATTTAATATCATGCTAGTGGTAAACAGTACTCTTTAGTGACTGCTATTACTAGGTGCAACGTTACTTACCTGAGCCAAATATAGACTAATAGAGATAATTTTCTAAAGACTAAGGTTACAAAACGAGATGATTCCTCAAAATTAATATGTAAGCTTCATCTAGGATGGTATTTGGAGGCGCGGTGAGGCTGCCCTATAGATTTCTGTTGTACACTCTACACTCTACTGCTTCTGTCTTCGGAAAAGTGTAAATGTTGGTGAGAGCTCTTTTTGGTTTATCACCATATTTGGGTTGAAGTTTTAGCAGCTAAATTCTACATACAACATAAAGGGACAATTTGCTGCCATGTATATTAGTGTCTCCAGAAGTATTCTGCCAATTCTTTAAAAAGTTCAAGCTGTTGACAATACAAATAATCAAATCCCATAATTCAAAGAATATACTGATGTCCTATAAGGGCAAGGAGAAAATTTTCTGCCTTCAACAATTGACTGGGTGCATTATTATTATTATTATTATTATTATTAATGTTTATTTTTGAGAGAGACAGAGCACAAGAAGGGGAGGGGCAGAGAGAGAGGGAGACATAGAATCCAAAGCAGCTCCAGGCTCTGAGTTGTCAGCACAGAACCCGACAAGGGGCTCGAACTCACAAACCGTGAGATCATGACCTGAACCAAAGTCGGACATTTAACCGACTGAGCCACCCAGGTGCCCCACATTATTATTTTTAACCCCTATCCACAGGACCTGGTATTTTCTTTTACCAAAGGTAGGACTGAAACCTAGAAGTATATTACCATGGAACAAAATTTATGTAGAAATGACATGTTAGGCACCAACCTGCGGAACTAGAGTAGAATGAATGACCTGAAATTACAGAATTTACCTTTGCTCTCTAATGGAGTTGTTTGAGATTTGTAATTTTGTATTAAAAATTACACTGAGACATTAGGACTTTGCTACATGATTTTATACATGCACTATTATTGTCTATAAGGTTTCATTTTTTTTAAATTTTTTTTAACATTTATTTATTTTTGAGAGACATAGAGACAGAGTATGAGCAGGGGAAGGGCAGAGAGAGAGGGAGACACAGAATCTGAAGAAGCAGGCTCCAGGCTCTGAGCCATCAGCACAGAGCCCGACGCGGGGCTCGAACTCACAGACCGCGAGATCATGACCTGAACCGACGTCCGCCGCTTAACCGACTGAGCCACCCAGGCGCCCCTATAAGGTTTCATTCTTAAAGCTAATGGGGGTTGCTGATTATGAATGTAAGGCGTTTCAGAAAAGTGAATAGGAATCAATTCTCTACCCACTCCTCAAAATGGGAAAAAAAAAACAAGATGACATCCATCTGTTAATTATATTTTTTCTAAAGAGTTTACCAACATTTACATCTAATTTCTAATTTATATTCAGAAGATTTGGGTTGGGAGTGAGGAAGCATGCAGATTGCAGAAATTTGTGTTTCCACATGGGTCTATTTTGGTCAGTACAAAGTTGAGCAACTTGTTGAGATTTTTAAGGATTTTTAAATTTTAATTCCAATATAGTTAACATACAGGATTATATTAGTTTCAGGTGTGAAATATAGAGACTCAACAATTCAGTACATCACCCAGTGCTCATCATGACAAGTGCACTATGTAATCTCCATCACCTATTTAACCTATTCCCCTACCCACCTCCCCTCTGGTAACCATTGGTTTATTATCTATAGTTTAGAGTCTGTTTTTTGGTTTCTCTCTCTCTTTTTCTCTTTGCTCATTTGTTTTGTCTCTTAAAGTCCACATATGAGGGAAATCATATAGTTAAAAGTAGAACTACCCTATGATCCAGTAATTGCACTATTGGGTATTTATCCAAAAAATACAAAAGCAGTAATTCAAAGGGATATATGCACACTTACGTTTATCGAAGCATTATTTACAACAGCCAAAATATGGAAGCAGCCGTGTCCATCAACTTATGAATGAAGAAAGATGTGATATATGTGTATATAAATATATATGGAATATTACTCAACCATAATAGTTTGGCTATGTTGATAATGTTGCTATAAACATTGGGGTGCGTGTACCCTGTTCAAATTTGTATTTTTGTATCTTTTGTGTAAATATCTAATAGTGCAATTACTGAATCATAGGGAAATTCTGTTTTTAGTTTTTTAAGGAACCTCCATACTGTTCTCCAGAGTGGCTGCAACAGTTTGAGTTCCCACCAGCAGTGCAATGAGCTCCACTTTCTCTGTATACTCATCAACACCTGTTGTTTAGTGTGTTGTTAATTTTAGCCATTCTGACAGGTGTGAGGTGGTATCTCAATATGGTTTTGATTTGTATTTCCCTAATGATGAATGATATTGGCCATCTTTTCGTGTGTCTGTTAGCCACCTGGATGTCTTCTTTGAAAAAATGTCTATTCATGTTTTTGCCCATTTCTTCACTGGGTTTTGTTTTCGTTTTTGTTTTGTTTCCCTTGTCTTAAGCAACATGTCTAAAAAGAAGCTGCTCTGGCTGAGATAAAAGAGATTATTGCCTGTGTTCTCCTTTACAATTTGATGGTTTCCTGTCTTAAATTTAGGTATTTCATCCATTTTGAATTTTCTTTTTTGTGCATGGTGTAAGAAAGTGGTCCTGTTTCATTCTTCTGCTTGTCGCTGTCAAATTTTCCCAACACTATTTGTTGAAGAGACTGTTTTGTTTTTTCCATAGGATATTCTTTCCTGATTTTTCAAAGAAGAATGGACCATATAGTTGTGGGTCTATTTCTGTTTTTGTGTCAGTAGCATGCGGTTTTCATGACTAGAGCTTTGGAATATAGCTTGAAATACAGAACCATGATGACTCCAGCTTTATTTTTATTTTTCAGGAATCCTTTGGCTGCTTTGTGGTTCCATTCCAATTTTAGAGTTGTTCGAGTTAGCTCTGCGAGAATGTTGGTGGTATTTTGATAGTAATTTCATTAAACGTGTAGGTTGCTTTGGGTAATGTAGACATTTTACCAATGTGTGTTCTTACAATCCATGAGCATGGAATGCTTTTCCATTTCCTTGTATTCTCTTTGGTTTCTTTCATAAGTTTTTCTATAGTTTTCAGAGTAAAGATCTTTTACCTCGTTAGTTAGGTTTCTTCCTCAGTATCTTATTATTTTTGGTGCAATTGTAAATGGAATCAATTCTTGATTTCTTTTTTGGCTGCTTCATTATTGGTATATAGAAATGCAACAGATTTAAGCACATTAATTTTATATCCTGTGACTTTGCTGAATTCATGTATTAGTTCTAGCAATTTTTTGATGGAGTCTTTCGGGTTTTCTACGTAGAGTGTCATGTCATCTGCAAATAATGAAAGTTCTTCCTTGGTATATTGTTCGCCCTTTATTTCCTCTTATTACATGATTGCTGAGGATAAGATTTCCAGCACTATATTCAACAATAGTGGTGAGAGTGGGTATCCTTGTCTAGTTCCAGAACACAGGGGAAAGGCTCTCAGTTTTTCCCCATTGAGGATAATATTAGCAGTGGGTCTTTTGTATATGGCCTTTATGATGTTGAGTTATGTCCCCTCTATTCCTATTTTCTTGAGGGTTTTTATGATGAATGGATGCTTTATTTTGTCAAGTGCTTTTTTCTATATTTATTGACAGGATCACATGGTCCTTATCCTTTCTTTTACTAATGTGGTGTACTATGTTGACTGATTTGCGAATATCGAACCAGCCCTGTAGCCCAAGAATAAATTCCACTTGATCATGGTGAATAATTCTTTTATTGCATTGTTGAATTCAATTTGTTAGTACCGTGTTGAGAATTTTTCATCCATGTTTATCAAGGATATTGGCCTGTATTTCTCCTTTATAGTTGGGTCCTGGTCTGGTTTTTGAATCGGGGTAAGGCTGGCTTCGTAGAATGAGTTTGGAAGTTTTCCTTCAATTTGTACTTTTTGGAACAGTCTGAGAAGAATAAATATTAACTCTTATTTAAATGTCTGATAGAATTTCCCCTGGGAAGCCATCTGACCCTGGACTCTTGTTTGGAGATTTTTGATAACTGATTCAATTTATTTTGCTTATTATGGGACTGTTCAAATTTTCTATATTTTTCTGTTTCAGCTTTGGCAGTGTGTGAGTTCCTAGGAATTTGTCCATTTCTTCCAGATCATCCAATTTGTTGGCATAGTTTTTCATAATATTCTCTTATAATATTAGTATTGCTGTGGTGTTTGTAGTAATCTTTCGTGTTTCATTCATGATTTCGTCTGTTTTTTTTTTTTTTTTGTCTTTTCTTTTTGATAAGACTGGGTAGGGGTTTATCAATTTTGTTTAGTTTTTCAAAGAACAAGCTCTTAGTTTCATTGATCTGCTCTATTGTTTTCGTTTTTGTTTCTTGTTTGTTTGTTTTTTTTTCTATATCATTTATTTCTGCTCTCATCTTTATTATTTCCCTCTTCTGATGGCTTTAGGCTTTACTTGCTACTCCTTTATTTATTAGCTCCTTTAGGTGTAAGGTCAGATTGTGTATTTGGGAACTTTCTTACTTCTTGAGATAGGCCTAACTTGCAATATGCTTTCCTCTTAGGAGCGCCATTGCTGTATCCCAAAAGGTTTGGACTGTCATTTTCATTTTCATTTGCTTCCATCTATTTTTTTATTTCCTGGTTAACCCATTCATTCTTTAGTAAGATGATATTTAACCACTGTATATATGTGTGGTCTTTCCAAATTTTTTTCTTGTGTTTGATTTCAAGTTTCATAGTTTTGTGATCTGAAAATATGCATGGTATCATCTCTATTATTTTGTACCTGTTGAGGGCTGATTTGTGACCCGGTATGTGATTCATTGGAGAATGTTCCATGTGCACTCAAGAAGAATGTGCATTCTGTTGTTTTAGGATGGAATGTTCTGAATTTATCTGTTAAGTCCATCTGGTCCAGTATGTCATTCAAAGCGGTTGTTTCCTTGTTGAGCCTCTACTTAGATGACCTGTCCATTCCCGTAAGTGGGGTATTAAATCCCGTACTATTGTGGTATTATTATCAATGAGTTTATTTATGTTTGTTATTAATTGATTTATATATTTGAGTGCTTTCAAGTTGGGGGCATAAAGTTTTAAAATTTCTAGATCTTCCTAATGGCTAGATCCCTTAATTATGATATAATGCTCTTCATAATCTCTTGTCACAGTATTTGAAAATCTAGTTTGTCTGATATAAATATGGCTACTCTGGCTTACTTTTGACCTCCATTAGCATGATAGTTTGTTCTCCATACCCTCACTTTCAATCTGCAGGTGTCTTTAGATCTAAAATAAGTCTCTTGTAGGCAGCATATGGATGGATCTTTTTTTTTTTCCCTTATATGCTCTGATACCCTTTGTCTTTTGATTGGAGCACTTAGTCCATTTAGTGATTATTGAAAGATATGAATTTAGTGCCATTGATTGCCTGTAGAGTTGGTGTTTCTGGTGATGTTTTCTGGTCTTCCTAATATTTGTTGCTTTGTTGTTGTTTTTTTCCCACACAAAAAGTTCCTCTTAAAATTTCTTGAAGGGGGGCACCTGGGTGGCTCAGTCAGTTAAGCGTCCGACTTCGGCTCAGGTCATGATCTCACAGTTTTTGGGCTCGAGCCCCGCGTCAGGCTCTGCGCAGACAGCTCAGAGCCTGGAGCCTGCTTCAGATTCTGTCTCCCTCTCTCTCTGCTCCTCCTCTACTCATGATCTGTCTCTCAAAAATTAAATAAACATTAAAAAATTAAAAAAAGTTCTCGAAGGACTGGTTTATTGCCATGAACTCCTTTAGTTTTTTTTTTTTTTTTTTTTTTTTTTATGGGAAACTCTATCTCTCCTTCTATTCTTAATGATAGTCTTTCTGGATAAAAATTCTGGCTGCATATTTTCCCCATTCAGCACGTTGAATGTTTCTTGGCACTCTATTCTGGGCTGCCAAGTTTTCAGTGGCCAGATATCCTATTAACCTTCTGTTTCTACCCTTTTACCTTAAGGACATTTTTTCCCTAGCTGCCTTTAGAATTATCTCTTTATCTTTATATTTTCAAGTTTCACTATATGTTGTGGTGTTGACCTGTTGCTTTATTTTATTTTATTTTATTTTGTTTTTGTATTTTTTTTTTTTTGAGGTAGGTTCTCTGTGCCTGTTTCCTTCCCCAGATTAGGGAAATTCTCAACTACAATTTATTCAAATAAACCTTCTGCCTCTTTTTCCTATTTTTCTTCTTCCAGGGCCCCTATGATACAGATATTGTTTCATTTTCATTTTATAAAATCACTAAGTTGTCTAATTATCCGCTCATGATCTAAAAGTTTCCTTTCCCTCTTCTTTCCAGCTTCATTAGTTTCCAAAATTTTATCTTCTGTATCACCTATTCTCTCATCTGCTTCTTTAGTCTTCATGGTGACTGTATCTCAGAGCATTTTATCATTTCAGCCTAACTAGTTTTTGTCTTTGATCTCTGCAGCAAGGGCTTCTCTGGTGTCTTCTATGCTTTTTCCAAGCCCAACTAGTAGTCTTGTGACTGTTGTTCTATATTCATGTTCAGATATATTGCTTATATCTGTTTTGAGTGAGTCTCTGGCTGTGATTTCTTCTTGACCTTTCTTTTGTGGAGTATTCCTCCATCTAGTAATATCAGCTACGTTTCTGTCTTTTGGATGTTTTGATTTTTAAATGTTTATTTATTTTTGAGAGTGAGAGAGAGTGACAGTGTGATAATGGGAGGGGCAGAGAGAAATAGAGGCACAGAATCTGAAGGAGGCTTTAGGCTGTCAGCACAGAGTTCGATGTGGGGCTCAAACTCATGAACTGCAAGATCATGACCTAAGCCAAAGTTGGACACTTAACCAACTGAGCCACCCACATGCCTAATCTGTTACATGTTTTGAATACTTGTTATGTTTCCTGCACCTGAGAGTACTGGTATATTAAAAATGGGTTTACACTGTCCGGGGCCTGGCACTTCAGGATATGTTTCTGGGTTATGCTGTGTGCACTCTGCTGTTGCATTTTGGCTGCTGTTTCCCACTGGTCAGTCCTGTGAAGAACTCCTTTTTGCTTGCAGTGGTGGAGTGTTTGGACATTTGACTAGGTGTGCTTTGATTTTTTTTGCTAAAATATACCTGGGAAAAGGTGGGGGACATGATTCCAAAAAAAGAGAAGAAAGGAACAAAAAAAAAGGCAAAAGAAAAAAATAAATAAAAGAAAAAAAAAGAAAACAGATCCTCCCAAAAAGAGAAAAGTGAAAAAAAAAAAAAAAACAAACAAGGAACTATAAGCCTGATTACAAAAGAAAAAAAGAGGAGAAAGAAAAAAAAGAGTAAACCTAGTCTTATTTCCATTGGAATTGCAGGTGTCTTTTTGAAGCACTTTCTTTATAGTACACTTTGTGCATGTGTGGTGCTGCCTATGCTGTCTTCTGGAGAGTCGGGCCCATTGCATTGGTCTAGAGTCAGGCTTGCCCCAGTAAATAAACAGTTGCCAGGCACTGGAGGGGGGAAGGTTTGTATAAGTGGTCCCTCCTCCACTGGGGTCAACTGTGTGGCTCTCTGAAGTTCCACCATGTTGGTGTTGGGAGGGGAAATGGTGCCACCCCAATCTCTTGTCCCTCGACAAAGGATCTCACACCCCTCGCTGTTTAGGCAGCTCTCACAGAATAGCAAGGACAGTCAGGTTGCCCTGCTCCACAGCTCTCCTCGTTTTTGATTTGGTATGCAGCTGGTACCAAAACTCAAAATCTTTAAGGAACTGGCACAGAACAGACCCATCCCCATTCTCTGGAGTAGAGCCTCTCCGCTCTGTATCTAATGTCTTTTGTACCAGAAAAACAGTCCCATGCCTATGTGGTCTTCAGAATTTATGGTGTAGCATCACTAAAAGCAGCAAAAATGTTATATGTCCTCTAAGTGCACCTCTGCTCTGCCAATGAAAGGCCTTTTTCTGGTGCCTACAGAATCTTTTGTCCTTGGAGAGGCAATATACCCTTTTCCAAAAGTACTTTAGGAAGGGGATGTGCTCTCCCGGTGTGCCCAGAGATCCCTACACACACTATGCACTACACGGCCAGCACCCTTCTCTCCAGGAGCATTTGGAGCTCCACTCCTGAGAAGTTCACACACTTCCAAAACCTCAGAGTTTGACCTTCACAGACTATGGTGCAAAAACAAACAAACAAACAAACAAACAAACAAACAAACACACCAAAACCAAAAACAGAACCAAAAAACAAATCTGGACACTCTGAACCTCTCTCTCCCCATCCGAGGTCCAGAGAGGTTTTTCTCTTGTGGGAACCTGACACTGCACTCTCTCAACCTCTCTTTCTCTGCTTTTTGTCCCTCCAAGGAAAGAGTTCCCTCCCTTCCAGGGCACTGCCATTTTTCTCTCTTGCAATTCACTTCCATGTACTTTGCACCTACCATGCTGTCTCCCTTCAACAGTGGATCCTACTGCCAGCCCGCAGATCAATTTCCTGGTTGTTCCAAGTGCTATAGAGCTATCTATGTTTGAGGGACAAGAAAAAATCAGGGTTTCCCTACTACTCTGCCTCTTAACTCCTCCCACAAAATATTATTTTAAATACTAATGCCATTGTTTCTACCCAGACACTAAATATAGGAAAGAAACAACACATAGATTTCTGAGACTATAGCAGGGGGCTCTGATAATGAAACAAGTTGGAAAGAAAATTGAGACAATGATCATTAGGTATATTTCTCCATATACATACTTGTGAATAGCTTACTATATATAAGAATTATGAGTTCAGTGTAATTTGCCAGCATCTCTAGAAATCATTTGGATTGGGAAAAAATGGGTAGCTAGAGGTAGGATTAGTTTCATGTTGGATTTTTCTATAAATTTTTAAGGTTAATTCCTCAGTAGTTATTGATTTTGATGCTTCAGAACTATAAGCAGGTAATCAAATCCTTTCACTCTATACCCTTTCACGTTTTAGCAGTTTTTATTCCAAATCATTGATTATCGCTATTGCCAAATGTATTTTTATATTCAGATAATGAGAAGACAGGGTGTAGACTCAATAGTATTTGAAATATATTTTTACATTTGTTTTTTTTTAGTTGAAAAAATGCTTTTATTTTTATTTATTTTTTAAAAGTTTTATTGTCAAATTGGTTTCCATACAATACCCAGTGCTCATCTCAACCCATGCCCTGCTCAGTGCCCATCACCCACTCTTCCTCCCCATTTGATTTGATAGCATGCTGATTTCATCTGTTTCACTTTTAACATGCAAATGGATACAGATATTCTTTTTGCATGTTTATGGATTCCCAAAAGAGGGAGATAACTCCTCTTAAAAAAAGAATCAAAATAAATAAAATTAATGTTTAGACATATTTCTGTAAAAACTTCCATTTGAATCAATCAATCAATAGCAATTTCTTGGTTGTCTACTCTGCATCTACTCTATAATAGATATTGTAAGAAAAATTTATAAGAAATGTAAGATGTTTTGGCACTCACAGAATTTATTGTGTCTTGCATCAAGACATACAAAAAAGCGTATGTGACAACTATACAGCAAGTAAGTGCAAAAATTTATATTGTGGAGAACAAGCAATATAGGAGGTCAGAGGAGAGATTGATATGAAATAGTTCCATCAAGGGCCTTCAAGCTCTTGAGGCTCTGAGTTTGTTTATGCCATTCTTTCAGCTTTATAGTTCGTCTTGTCAATTTTTCCTTCCCCACTCCCTACTCAAATTTCTACTTGCAGTATTTTAAGACTAATTCAAATGCCACACTTTTCATGAGTCCTCACGGTTAGGTTTGATTTTTCTTTTTTTTTGTGCACAAAATATCATAACACAATATTTCTATTATTTTATTTGCTTCTGTGCCTCTCATGATGCTTTGCTCATAATAAAAATGTCAATATATATTTATTCAATGTATTTGACAATGGAATTGTTATTACAAATGGGAATTGTATAGAAGCTGAGCCATGAGAGATGAGTAGGAATTGGATAGGCAGAGAAAAGTAAGGAACACAACACTAGGGGTATAAATGATTTTGACAATTTAGAAGGAGCACAAAGAGTGCCTTTAAAAATATACACTTTGATTTGAGTATAATTTGTAAACTTTAAATCTATGCCCCAGAACTAGTGGATTTTAGTGCAAGTACTAAAATATGTTACCTTAAATTTTATCATGCCTTTATTAAAATAGTTGTATAAGAAGGTGTGGTATATATTTCCAACTATTCTTAAAATAATGCCTACTATGTTAAATATATTGTTTTAAAAGAAGAAAAAATTTTGAGAAAGACATTTAAAATGTGACAAAATTTATCTTGCATTCAGAGAGAACTGAAGAATAAACTATAACAAGTTATTAGATTTATTGTAGAGGTCACTATGAAAGTAGATAGAGATTAGAGATAGAATAACAACCAAAATATAAAAAATGAGGAAAACAGCATTGTGTGAGCACTACCAAGATAGTTTGGATTAGGATAGATTGAACACCTAATTGAAGGGGCTTGGAGAGATCATTAGCTTTTTCTGATTTGTAGTGAAAATGACAGGAACCAGTACCATTGAAGAGCAACTAGATTTCAATTGCTATTGAGTTGACTTGTGTGGATCAATTCAGAACTCAACTCAAGTAAGCTAGTCCACATTATAGAAAAGCCCTTGTAAGGATTTATTTAATGGTTCCATATCATAAGATTGGTTGAAAATTTTTGAATAAACAAAACCTTTCACTAACATCGTACATACTGCCGTACTCTCGATGTGGCAATGTGTCTTTTATCAATACATCAACAAATGTGTGGCTCTTTTGGTTTAGTGCATTTGTTGACTATATTACAATCATTTTATGGAGGGAGAAGACTAAAGGTTTTTAATCCTGACAGGACTACAAATGAGAACCCTAAGTGGCTTTCTCC
Source organism: Paguma larvata (assembly GCA_030068075.1). NCBI lineage: Eukaryota > Metazoa > Chordata > Mammalia > Carnivora > Viverridae > Paguma > Paguma larvata. The sequence continues at coordinate 67,047,699 of CM057830.1, forward strand.
CTCTGTAACAAAGATCACATCCAAATGGGGGACATGCAAATAACTCTAGGCCACTCAACAGATACACCGATTCTTTGGAATAGAGAGGTTTTTATTGTTTTATTTTTTTTAAATTAATTAATATATTTTGAGAGAGTAAGAGTGTGTGTGTGGGCAGGGGAGGGGCAGAGAGAGAGGGAAAGAGAGAGAATCTTAAGCAGGCTCCACGTTGTTATCATGGAGCCTGATGTGGGGCTTAATCCCATGACTGTGAGATTCCACCAGAGCTGATGTCAAGACACAGATGCTTAACCTAGTGAGCCATGCAGGCACTCTGAAAGGTTTTTATTTTTTATTTTTTTTAGTTTTTAAACCTATGTATTTATGTCTCTGTTACCATTCATAGACCTTTTCATAGTGCCCCAGTTATCTGTATGTGTATTTCATTTTAGGAAAATGAAACTGTAGAAATAAAATGCTATGTATTTTTACATAGTATATAGATATGTTTTTTTTTCAAGAAGATCTAACTTGATGTTTACTTTCAATTAGCTCTGTACATTAATTTCCTATTTGTTTGTAAAAGAATGAGTGTTTTCTTCTTTCTTTTCTGAAATCTACTTTATATGAATAGGATGCCCAACGAATTCTCCTAGGATTTCCATTACTTACTGGGTGTTACCTACATTTTAATTTATTCTTTGTGGACACTATTTAGCATGCTTAAATTTTTGTGTAGTAACTAATGTCTCAGTCAGTGTCCTGAAAGAATATACATATTTCTATTGGTCCCTAATGAGAATGCAAACTATGCCCAATAGGGAAAAAAGTCTCCAAAACAAATATTCCAGATATAAATATTCAGATAAAATGGAGTACTACCAAAAGGACTTTTAGCGTATCACCATTTAGATTTTCTCCAAATTAAAAACAGAAGCATGTTTTTGGTATATATTTAGTCAATAAGGGATACAATGATTTATTTTTAAAATTTTTAACGTTTATTTATTTTTGAGAGACATAGAGACAGAGCGTGAGCAGAAGGGCAGAGGGAGAGAGGGAGACACAGAATCCGTAGCAGGCTCCAGGCTCCGAGCTGGCAGCACAGAGCCCAATGCGGGGCTTGAACTCACACACCACGAGATCATAACCTGAGCTGAAGTCAGCCGCCTAACCGACTGAGCCACGCAGGCGCCCCAGATACAATGATTTTTGAGATGTCTATAGTATTATGGTACTGTGGTAAATAAAATAAAATTAGTTCACTTGAAAACAAGTCAGGCTCTTGATATCAGTAACCTTTGGGAAAATTAGAAATATTTAGCATTTCCAAATTTTACGAATCTGGTCTAATGGAGTTCCAACAAGATTCAGATTTAAGGGTAACCCAGTGGATAATAGGAATAACATGTTTATTGCTTTCAGAATTGATTTTAATGTTCAGAATACTTTCTTTTGATCTTTACAGAATGTGTATTTTAGATCTAAGTATCCTATTTGGTATTTTTATATTTTTCCTTTAGGGAACATTATTTGTGTGCATCCTGAACTAGAAGTTTCAAGGTCAGCATTACTTTCACAGTTGTAAAGTCCCAACAGAAAGATAAACATATATTGACTGAGGCTGAAGTTCCAGTTATTTCAGTTGCTGAAGGTCAACAGCCCCTTAGAGGTACTCTACAACCTTTAAATGTCTATAGGTTAAATTACTGATGAATTACTGCACTTTTCAAAATGGAGGAAGCCTGCATTATACTGGGAAGAAACTGATATATTGTGTCTTTGCCTGATATAATTTTGAACAAGATGCAAAGCAATTTCAATCCAGCCCCAGTTTCAAAACTTTATGGAAATGATTATAAAACTGACCACTTAAGTTGAATGTACTGGACAAAAAAAAAAAAGATTTAGGGGTACCCTTTCTTTTGCAAACCTGAGTTGTAACATTTTCTTTTTTTTTTTTTTAATAGTTTATTGTCAAATTGGTTTCTATACAACACCCAGTGCTCAATCCAACGAGCGCCCTCCTCTGTGCCCACCACCCACTCTCCCTCCTCCCACATCCATCTCTCCCCCCTCCCACATCCATCTCTCCCCTCAGTTCTTTCTTATTCTTTGAGAGTCTCTCACTGAGTTGTAACATTTTCTTAGGATCAATTTAAAATGAGCTAACACTTTAAATTCTCAGTCATGTTAACATTTTAAACTATGTTGGTACTGAAAGCATATAGTATTGAAAAGGCTGGAGGTGTTGGGGGAAGAATTAATGAAAAGTATAAAGAACATCATCAAAGAAGATAAATGTAAAAATCATCTTCAATGAATAGAAATGATTTGAGGCTTGAGGTAATCATGTAATAGAGTATTGAAAGCAGCACACTGTGTCATAGTAAAACTAAATGAGACACTTGACTTTGCACATATCTAGTGGCATATTTTAGACAATGTGATCCCTAAGGGTCAGGATTGAGAAAAGTAAACAGGTAAAGAAGAATGCATTGCAGTTGCTGAATTTTTTCCCTCTCATTTATACATAATGAAGTAATATACCACAAAGGGTTTATATAACAAACATTATTTTGTAACTTAAAGCTTCTTTGTAGTTCAGTACAATTTCTATTACAAAAAGTTTTGATTTTTTGTATCATAATATACATATACATAGATATAAAAATATACATAATACATAATATACATATACATTTATATCAAAACATACATACTTTGGATGTATATTTATATCACAACAATGTTTTGATATTGTCCTTTCCAAAATACTGACTTAAATTTTTATTATAGTTTGGCACTACTTTAGAATCATTTAATTACTCAGCCACAAAAAAGAATAAAATCATGGCATTTGCAACAACATGGATAGATCTAGAGTATATAATACTAAGTGAAATAAACCAAAGACAGATATCATATGATTTCACTCATATATGGAATTTAAGAAACAAATCAAACAAAGAAAAAAAACAGAAACAAAAAAGACTTTTAAATATAGAGAACAAACTGGTGGTTGTCAGAGAGGAAATGGGTGAGGGTATGGGTGAAATAGGCAAAGGGGTTAAGAGTACACTTATTGTCATAAGCAATGAGTAATGTATGAGATTCTTGAATTACTATATTGTACATCTGAAACTAATACAACACTGTATGTTAATTATACTTGAATTAAAAAAATAAATAAATAGTAAAGTAAATTAATGCAAAAAAACTTTAGATGGAATAATAATTTAAAATAACTTTTTAACAAAAATTATTTGTTTTCTATTGTTAAGAGACCAACTGAGGGTTGATGGAGGCGGGTGGGTGGGAGATGGGCTAGATAGGTAAGGGTGTTAAGGATATCACTTGTTATGATGAGCACTGGGTGTTGTGTGTAAGTGATGAATCACTGAATTCTACTTTTGAAACCAATATTGCACTGTATATTAACTAAAATTTAAATTTAAAAGTCTAAAAAATTATTTGTGAAAGTTATATGTGAAATATCTTACTACATGACATATTTGATATAATTTTTTACAAATGTAAGAACTCAATTATATGAGTCAAATTTAATAGTACGTCATAAATGGCTCAGGTCTAATTTCAGAAGCACATCAGCGCACACCTAGATAAATTCAACACATCTGGGGCAAGGACCAAACGCAGTCCAGTGCAGGCAATGAGAACCTCTGGAGATGGATGGCATGATGGATAGAGCAGTAAAAACAATAGCACAGCACACACAGCACACATCAGAGACACCCCCTGAAGCACCAGGTCCTGGGCACTACATGACCTCTTTTTCATAAGGCAATTACTTTCATGGGCAGGAGACATAACTGGATCTTCTAACACACAGAAGAAGGTAGAGACTTACACAAATGCCAAGACAGAGGAATTTATCCCAAACGAAAGAATAGGATAAAGCCACAGCCAGAGATCTAAGCAAAACAGATATAAGTAAGATGACTGATAGAGAGTTTAAAGCAACAATCATAAAGATCCTCAATGGCTTTAGAAAGGAAGATACCAGGTAGACAACACAGAGATAAAAGAGTTAAAAAAGAATCAATTAGAAATGAAGAAATGTAATAAATGAGATAGGAAACAGGTTTGGTTCAATGAATAGTAGTCTGGAAGAAGCAGAGGAATGAATTAGTGACCTAGAGAAAAAATAATGGACAATAATCAAGCTGAACAACAAAGAGAAAGAATTATTGAACATGAGAATAGACTTAGGCAACTCAGTGACTCCATCAAATGTAATAACATTCATATTATAGGAGTCTCAGAAGAAGTGAGAGAAAAAGGGACAGAAAATTTATCTTAAAAGTAATAGCAGAAAATTTCGCTAATCTGGAAAAGGAAACAGACATCCAGATCTAGGAGGCACAGAGAACTCCCATAAAAATCAACAAAAGCAGACAAAACCAAGACATATCATAATTAATTTTACAAAATATTATGACCAAAAAAAATATCTTAAAAGCAGCAAAGGAATAAGAAATCCTTAACCCAAAGAAAACCCATAAACCTAACTGGGAACATCTCAACAGAAATTTCGGAAGACAACATGGGGTGGAATGATATATTCAAAGTGCTAAATGGGAAAAATATGCAGCCAAGAATATTCTATCCAGAAAGGCTATTACTCAGCATAGAAGGAGAGATAAAGAGTTCCCCAGACAAAGAAAAACTAATGGAATTTGTGACCATTAAACCAGTCCTTCAAGATATATTAAGGGGGACTCTTTGAATGGAAGGTAGAGACCAAAAGTGACAATAACAAGAAAAGATATAATATTTTCAGAAAAAAAGAAAAAAAACAATAACTGACAGTAAATTCATATCTATCAATAATTACTTTGAATATATATGGACTAAACACTCCAATAAAAAGGCATAGGATATCAGAATCGATAATAAATCAAGACCCGTCTGTATGCTGACTACAAAAGCTCATTAAAAAAATAAAAAATAAAGTAAAAAAAAATTTTAAGAAAGAAAAAAGAAAACGATTTAAGTGAAAACAGAGGCAAAGAAAACAAATAAATGAACCAGCAAACAGAATGAAACCCGAATGAGTTTATATCCAGTTCCCTGTAGAACTGAAACTGTGAAGCAGTCTAAAGTCTGGACACTAGGCAGGCAGAATGACTTATGCTGGTCTTCTGAGGGATGTCCTTGGAGGGTGAAGTTGGGCGGGGCTTGATGTAACAGCTCCGTTCTCCACTAGGTGGAGATGCTTAACTTATTGGGGGCAAGGATCCATGTGCGTGGGAGGGAGAAATGTTTCCACCGAGCTCCCTAGTCTCTGGCGCAGGAATTTGGTACTCTCATTAACCTGCAATCAAGCACCCTCTTTTGTCACAGCCCTCTGGCCACTCCCTGCCTCTACACTGTTCATGACCAAGCTGTCCACCTGCGAGGCTTCACCTCCTCCAGAGTTTTATCTCAAATGGAGGTATTTCAAAACCTCACACTTAAGAGACCTCTGAGTCTTGGACCCACACTGACTTTCTGGGTGAGGGCCTTGCTGAGCAATGGCTGGGTGCCGGCTTGCCCCAAGAAATGTTTGTGCCATCGCACAGTGGCAGAGGTTCAGAGATTATGGCAAATCATGACACACAGCTGGCATTAGGGTTTGCCACACTCTGACGTCTTTGTCCCAATACCAGCAAACACAGCTGCTCTCTGGAGTCCTCTGGGACCTTTGCCCATGTGAAGGTCTTATGGCCTCTACCAAATGCTACCAAGTAGGGGAACCATCTCTCCCCATGTGGCACACGGATCCCTCTGACTTCATTCCCTACTTCTGGAGATTCATTCACCTTACTTCCTCACCAGAGCACCACTAGGCACTGAACTCTGAACCTTCAGACTCTGTGCTCCTGTTTATAGAATTCTGGTGGTAATGAAACCATCTCCTTTCTCCCCGTCAATGGCTTTGTGGAACAGATTTCTTCTTTAGTCCCCTGCGAGTGTTTTCACTCTCTCTCTCTTACTCTCCAGCTACTTTCAAGAGGAGTGCTTTCCTTGCACTATCCTGATGTGCCACACTCTCGCCCTTCTTCTTTATCTCTCTGTCTACTCTTCGTGGAAATTGTTCCCTACCCACTGTGGCTTTTCTCTCCGCCAGTTCACCTCTCCTCACTGCATGCGTGGCGAGTTCTGTGGCTCAAGTTATGCAGAGTTTTGCATTAATAGATCAAATTCCTGAGTGTTCAAAATGGTTTGGTGCTGGTCTAGCTATGTTTCAGGGATGAGACAAACTCAGGGTCTCTATGCTGCTCTGCCATCTTAATTCCTCCTCCCTACAAGAGACACCTAAAGATTGAAAGTGAGGGTGTGTTATATATTTATAACACATGGATGTTCAAAGAAAGCCGAAGTAACAAAGTGAATATCAGACAAACTAGACTTTGAAACAAACTCAAAAAAGAGACAAAGAAAGTCATTATATATAGTTTTGAAAGGGAAAATCCAATAAGAAAATATACCAATTGTTAGTATTTATGCCCCCAACATGAAACATCCAAATATGTTAAAAAAATTAATAACAAAAATACAAGAACTAATTGAAAATAGCAATAATAGTAGGGGACATTAACTCCTCACTTAAATCAATGGACAGATAATCTAAGCAGAAAATTAACAAGGGAACAATGACTTTGAAAGACACACTAGATGAGAGGGACTTAGATATATTCAGAACATTCCATCCTAAAACAGCAGAATACACATTCTTTGAAGTGCACATGAAAGATTCTCCAGAATAGATCACATATTAGGTCCCAAAATAGGCCTTAACAAATACTAAAAGACTGAAATCATACCATGCAACTTTCTGACCACAAAGCTGTGAAACTAAAAGTCAATTATAGGAAAAAAATTGTAAATAACAATACTACATGGAGGGTAAATAATACGCCACTAAATATTGAATGGATCAAACAAGAAATCAAAGACGAAATTTACAAAAAACACCAGGAAACAAATGAAAATGAAAAAATGTTCAAATACCTTTGGGACACAAGAAAGTGACCCTAAGAGGGAAATAAATAGCAATAAAGACTTACCTCAAGAAGCAAGAAAAATCTGAAATATGTAACCTAGCCTTACACCTAAAGGAACTAGAAAAATAACAACAAATGAAGCCTAATGCCAGCTGAAGATGGAAAATAATAAAGATTAGAGTAGCAATAAATGATACAGAACATAAAAAAACACACGCAGTATAATAGATCAATGAAACCTGGAACTAGTTCTTAGAAAAAATTAATACAATTGATATACCCCTAGACGGACTTATCAAAAGAAAAGAGAAAGGAGCCGAATAAAATCACAAATGAGAGAGAGGGAATTCACAAATACCATGACAGAAAGACAAACAATTATAATACAGTATTATATGACATTATATGCCAAGAAATCTGGCATCTGGAAGAAAGGGATAAATGCCTACAAACATAAAAACTACCAAAACTGAAACAGGAAGAAATAAAAAAACTTCAATAGACTGAAAAGCAACAAAGAAATTGAATCAGTAATAAAAAATCTGCCAACAAACAAAGGTTCAGAAGCAGATGGCTTCAGAGCGGAATTCTACCAAGCATTTAAAGAAGAGTTAATAACTATTCTTCTCAAATGATTCCAAAAAATAAAAATGGAAGGAAAACTTCTAAACTTATACTACGAGGGCAGCATTACCTTGATTCTTAAACCAGACAAAGAGTCCAGTTAAAAAAAAGGGGGGGGGACTACAGACCAATATCCTTGATGAACATGGATGGAAAAATTATCAATAAAATACTAGCAAATCAAATCCTACAATACATTAAAAGAGTCATTACCATAGTCAAGTGGGATTTATTCCTGGGTTACAAGCATGATTCATGATTGACAAATCAATCAACATGACATACCACATTAACAAAAGAAATAATAAGAACCATATGATTTTCTCAATAGATGCAGAAAAAAAATTGGACAAAATACAGCATCCATTCTTGATAAAAACTCACAACAAAGTAGAGATAGAGGGAACACACTTCAACCTCATAAGAGCCGTATATGGAAAACCCACAATAATATCCTCAATGGGGAAAACTGAGAGCTTTTCCTCTAAGATCAGGAACAAGAAAGGGATGTCCACTCTTACCACTTATTTAACATAGTACTGCAAGTCCTAGCTTCAGTAATCAAAGAAAAAAAATAAATAAAAGGCATCTGAATAAAGAAAGAAGTTAAACTTTCACCATTTACAGATTACATGATACTCTATACAGAAAACCCGAAAGACTCCACCAAAAAATTGCTACAAATGATAAATGAATTCATTAAAGTTGCAGTATGCAAAATCAATATACATTTCTATACAAAAATAAAAAACAGAAACAGAAATCAAGGAATTAATCCCATTTGCACTTGTACCCAAACCAATAAGATACCTAGGAATAAACCTAACGGAAGAGGTAAAAGATCTATACTCTGAAAACTACAGAACACTGATGACAGAAATTGAACATGACACAATGTAATGGAAAAGCATTGCATGCTCATGGATTGGAAGAAAAAAATATTGTTAAAATGTCTGTATTACCCAAAGCAATCTACACATTTAATGCAGTCATCAAAATATCAACAGAATTTTCTCAGAGTTGGAACATACCGCTCTAAAATTTGTATGGAACTTCAGAAGACTGAATAGCCGATGCAGTCTTGATAAAGAAAAGGAAAACTGTAAGCATCACAATTCTGGACTTCAAGTTATATCACAAAGCTGTAATCATAAAGGCAGTATGGTACTGGCACAAAAACAGACAAAAAATGAAATGGAATAAAAATAGAAAACCCAGAAATGGACCCACAAATATATGGTCAACTAATCTTTGACCATGCAAGAAAGAATATCCAATGAAAAAAAAGACAATTTCTTCAAGACAATGTTGTTGGGAAAACTGGACAGCAATATTCAAAAGAATAAAACTGGACCACTTTTTTATACCATGCACGAAAACAAATCCAAAATGGATGAAAGACCAAAATATGAGGCAGAAAATCATCAATATCCTAGAGGAGAACACAGGCAGTAACCTCTCCGACTTTGGCATAGAAACTTTCTACAAGATACGTCTGCTGTGGCAAGGGAAACAAAAGCAAAATAATCTATTGGGACTTCATCAAAACAAAAATTTTCTTCACAGTGCAGGAAACAATCAACAACACTTAAAGGCAACTTTCAGGATGGAATAAGAGTTTTACAAATGACATATCAGAGAAAGCGGTAGTAACTAAAATATATAAAAAAGTTATAAAACTCAAACCCAAAAAAACCCCACAAATACTCCAGTTAAAAATGTGCAGAAAACATGAATATACATTTTCCCAAAGAATACATACATATGGCTAATTGACACATGAAATGATGCTCAACATCATTCATCATCAGGTAAATACAAATCAAAATTACAATGAATTATCACCTCACACCTGTAAGAGTGGCTAAAATTAACAACGCAGGAAAAAAGAGATGTTGGCAAGGATGCAGAGAAAAGGGAACCCTCTTACAATTTTGGTTGGACTGGAAACTGGTACAGCCACTCTGGAAAAAAGTCTGGAGGTTCCTCAAAAAGTTAAAACTAGAACTACTGTATGACACAGGGCTCGAAAATACTGGTTTGATGGGAATTATGCAGCACCATGTTTATAGCAGCGCTATCAACAATAGCCAAATCATGGAAAGAGCTCAAATGTTGATCGACTGATGCATATATAAGGCAGCCGTGGTGTGTGTGTGTGTGTGTGTGTGTGTGTGTGTGTATACATACATACATATATATATATGTGTGTGTGTATATATATATATATGTATATATGCTGTATGTATATATATGTTGTGTGTATTTATTTATTTATACACACACACACACAATAGAATATTACTCAGCTATAAAAAGAATGAATCTTGCCATTTGCAATGACATGAATTGAACTACAGAATATTAGGCTAAGTGAAATATGTCTTTCAAAGAAAGACAAGTTCCACATGATTGGAAACAAAACAGATGAACGTAGGGGGAAAAAAGGAATGAGCAAAACATTAAACACACTTTTAACTATAGAAATCCAAGTGAGTGTTGTTGGAGGGAAGATGGACAGGGAGATGGGTTAAATGAGTGATGGGTATTAAGGAGGCCACTTGTGATGAGCCCTGTGTGTGGTATGTAAGTGATGAATCACTAAATCCTACTCCTGAAACTAATTTTATACTGTATGTTAAATAACTGGAATTTAAATAAGAATTTAGAAGAACAAAAGAAAAAAAACTACAAACAGAATATAGAAAATAGAAAATTTGAACAGAGGGATGAATCAGTAATCAAAAGAAATTGAATTAGTAACCAAAATGCAAAAGTCTGGGGCTTCACAGGCGAATTCTACCAATTATTTATTTATTTATTTGAGATGTTTATTTATTTTTGAGAGAGAAATATTGCACACAAGAGTGGGGAGGGGCAAAGAGAAGGGGGCCGAAGTTCCGAACCCAGCTCTGTGCTTACAGCAGTGAGCCCGACATGGGGCTCAAACTCACAAACTGTGAGATTACGACCTGAGCTGAAGTTGGACGCTGAACTGACCGAGCCACCCAGGCGACCCCCAAATATTTAAATAACAGTTACTACCTATTCTTATCAAAATATTTCAAAAAATAGAAAAGGAAGGGAAAAGTCCAAATTCATTCTATGATGGGAGCATTACTCTGATACCAAACCACATAAAAACTACACTAAAAAAAAAAAAAAAAGAAGAAGAACAGGCCAAAACCCCTGATAAATATGGATGAAACAGTTCTCAATAAAATGCTAGCAAACTGAATTCAACAATATATTTTAAAAATTATGGAGCACCTGTGTGGTTCAGTTGGTTGAGCATCCGACTTCGCCTCAGGTCATGATCTCAAGGTTCATGAGATTGAGCCCCACACCAGGCTCTGTGCTGACAGCACACGGCCTGCTTCAGTTCCTCTGTCTACCTCTCTCTGCCCCTCCCCCACTTGCTCTGTCTCTCAAAATAAATAAATAAACTTAAAAAATAGTTATTCACCACAATCAAGTGGATTTATTCCTGGGTTGCAAAGGTGGTTCAATATTTACAAATCAATTAGCATGCTACAGGACATTAATAAAAGAAAGGATAAGGACCTTATGAACTTTTCAATAGATGCAGAAAAAGCATTTGACAAAGCACACCATCTATTCATGATAAAAAACTTTGACAAAATAGTGATAGATGTAACATACCTCAACATCGTAAAGGCAATATGTGATAAACCCACAGCTAATATTGTCCTCAATGAGGAAAACTGAGAGCTTTTCCTCTAAGGTCAGGAACAAGACAGGGATTTCCACTCTGACTGCTTGTATTCAACACAGTATTAGAAGTCATAGTCACAGTAATCAGACAACAAAAAGAAAAGGCATCCAAATCAACAAGGAAGAAGTAAAACTTTCACTCTTTGGAGATGATATAATATTCTAAGAAAGCCAAAAGACTCCACCAAAAACTGCTAGAATGATACATGAATTTAGGAAATTTGTAGGATACAAAATCGATTCACAGAAATCAGTTGCATTTCTATACACCGATAAGAAGCAGAAGAGAGAGAAATTAAGGAATCAATTCCATTTACAATTAAACCAGGAACAATAAGATGCCTAGGAATAAACCTCACCAAAGAGGTGAAAGACCTGTACTCTTTTCTTTGTGACCATTAATTTAATTTTATTTTTTTATTATCTTTTTTTTAATAATAGTTTATTTTCAAATTGGTTTGCATATAACACCCAGTGTTCATCCCAACATGTGCCCTTTTTAATTGCCCGTCACCCCCTCTTACCCCTCCCTCACGCCCCTCCCTCTCAGTTTGTTCTTAGTCTTTGAGAGTCTCTTATGTTTTATCTCCCTCCCTCTCTGTGTCTTTTTTTTCTTCCCTCTTCCCCTCCCCCTGGTTTTTGCTTAGTCTCACAAAGTCCACCTATTCGTGGAAACATATGGTATCTGTCTTTTTCTGACTGACTTATTTCACTTAACATAATACCCTCCAGTTCCATCCATGTTGGATGGAAAATGTTTCATTTTTTCTCATTGCCACATAGTAGTCCATTGAATATATGTACCACATCTTCTTTATCCACTCGTCAGTTGATGGGCACTTGGTCTCTTTCCATGATTTGGCTATTGTCAAAAGTGCTGCTATGAACATTGGGGTACACGTGCTCCTATGAATCAGCATTCCTGTGTCTCTTGGGTAGATTCCTAACAGTGCTATTGCTGGGTCAGAGGGTAGCTCTATTTTCATTTTTTTGAGGAACCTCCACACTGTTTTCCAGAGTGGCTGCACCAGTTTGCATTCCCACCAACAGTGTAGGAGGGTGCCTGCTTCTCCACATCCTCGCCAGCATCTATAGTCTCCTGATTTGTTCATTTTAGCCACTCTGACTGGTGTGAGGTGGTATCTCAGTGGGGTTTTGATTTGTATTTCCCTGAGACGAGTGACATTGAGCATCGTTTCATGTGTCTGTTGGCCATCTGAATGTCCTCTTTGGAGAAGTGTCTATTCATATCTTCTGCCCATTTCTACACTGGGTTATTTGTTTTTCGGGTGTGGAGTTTGGTAAGTTCTTTATAGATTTTAGATATTAGTCCTTTATCTGATATGTCATTTGCGATGATCTTTTCCCATTCTATTGGTTGCCTATTCGTTTTGTTGGTTGTTTCTTTTGCTGTGCAGAAGCTTTTTATCTTGATGAGGTCCCAGTAGTTCATTTTTGCTTTTAATTCCCTTCCTTTTGGAGACATGTCGAGTAAGAGATTGGTGCGTCTTAGGTCAAAGAGGCTTTTTCCTGCTTTCTCCTTTAAGATTTTGACGGTTTCCTGTTTCACATTCAGATCTTTTCTCCATTTAGAATTTATTTTTGTGAGTGGTGTAAGAAAGTGGTCTAGTTTCATTCTTTTGCATGTTGCTGTCCAGTTCTCCCAGCACCATTTATTAAAGAGGCTGTCTTTTTTCCATTGGATACGTTTTCCTGCTTTGTCAAAGATTAGTTGGCCATATACTTGCGGGTCCATTTCTGAGTTTTCTATTCTATTCCATTGGTCTATGTGTCTGTTTTTGCGCCAATACCATACAGTCTTGATGACTACTGCTTTGTAGTAGAGGTTAAAGTCTGGGATTGTGATGCCTCCCGCCTTGGTTTTATTCTTCAGTATTATTTTGGCTATTCGAGGTCTTTTGTGGTTCCATACAAATTTTAGGACTGTTTGCTCTAGTTTTGAGAAGAATGCTGGTGCAATTTTGATTGGGATTGCATTGAATGTGTAGATTGCTTTGGGTAGTATTGCCATTTTGACGATATTTATTCTTCCAATCCATGAGCATGGGATGTTTTTCCATTTCCTTGTGTCTTCCTCAATTTCCTTCATAAGTTTTTTATAGTTTTCAGTGTAGAGGTCTTTCACCTCTTTGGTTAGGTTTATTCCTAAGTATTTTGTGGTTTTTGGTGCAATTGTGAAAGGGATTAGCTTCTTTATTTCTCTTTCTGCTGCTTCATTGTTGGTGTATAGAAATGCCACTGATTTCTGTACATTGATTTTGTATCCTTCAACTTTGCTGAAATCATGGATCAGTCCTAGCAGGCTTTTGGTGGATTCCATCGGGTTTTCCGTGTAAAGTATCATGTCATCTGCAAAAAGTGAAAGTTTGACTTCCTCCTTGCCAATCTTGATGCCTTTTATTTTGTTTTGTTGTCTGATTGCTGATGCTAAGATTTCCAACACTATGTTAAATAGCAGTGGCGAGAGTGGACACCCCTGTCGTGTTCCTGATCTCAGGGGGAAGGCTCTCAATTTTTCCCCATTGAGGATGATATTAGCTGTGGGCTTTTCATATATGGCTTTTATGATGTTTAAGAATGTTCCTTGTATCCCGACTTTCTCGAGAGTTTTTATTAAGAAAGGGTGCTGTATTTTGTCAAATGCTTTTTCTGCATCTATCGACAGGATCATATGGTTCTTATCTTTTCTTTTGTTAATGTGATGTATCACGTTGATTGATTTGCGAATATTGAACCAGCCCTGCAACCCAGGGATGAATCCTACTTGATCATGGTGGATAATTCTTTTTATATGCTGTTGGATTCGATTTGCTAGTATCTTGTTGAAAATTTTTGCATCCATATTCATCAGGGATATTGACCCGTAATTCTCTTTCTTTGCTGGGTCTTTGTCTAGTTTGGGAATCAAAGTGATGCTGGCTTCATAGAAAGAGTCCGCGAGTTTTCCTTCCGTTTCAATTTTTTGAAACAGGTTGAGGAAGATAGGAATTAACTCTGTTTTAAATGTCTGGTAAAATTCCGCAGAAAAGCCATCTGGTCCAGGGCTTTTATTTGCTGGGAGGTTTTTGATAACTGATTCTATTTCTTCACTAGTTATGGGTCTGTTCAAATTTTCTATTTCTTCCCGTTTGAGTTTTGGTAGCGTGTGGCTATTTAGGAAGCTGTCCATTTCTTCCAGATAGCCAAGTTTGGTGGCATATAATTTTTCATAGTATCTCTGATGATTGCTTTTATTTCTGAGGGATTGGTTGTAATTTCTCCCTTTTCATTCACGATTTTATCTATTTGAGTTCTCTCTCTTTTCTTTTTGAGAAGCCTGGCTAGAGGTTTTTCTATTTTGTTTATTTTTTCAAAGAACCAGCTTTTGGTTTCATTGATCTGTTCCACTACCTTTTCTGTTTCCATATGATTAATTTGTGCCCTGATCTTTGTTATTTCTCTCTTTCTGCAGGGCTTGGGTTGTCTTAGTTGTTCTGCTTCTAGTTCCTTTAGGCGTGCTGTTAGAATTTGTGTTATTGATTTTTCTTGTTTCTTGAGATGGGCCTGGATTGCAATATATTTCCCTCTCCGGTCTGCCTTTGCTGAGTCCCAGAGCGTTTGGATTGTTGTATTTTCATTTTCATTTGTTTCCATGTATTTTTAAATTTCTTCTCTGATGGCTTGGTTGACCCACTCATCTTTTAGTAGGTTATTTCATAGCCGCCATGTTCTTGGATATTTTCCAGACTTTCTCCTGTGGTTGATTTCAAGTTTCAAAGCATTGTGGTCTGACAGTGTGCACGGTATGATCTCAATTCTTTTATATTTTTTCAGAGCTTCCCTGTGCCCCAGAATGTGGTCTATCTTGGAAATGTACCGTGTGCAGTTGAGAAGAACGTAAATTCCTTTCCTTCTGGATGAAGGACCCTAAAGATGTCTGTGAGGCCCTTCTGTTCTAATGTGTCGTTCAGGGCTATTGTTTCTGCGGAGATTTTCTGTTTTGTGGATCTCTCCAATGCTGAGAGTGGAGCGTTGAGATCCCCTACTATTTGGACATTTTTATCGATGAGGTTGCTAATGTTTGTAATTAGTTGTTTTACAAATTTGGGTGCCTCCGAATTCGGTGCGTAGATATTTACAATTATTAGCTCTTCCTGCTGGACGGTCCCTGAGACTATTATATAATGTCCTTCTTCATCTCTTATTACATCGTTCATTTTAAAGTCTAATTTGTCTGATATAAGTGTGGCTACTTCGGCTTTCTTCTGACTTCCAGTAGCATGGTAGATAGTTCTCCATCCCCTCACTTTCAATCTGAAGATGTCTTCGGGTTTAAGATGAGTTTCTTGAAGACAGCAACTTAGATGGGTCTTGTTTTTTAATCCATTCTGTTACCCTATGTCTTTTCATTGGCGCATTTAGTCCATTTACATTCAGTGTTAATATTGAAAAATATGGGCTTACAGTCACTGTATTATCTGTAAGTTTCATGTTTGTAAGGCCGTCTCTGGCAGTCTGTGTTCTTCGCAACCTTTCCTTCATAGAGTGCCCCTCAGGATCTCTTGTAGTGCTGGCTTATTTGTGATAAATTCTTTCAGGTTTTTTTTTTGTTGGGAAAAACCTTGATCTCCCCTTCTATTCTGAATGACAGGCTAGCCGGATGCAGAATTCTTAGTTGCATGTCCTTCTTGCTCATCACATTGAGGATATCCTGCCATTCCTTTCTGGCTTGCCAAGTTTCTGTAGATAAGTCTGCTACTACCCTTATATGTCTGCCTTTGTATGTTAAGGTTCTTTTGTCCCTAGCTGCTTTCCGGATTCTCTCCCTATCTTTGTATTTTGCCAGCTTCACTATGATGTGCCGTGCAGAAGGTCTATTCAAGTTACGTCTGAGGGGAGTTCTCTGTGCCTCTTGGATTTCCATGCCCGTTTCCTTCCTCATGTTGGGGAAGTTCTCAGCAATGATTTGTTCAAGAACCCCTTCGACTCCTTTCTCTCTCTCTTCTTCCTCTGGAACTCCTATGATACGGATATTGTTTCTTTTGAGTGAGTGCATCGCTCAGCTCTCGAATTCTCCTATCCTGTTCCTGGATCAGCTTGTCTCTCTTTTTATCGGCTTCCTCTTTTTCAATGATTTTATCTTCTAATGCACTAACTCTTTCCTCTACCCCTTCAATCCGTTCTGTGGCTGCTTCCAGTTTCCCTTGTATTTCTTCCAATGTCTTTTTTAATTCTTGCTGACCGTTTTTAAGGTCCTTGAACTCTGCCGCGCGGGACCCCTTGCATTCATCTAAGCTTTTTTCAAGCCCAGCGATTAGTTTTATGATTATCATTCTATATTCATGTTCTGTTATGTTGATTATATCTGTTTTCATTAATTCTTGAGCTGTCACTGCTTCTTGTAGATTCTTTTAAGGAGAATTCTTCCGTCTCGTCATTTTGGCTGGATGTGTTTTGGATTGTTTCTTGAAGTTGCCCTGGAAAGAAAACAGACTGACAGAGAAACAGAAAACAGAAATACTCAAACGTACCGACAAATGGTACAGACAAGCAGTTCGCAACAGAAAAAAGAATAACAAATGACTCTCTGAGGATAATGACCTCAAGTAGCAGCTACGCGTTAAGGACAGGGTATGTAGTGTGCTGGTGGCAGAGCATATATAGAAAGAAAAATGACAGGTGTGTGGAGAAGAAGCAAACGGGTTTTTGCCCAGGTAGAGCGACTAAAGGGCTTTATCCAGACTGAGAGAAATCAGAATAAGAATGGGTGCAAGGGAAAAGGAATAGAGATCGATGTCGTTTAGATGAACTTATGCGGCCTGGTTATTCCAGAAAGAGGGATAGGGAAGTACAGAAGAAGGTGCAGAACATGCGTTTAGAGAATGGGTTAAAAAAAAAATGTTTAAGCCCGTCAGTACCCTGGATAACCAGCTCAGGGAATGGGGATCGGTAGGAATGAGAAAAGGAGGGATAAATTTAAAAAAGAAAAAATGACCTGAGTTACTCCAGGCAGCAATCTCCACTTGGCATCAGTCGCTCCTGCTGATAGGTTGGGAGGTGCGTGGTTTGGTGTAGGCGGGTCCTGCCTCCACTGCCACAGGGATGGCTTTTGGGGTGACTTCCTGGCTTGTGAGACAACAATGGCTTCTCTCCGGTCCCTCGCCACCAGTCCTGGAGACTTTATTCGCCCGTTTATTTCTGTTCTCTCTCTGCCACCAAAGTACGATTCACTGGACGGTGACGCGGACGTCTGCTATCCCCGATTCAGTGTAATTTTGCCGGGGTTAGAGGTGCTCTGCAGGCGGCGCCGCCTGAGTGTGCCTGGGTCCCTGCCTCCAGTCCCCCTGGTGCGCGCGTCCCAGTGGCCAGGGACGGGGCTGGCGCAGTCCCGGCAGCGCGCGGGTAGTGCTGCTTTTTGCCACTGAACTTCTCTTCAAAAGCCCTGCATTTAGGGGCTGGATGGTAGTGGTCTCACCCGCTCTGGCCCTCTGGTTCAGATGTTGTTCGATCGGCACTTTCCCAGCTATCTCCGAAGACGCTTACCCTCCCCTCAGCTCAGCTTCCCGAGTTCGTTTTATCTGACCCAGATTAAACTCACGTTTTGGGTGGGCCGTGTTTGTTTTCGCCTTCGTTCCTTGTAAGCTGCAGCACTTTTTCCCCCTGATTTTTGGAGTGGGGAGAGACTTTTGTTTCAGTCGTCCCCGTTTAAAGGGCAAGCGAAATACTGGAGCCCCCTACTCCTCCGCCATATTGCCCCGAACCCCTCCGACCATTCCTATACTCTTAAAGTTATAAAACACTGATGAAGGAAATCAAAGTTGACACAAAGAAATGGGAAGACATTCTGTGTTCATAGATTGGAAGAACAAATTTTGTTAAAATGTCTATATTACCCAATGCAATCTACACATTTAATGTGATCCTTATCAAAATACCAACAGCATTTCTCACTGATCTAGAACAAACAATCCTAAAATTTTATCAAACCACAAATGTCCCCAAATAGCCACAGCAACTTTCAAAAAGAAAGCCAAGATTGAGGCATCACAATTCTGGACTTTAATTTATATTACAAAGCTGTAATGACTACAAAACTGTAGTCATCAAAACAATATGGCACTGATACAAAAATAGACACAAAGATAAATAGAACAAAATAGAAAACCCAGAAATTAATACAGAACTATATGCTCAGTTAATTTCAACTAAGCATGAAAGAATTTCCAGTAGAGTAAAGGTGGTTTCTTCTGCAAATGGTGCTGGGAAAAACTGGACAGCAACATTCCAAAGAATGAAACTGGACCACTTTCTCACACCATACACAATACTATATTTAAAATGGGTTAAGACTGAATTGTGAGACCTAAAACATTAAAAGTCCTAGAGGAAAATATAGGGAGTAACGTCTTTGACATAGGCCATAGCAATTTATATGTAGATATGTCTCCTTGGGCAAGGGAAAGAAAAACAAAATAAAGTAATGGATCTTCATCAAAATGGAAAGCTTCTGCACAGCAAAGGAAACGATCAACAAAACCATGAAACAACTTACAGAATGGGAGAATATAATTGCAAATGACATATCTGATAAAGTGCTAGTATTCAAAAAATATAAAGAACTTATAAATCTCAACACCCTAAAAGCAAATAATCTCATTAAAAAGTGGGCAAATGACCTGAATAGACATTTTTTTCCCCAAAAGACATGCAGATGGCCATTAGGCACATAAAAACATGCTTGACTTCATTTATCATCAGGGGAATACTGATCAAAACAACAATGAGATACCATCTCATACGTGTCAGATTGGCTAATATCAACAATACAAGAAATGACAGGTGCTGGAGAGGATGTGGAGAAAGGGGAACTCTCTTGCACTCTTGGTGGGAATGTAAACTATTGCAACAACTCCGGAAAACAGTATGGAGGTTGCTCAATAAGTTAAGAATAGAACTACCCTATGATTCAACAATTATAATTCTAGGTGTTTACCCCCAAAGTATAAAAATACTAATGCAAAGGGTGGCATTTACCTGCTGTTTATAGCAGCATTATCTACAATAGCCAAATTATGGAAACAGCCTAAATGTCCATCAACTGATGAACAGATGAAGACGATGTGAAAAAAGAAAAAAAAGCCTTACGAATTATATAATGGAATATTAGCTGTAAAACATAATGAAATTTTGCCATTTCCAGTGACATGGATAGTGCTAGAGAGTGTTATGCTAAGCAAAATAAGTCAGAGAAAGATAAATACAATATTATTTCACTATCTGTGTAATTTAAGAAACAAAGCAAACAAGAAAATCAGGAAAAAAAGGAGTGAGGGAAACTAAGAAATAGACTCGTAACTATAGAGATCAACTTATGGTTACCAGAGAGGAGTTGGGTGGGTAATCGTTGAAATAGGTGATGGGGATTAAAAACTGCACTTGTAATGAGCACTGGATGTTGTATGGTAGTGTTGAATCAGTATATTGTACAACTGAAACTCATATTACACTGTATGTTAACTGACTGGTGTTTAAAAACTTTTTAAAAATGTTCTTAAAGGGATCTAGTGAAATGGATTACATATATACTGGAGTTAATGCAACGTTTTACTGGGCTTAGTAATTTTATTTTACTTGAATTTATTCTTGAGAGCTCAGAATTATATGTAGAGTCTGCATACAGAAGATAAAATAGTGGATGATACTGGCATTATCTTGTTGGAGGACAATAAACCAGGGAAAAGGGATGTAGACCATTTATACACATACATTGTATAATACACAATCCATCCACAAACATACTTTTACTGGCTTCAGAGTCCTACACAGAAACACATACAGTCACATACAAAAATATATAATTTGAGTTGTTAAGGCAATGAAAACCCTACAATTCTACCCACATAAAGTGTCAATTTAGTAACCTTATTATAGGGTGATAAGTAGCCTCATTTTCAGAATATTATAGAATAAAAAAAGAGCTCTAACCTTCTTTGATTAATCCTTCTAAAGGCCAAGCCACAATCAAGCCCAAGTTCACAGTCCATGGGTCACATCTGGCTCCCAATATGATTTGATACAACCTATATTACTACTCAGTGACAGCAAGAGCCTTTCTGCTTTCTGGGTAAACAATTAATTTGTCAGTTGTATTGGTATGTGAGCAGCTGCCTGAACACTAAAGTATACAGCAACCCTATCATAGGAGGTTAGTTGTACTAGGAATAGGTGGTCCTGTGATTATATGATTTCATTTTATGTGGAACATTTCAGAAACCCTCTAAATGAAATCTTTTTCTGACAAGAGTAATGACAAAAGGAGAATTTATTGGAATTCAGTCAGATTGTAGGAGGCTGTTAAATTACTCTGCTGCAAGTGAATCAGGCTAAATGTGTGAAGTGGTGGTAGCTGAAATGTGAGTGATAATCCTCAGCGGTCATACCAT
The DNA here is from genome assembly GCA_030068075.1 of Paguma larvata. Taxonomy (NCBI): domain Eukaryota; kingdom Metazoa; phylum Chordata; class Mammalia; order Carnivora; family Viverridae; genus Paguma; species Paguma larvata. The sequence goes on from CM057830.1 coordinate 67,068,490, forward strand.
ATTATGGCCTAGAAAATATTTCATGCTATACTCATACTGCTGTCTGAACAGCAATCTCTGGATAAAGGAGGAAGTGAAGATATTTCCTCTAGTAGATAATCCTAGATATTTATTTTTGGTCAGTGAGATATTAATAGGAAAGTCATATAATTTATCTTCTTACCAGAACACTTTAGAGGGTGAAAGGGGGTACCAATAATAATTACATCAGTACAAATGGCATAAATCAGGAAGCACGTTTAGACAAACTGGGATGTATAGGTACCCTGAGAATGAGATATAAAAATTTACAAGATAGTTCCATAGGTGACCCAGGACTAGCCATTAATCAAACTCATTGTCATTAGCCTCCTAAAATGATATTTTTATAAATGAAATTTCCATATAATAAGTATACATCTTATAACAGGATATAATATGATTTCTGAACATGTTGTGTGTATGGATTTCCTTCTGAGCCCCAAAAAAGTTTGAATGTGGTAGAGCAGCATCATTAGATGGAAATGCCTGATACAATGGCTGTCATAAAAATGATATAATTCCATAATTTCCACTAGTGTTTTGACCTTTTTGGCCTACTTCCAGTTTCTGTTTTTTTTCTTTAGAATGTTCATTTGAGGCTGATTTACAGTGTAATTAAACATGCTATATTTAATTTGCTTTCTCTTTGAACCCTATTTTTTTCTGCATACCTAATATATTGTAGTTAAAAGAGAGGCTTCAGAGAAACACTTGATTCTCTCTGGTTAACTCTGATGAAATCTCCCTGGCCTCTTAGACAAATGACCAAGTGGTTTTGTTGATGTCTTTATGAAGTTTTATAATAAAGTAAAATGTGTGAGTACATTTCATGCAACTTACTTAGATTCTTAGCTGAAAAAGAGTATAACTACATGGAGTAGTACTATCTCAACACAGCCACAAATTAAGCCCTTTGCAGATGATACATTCATCTGCAAGTCTTTAATTTTTTGTTCAAAATGCTGTTGTAATGAAGATTTTTTCAATTTGAAAACACCTAATTATATCAATTGTTCCAGTGTCTCTGAATTATTTTTATAGAAAAGGTTTCAAAGTTTAGGTGCAACTTGTAAAACGATGGCAAAAGTTATTTTAGCAATGAGCTGCTTGGCTAATTTACATTCGTTTCTGTCTTACTGCACCTTTGATGTATAACTAGATTTACTGGATTTATTTTTATAATAGTTAAATACATGGTAAATCCTTCTTTATCTGAAATCTAAGATAACATGAAAGCTCAGCTAACCATTTGCATTATTTCTTAATTTGTATCTTTGGATTCTAAGATCAAAAGAGTTTGGAAAGTTCCTCTTGGGTCTCTCAACGTTTTTTTTTTTTCTTTTTAAATAATGGCCCACTTTGTACTCACATATTTTAGTGACCTCAAGCTTTAGTTTTGTAACCTAGACAGATGTTTTTCATGAATATACAGTATCTTTTATTGAAAGAGAAGAGGCAATGTCAGTTACATTTTAGAATTAAGTTGCTCTGGGGGAGCCTGGGTGGCTCAGTCAGTTAAGTGCCCGACTTCGCCTCAGGTCATGATCTCACAGCTCGTGAGTTCAAGCCTCACGTCAGGCTTGTACTGACAGCTCAGAGCCTGGAGCCTGCTTCAGATTCTGTGTCTCCCTCTCTCCCTCTCTCTCTACCCCTTCCCGGCTAGCATTCTGTCTCTCTCTCTCTCTCAAAAATAAATAAACATTATTAAAAAAAAAAGAATTAAGTTACTCTGGATCAACTTTTCCATTATAAATAAAAGGCAGCTTTATTATTATTCTTATGTTACATTGCAATGGAGTTCACCTTTCTCTACCTCACCTGCTCCCTCTCAACATGGGGATTTTCATTCTACTTCTACTTTTTTATATCCAGTGATATGTGTATATAATGATTATGTTAAATTATGCAGTGACTGTGAAAGTGCTCAGCACAAAGTAGATGCTTAGTACATTTTTGCTGAATATAATATTGCCACAAAATTAACCCTTGTAGGGGCACGTGAGTGGCTCAGTCGGTTGAGTATCTGACTTCGGCTCAGGTCATGATCTCGCTGGTCGTGGGTTCAGGCTCCACATCAGGCTTTGTGCTGGTAGCTCAGAGCCTGGAGCTTGCTTCGGATTCTGTGTCTCCCTCTCTCTCTGCCCTTCCTCTGCTCATGCTCTGTCTCTCTTTGTCTCTCGAAAATGAATAAATGTTAAAAAAATTTTAAAAAATTAACCCTTGTAACTCACAAAGATTTATACGCTATGATTCATGAAGGAATCTTCAGGACAACTGGGAGTTGTGATGGTTGCTTTAGGCTAGGTTTTACCCACATTTGGCGGGGGAAAAGGGGGATTACCTGCCCAAAATTTGTTTCAAATTCTGAGAAGTTAAGTTATTCTATAACTTGAAAAAGGTATGATTGCTCATTCAAATGAAGAAGCAATTGTTTCCAAATAATGTACATACACATATAGCTCAGATTAAAATTAGGGCCATTTGTAGCATTTCTCCCCATTTGGCCTCCTCTATTTATTAGCATTTTGAGAAGGGATTATGTGTTTGTATGCAAGTCATCCTTTCTATTGAAATTTTCAGTTTGCTGAAAGCAACAACACAAAACCTATTTTAAAGATTCTCATTCTATATATTTTAAAATGCAGTCATCCAAGATAGAGCACTTAATGAAAAAACTTGAAGGAATTAAACTTTACTTCTTTTGTGAAAGAAAACTGCATCTTGGTAATTGAAAAAAGATATCTCTAATTCAGTTACTGATAATGTTTGGTTTTAATAGGATATCACTTTACTGGTAGAATTTTTCAGGTTATGTTACTTTCATTTCATTATGAAAGATCCTTATTTTTAAAAAGTTTCCTTTATAACATACCAGTTTTTAAATTAAAAAAATTTTAATAGTCTAATAAAAATAGCCAAAATCCATGTGGCTCATCTTAACTTCCCAGTGGCTTTGTACTTGGATACTTGACTATACTATTTATAGTAATTTTAGGATGTGGTACACAAAAATTCTATTTTGATAGCTTTTCTGCTCATTTATTTTTCTACAATTTAAGAATTATTAAAATTAAATTAATATTTAGCATCATCTAAGAAAGATTTTATTTCAATCTGAAACAATGAAAATGTTAATGTCAATATTGTGATCAATGTAATATGGAATGGATTCCTTTAGTGGTCCATATATTAAGGAAAGTAACAGGAAAATGAGAAGGTATTAAATGTATGTGCTATATGTGATCTATCTTGCCCTTAGCATATTGTGTTTTTTTTTTTCAAAGCTTTATTTAAATTCTAGTTAGGTACTATATAGTGTAATATTAGTTTCAGGAGTAGAATTTAGTGATTCATCACTTACATATAACACCCAGTGCTTATCATAACAAGTGCCCTCCTAGGATCCATCACCCATTTAGCCCATCCCCCACCCACCATCTTCCATCAACCCTCAGATTGTTCTCTATCATGAAGAGTCTCTTACCTTTTGTTTCCCTCTCTTTTATTTCCCCTTCCTGTATGTTCATGTGTTTTGTTTCCTAAATTCCACATATGAGTGAAATCATATGGTATTTGTCTTTCTCTAACTGATTTATTTTGCTTAGAACAATACACTCTAGCTCCATCCACTTCATTTGCAAATGGCAGGATTTCATTATTTTAGATTTTCCCTTAAAATATCAAACTAACACACTGGACTTGAGAATGGTAAGAGGAATAATGATCATAAAGCATTTACAAGCACCCATTGCTTTTGGCTTTCAATTATTTCAGTCATGGAAAAATTGGACATGGGACAGAAATGAAATTAATCTTTGTGCTCTACAATATTAACAAAGAACACCATGGAAATTTCTTAATAAAGTTTTCACTGCAACACAATGGATTGGGCAACAGATATACATAATAGTATAATTTGCTTTGCTTCTAACAGTGCCAGATGCACATTAATAAATATGTTATTGAGGGTACTTTAATTTTTAAAATCTTGTCTTCCTGATTCAGTGCTAAAAATTATTCTTGAAATATAAAGAAAATTATTTTTGAAATATAAAGAAACTGCCCTGTGGACAACGATAGTCTTAACTACCTGTCAATCAAAAGCAGAAGTTTGTTGAGACATTTAATTACAAGATAATGTAGTCATCAAGATGTCATTGTGGTAACTGACAGCTCATTTTGGACTGAAAGCATGCAACTTCTTCCCCTGAGGTCAGAGATGTTCAGAGGTTAACTTAGTAATGACAAGTCCTTTATTATCACATTATGACATTGAAAAAAATTGCTATTATACTAATAGATTAATAACAGTAATAAAATGACAGTCATAATTGCATAATATACAAGTTGTCAAATACATTTTTTACATGATTGGAATTTTTATCATATCAGTATTTCTGCACTGTGTTAATTGTTCCCAGTATGGCATAGACAAAGAAGAATTTCTGAAATTTTTCAAAAGCCATGTCTATACTTACGGGTGGTCATTGTATCCATTTTTTTTATCCCATTTATTTTCTACCCTCCTCTATTCCCCCAACTATTTTACAAAGCCTTAAAATAAGAGAATTAATAGCTATCATCTGACCCAATGTTAATATATAGTTAACATCCTTATTACTTCACCAAGTTTAGTTTTCTTTCTACTTAAGAGTTGTTTTTTTTTTTGGCTTAAATGTTTTCTACTTAATGTATTAAGATACATGAAGAGAGAAGGACCTGGTTTTACATTCTTGTTCTCTTTTTTATTCTATAACTTTCACACTCAGGGAGAATACACTGTATTTAGTCAAACATTTTGCACAGATGTACTATAGAGTAGAGGCACTTTTTATGTTAAAGTGAATGATAATGTCAGTAATTACTTCTAAAACATCTGTAAATGCAGTTTTAGTGATTAGGTTAATCTAAATACTGTAGACAAAATCTTTGGATTCCTAATTTTGCATAATCTAGAAAGTAGATCTTTTTAGTATCTGACTTCTTTCTGGTATGAAACTTTCCAGTTAATGTAATTTAAGAAAGGATAGACTTCTCTATGAGTAGATTATTAAAGGATTTATGTGTGGAGTGATCTAGCCATGAGTTTGCACATGGTAGTTGATATTTATTTAAATAGAAAGCCTGTGAAAAAGTGTTTAGATGGCTTTTGCTTCCATTGACCTGAAATCCAGAGAGTTAATTGTATACTTTTGCAATCTTTCTCCTGGGATCAGGGAGGACCTTTTATAATAATGATTTCTTTTTCTTTTTATAGTTTTTTGTATCTCTTTCTTTATATCTTCTTTTGGGTATGCTTAAAAAATCCTGGGTGTGCTGGGGAGAAAAGTTTTTCTCCTTGGATCCCAGAGTCAGAAAATTTTCCCAAGTTATTGCCCAGGCTATAAGATTAGTTAATTGTTAAAAATCTGATTTCTTTAAGAAATTGGTATATGAGTGACTAATAAAAAACTGTATAAATACAAATTTTACAATGTGATTTTTTCTAAGGTGCACAACATGGTGATTTAATATACATGTACATTGACTTTTAATGTTCCTTTCTACTCTGAGATTTTATGATTCTACAAATCCCATCAATATTTATTAATTTAACAAAAGTAATCTACCTACAACTATATCTAAGTACACACACGCACACACACACACACACACACATATGATTATGTGAATACACTGCTTCATTTTTCTTTAAGAACCAGACTTAAAGAATGAATCTTGCACATGGATTTCATTTGTTTAAAAAACTTGTAGACAGTCTAGTTCTGAATAAGCTAAAATGTAAGAGGTAATTTTGCTTATTTTAAAAACAGACACACAATGTTTAAGAACATTGATTTGTAGTTTAATATGGCATTACAGAGAAGGCTTCAGATATCTACTAAGCAGATATTTTGTAATTGAACATCTTTTAAGTAGATAAAATTACATAAAGAATGGCACTGGGGCTAAGTAGTGGGACCTTGACACTTTCTTCCTCATACCTCAATTAAAAACAACCTAGTGGCTATAAGTATGGGCTCTGGAGAAAACATCGACTAGATTTCAATGAAGGCTCTATCACTACTACAACCTGTGGAATTTGGGAAGCAATTTAACATTTTCAAATCTTAGTTTCATCATTTGTGAACTGGGAGTAATAAGAGACCTACCCCATAGGATTATTGTTACAATTAAATGATATAATATATAGATCTTTTAGTTATTATTTTATATCTATATTTTTTCTTTTTTAATTTTTAATATTTATTTAGAGAGAGAGGAGAAGGGGCAGATAGAGTGGGAGAGAGAATCCCAAGCAGGCTATGCTGTCGGCACAGAGCTTGATGTAGGGCTTGATCCCACAGACTGTGAGAGCATGACCTGAGTTGAATTCAAGAGTCAGACCTCAACTGACCGAGCCACCCAGGTACACCTGTTTGTTTTTTTTTTTTTAAGTTTATTTATTTATTATGAGAGAGACAGAGTGCAGAGGGGCAGAGAGAGAGAGAAAGAGAGAGAATCCCAAGCAGGCTCCATGCTGTCAGCACAGAGTCCCACGCAGAACTCAAACTCCTGGACCATGAGATCATGATCTGAGCCAAAATTGAAACAGACGCTTAACCCAGGTGCCCCGATTCTCTTTTTTTTAATTATTAAGTTTTTATTTTAATTCCAGTATAGTTAACATACATTGTTTTATTATTTTAAGGTGTCCAGTACAGTGACTCTACAATTCTATACATTATTCAAAGCTCATCATGATAAGTTTACTCTTTAATCTCCAGCATCTATTTTACCCAGCGCTCCCACCCACTTCCCCTCTGGTAACCATCAGTCTGTTTCTTGGTTTGTCTCTCTGTCTGTCTGTCTCTCTCCCTCTTTTACCTTCACTCATTTGTTTTGTTTCTTAAATTTCACGTGAGTGAAACCATATGGTATTTGTCTTTGTCTGAGTGACTTATTTCACTTAGCATTATGCTCTCTAGCTCCATCCTTGTTGTTACAAATGGCAAGACTTAATTCTTTTTAATGGCTGAATAATATTCCATTGCATGTATATACCATATCTTCCTTATCCACTCATCTATTTTTTAAAAATTTTAATAAATTTTATAATTTTAGAGAGAGAGAGCATGCGAGTGGGAGAGGGGTAGAGGAGAGAGAGAGAATCTTAAACATGCTCTGTGTGCATAGAGCCTGATGCAAACTTGATTCCATGATCCTGGGATCATGACCTGAGATGAAATCAAGTGTCAGATGCTTAGCCAACTGAGCCATCCAGACACCCCTGTTCATTCATCTATTGATGGACACTGGGCTGCTTCCATAATTTATAGATTTATTATTGTAACTTATTTATTATTAAAAATAATGCTCCAGTAAACATAGGGGTGCATGTATCCCCTTGAATTGGTGTTTTTGTATTTTTGGGGTGCATACCCAGTAGTGCTATTGTAGCACTGTAGGGTAGTTCTATTTTTACCTTTTTGAGAAACCTCCATACTGTTTTCCACAGTGGGTGTACAAGTTTATATTCCCACCAGCAGGGCAAGAGGGTTCCATTTTCTTCACATCCTCACCAACACTTGTTATTTCTTGTGTTTTTTATTTTAGCCATTCTAACAGGTGTGAGGTGGTATCTCATTGTAGTTTTGATTTGCATTACCACTATGATGACTGATGATGAGCATGTTTTCACCTGTGGCGATCTGTATGTCTTCTTTGGAGAAATTTCTGTTCATGTCTTCTGCCTATTTTATAATTGAATTTGTTTTGGGTGTTGAGTTTTATCGGTTCTTTACATATTTTGGATAGTAACCCTTTATGAGGTATATTAATTGCAAATATTTTCTCCCATTTAGTAGGTTGTCTTTCAGTTTTGTTCACTATTTTTTTCATGTGAAGAAACTTTTTATTTTGAGGTAATCCCAATAGTTTATTTTTGCTCTTATTTTCCTTGCCTCAGGAGACATACCTAACAACATCCAATGTCAGACAATTTACTTCTTATTCTCTCTTCTAGGATTTTTGTGGTTCCAGGTCTTATACATTTAAGTCTTTTATCCGTTTTAGTTTATTTTTAAGTTTTATTTAGGTATAATTGAAACATAGGAATCACATATATTTAAGGTGTCCAACTTGGTGTTTTGTGTTTTATTTTTAAGTATATTCTATGTTTTTAAGAGATAAGAAATTATAGAATGCATTGGAAAGGAGCAGTGGGTAGGACAGCAAATGACAGAGTATCTGAGATGAGGTGGTGGTGAGGTGCCACAGGTATAGGGTGGAGTGAGGGGGTATGAGGATTTATGGAATTGTCCATTTTTTGGTAATCTTAGGAACTATGCCTGGTTGTAATTTGTCAGTTATGGACTATGGCTATTTTGAGGTAGGTTGCTTAATGATCCTGTTTGCATTCATCTCAGTGGTAGCTATAGGACCTTTGGCCTTGCTTACGTTTCATTGCTCATGCCTTTTGCCTAAAAGCAGCCTCTACATTTCCCCCTGACAGACTGATAATGAAAAATCTTTGGCATCTGGGAAGATATGTCATCTTCAGTTGCTTCTTTCTTCTGAACGAGGGGCATAGAGATGTCACTACTTATGTGTCAGCATTGCTCAGTTGGGAATTATATGTACGGATTATGAATGGCAGAGGCAGCCAAATTCAAGGTAGACAACATATATGAATTTCTCTGAGTAGAAAGGATCATCTGTTGGTTTGAAGGTATGGCAGTGAAGGAATCTTGGCACCAGATGGAGACATCAGAAAAGACAAAAAAGTAAATTATTACTATGAGAAAGAGAAGCGTGAACAAAATACTTTTGATAGTTGACAAAATCTACCTCCAGTCCAGGAGTTTAATCAGTTTAAAGAAGAGAGAGGGATTGTTTAAATCACCAATTTGAGGTTTGCCTGGATGGCTCAGTTGGTTAAGTGTCTGACTCTTGATTTTATCTCAGGATATGATCTCATGGTTTGTAAGTTTGAGCCCCATATCGGGCTCCATCCTGGCAGTGCAGACCATGAGAGAGGGATTCTCTCTCTCTCCCTCTTTCTCCGCTCCTCCTCTGTGTGTGCTTTCTCTCTCCCTCTCTCTCTCAAAATACATAAATAAAGTTAAAAAAATTTAAAGTACCAATTTGAGTATGCATATCTTCTAGTAACTCTGTCACTTTTTTGTGGTAATTGGGAGTATATACATAGCATTCTCTTTTAATAAAGGCATAGGTTCTTCCTTGAGCTACAGTCAGGATATCAAAAGACCATTTGATTTTGGAGGCCCACCTTTTGAATTTCTGGGTACTGCATGTCATACTTGATTAAATGTGGCCACTGTATTCTTGGCTAAAAGCCTCTATTTGCAATTTTATATCAATAGAGTCAGTTCTTGGGACAAATATGGCTAAGGAATAAAACGATCAAGAAGCCTTCTTTGTTTGATGTCTAGCCTTAACAATATCTTAATTATGAGGAATCACTGGCAAGTGGGAGAAGACTTGTCCAAGGAGGTAAGAGCATCTCAAGTGCATCATCCAATCCAATCATAAGGAAGGTGGTGCTATCCATTTTTTCCATAAGTCCATAGTCAACCCCATGGAGTGGAGCACATTCCAGCTTTTAAAGAGTGATTTTGTCATTCCAGCCACACAGAATTGGTCAAGACGACAGTTGCGTTATTCAATTGTTGGGGAATCCATCCCGTTTTCCAGCTGTTCAAATAATCATATGCCCATGGGATCTCATTATTATGGCCACAGAATAAAAAGCATGAATATTCTTTATATATAACCTATGGTGACAGTTTCTCTGAAGTCGTCACACTTAGGCAAGCAATAAATATTTAAAAACAATTAATCAAAACTAGAATTTAACATCTACAAAGGTGGGTTATTGAAAGGTGTATTAAGGATTTCTCTCTAAAGTCACTCTTATTTCCAGAGCTGCCAAATCAAGACTAATTAGTTTATAAAAACAAGTCTGGTTTTAACAAACCTGGCCTAGCTATTTACATAAACTCAGCAAGAATAGTGATTGATCATATAGATCTTTTAAAATCTGCTTTGCTGGAACTTTTTACAAGGAATATCTAGATTGAACTTTTAACAGACACTTGAGGTCAGAAGCCAAGTCAAATATTTGCCATCAAAAATTCCTGCAATACCTATAGGTTTGGGTGAATTCCTCTTCTTGAGGTCTCCAAAATATCCAGAGATTCCTGCACCTGCCAGGAATTGACATTCTTTACTCACCTGGTATAAGGCTGCTTGGAACCCTGTAATCAAAGTATCAGGCCAACATTTCCAAGGGGCTTTTTTGGCTCCATAAAGTCAACCTTAATTCCTTAGAGCTGTCTTGTCATATCTGAATCTATGCATGCCTCTCAAATATGACATTCCAGTCAAAGTCTTGGTAATATAACCATTGTTTCCAATGGTGTCCTATTACAAGGAAAACAGATTCTTATTGAACTTATGTAAATAATTATAATTAGCATGGAAGAAAGAATAGTCAAGAGTTTTGAATTTTGAAGGGCCCAAGTAGGGAGAAAAGTTAAATGTTTCAATTTGTTCATAAAGGAATACTTTATCACATTTCTGTATATCATGATATCTTAAGAGAAAGTTTCCTTAGTCTTAGAAGTGCAAAACATTAGAGAACCAGCAATGTTTCAAACAAGAGTCACAAAAACTATAATAATCTTTCTCAATTAATTTATTCTTATTACCAATTCTAGTTGTTTGCATGCAGCTTTTTTCTTCTGGAAATTCTTTCTCAGTTAAGTTTTATGATCTTAAAGATATGAAATACCAGTAATTGTAAAAAAATAAAGAAGTTCTTTTCATGAATGTCCTTAAAAACAAACTCACTTTGCAAGAACATCTGAACAATTACTATAAATGACAAAAATAAAAATAAAAAACCCTCAGAAATGGACATGGTTAAAGATCTGATATGAGAGTCCATTACAATGTGGCCAGCAAAGGAAATCTGGTTATTTCTGTGACAGATAACATTTCAATAATTCAAGTAAATAACCTTATACCAGAATATGTTAAAACTTGAGGAATTTCATATAATTTCTAGAATAGTTAACCAAGATGACAATAAGAGATTATATAGGAAGTTATATAGTTGTTAGCCAACCTTAATTTCTCTAATATTGAGAGGTTTTAACTTAAGTAATCAAAGACCTGATAAAGACAAAACATTAAAAACTTTGGTTTTCTGAACAGATAAAGAAAAAACCTTTTGTTTACATTTTCTTATCAAGAGCAGATCGACAATCCAAGAAAACTTTGTATTTTTAACAGAGAGTAAAGCATAATTTTAATCTCATACTATTGTACTTTTAAAATACATTCATTTCAATCTTAGACTGTCCTGACCACACATAAAATTCTTTTCAAAAGCTTTCCCTTCACAAACCTTCTACAACTTTCTTTTGCATTCACTTTTTGTCCCAAGTCTTTTCTCTCTAAATAACCAGTCTCATTTTAGGACAAAATTATTTTCTGTTTTTCCTCAACAAAATGTATCTCAATTTTATACCTTTCTTACATATTGTCTACTTTCCTACATACAGAGTTGCTTTCCTTATCATTTTCATCTGTTTTAATCACATTTGGCAAAATTTTAACTCTTAGAAAACTTAGCCTCCAATGAAAACTAAGTAATACATAATTGTAAACTGTCTGTTATATTATGATTCTTTAGATTGGAAAATTTATAAATACAGTTCATAATTTTTAGGAACATGCATTTCTCATGGCATAATCTTCTAATAAGACACAAAGCATGTTTTCCAACAGACCCAAATATCTTTAATTTCTCTGAAATAAGAAGTCAAAATCAGGGGCGCCTGGGTGGCTCAGTCGGTTAAGCGCTAAACTTTGACTCAGGTCATGATCTCACAGTTTGTGGGTTTGAGCCCCACATTGGGCTCCGTTCTGACAGCTCAGTGCCTGGAGCTTTGCTTTGCTTCTGTGTCTGCCTCTCTCTCTGCCTCTTCCCTGCTCATCCTCTGTCTCTCTCTCTCTCTCTTTCAAAAATAAAAATAAATATTAAAAATAAGTCAAAATCAGATAAGTCTTATGTTTAGTAATCAATGCTTCAGTATTTTATCTTATTTGGAAAAGACTTAGATATCCAATGAATTTGACCCAATTTTTCATTTAACTTAGCCAAACTTCAAATTTCAGGTATGATACCCATTCACAGGGTCAGATGAGCCATGAAACCAAGCAAGACACATTCTACTGTTTTTGTGGAATTTTTGTCTACTGTGTTTTTTGGGATTTTTGGACCCATGCCATGAAGACTTGCACATATGAGATTTCTAACCATTTGGAGGAGTTCCTGCTAAAGCGGTAAAGTTGGAAAATACTATTATAAAAATGGGGTTCCATGGAGACACCATACCTCATTGTCTTCGAGTTTGTACTGAGGCCAGGAAACATTACATAAAAATATGAGACATTTCCCCTCAGGCCTTGGGGGTCAAATTTGTTCCGGTTTTTAAAAATACAGCCCAAGGTCGAGTCCAAAGGAATAGAGGAGGTTCGTCACATAGTGGGAAAGACTAGCTACTGATTCCCAAAGGGGCATCCCACAAAAGGGAATGGAGCTATGAATCATGGTCACAATTTCACTCAGGGTGTCCCATTAATCTGAAAAAAGACTGGCCCTTACATAGGACGACTGACTCTACTGGAGTATCTCACCAAGGAGAGGATATGGCAAATGACAATAGCTATCCCCGATGGGGCATCACCTATAACAGGGGAAGTTGGACACATGTCACTGTACATCAGGGAAAGGGTGGCCAAACTGGGTTGTTAGAAGGAGGGGGAAGACTCACTACTTAGTTCATAAGAACTAACATGCTTGGTTCATGACATGAACCAAGTTCATAACATGCTTGGCCTACAGATCAAAATGGCAGTTAGGTCTATGGGAACAAAGGAGGGGGAGTTCTTTATAGATTTTAGATACTAGTCCTTTATCTGATATGTCATTTGCGATTATCCTTTCCCATTCCGTCGGTTGTCTATTAGTTTTGTTGGTTGTTTCCTTTGCCGTGCAGAAGTTTTTTATCTTGACGAGGTCCCAATAGTTCATTTTTGCTTTCAATTCCCTCGCCTCTGGAGATGTGTCGCATAGAAAATTGCTGCGGCTCAGGTCAAAGAGGTTTTTTCCTGCTTTCTCCTCTAGGATTTTGATGGTTTCCTGTCTCACATTCAGATCCTTCATCCATTTAGAGTTTATTTTTGTGAGTGGTGTAAGGAAGTGGTCTAGTTTCATTCTTCTGCATGTTGCTGTCCAGTTCTCCCAGCACCATTTGTTAAAGAGGCTGTCTTTTTTCCATTGGATACTCTTTCCTGCTTGGTCAAAGATTAGATGGCCATATGCTTGTGGGTCCATCTCTGGGTTCTCTATTCTATTCCATTGGTCTATGTGTCTGTTCTTGTGCCAATACCATACTGTCTTGATGACTACTGCTTTGTAGTAGAAGTTAAAATCTGGGATTGTGATGCCTCCCGCTTTGGTTTTATTCTTCAGAATTACTTTGGCTATTCGGGGTCTTTTGTGGTTCCATACAAATTTTAGGATTGTTTGCTCTAGCTTTGAGAAATATGCTGGTGCAATTTTGATTGGGATTGCATTGAATGTGTATTTTGCTTTAGGTAGTATTGCCATTTTAACGATATTTATTCTTCCGATCCATGAGCATGGGATGTTTTTCCATTTCCTTGTGTCTTCCTCAATTTCCTTCATAAGTTTTTTATAATTTTCCACGTAAAGGTCTTTTACATCTTTGGTTAGGTTTATTCCTAGGTATTTGATGGTTTTTGGTGCAATTGTGAATGGGATTCGCTTCTTTATTTCTCTTTGTATTGCTTCATTGTTGGTGTAAAGGAAAGCAACCAATTTCTGTACGTTGATTTTGTATCCTGCAACTTTGCCAAATTCATGGATCAGTTCTAGTAGGCTTTCGGTGGATTCTTTTGGGTTTTCCATGTAAAGTGTCATGTCGTCTGCAAAAAGTGAAAGTTTTGACTTCGTCCTTGCCTATCCTGATGCCTTTTATTTTGCTTTCTTGTCTGATTGCTGATGCTAGGACCTCCAACACTATGTTAAATAGCAGTGGTGAGAGTGGACATCCCTGTCGTGTTCCTGATCTCAGGGGGAAGGCTCTCAGTTTTTCCCCATTGAGGATGATATGAGCTGTGGGCTTTTCATATATGGCTTTTATGATGTCTAAGTATGTTCCTTCTATCCCGACTTTCTCGAGAGTTTTTATTAAGAAGAGATGCTGTATTTTGTCAAATGCTTTTTCTGCATCAATCAACAGGATCATATGGTTCTTATCTTTTCTTTTGTTAATGTGTTGTATCACGTTGATTGATTTACGAATGTTGAACCATCCCTGCAACCCAGGGATGAATCCTACTTGATCATGGTGGATAATTCTTTTTATATGCTGTTGGATTCTATTTGCTAATATCTTGTTAAGAATTTTTGCATCCATGTTCATCAAGGATATCGGCCTGTAGTTCTCTTTTTTTGCTGGGTCTCTATCTGGTTTGGGAATCAAAATGATGCTGGCTTCATAGAATGAGTCCGGGAGTTTTCTTTCTGTCTCAATTTTTTGGAACAACTTGAGGAGGATAGGTATTAACTCTGTTTTAAGTGTCTGGTAAAATTCCGCAGGGAAGCCATCTGGCCCTGGACTTTTATTTGCCGGGAGATTTTTGATAACTGATTCTATTTCTTCACTAGTTATGGGTCTGTTCAAGTTTTCTATTTCTTCCCGTTTGAGTTTTGGTAGCATGTGGCTGTTTAGGAATTTGTCCATTTCTTCCAGGTTGCTCAATTTAACAGCATAGAGTTTTTCATAATATGGGAACAAAGGAGGGGGAGAAGTTTCAAAAGAAGTGCATTGAGAATGGAGACCTCAGAGTCGACAGAGTGGGAAAGGAGAGGAAAGGGGTCCTTCACCCTCACCGGCATGGGCAGTCTGAACTGTTCTCCCTCAGACCACACCAGAGAACCACCCTGGCCAGAGATCTTCAGTTGTCCAAGGAATACTAGGGTTAGACCAACAAAGGGCCAAAAAGAGAAAGGAGAGGGAGGGAAGGATCCCTTTGAGGGCAAGAGAGGAAATCTCTCACCCTTTCAGGTAAGTGTTGTCCACCATGTTCTCCCCCAGGACTTCAGATCCTCAATAAGAGTAATCTCGGTGGATGTCGTCTGTTCTACAAGAAATAATAGAGTCTGTACATTTAGGGAAAGTCCCAGGAAATTCACAGAGATTCTGGAAAAAGTCCTCTGCTAATAGAGGGACCACATCTGGGCCACCAAATGTGGGGGCAACCTGATCAAGTAGAGGCCAGCGGCACTGAAACAGAATTCACCAAAGGAAGAACAAATGAGATAGAGGTTTATTGAATACACAGCAAGGGAACAGCAGAAAGCACAGTAAATGAGAGACTGTCTGCCTAATATGATTAAATGTTGACTTAAAAATGCGGTAGAAGATTGATGCTATATTTAAAGTTCATGTATATATATATATACCACATCTTCTTTACCCATTCATCAGTTGATGGACACAGTCGCTTTCCATGATTTGGCTATTGTTGAAAGTGCTGCTATAAACATCGGGGTACACGTGAAAGACATAACAGGAAACTAGGGGGGAGGGGAAGAGGGGAAAGAAAAAAGACACAGAAAGGGAGGGAGACAAAACATAAGAGATTCTTAAATATTAAGAACAAACCGAGGGTTGAGGGAGTATGGGAGGGGGGAGAGTGGGTGACGGGCACTGAGCAGGGCACAGGTTGGGATGAGCGCTGCGTGTTGTATGGAAACCAATTTGACAGTAAAAAGTTTAAAAAAATAAAGCTCATGTAATGTCCATATTGCTATGTGAATATCTGGTGTTTAAAGAATATGGTTTTCATGTCAATATACACTAGTAGTCTGCACTCTAGGTATTCACCAGAGAGCTCATACTCAATTGTGTACTCCACAGCTTCCACCGAAATCTCAAAACAAATAAGTGAAATGAAGAGAGAGTGAGAATGAGAGAGGAAGATGTATTATTTACATTTTTTCAATGCCATTTTTACATTAAGTTAGATGACTCAAAAATGTACCTGTAATGTATTATCTGACTGTCCTTGGAAATGCTTTTACTGAACTATGGTTTACTATTGGAGGTTCAGCTTTTAATAAAGTTTGAATTAAGTTTTAGTCATGTGAGCAATAATTTTGAATCTATTTTTAATGAAATAATCTTTTCATCACTGTTGATTTTTATTATTTTCATTAAACGTTCCCTATTGCCATTTGGCATAGTAAAGATGTTATGCATTTAACTTCGTGCCATTTTAATGAGGCCAATTACTAGTTTTCAATATTTTTTCATTGCAACTGGGAACTAGAAGTTTCCCACATTCACATGGCATTTCCAACTTTAGAAGAAATATAATCTGGAGCACCAGGGTGGGTCAGTTGGTTGAGCATGGAACTACAGCTCAGGTCATGATCTCACGGCTTCTGAGTTCTAGCCCCACGTTGGGCTCTGTGCTGACAGCTCAAAGCCTGGAGCCTGCTTCAGATTCTGTAACTTCCCCTCTCTCTACCCCTCCCCTGCTCATGCTCTGTCTCTCAAAAATAAATAAACATTAAAAATTATTAAAAAATAAGAAGAAATGTAATTTGAACTGGTCAAGGAAATCTTAGGTTTAAAGAAATAGAATGTTGTGTTTAGGTAATTTCTTTAATTAAAACAAGGTAAGCAGGTTTTTTCACTTATAGAGAGACTATTACAATACAGTAGAAAAGTGGAAGCTTCAGAGTAGATACATGTGGATCTAGTCCTTAGAGTTGGAGAACTTCATTAAATAATCTATGTAAAACATCTATTGAGTGTTTGTATGTGAATGACTATTTGTGAGGAATTTAAATTCCCCACCTTCTCAGCCTACTCCCCTGAACTTCTTTCGGATCATTGTCTACAGAAAATACAATGTGAATGACACTCTTTGCAAGTTGTACAATCTTTGGCCTTTTACATTAAAAAATATTTCTTAAAGTATCTTTATTTTCTAGATAACAAAGGGATAAGTTTCAGGTTTGATGTGTTTAAAAAATTCCAATGGCATTATCTTTTATGAGTAGTCAAGGAGCCAAGTTAAGGAAATAATGGTCAGTTGATCCATGTATCCATCTACCCATTCATTAATCCATTAATTTATTTAACAGATAGTTTTCAAGAGTGGACTGTGTGCCAGGCATCATCACAGCCATTCAAATTTGTGTAAGTGGGTGAAAATGAAATATGTGTTTGAATTTGAATAAGTAAACACCTTGAGGGATATTGTCTTTTTAAAATAAGGGCTCTCTACTATTAGATACAAACTAGATAAGAGACCTGGAAATCTTTGTACTTCTCTTCACTCTAGACATCTTCCCAATATTCCATCAGCTGTTATTCTTCAACACTGGGCATTTTAAAAACGGATGGTGAAACTTGAAAGGACAGAAAATGTTAAATATAAATACCCTCTTTCTAATCACTCGCATGTTTTTGTGATTTACC
The DNA here is from genome assembly GCA_030068075.1 of Paguma larvata. NCBI lineage: Eukaryota > Metazoa > Chordata > Mammalia > Carnivora > Viverridae > Paguma > Paguma larvata. The sequence goes on from CM057830.1 coordinate 67,086,105, forward strand.
CACCTCTAGCTTTTCTTTTTGCCAAGACGCATATATCATTCTCAAGTCACTCTTTTACCCTACATTTTGAGAGAAAGGGAAATGTTAGATTGAGATTCCTATTAATTTCCTACTTATGAGTAATTCTTGATGAATAAATATTCTTTGCAGAGTGCCTTATCAAATAGTGAAGTTGTAAAGAATGGATTATTCTTCTGATCCTGTTACAGAATGAAGCTATCATGAGTGTAAGATAAAAGGAAAAAATCAGCAATAAAAACAGTAAAGCTTTTTAGTGGTTTCAGTTATCACAGAATTTTCACTGTTTAAGGGATAGAAGGGACATCAGAAATCATTTAGTTTAAACTTTCATTTTATTTTTTTTCTTTAATTTTTTTTAGTTTATTTATTTGTTTATTTATTTTTTATTTTTTTACAATAATGATACATTATTTGCAATTGACTGTGATGCTTACAAAGGTATGACTACTATTTTTATTTCATTTATTTTTTTGAATAGTTTATTGTCAATTTGGTTTCCATACAACACTCCGTGATAATCCCAGCAAGTGCCCTCCTCTGTGCCCATCACCCACTCTCCCCCGTCCCACACCCCCCTCTCCCCTCAGTTTGTTCTTAGTCTTTGAGACTCTCCCATGTTATGTCTTCCTTCCTCTCTGTGGCTTTTTTTCCCCTTCCTTCCCCTCTTCCCCTCCCCCCTGGTTTTCTGTTAGGCCTCCCAAAGTCTACCTATGCGTGGGAACATATGGTATCTGTCTTTCTCTGTCTGACCTATTTCACTTAGCATAATATCCTCCAATTCCATCCATGTTGCCACACATGGCCAGATTTCATTCTTTCTCATTGCTGCATAGTATTCCATTGTATATATATACTACTTCTTTATTCATTCATCAGTTGATGGATGCTTAGTCTCTTTCCATGATTTGGTTATTGTTGAAAGTGCTGCTATGAACATCGGAGTACACGTGCCCCTATGCATCAGCAGTCCTGTATCTCTTGGGTAGATTCCTAACAGTGCTTTTGCTGGGTCATAGGGTAAATCTATTTTCATTTTTTTGAGGAATCTCCACACAATTCTCCAGAGTGGCTGCACCAGTTTGCATTCCCACCAACAGTGTAAGAGAGTGCCTGTTTCTCCACATCCTCACCATCATCTATAGTTTCCTGATTTGTTCATTTTAGCCACTCTAACCGGTGTGAGGTGGTATCTCAGTGTGGTTTTGATTTGTACTTCCCTGATGATGAGTGACATTGAGCATCGTTTCATGTGTCTGTTTGCCATTTGGTTCTTCTTTGGAGAAGTGTCTATTCATATCTTCCGCCCATTTCTTCACTGGATTATTTATTTTTCGGGTGTGGAGTTTGGTAAGTTCTTTATAGATTTTAGATACTAGTCCTTTATCCGATATGTCATTTGCAATGATCTTTTCCCATTCCGTTGGTTGCCTATAAGTTTTGTTGGTTGTTTCTTTTGCCGTGCAGAAGCTTTTTATCTTGATGAGGTCCCAGTAGTTCATCTTTGCTTTTAATTCCCTTGCCTTTGGAGACGTGTCGAGTAAGATATTGGTGCGTCTTAGGTCAAAGAAGCTTTTTCCTGCTTTCTCCTCTAGGATTTTGATGGTTTCCTGTCTCACATTCAGGTCTTTTATCCTCTACTACAAAGCAGTAGTCATCAAGACTGTATGGTATTGGCACAAAAACAGACACATAGACCAATGGAATAGAATAGAAAACTCAAAAATGGACCCGCAAGTATATGGCCAACTAATCTTTGACAAAGTGGGAAAATGTATCCAATGGAAAAAAGACAGCCTCTTTAATAAATGGTGCTGGGAGAACTGGACAGCAACATGCAAAAGAATGAAACTAGACCACTTTCTTACACCAATCACAAAAATAAACTCTAAATGGATAAAAGATCTGAACTTTCATTTTAAAGATGAGGAAACAACATCTAGAAAAATGAAGTGATTGCTTTTGGTAGTTCAGATATTTAGTAATAGCCATTTAGAACCTAGTTTCTGAGACTCAGCCCAGTGTTTTTTTCTGATTTATCAAAGTTATTTTCTGTTTTTCTTTATTATTTCATTTATCTTCATGACTGTGAGGTAACTGGAACAAATCTTTCTTTTCAAAATCATATTAAGTCAATATTTCAGTATTTTTTTTACCTCGCTTTCTGCATTTTTATATTTTTTGGTTTTCTTTATAATTTACTGCATTTTCTCATTCTTGCACTTGTTTTATTTTTTTTCTCTTCCTCCTTCACGACTTTAGCTGGTTTTCTTCTTTATTTTTTCCTTCCTCATTGGAAATATTTACCGTAGATACATACATAAACACAAAACTAATTTAATCCACACACAGCTATATTAACTTTGCAGTTATAATGTTTCTATACACAAAGTAGGGTATTCTTTTCCTTTTGGGAATGAATGTTTTACAAGACTGAAAAGGTAGCTATCCTTTCCAGTTTTACTCTGTGTGTTCAGCTTATTGGCAGAGAAGAATGTATTGTACTTGTGAGATTATAATAATCTAATATGATATAAAATTTTGTTTCAAGCAAAAGTTCTAGGAATCTGTAGTAACATGGATGGAACTGGAGGGTATTATGCTAAGTGAAATAAGTCAGTCAGAGAAAGACAGATACGATATGTTTCCATGCGTAGGTGGACTTCGAGAGACTTAGCAGGAAGCCATGGAGGAGGGGAAGAGTGGAAAGAAAAAAGACACAGAGAGGGAGGGAGACAAAAGATAAGAGACTCTTACATACTAAGAACAAACTGAGGGTTGAAGAGGGCATGGGAGGGGGGAGAGTGGGTGACAGGCACTAAGGAGGGCACTGGTTGGGATAAGCACTTGGTGTTGTATGGAAACCAATTTGACAATAAAATGTTTTAAGAATTTTTATTAAATTAATTCCCTTGCAGCTTTGTTTTTAATCAGAAAAATCTTTGAACTTTTTTCTCTTTATCTTCAAAGATGAACAAAGTGGTATGAATATATTTTCTTCAGCAAAATTAGGGAAAAATCTTTCTCAGCTAAGAAAGCTGTTTCGGTCTCTAAACAGTATGTTTTGTAGTCTGTTTCCATTTGGGTTTTAGAAGATTCTGTTTATATTTAAGTTTCAAGTCATTTGCCATTAATTCTTGAACCGCAATTAGATATAAACTTTTTTTTCTTGCCCCTGTTTCCTTCTTGATCCTTAGGGAAAAATTAGGACGGGTTGGGTGAGTACGCTATTTTATCCATCTCTATTACTCTGACTGATAGAGGTATTAAATGAAAGCAAACTGTAATTCTTTATTATCTGCCTGCCACATTTATGCTCTTTTCTCTGGAGAAGAGCTACATTAAAGATCACAGTGTTATTGAAAAATCCTAAAAAATAATAAATTGTTTGGCCACTCAAATAATGACACAATTCCTTGGAAAATAGGTTTATTGTGTATGTGTGGATGGAAAGGTTTATTCATCTTTAAGTATTGAAGTGGTATGATGGGACTGGAGAAATTATACAGAAAGTATTGCTCTAGCATAGTTGAGAAACAGTGATATTCATCAACTGAAACTGAATACATCTGTATGTTAAATATAATTAATAAAATCATTAGCATGGATAAAATATATTTTAGTATTTACAAAGAAGTCTCTAAGCTAAGCAGTTAGCTTCACTATGATGGGAGAAAGTAAAATGAGCTATATACAGCTGAATAAACTTTTCAGAGTCTACAAGTTGGTGACTTGCCTCTCCATGACCAGTGGTGGTGGACATGTGAAATAGTTACTTAACATTGTGTAAACAATGTGAGATGTGAAGTTCCCTTTTCCCCTCTTCCCCAATCCCCTTTTTCATAGAGAGAGTTTCTTGTTGTGATGGCTTCTCTGGGACAAGCAACAGAGAAATTTGATTAAATGGATGCCTGGGGTCACGACCCTGCCTAAACATGGTGCAGCTTTCAGCATTAATCAAATACATTTTTTTCTTATTTAAAAAAAGTCTGATCTTGCTGTATATGAGTATTAGTGAGCTTTGGATTTGATTGTGGTTGAGTAGAGTGGTGTATGAGACTCTGCAATCATTCTATTTACAGAAAAACAACCAAAGAGGAGACTGTTTTCAAGGGAAATAGAAAATACATAATATAATTTTGGATCATGCTAAGAGATTTGCATTAGGTGATAACCTTTCAATAGCCAGTGGGATTTGAAGCTGCATTAGAATTAATTAGGATTCATTTATTGCAAACTACTGTTGACACTGATTTGAATGTTCAGAAGATATTTATAGCATTGTAGTTGGTGTGGGATTCCCACCTTCAGGAGCACTCTTGGGATGGTTTTATTTTGGGCTAATGTTTGGAAACTATTGGAAGTGATTTTATTGGAAATTATAGAAAATTATATTTTTTGTGAGAGAACTAGAATAATGGTCATTGGCAACTCAGATAAGAGCAAAAATAGAATATTCCTGAGCAGGCACCTGCCATTGTATTAAGCAGATCATTTGGTTCAGGTAAGAAACTTATCGTTATTAATCCTTATTTTAAGAAAGAAAACAAATCTTATACAATGAAGTAGCTCTTCCCTCACAGGAATTGATTTAGTATACAATTGATTTTTCTCTCCTCTCCCCTCCCCTCCTCTCCTTTCCCCTCCCCTCCCTCGCCTCCCCTCCCTCCCTTCCCTCCCTCCCTTCGCTTCCCTTCCCTTCCCTTCCCTTCCCTTCCCTTCCCTTCCCTTCCCTTCCCTTCCCTTCTCTTCTCTATCTCACAGTATAAATGTACCACATCTTCTTTATCTATTTATCAATCCATGGACACTTAGGCTGCTTCCATATCTTGGTTGTTGTGAATAATACTGATATAAACATTGAAGTGCTTGTATCTCTTTGAATTACTAGTTTTGCATTCTTTTGGTAAAGACCCAATAGTGGAATTACTGGACCATAAGGTAGCTCTATTTTTAACTTTTTGAGGAAACTCCGTACTGTTTCCCAGAGTGGCCCCACCAGTTTGCATTCTCACCAAGAGTGCCAGAGGGTTCTTTTTTCTCCACATTCTCACCACTATCTGTTGTTTCTTGTGTTGTTGATTTTACCTGTTCTGACAGGTGTGAGGTGATATCTTATTTTGGTTTTGATTTGCACTTTCCCTATGATAAGTGATGGTGAGTATCTTTTCATGTGTCTGTTGGCCATCTGGATGTCTTCTTTGGAGAAATTTCTATTTATGTCTTCTGTTCATTTTTAAATGGATTATTCATTTTTGGGGTGTTGAGTTTTGTAAGTTCTTATATATTTTGGATATTGTTTATCAGATATATCATTTGCAAATACCTTCACTCATTCTGTAGATTATCTTTTAGTGTTGTTGAGTGTTTCCTTTACTGTGCAGAAGCTTTTTATTTTTATGTAGTCTGAATAGTTTATTTTTGTTTTCCAATTGGCTATGGCCAATGTCAAAGAGGTTGCTTCCTGTGTTCTCTTCTAGGATTTTTATGGTTTGAAGTCTCACATTTAGGTCTTTCATCCATTTTGAACTTTTTTGTATATGGCATAAGAATGTGGTACAGTTTCATTCTTTTGCATGTTGCTGTCCAGTTTTTCCAACACCATTTGTTGAGAGAGACTGTCTTTTTCTCATTGTTTCTCATTGTTAAAGACTAACTGACCATATAATTTTGGGTTTGTTTCTGGATTTTTTTCTGTCCTATTGATCTGTCTGTCTATTTTTGTGCCAGTACCATACTGTTTTGATTACTACAGCTTTGTAATGTAACTAGAAGTCCAGAATTGTGATGCCTCCAGCTTTGCTTTGCTTTTTCAAGATCGTTTTGGCTATTCAGGTCTTTTGTGGTTTCATACAAAATTTAGGATGGTTTGTTTTAGCTCTATGAAAAATGCTGGTGGTATTTTGATAGGAATTGCATTAAACGTGTAGATTTCTTTGGGTAGTATAAACATTTTAACAATATTGTTTCTTCCAATCCATTAAAACATTGATTGTCTTTCCAATGCATTGTGTCATCTTTAATTTCTTTCATCAGTGTTTTATTGTTTTCTGAGTAAAGGTCTATCACCTCTTTGATTAGGTTTATTCCTAGGTATCTTATGATGTTTATGATGTTTAGTGCAATTGTAAATGCGATTATATTCTAAATTTCTCTTTCTGCTGCTTCATTTTTGGTGTATTGAAATTTCTGTGTATTGAATTTGTATTCTGCAACTTTAGTGAATTATTAGTTCTATCTCATTTTAGGTGTAGTCTTTTGGGTTTTCTCTATATAGTATCATGTCGTCTATAAATAATGAAAGTTTCCATTCTTCTTTACCAACTTGTATTCCTTTTATTTCTTTTTGTTGTCTCATTCCTGTGACTCAGACTTCCAGTATGTTGCATAACAGTGGTGAGAGTGGACATCTTTGCCTTGTTCCTGACTTTAGGGGAAAAACTCTATGTTTTTCCCTATTTAGGATGAAGTTAAGTGTGGATTTTTCAATAATGGCCCTTATTATGTTGATGTATGTTCCATCCAAACTTGCCTTGTTAAGGACTTTTATCATGAATGGATGTTGTACTTTGTCAAATGCTTTTTCTTGCATCTATTGAAATGATTATATGGTTCTTATCGTTTCTCTTATTGATGTGATGTATCTCGGTGATTAGTTAATGAATATTGAACCACCCTTGCAATCCAGGACTAAATCCCACTTGATCGTATATTTTTTGTGTTCTTTTAAATTGTTTTTTTGTATTCAGTTTGGTAGTATTTTGTTGAGAATATTTGCACCCATGTTCTTCAGTGATATTGGCCTGTAATTCTTTTAATGTAGTTTTTATCTGGTTTTGGTATCAGGATAATGCTGACCATATAATATGAATTTGGAAGTTTTCCTTCATTTTCTATTTTTTTGAATACATTGAGAAAAATAGGTATTAACTTTAAATGTTTGATAGAATTCACCTGTGAAGCCACCTGGTTCTGGACATTTTTTTTGGTTGGAAGTTGTTTGATTACTGATGCAATTTCTTTGCTGGTGGTCAATCTGAATTTACTATTTCTTCCTATTTCACTTCTGGTAGTTTATATATTTCTAGGAATTGATCCATTTCTTCCAAGTTGACCAGTTTGTTGGCATATAGTTTTTCATGATATTCTCTAGTAATTGTTTGTATTTCTGTAGTGTCGGTTGTTGTTTCTTCTCTCTCATTTGTTACTTTGTTTCTTTGAGTCCTTTCTCTTTTTTTCTTGATAAGTCTGGCTAGAGGTTATCGATATTATTGGTTTTTGCAAAGAACCATCTCCTGGTTTCATTGACCTGTTCTATTTTTTTGTTTGTTTTGTTTTGTTTTAGTTTCTGTATCATTTATTTCTGCTCTAATATTTACTATTTTCTTCCTTCTGCTGGTTTCAGCTTACATTTGCTTTTCTTTTTCCAGGTTAGGTTGTTTATTTGTAAATTTTTTTGGTCCTTCATATAAGACTATATTGGTATCAACTTCCCTTTAGAACAGGTTTTGCTGCATCCCAGAGGTTTTGAACCATTTTGTTTTCATTTTCATTTATTTACATTTGTTTTATTTATTCTATGATTTCCCACTTGAGTCATTCATTGTTTAGTAGCATGTGTTTATATAGCATATATATGTGGGCTTTCCTTTTTTGACTTCTAGTTTCATTGCATTGTGGTCAGAAAAGATACATAGTATGCCTTTGATCTTCTTAAATGTTGAGTCTCATTTTGTAGCATAATATGTGATCTATTTTGAAGAATGTCGTGTGCTTTTAAAAATAATGTGTATTCTGCTCTTTTAGGATGGAATATTCTGAATATATCTCTTAAATCCATCTTGTCCAGTGTGTCATTCAAACCCAATGTTTCCTCATTGATTTCCTGTTTAGATGATGTGTCCATCGATGTAACTGGAGTGTTAAAGTCCCCTACTCTTATTGTATTATTGCCAGTTAGTTCCTTTATGTATGTTACCAACTTTTTTATGTATTTGAGTGCTCCCATATTGTGTGTATAAATATTTGCAATTGTTATGTCTTCTTGTTGAGTTGTCACCTTTGTTATTATATAGTGTCCTGCTTTGTCTCTTGTTACAGTCTTTGTTTTAAAATCTAGTTTGACTGAAATAAGTATTTCTACTCCATGTTTCTTTTGACATCTAATACATGATATATATTTCTCCGTCGCTTGACTTTCAATCTGGAGATAATCTTACATCTAAAATGAGTCCCTTCTATGCAGCATATGTATGGGTCTTGTTTTTTTTTTAAATATATTTAGTCACCCTATGTCTTTTGATTGGAGCGAATAGTCCATTTACATTCAATTAAATTATTGATGGATGTGTATTTATTGCCATTTTATTACTTGTGGTTGTTTCTGAGGATTTCCTCTATCCTTTCTTGTCTTTCTCTCTTTCATGTTTTGCTGATTATTTAGTGATATATATTTATATATTTCTCTTATTCTGTGGATGTTTATTAGTGATTTTTGATATATGGTTACCATTAGGTTTGTATATAACCTTTTCTGCATACAGCAGTCTATATCAAGTTGATAGTCATTTATGTTTGTACCCATTCTTTTCTCCTCTCCACACCATGTTTTAGGCGTATATTATTATATTTTATATCATTTTTATAGTTCTTTGACTGTTGTTTCACAAATATTTATATTTATGGCTTTTGTTTTTCCTACTTTTATACTCTCACTTTTAATCTCTCCTTAACACTCAAAGTGTATCCTTTCATATTTCTTACAAAGATGTTTTAGTGGTCACAAACTCCTTTAATTTTTGTTTGTCTGGGAAACTTCGTCTCTCCTCTATTCTTAATAATAGGCTTGCTGAATAAAATATTCTTTGGTACAGATTTTTCCCATTCAGCACTTTAAATATATCATGTCACTTGCTTGTGGTTTGCAACTTCTATGGAAAAATCGCCAGCTAGACTTATAGGCTTTGCCTTGTAAGTTACTGACATCTTTTGTCTTTTTACCTTCAGATTTTTTCTTTATCCCTATATTTTGCCAATTTAATTAATATATGTTTTGGGTCGGATCTGATTTCTTGTTGTTGTTGTTTTTTGATATGAATTCTCTGTGCCTTCTGAATCTGGGTATTTGTTACCTTCCCCTTATTAAGGAAGTTTTTAGCTATTTTTTTCTTCAAATAAATCTGCTGTCACTTTTTCTGTCTCTTCTTCTGGAACTCCTATAATATAAATGTTATTACACTTCATGGAGTCAGTCAGTTCCCTAAAGTATTTTCATTTTGTGTATATTTTTTTCTCTCTACTTTGTTCAGCTTGATTACTTTCCATTACTCTGTCTTCTAGGTCACTAATTCTTTCTTTTGCTACTTCCAACCTGCTATTCATTGCATCAAGTGTTTTTCTCATTTTGTTTATTGAGCCCTTTATCTCTGCTATGTTATTTCTCATCTCTTTGTTAGGATTTTTCTCTCTTGTCTTCCACTCTTTCCTTAAGTCCAGTGAGTATTGTTATACTGATTCAAATCCTCTACTAGGCATGTTATTTATATCATTTTTGCTTTGGTCTCTGGTTGTGGCCTTCTCTTGTTCTTTCATTTGGGATAAATTTCTCTGTCTCTTCAATTTTTTCTGCATTTCTGTGTTTATTTCTGTTTTAAGAAAATCATCTGTGTCTTCTATTCTTTGAAGTAGTGACTTTTGGGGGCACCTGGGTGTTTCAGTCACTTAAGTGTCTGACTCCTGATTTTGGCTCAGGTCGTGGTCTCCTGGTTTGTGATATCAAACCCGGCATTGGGCTCTATGCTGCCAACAAGGAGCCTGCTTAGGATTCCCTCTCTCTCTCTCTCTCTCTCTCTCTCTCTCTCTCTCTCTCTGCCTCTCCCCTGCTCATTCTCTCTCTCTCTCAAAATAAATAAATAAACATTAAAAAAACGAAAATAGTCACTTTATGAAGGGGAGGTCCTGAAACATCCTGCAGTTTAGTGTCTCCTGTTCACCAGAACCTGGCAATTCAGAAGAGTATCCTATGTGTGTTGCTTATGCTCTGCTATTGTGTCTGAGTCACTTTTCCCTTTAGTGCATTCATCTGCAATGACACACTGCCTGTTCTTGGTTGTGCTTTCTCTCTGTGGTATCAGTGAGACTCAGACAGGGCAGTTCTGAGGTGGTGTGCCCAACATGAAACTTGGGGGCCATGTGGTAAAATTAGTAACATTAGTGTTGGGTCTTTAGTTTTATGATGGCTCCTCTAAGCACTGAGTGGCTGATGTCTATGGCAAGGTGGCCAGGGACACAAGCCTGGGCATGGTGTGTGACAATGGCTGGGTGTGGCTGGGTGTCATGTTGATGGTGGTTGTCATGTGCAGTTGGATATGGTGTGGCTGCTGAGCATGGGAGTAGTGGCAGCTGTGCACCTGGCTGCTGAGTAGGATGGTCAATAGCGTTAACAAAATTTGCCCTGGTGCATGGACTAAGGGTACGATTATTTGCGCAGCCCTGCCTCCTTTATGTGGCTCTGTGTTTATATTGGGGGGCAGGGGAGGAGCATGGTGCCTGCCCACTTCATAATTTTCAGACAAGCCCCCTCAACACTCCCAAATCATTATGAACAGATCTTTCTCCCGTTTGTACTTGACATTGTGTAAACTGCTTTTGTTATGTTGCCTCTCCACACAGCTGCTATCTCTTTAAGGGCAGCGTTCTAGCTATCACTCTCCCTCCCCACATGCTCCTTTGGCTCACCCAGTGCTGAGTCAGCTGATTTCCAAAGCTCCAGGCTCCAAGTCCCACTGGTTTTACAAACACATGATTACAACCCTTCAGTATTTTAAAGCCAAACATTATGGAGATTTGTCTTTCCTATGTGGGTTCCCTGGTGTAAGGGTTCATTTCTCTGCTTTGTCCATACACGCAGTTGCCCCCTCTCTGTAGGCAGCCTCCTTCCACCTTTCTGATTTTCCTTAGCTTTCATATGTAGCTTCTTCTCTATATTTAGTTGTGGAATTTTTTCTCCCAGTCTTCAGATTGCTCTCTGGTTTATTGACTTGGATCTGGATGATATCTAGCTCTAAACCTGGGACAAGGTGAGAGGAGGAGTTAAGATAGTGGGGTAGTAGGAGGACCTTATTCTTACTTTGTCCCTTGAACGCAGGTAGGTAAATATCAAATCATTCTGAACATGCTGGAAATCGATCCGAGGACTGAGAGAACAAACTGCCCAACTGGAGGAAGAAAAGAGGCCACATCTTGGAAGGTAGGAGGTGCAGAGATGTGATTTGGAGAAAAGAATCACTGGTTCTGGAGAGGGGAGGGAGCCCTGATCAGTGAGAGGAGAGGAAGGGAAAGAGAGAGAAAGAGAGAGAAGCAGGGCACAGGACATTGCACAAGGAAAACTTTTCCCCTAAACTATTGACTGGGAAATGAAAGGGCAGATAATTGCAAGTTTTTACAAGGAGCAGAGTCAAAATCTATTTTAGAGGTCCACACCATAGCTAAATTGAAGCCTGGAAGGCATAGAGGTACTCAATGTGGAGTAGGACAGCAGAGGCCCAAGAGTGGACAGCATGGTCTGATGATCCCCTGGGTCACACTGGGAGAGACATTTCTCCTCCATGGACTGCATTTGGGAGAAGTGTTACTGCCTGTCTGAGGTCAAAAGAGCCAGTGGCACCATTGAGCTGCCCAGTTTATTAGCATTGTAACAGAAAGAGCTGCTAAGGGCAGCTAGCTTGGATGCCAGCTTTTTGCTGCACTTTACCATAAACTCCACACCACTGAATGTTGGTGCAACTGCTCTTCTGGGACAAAGCTGCACCAACCACAATGCTGCAAAACCTTCCCCCAGAAGATCAGCAGGTATGCACTCCATCAGTCCCAAATTTTGCCATTTTGAAACACAGCCAGCACGTCTGAGTCTGAGATAAAACACAAGAGCACTGCAATGCTGTGTAGGCAGACAGCTCAGACATACACAAGGTGAAGCCAGGATCTGAGGAAAGCCTGGAACAGGGGAGGGGATATTGTTTGCTTTTGGGTGAGGGTTTCCTGAACAGCAGCAGGAAAGATCTACTCTCTCCAGGGACATGAGAGCCAAGTGACACCATTTTTGCCCTCACCCATCAGCAAGGACAGACTTCAGCAAGCAGCACAGGGCCTGCAGTGAAGGCTTGAGCCACTTGTACCTAGCCTTGTGCCCTTGTTCTTCAGGTGCTTTTTACTATGCAAAGTGTACCTGAGAGTTAGAGCAGCAATGGGTGCCTTACCTATAATATGAGCAGAACCCCCCTGAATCCACTGTCTACTGACCATGCAGTGCTGCAATGCTTCAGCCCTAGGGAAAATATGATTTAACCTCTTTTAACCAGCAGAACAAAACACACCTAGTTAAATCTCGACACACAGTGGATAAGCTCCAGGCAGTCCTCACTGCAGGCAAGGAGAAACTCTGCAGAGGATTGACTTGAGTGAAGGAGCAGCCAAAACACAACAGCAGACTACTCACAATATACACCAGAAACACCTCCTGAAGTGTCAGGCTGTGGACAGTATATGGCCTCTTCTTAATATAGCCATGACTCTCAGAAGCACAAAACATAAGAAATTTTCCTAATACACAGAAGAGAGAGAGCCAAATGTCAAAGATGGAGGAATTCATCCCAAAAGAAAGATCAAGTAGAGGTGATGGCCAGGGATCTAATCAGAACAGATATAATAAATATGCCTGAATCAAATTTAAAACAATTATAAAGACACTAGCTGGGTTTGAGAAAAGCATAGAAGACACCAATGACTCCCTTCCCACAAAGATAAATTGCCTAAAAACTAGTCAGTCTGAAATAAAATTCTATATTGCAAAATTGAATTGATGTATTGACCACAAGGGTGAAAGAAGTAGAGGAACAATAAGTGATATAGAAGACAAAATTAGGGAAAATAATAAAGCTGAAAAGAAGAGGGAAAGAAAAATATTGGTTCATAAATGTAAACTTCAGGAATTCGGCAATTATAGAAAATGTAATAACATTCTTATAATATGTGTCTCAGAAGAAGAAAGGTAATGTGGGGAAGGAAACAGAAATCCAAATCCAGAATGCACAGAGAACTCCATCAAAACCAACAAAAGGAGGCCAACAAGAAATATCGTAGTAAAATTTGCAAAATACAGAGTTAAGGAAAGAATCCTGAAAAGAGCAAGGGAAAAGAAATCCGTAACCTACAAGGGAAGACAAATAAGGTTAACAGCACATCTGTCCAAAGAAACTTGGTAGGCCAGAAGAGAATGATATGATGTATTCAATGTGTTGAATGGGAAAAATATGCAGCCATACTTTATCCAGCAAGGCAGTCATTCAGAGTAGAAGGACAGGTAAAGAGTTTCCTCGACAAACACAAACCTAAAGGAGTTTGTGACCACTAAACCAGCCCTGCAAGAAATATTAAATGGGACTCTATGAGTGGGAAAAAAGACCAAAAGCATTAAAGACTAGAAAGGAAGAGAGAAAATCTCCAGAAACACTGAATTAACAGGTAATACAAGGGCATTAAATTCATATCTATCAATAATCACTCTGAAAGTAAATGAATTAAATGCTCCAAATAAAAGACATAGGATATCAGAATGGACAAAAAACAAGACTCATCTATATGCTGCCTACAAGAGACTCATCTTAGACCTAAAGACACGTGCAGATTGAAAGTCAGTGGATGGAGAACCATTTATAATGATAATGAGCATCAAGAGAAACCTGGTCAAGGGTCACTATACTCTGTCATACAAACTGGATTTTAAACCAAATACTGTAACGAGATACGAAGAATGGTACTGTATCATCAAAAGGATCCTATGCAGCAAGAAGATCTAACAATTGTAAATATTTATGCCCCCAATGTGGAACACACAAATATGTAAATAAATTAATAATAAACATAAAGAAACTCATTGACAGCAATATAATAATGGTAGGGGACTTTAACACCCCACTTACAGAAGTGGAAGATCATCTATGCAGAAAATCAACAAGGAAACAATGGTTTTGAATGACACACTGGACCAGATGGACTTCACAGATATATGCAGAACATTTCATCCTAAAGTGGCAGAATACACATTCTTTTCAAGTGCACATGGGACATTCTCTGGAATAGATCACATACTGGGCCACAAATCAGGCCTCAACAAGTACAAAAGATTGAGAGAATACCATGCATATTTTCAGACCACAACACTACAAAACGAAGTCAACCACAAGAAAAAATTTGGCAAGGCCACAAATACATGGAAGTTAAAGAACATCCTACTAAAGAAAGGATGGATTATGATTTCATTCATATGTGGAATTTAATAAACAAAGTATATGAACATAGGGGAAAGGAAAGAAAAATAAAATAAGATAAAAACAGAGAAGGATGCAAACCATGCAACTCTTAACTGTCGAGAACAACTGAGGGTTGCTGGAAAGGAGAGTGGTGTGGAGATGGGCTAAATGAGTGATGGGCACTAAGGAGGGCACTTGTTTTGATGAGCACTGGGTATTATATGTACATGATGAATTATTAAAGTCTACTCATGAAACCAATACTACACTATAAATTAACTAACTTGAATTTAAATAAAGTCTTGGGGAAAAAAAAAGAATGAATGATTTAACCATTAAACTAAAGAAGAAATACAATATACATGGAAGCAAATGAAAATGAAAACATGACAGTCAAAAATCTTTGGGATCCAGGAGAAGTGGTCATAAGAGGGAAATGTACAGCAATACATGTCTACCTCAAGAAACAAGGAATGTCTCAAATACACGACCTAAACTTACACCTAAAAGGGCTAAAAAGGAAACATAAAATAAAGCTTAAATCCACCAAAATAATGGAAATAATAAAATTAGAGCAGAAATAAATGATATAGAAACAAAATTAAAAAACTGCAGTAGAACAGATCAATGAACCTAGGAGCTGGTTCTTGGAAAGATTAATAAAATGGCTAAATCCATAGCCAGACTTATCAAAAATAAATAAGAAAGTACTTAAATAAACAAAATCACAAATGAAAGAGGAGCGGTCACAGCTAACAACACAGAAATAGAAACAATTATAAGAGAATATTATAAAAAATTATATGCCAACAAATTGGATAATCTGAAAAAATGGATAAATTCCTAGAAACATACAAACTACCAAAACTGAAAGAGGAAGAAATAGAAAATTTGAACAGACCCATAACCACTAAGAAATTGAATCAGAATCAAAATTGTCCCAACAAAAAAAAGTCCAAGGCCAGATAGTTTGCCAGGGGAATTCTACCAGACATTTAAAGAAGAGTTAATACCTATTCTTCTCAAACTGTTCCAAAAAATAGAAATGAAAGGAAAGCTTCCAAACTCATTCTATGAAGACAACATTACTTTGATTGCAAAATCATACAAAGACCCCACTGAAAAGGAGAATTACAAGCCAATATCCTGGATGAACATGGATACAAACAACACCCATATCTTCTCAACAAGATATTAGAAAATTGAATCCAGCAGTAAATGATAAGAATTATTCATCACAATCAAGTGGAATTTATTCCTGAGCTGGGAGGGGGGTACAATATTTGCCAATCAATCAATGTGATATACCACGTAGGTAAAAGAAAGAATAAGAACCATATGATCCTCTCAATGGATACAGAAAAATCATGTGATAAAATACAGCATCCATTATTAAAAACCCTCAAAAAAGTAGGGATAGATGGAACATACCTCACCATCATGTAGGTCATATACATATACACCAATAATGAGTGAACAGAAAGAGAAATCAAGGATTCGATCCCTTTTACAATTACACCAAAAATCGTGTGATACCTAGGAATAAACCTAACCAAAGAGGTCAAAGATCTGTACTCTGAGAACTATGAAAAACTGATGAAAAAAATTGAAGAAGGCACAAGGAGTTGAGAAAATATTTCATACTTATGGATTGGAAGTACAATTACTGTTAAAATGTCTATACTACCCAAAGCAATCTACACATTTACAGAAATGCCTATGAAAATACCACCAGCATTTTTCACACAGCTAGAAAAGACAATCCTAAAATTTGTATGGAACCACAAAAGACCTGAAATATCCAAAGCATTCTTGAAAAAGCAAAACAAAGGTGAGGCATCACAATTCTAGACTTCAAGCTATACAACAAAGTCGTAGTGACCAGGTGGGTGATGGGCACTGAGGAGAGCAGTTGTTGGGATGAGCACTGGATGTTGTATGGAAACCGATTTGACAATAAATTGTTAAAAACAAAAATACAGTATGGTACTATTACAAAATCAGACACAAGTATCAATAGAATAGAATAGAAAACCCAGAAATGGACCCACAGCCATATGGTCAATTCATCTTTGACAAAGCAGGAAAGAATTTCCATTTGAAAAATGACAGTCTCTTCAACAAATGTTGTTGGGAAAACTGTACAGCAACATGCAAACGAACAAAAATGGACCACTTTCTTACACCATACACAAAAATAAACTCGAAAAGGGTTACAGACCGCAATGGGAGACCTTAAAAATCACAGAAGAGAACAGAGGCAGTCTCTTCTTTGACATCGGCCATAGACACTTCTTTCTCAATATGTTTCCTGAGGTAAGGGAAACAAAAACAAACTATTGGGACTACATAAAAAAATTCTGCATAGTGAAGTAAAGAATTAACAAAATAAAAGGCAACTTATGAAATGGAAGAAGTATTTGCAAATGACGTATCTGATAAGTGATTAGTATTCAAAATATATAAAGAATTCAACACCCCATAAAAGAAATAATCCAGTCAAATAATGGGCACAAGACATGAATAGCCGATTTTCCAAAAAAGACAAACAGATGTCCAACAGACACCTGAAATGCTGCTTGACATCACTGATCATCAGGGAAATGCGAATCAAAACTACAATGAGATATCACCTCATACCTGTCAGAAAGGCTAAAATCAACAACATAAGAAACAACAGGTGCTGGTGAGGATGTGGCAAAAGGGAAATCCTCTTGCCCTCTTGGTGGGTATGCAAACTGGTGCAGTCACTCTGCAATCAGTAGGGGTTAAATATGTGTTGTGGATGAGGGAGTGTACTTGTTGTGATAATCACCAAGTGTAGTTTGGAAGTGTTGAATGACTATACTGTACACCTGAAAGTAATATTACAATGTATGTTAACTGGAATATAAATACAAACTTAGAAATAGTGATTGTTGTGCTTTATTGATGTAGAATCATTGTGAATAACAGCAGGTAAATTGGGGTATTGAAAAAAACCTTGCTTATATTTTTAAAAAATATAAACCAGACAGTGATGACTTTGAAACTTAAGTACTAGTAACGTCAAAAAAGACATCCTTTGGGGTGACTGAGTGGCTCAGTCCGTTAAGCTCTGACTTCAGCTCAGGTCATGATCTCATGGTTCTTGGTTTTGAGCCTCACATTGGGCTCTGTGCTGACAGCTCAAAGCCTGGATGGATCAGGCTTCATATTCTGTGTCTCCTTCTCTCTCTGCCCCTCCCCCACTTGCACTCTGTCTCTCTTTCAAAAATAAAGAAAATATTAAAAAAAAGAAGACATCCCTCTTTCTTTTAATCTAGTCTATCTCAAAATAGCTTTGATGGTAAAACATCCTTGCTTGAGCAGTAGTATGCAGTACACAAGAATCTGCCCAACCTCTAGTTAGAGTATAAATTCATCCTGCTCCCATCTCTTTCTCTGTGCAAGTTGAACTCCAAATTTTTATTTGCTTGTTGGTTTATATAACCCTCAGGGCAACTTTTTAAAAGTACGTTTTCTGGGGCGTCTGGGTGGCTCAGTAGGTGGAGCGTCCAACTTCGGCTCAGGTCATGATCTCGCGGTCCGTGAGTTCGAGCCCTGCGTAGGGCTCTGTGCTGATGGCTCAGAGCCTGGAGCCTGCTTAGGATTCTGTGTCTCCCTCTCCTTCTGCCCCTCCCTCACTCATACTCTATCTCTCTCTGTCTCAAAAATGAACAAACGTTAAAAAAAAATAAAAATAAAAGTACTTTTCTTTGACCATCTGCTAAATACAATTGGTTTATTTTATGTTATTCTTTGGCCAAAAGTAAATAATTTAATATAAATTCCATTTTCCTATCCCTGATACCCACAGGAACTATCACATACATATCTCATGACAAACTCAGTGTCTCTGTGAACATAAGAAAACTATCCATTACATGTCATAAAAATGTTGTAAGATAGAGCTGTGAGCATCATTAGTTTCTGAAAATAAAATCCTATAAAATAAAATACTCAGTGTGGGTTGCAGCGGTATGTACCACTTTCATCTTAAGATAAAACCCAATGAAATAAAATGCTGACTGGAGCAGCAACAGGGTGTGCTATAAAAATATATAAAAATACATATATTTGTAAATATACAAAATATTAGATTAAAATTTAGATTCCCTATTGAGGGTTTTCTGGTGATAGTTTTATACCCTGAGACCTTATGGAAGAAATTTGACTGCATACATTCACTGGGAACATGAGTATTTCGTGTTAGAGTTCAGGATATTCTCTGTTCCTTTAGAAATAATTATTACAGTGTTTTTTTTCAGTATAATACAGAGTCATAAACACGAATATAGTTTTATCTGTTGTTATCTTAATGTTATGTCCTAAAGGTTTAGTGCTCTTCAGACATTGCATTTTCAGGGAGAACTTGTTTGTAATTTAAAAGAAACATCTTCATTTGCAATGTCCCTTAAATAATAAAGAATTACGAGTGTGAAAAGAATAATAGAAAATTTTGGATAGTGAGCCTTCAGTAGAAGTAGTTACTAGTCAGTTTCAGGAGGATTCTCTGATACTCAGTGGAACTTTTTTAACTTAAGAAATTCTATTGAAATTGCTTAAAAGAATAACAAGCAAGGGAAAACCATCAATATCCAAATCCCCATTATTCCATTAGTATGCTTATTCCATCTTTTGAACATTTTCCTCTGATTAAGTGCAATTTGAATTTTCTGGGGCCATAAAATAAGCAACAGCCATAACAGTGTAGACAAAGTAGTCAGAAAGGACGGTTTTATCTCCATACTTCTCCTCAATCAGCACATGGGTATACTTGCACACTCACACTGTGTCTTTAGTTTTACAGGCTCACTCCAGGAGGTTTGTCTCTTTCTAATTAGATACACAAAAGTCCATTTAGCCCATTTGTGAAGTTCACAAGCTGATTCCCTCTTGCTTTCCCTTGTCTTCACTGTCTTCAACGAGACAATGAAGACAAAGATACAGTAGAACTCATTTTCTCATTATTGATTTCATGCACCAGCTGCCAGCTGTTTTAGCTTGTTGTTTTATATAACCCTCTGGAGGTGCCTCGTTAGCGCAGTAGGTAGCGCATCAGTCTCATATATAACCCTCTGGGCAACTTTTTAAAAGTACTTTTCTTTGACCATCTGCTAAATGTGATTGGTTTAATAATTAAAGACTCACCATCATCTTTCAAAGAAACATAAATGTTCCTATTGCAACTGAGATATCAACATTTTGAATTTAAACACCCAGACACGTTTCATTCTATGAATCAAACACTTTGCGTACTTCATGCTTCCCCTTATCCTCCATGAGTTTATGCTCCGGGGAGGGGGTAAGTTCTTTAATATTTACAATTTAAGCTTTCTGTTTAAGATCTTATTATCCTCCTCGCCTTTTGTTTCCAAGTATGAAGGATTGATACTTAAGTCTTTTGATGTCTCATTTTTATACATACACAGGTAATTTCTGAATATATATTCAGGAAAGCACTCTAGGCAGATGTACTCATAAGACCACCCATTATAATGAATGTAGATACATTTCCAGAGAGAATCAAGCTCATGGCATCTAATGTGGAGGCACTGTTTACATTTCAGAATGCCATCATCAGTCTTTTTCTTAGTTGAAGTTTATCTCCTGTATAGACAGATTCTGAGAATAAACCTACTCAGACCCTTATCGTTTGGAATCTCTATAAAATTGACATGCTTTGCCATTGTGCTTATGAATAATGCTATTTCTTATTTTTCTTTACTTAGCATGATAGATCTACACTTTGTGATATTGACTCAGGATATGTAGGATTTTAACTTTCAATATTAGAAGCACATTTGTTGGATAATAAGGATAAGACCTCAAGCCATTATTGAGAATAGTTACCAGAGTTTATTCAGATATAAGATAGATGCAACCTCAGTTTTAACTCTTCTTTAAGGTTCTTATTAGATCTAAATATTCCAGTGAATTTTCATTGCTTAAAATGTTCCTTTGAAAACCGTTGTTTATAAAATTGTTTACTCTCTGTTTTCAGTGAACCTCAAAACTGCCGGGAAAATTACAGTCTTATAAGGTTATTTATAAGGTTATTTCATTTTTTATGCCACTTCTATACTTTTATCAGTACATTTATTTTTTTTACAAAATCATTTGTGCATGATAGTTGTAAAATTAATGCCTGCTAAATTTTTAATAAGTGAAATTGTATATTTTTGACATGGAGGTAACATTTTTTGTGTGAAATCTAACAAAATAGCTTTATTGATGGAGTAAAGGAAATATTTTCTTAATACGGTGAGCATAACTTATATTAGCTCCTGTGAACCACAGAGTGTGGACTTTGTTTAAAAAAGTATCCCAATCTTTAATAATTTTGTCATTATAAACCCAGCTCTATCCTACTCAGCTTTGAATTTTGGTCCCTGTGAATTTTGAAAATGGAAAAGATCAAGTTGACTTTTCTAAGATATCTGGTTAAATATTCTTACACATCAAATTGATCTCATTTACATTAAGGTATTAAGTTTGATGGGAAGCTGCTTTTTTACAGTAATCTTTGTTTGTCTATGAATCTTCTCATTATGTTTTGTTTTTGAAGCTCATACCCTACAATCATTTTTTTTAAATGTAACAAAGAGCTAATGAACTATAGAAGCTAAGCTGAATGGTGGTCACCTTAGAAGTGACTTTCTCAATGCAGTTCTCAGTGCCTTTTCTTAGTTATATTAACTTGTCTTTATTATGTTTAATAAATAAGTCCATATTTATGAAACCCTTGCACTTTTTTTTTTTTTTTACGTATAAACAGTGTTACAAATCATTTGGCACCTGGTTCTGGGTTTTGGTTTTAGGGAATAGGGAAAAAAATGCTCCCTTCCATTTAGATCTTTAAACTGTCGGGGCCTTTCATTATTTTATACATGTGAAGCAACCTGAGTTCTCTATAAGGAAGCATATAGGTAGGTATTCCTCTTTTAGAAGCCAGTATAACTTATAGGATCAGGTCCAAAAAGTTATGTCTTATTTTTTGAGTGAAATTTTATTATGTGATATTTTTCATATATTCAAATAAATTACAACAGAGCAATACCATTTTTACCAAGTTTTTTACGACTTTTCCAAACGCATAGTCTTAATAAGGTAATTCTTTAGTATTACATTCATGTTTTTTAAGTTTATTTATTTTGAGAGAGCAAGTGTGAGTAGGAGAGGGGCAGAGATAAAGAGGGGGAGAGACAATCCCAAGCAGGCTCCACACCAACAGTGCAGAGGCTGACGACATAGGACTCAAACTCACGAACCATGAGATCATGACCTGAGCCAAAACCAAGAGTCAGAGGTTTAACCAACTGAGCCACCCAGGTGCCCCTACATCTGTGTTTTTAAGCTCATTCCTGTTTTTGCCTGTAAACCAAAAGATAAAATTGAATTGCTAGACCTATGTATTATTGATTAAATAGAATGAACTGATTAAATGATGCCAGTTTATGTATTTCCATATTTTCTTCATACCCATCAGGCAAAAGTATTGATAGCAATCTTCTCTCCTTCAGGCCAAAACAAAGGGCTTAGGTCAGTCCTGTAGGGACAGACAAGGTAACACTTGAGCTGAGTTTTTAAGTATGATCAGGAGTTTGCTGGGGAGAGGTGTGTGTAGGCGAGGGGAGTGGGGGGGAATTATAGGTAGTGAGGACACTAGATTTATGGATTGCTTTCCCTTTCACACATCCTATTTTATATTTCCTCAGCCTTCCTGTCACTTTCCTCTCCCACCCTACTCCCCTATTTGTCCCCTTTGCAAGATTTTGTTACAGATTATGAGTAAACTCAAGTATAATCTATAATCCATTATTTAACATTGGCTTAACACCAATATTTCTATATATAAAACATATCATTAGAAATTATTCTGTCAGTCAGCCTGTAAGAGATAGAAAACGTTCACTTTAGAGGATCTTTATTCCTAGCTAGGGTTCTCTGAATATGTGTGTTTCTTCCAATTACTTTCTCCACTTGTTAAATGGGCTTGTTAACAGTACTAGTTAGAGTAGATTTAGCTGAGACAGAAATGTATTTTCCAAATAAATCCTCTGAGCTTACCCAAACACACGCGCGAACACACACACACACACACACACACACACACACACACACACGCACACCAGATCTGGGTAGCAATTATGGAGTTGTGGCAAGTCCACTCCTATCCTGCCCCTTATTTCTACCCTTTTACCATGTAGCTACCTGCAAATTCTGCAGAACAGACTCATCATGAGAATCTCAGCCAGAAAGATTTCGCAGCAGCGTTGTAGCAAAAACGAATAGGGAGATATCATGACCTGAGCCAAAATCCAGAGTTAGACACTTAACCAACCCAGCCACCCAGCCTCCTCTGATTATTCTTGAGTGTAAAAAGAAAACAAACATAGTCTCAGTTTTGCAAATGACTGGTGATGGGATTCTAAAAACGTGTTGTTAAGATTGAAATTTAATGCATTTCATATAGAAGTCCAGTTTTCGCTGGCCTATATCTAACATATGTTAGTAACAATTTGATTAATGTAGGCTGGCTGGAACCTTGAGCTCCTTTGATAAGAGGCCAGGCTTGTAGAATATCATTGAAATTTCATTTTTAAAACTTTCAGATCAGATTTAAAAATGATGAGCTAGTGTCACAGGGCCAGGTTTCATAGCCAGTGAGAGGTGAGACATGTTAGTGAATATTATACATCGGTCAAGAATGTGCCATCAGAAGAAGAGAAGTAGGACCATTATATTTTTGTCTTGTGTATATTTAACTAAAAAGCATACCTTTAGATTCTTACAGGTAATTTTATTACAATTAAGATTAGTTTATGTTGATTCTGATGCTGAATATAAATGCTATTATGAACTTAAAAAAATAAATGCAGGGGCTCCTGTGACCTTAGTTGGTAGAGTATGTGACTATTGATCTTGGGGTCTTGATTTTGAGCCCCACATAGTGAGGTAGGTTGTACTTAAAATAAAATAAAATAAATAAATGCAAAGCCAAATGAAAAGTTAAGATGGAATAAATATATTGCAATACTAGTTTTATATGGAAATGTGATCTGTGAGCTGAGCTGCATTTTGATACTATACATTAAAAATATCCACCTTCTGTAATCTGTGACATTTTGTATTATCCTAGAACACAAGGTTTTCTAATATCATTAGACCAGGGAAAGAAAGCATAAACTTGTATGGTCACATTCACATTGAAACCAGGAGGAAAGTAAGAAAGTGTTAAATTCTGATTTTAGCTGACCAGAATAATGACTTCTGCCTGTATAGTGAATATTTCATTTATCTGTTCATTTTCAAAGTGTGATTTCTCTAAGATTGTTTTCCTCTAATTAAATATTCATTGTTTATATAGTATACATATAATGACCTCCAATGTGTTATATATCTGTATGTCTTCTGTTCCTTTAGGCACTACAAACATTTGTAGGATAATAATGTTCAATCAGATGATTCAATATCATGATCACTGCCACTCTGCAGAATGATTTCATTCTCAAGTTGTTCCCCTTGTGCTTCACACTTCCATTCTGTTGACATCTTTCTCCAAAACAGTGAAGGAATGATAGATGGAGCATAAGGAGGTGAGTAGAGGGATGGGCTAGATAGGTGATATGTATTAAGGAGGACACTTATTATGATGAGCAACACGTGTTATATTTTAAGTGATGATTCGCTAAATTCTACTCCTGAAACCAATATTACACTATATGTTAACTAACTAGAATTTAAATAAAATTTTGAAACACAAACACACACGCATCCAAGGTCATAGATTAAAATAGACTCTTCTCAACACTTTTTTCTTTTTTTCTCCCAAAAATAAGATGAACAAAATTTTCAGTGTTTGAAAAAAACTATAAGGATAAGGCATACCTTTACATTTTATAGTATCAACAATATGCTTACGTTTATGCTATTGTTACTAGTTCAGTAATGTTATTTATGCATGTAACTGTGTGTCATTCTTCCAAAGGCTGCAGCTAATTCACATTCCTTTTTGATTCGAGTACATTTTCCATTCTTTCCTGAGAAGATTAAATCTCTCTTTCTCTCTTTTGAAATGCAAAATTTTCACAAGCCAAATGCTAAATGATTTCCCAAATAAAAATTTTGAACCCAGATATATAAATAACTTTTTCAAAAAACACTTTTATCCTAATGGAATTAAAAGAAGCAGAAAGCCATGGGGGAGGGGAAGAGGGGAAAGAAAAAAGACACAGAGAGGGAGGGAGTCAAAACATAAGAGACTGTTAAATACTAAGAACAATCTGAGGGTTGAGAGGGGTATGGGAGAGGGGAAAATGGGTGATGGGCACAAAGGAGGGCACTTGTTGGGATGAGTGAGCACTGAGTGTTGTATGGAAACCAATTTGACAATAAGAAGTTTAAAAAAAAAGAAACAAAACTTATAAGTTAAATAATATTTAAGTGATAGCTTAATATTTATCTTTGAATGATGATCCAAATGTTCACTTTTTGTTGATGAACATATTTTGAGCTATGGGTATACATTATGTATTTTTTCAAATTTTTATTTAAATTTTAGTTAACATATGGTGTAATATTGGTTTCAGGAGTAGAATTTAGTGATTCATCACTTACATATAACACACAGTGCTCATCATAATAAGTGTTCTCCTTAATACACATCACCTATCTAACCCATCCCCCACTCACCTCCCTCCATCAGCCCTCAGTTTGTTCTCTATTGTTAAGAATCTCTTATGGTTTGTTTCCCTCTATCTTCTTTTTTCCTTTCCCATATGTTCATCTGTTTTGTTTCTTAAATTCCACATGAGTGAAGTCATATGGTATTGGTTTTTCTCTGATTGACTTATTTTGCACAGCGTAATACAGTCTAGCTTCATCCACATTGTTGCAAATGTTAAGATTTCATTCTTTTTGATGACTAATACTCCAACACTCCATGGCATATATATTGCATCTTCTTTATCCATTCATTAGTCCATGGACATTTGGGCTCTTTCTATAGTTAGGCTATTATTGATAATACTGCTATAAACATTGGGGTGTTTGTACCCCTTTGAATTTGTATTTTTGTATCCTCTGGGTAAATACCTGGTAGTGCATTTGCTGGGTTGTAGGGCAGTTCTATTTTTAACTTTTTGAGGAACCACCATAGTGCTTTCCAGAGTGGCTACACCAGTTTATATTCCCATATGGTATATATTTTATTATTCTGAAAGACCCTTGGAAAACCCATCATTAACACCAATGTTATTAATTTGAAACACACCTGAAATAATCTTTAGGAAATAAAAGAACAGCTTTTTTTTTCTGCCCCATCTGGCCATTTGCTAAAACTTGAAAAACCCTTTAAAGTGTACCTGCTTTTTCAACATTTTTCAGCAACAATATACAATTGTAAAATAGTCATAATTTTATTATTTTTTGTGTAGACCCACTATTTATCTATTTTGTTGCTGTTTGAATCAGAGTGTTTAAGGTCCTCACAGGCAAATTGTGAATATTACTTAATATTAGTTTTTTTTTAATGTGATACATATTAAGGATAGTGGTTACTGGAATAATGACATATTTTTAAGTTTACATATGAATTTTTGTTGTTGAAAATTTTGATTTCATTATTTGATTTCGATGTTTCCAAAAAGAGAGCCCCAGTAGTTTTCTTGATATTTTATGATAGGATAACCCCTTCAAGAGATTTAATAGTATTTTAATCATAGCAAAATTATTATTCATCTTATATTCATAAATTCATAAATATTATTCATATTTATATTCAAATAAGAGCCTGTTGGGAATCTTATATAGACATCGTATGGCCCAGGAAAGATGAATGTAAAATTTAGAGTACTGGATTTAATTATACAATAAAGTATAAATTTAGAGACAGAAAAAGAACATCTTAATGACATTGATTTTAATAACAGAAATGATTAAATTAAAATATAAGTCCAGAAATGACAGAAAAATGCAGATAGCCAAGAAATAAACTTTAAAAAGTTGGCTAAAGTCTAAAGTGTAAAGGTGAAAAATTGAGAGCGTTTCTCTAAGGTCAGGAACAAAACAGGGATGTCCACCCTGATGGCTATTATTTAACATAGTACTGGAAGTACTTGCCCCAGAAGTCAGACAACAAAAAAGAAATAAAAGGCATATGAATTGTCAAAGAAGAAGTAAAACTTTCACTGTTTGCAGATGAAATGAAGCTATATATAGAAAATTCTAAAGTCTCCACCAAAGAACCTACTAGAACTAATAAATGAATTCAGTTGGATTGCAGGATTCAAAATTGATGTACAGAAATGCATGGCATTTTAACATACTAATAATGAAACAATGCAAAAAGAAATTAAGAAAGCAATCCCATTTCCAATTACACCAAAGATAATAAAACACCTAGGAATAAACCTAATCAAGGAGATGAAAGACCTGTACACTGAAAACTATAAAACAGTGATGAAAGATATTGAAGATGATACAAACAAGTAGAAAGATATTACATGCTCATGAAATAAAACAAAGATTGTTAAAATGTCTACACTACTCAAGGCAATCTACACTTTTAATGCAATCCCTGTCAAAACACCAGCAACTCTTTTTCACAGAACTAAAACAAACAATGTGAAAATTTCTGTGGAACCACAGAAGATCCTGAATGGTCATAACAGTCTTGGGAAAGCAAAACAAAGCTGGAAATACCACAATTCCATATTCCAAGTTCTACTGCAAAGCTGTAATCATCAAAACAGTATGGTACTAGCACAATATTAGGCATGTAAATTAATGGAATAGAAAAGAAAAGCCAGAAATAAGCCCACTTTTATATGGTATATTTTTGACAAAGAAGGAAAAATATTCAATAGGTAAAAAACAGCCTCTTCAACAGATGATGCGGGGAGAACTAGATGGCTACATGTAAAAGAATGAAACCAGACCACTTTCTTAGACCATACACAAAAATAAACACTAAGTAAATTTCCTAAATGTGAGACCTGAAACTATAAAAATCCAGGACAGCACAAGCAGTAATTTCTCTGACATTGGGCATAGGAACTTTTTCTAGATATGTTTCCTGAGGCAAGGGGAACAAAAGCAAAAGTACTCTTTGGATTACATCAGAAAAAAAAAAATTCTGCACAGGAAAGGGAACAACCAACAAAACTAAAAGACAACCTCTGGAACTGGAGAAGATATTTGTAAAGGACATTTCTGATAAAGAGTTAGTATCCAAAATATATAAAAAATTATAAAACTCAACACCAAAAAATAAATAATCTATTTAAAAAGGGCATAAGACATGAACAGACATTTCTGCAAAGAAGACATCCACATGGCCAACAGACACATGAAAAGATGTGCAACATCACTATTCATCAGGGAAACGCAAATCAAAATTACAATGAGCTATCAGGTCACATCTGTCAGAATGGCTAAAATAATATATATATATATATATATATATATATATATGAAACAGGTGTTGGTGAGGATGTGGAGAAATAGGAAACTTTGTGTACTTTGGGTCATAGTGCAAACTGGTGTGGCCATTATGGAAAATATTATGGAGGTTCCCCAAAAAGTTAAAAATGGAACTACCCTAAGATCCTGTAGTCTCGCTACTGGGAATTTACCCCAAAAATACAAAACACTAATTCAAAGGGATACATGCACCCCTATGTTTATTGCAGCATTATTTGTAATAACTAAATTATGGAAGCAGCCCAAATGTCCATCAATATATGAATGAATAAGGAAAATGTGGGGGGTATGTGTATATCTATATCCATATTATCTATGTATCTATATCTATATATCATCTATATCTATAGATATAATGGAATATTATTCAGCTATAAAAAAGAGTGAAATCTTGCCATTTTCAATGATGTGGATGGAGCTAGAGTATAATTCTAAGCAAAATAAGCCAGAGAAAGACAAATATCATATGATTTCACTCATATGTGGAATTTAAGAAGTAAAACAAATGAACAAAGGAAAAAAAAAAAACAAGAGAAACAAACCAAGAAACAGACTCTTAACTAGAGAGAACAAACTGATGGTTACCACAGGGGAGGTAGATGGGATAATGGGTGAAATAGGTGAGGGGATCTAAGAGAACACTTACCCTGATGAACACTGAGTAATATATAGAATTTTAGAATCACTACATTGTGATTACATGATACATTGTGATTACATGGTACATTGATACATTGAAATTAGTATAACAATATATGTTAATAAAACTGAAAGTAAAATAAAAAACAACTAAAAAAGGTAAATTTGGATCAATGATACTGGAAAATTTTTTTAATTAAAGTGTAAAGGTGATGAATTTTAACCAAAATCTTTAAAATAAATTAAAATAAATTTAAGATGATATATTAACTGAAATAAGGAAGTTTAAATAAGATTGTTTTGAAAAAAATTCATAAGTGATGCATAATTAAAATGTATGGATATCTTGAGGGAATTGGTTTGCAAAGGAGAGAAAAGTGTTAATTCCCTGATATTTCCCCACTTCATTCTAATAATTGTCTTACTGAAAGAAAAACATATACTTCCATGTTTTCTAAGACACTAAATCTCTGCCTTTTCTAGAGCCGGTGCAAACAGAACTGCTTATCACCCCAATACATTATGAAGTTACTGAAGTCTCAAAAGACAGTGATTCTAAATACCTTACATTTCCCATTTGCTAAATAGATTATTTTTAGCACTATACTCTATTTTTAACAGTTAGTCTTACTTTTAATTGTGATAATATTTGTATTCTAGAAACCATAATAGTAGCTTAGTTGAGAGCAGTCCATCAGTATTTAGTAAACATCCTTTGGTGAGATGGCATATTTTGACACTTGACGTTTCAATTGTTTTCTGACTCTTCGGATACTTCAAATATAGGAAAATATGGACAAAATCTAGTATATGACATTTGTCAATTTTCAACCCAACGGAAAATGGGTTCTAGAGAAAAATAATTTCTCAAGAAAACTGTATTGTCTAGAATTTATTCCTATATAATAGTATAATATTTCCTTAATAAAGGTCTTCCAACTAGGCATATATATGTTTAGATTATATTTTACCTATATCAGATAATCTAGGGTTTCAACATCAAATTTAGTTAATTTATCCAGAATGAGATTTTATTAAGTTTTTTTAATGTAGTAATTAGACAAGAAGAAATTGACAAGGACTTAGTTTTTTTTTTTCCTTTTTAAGGTATTCTTGGTGCTTCAAATAGATTCCAAGGAATATTTTTTTGTCTCATGATCATCCTTATTACAGCTCTATGTCCTCTAAAAGTTTTCACAAAAATATGATATGGTTATCTTTCTTTTTCTGACTGACTTATTTCACTTAACATAATACCCTCCAGTTCCATCCATGTTGCTACACGTGGACAGATTTCATTTTTTCTCATTGCCACACAGGGGAAAGGGGAAGAGGAGAAAGGAAAAAAAAGACACAGAGAGGGAGGGAGATAAAACATAAGAGACTCTCAAAGACTAAGAAAAAACTGAGGGTAAGGGGGATGAGGGAGGGGGGAGAGGGGGTGATGGGCATTAAAAAGGGCACATGTTGGGATGAACACTGGGCGTTATATGTAAACCAATTTGAAAATAAACTATTAAAAAAAGAAATATGATATGGTTAGCTTTAAAATATTTTGATCACAAAGGATCCTGCTGATTTTGTCATGTAGCAAGGTAAATATCCACATGCTGTGAAAATGTAGCTTTCATAACCACAATTTAGTATTATTATAACTGATTTTCAAAAGTTTCCTATGAAGATTGCTTGCTTCTATTTAATTGTAATTTACATGACTGCCTTCACCAGTATTTTTTTTCTCTTTTTAGCAAGAAACCAAAACTGAAATTGTAATAATGAGAGTTAATGTTAAAATTATATATTTTTTAATGTTTTTTTAAACTTTTATTGTCAAATTGGTTTCCATACAACACCCAGCGCTCATCCCAACCTGTGCCCTACTCATTGCCTGTCACCCACTCTCCCCCCTCAACCCTTGGTTTGTTCTTAGTATTTAAAGGTCTCTTATATTTTGTCTCCCTCCCTCTCTCTTTTTCCTTTCCCCTCTTCCCCTCCCCCCTACTTTTCTGTTAAGTCTCGCAAAGTCTACCTATGCGGGGAAACATATGGTATCTGTCTTTCTCTGACTGACTTATTTCACTCAGCATAATACTCTCCAATTCCATCCATGTTGCCACACATGGCCAGATTTCATTCTTTCTCATTGCTGCATAGTATTCCATTGTATATATATGTACTAATCTTCTTTATCCATTCATCAGTTGATGGACACTTAGTCTCTTTCCATATTTGGCTATTGTCGAAAGTGCTGCTATAGGGGCGCCTGGGTGGCTCAGTTGGTTAAGCGGCCGACTTCGGCTCAGGTCATGATTGCACAGTCTGTGAGTTCAAGCCCTGTGTTGGGCTCTGTGCTGATGACTCAGAGCCTGGAGCCTGCTTCAGATTCTGTATCTCCCTCTCTCTCTGCCCTTCCCCTGCTCATACTCTGTCTCTATGTCTCTCAAAAATAAATTAAAAAAAAAAAACGTTTAAAAAAAGAAAGTGCTGCTATAAATATCGGGGTACATGTGCCCCTATGCATCATCACTCCTGTATGTTTTGGGTAGATTCCTAGCAGTACTATTACTGGGTCATAGGATAGTTCTATTTGCGCTTTTTGAGGAACCTCCGCACCGTTTGCCAGAGCGGCTGCACCAGTTTGCTTTCCCACCAATGGTGCAAGAGGGTGCCTGTTTCTCCACATCCTCGCCAGCATCTATAGTTTCCTGATTTTTTCATTTTAGTCACTCTGACTGGTGTGAGGTGGTATCTTAGTGTGGTTTTGATTTGTATTTCCCTGATGATGAGTGACTTTGAGCGTCATTTCATGTGTCTGTTAGCCATCTGATGTCTTCTTGGAAAAGTGTCTATTCATATCTTCTGCCCATTTCCTTAATGGATTATTCGTTTTTCGGGTGTGAGGTTTGGTAAGTTCTTTATAGATTTTAGATACTAGTCCTTTATCTGATATGTCATTTGCCATTATCTTTTCACATTCTGTTGGTTCCCTATCAGTTTTGTTGGTTGTTTCCTTTGCAGTGCAGAAGCTTTTTATTTTGATGAGGTCCCAATAGTTCATTTTTGCTTTTTTTTTTTTTTTTTAAAGTTTATTTATCTTTGAGAGAGAGACACAGACAGAGCATGAGCAGGGAAGGGCCACAGACAGAGAGGGAGACACAGAATCTGAAACAGGCTCCAGGCTCTGAGCTGTCAGCACAGAGCCCGACGCGGGGCTTGAACTCGGGAATGGTGAGATCATGACCTGAGCTGAAGTCGGACGCTCAACCGACTGAGCCACCCAGGCGCCCCTCATTTTTGCTTTTAATTCCCTTACCTTTGCAGATGTGTCGAGTAAGAAATTGGTGCGGCTTAGGTCAAAGAGGTTTTTTCCTGCATTCTTTTCCAGGATTTTGATGGTTTCCTGTCTCACATTCAGGTCCTTCATCCACTTTGAGTTTATTTTTGTGCGTGTTGTAAGGAAGTGGTCTAGTTTCATTTTTCTGCATGTTGCTGTCCAGTTCTCCCAGTACCATTTATTAAAAAGACTGTCATTTTCTATTGGATACTTTTTCCTGCTTTGTCAAAGATTAGTTGGCCATATACTTGCGGGTCTATTTTTGAGTTTTCTATTCTATTCCATTGGTCTATGTGTCTGTTTTTGTGCCAATACCATACTGTCTTGATGACTAACGCTTTGTAGTAGAGATTGAGGTCTGTGATTGTGATGCCTCCCGCCTTGGTTTTATTCTCCAGTATTACTTTAGCTAATCGAGGTCTTTTGTGGTTCATACAAGTTTTAAGATTGTTTGCTCTAGTTTTGAGAAGAGTGCTGGTGCAATTTTGATTGGTATTGCATTGAATGTGTAGATTACTTTGGGTAGTATTGCCATTTAATGATATTTATTTTTCCAGTCCATGAGCATGGGATGTTTCTCCATTTCCTTGTTTCTTCTTCAATTTCCTTTATAAGTTTTTTATAGTTTTCAGTGTAGAGATCTTTTACATGTTTGGTTAGGTTTATTCCTAGGTATGTTATGGTTGTTGGTGCAATTGTGAATGGGATTCGCTTCTTTATTTCTCTTTCTGTTGCTTCATTGTTGGTGTAAAGAAATGCACCAATTTCTATACATTGATTTTGTATCCTGCAACTTTGCTGAAATCATGCATCAGTTCTAGTAGGCTTTTGGTGGATTCCATCGGGTTTTCCATGTAAAGTATCATGTCATCTGCAAAAAGTGAAAGTTTGACTTCCTCCTTGCCAATCTTGATGCCTTTTATTTTGTTTTGTTGTCTGATTGCTGATGCTAAGACTTCCAACCCTATGTTAAATAGCAGTGGTGAGAGTGGACACCCTGGTCGTGTTCCTGTTCTCAGAGGTAGGGCTCTCAATTTTTCCCCATTGAGGATGATATTAGCTGTGGGCTTTTCATAAACGGCTTTTATGTTGTTTAAGTATGTTCCTTCTATCCCGACTTTCTTGAGGGTTTTTATTAGGAAAGAGTGCTGTATTTTGTCAAATGCTTTTTCTGTATGTATTGACAGGATCATATGGTTCTTACCTTTTCTTTTGTTAATGTGATGTATCACATTGATTGATTTGCAAATATTGAAACAGCCCTGCAACCTAGGGATGAATCCTACTTGATTGTGGTGAATAATTCTTTTTATATGCTGTTGGATTCAATTTTGCTAGTATATTGTTGAGAATATTTGTACCCATATTCATCAGGGATATTGGCCTGTAGTTCTCTTTTTTTTACTGGGTCTCTATGTGGTTTGGGAATCAAAGTGTTGCTGGCTTCATAGAATGAATCTGGAAGTTTAACTTCCATGTCATTTTTTTGGAACAGCTGGAGGAGGATAGGAATTAACTCTGTTTTAAATGTCTGGTAAAATTCCACAGGAAGCTGTCTGGTCCAGGGCTTTTATTTGTTGGAAGCTTTTTGATAACTGATTCAATTTCTTCACTAGTTATGGGTTTGTTCAGTTTTCTATTTCTTTCCGTTTGAGTTTTGGTTGTGTGTGGCTGTTTAGGAATTTGTCCATTTCTTCCAAGTTTTCGAGTTTGGTGGCATATAATTTTTTATAGTATTCTCTGACGATTGTATTTCTGAGGGGTTGGTTGTAATCGCTCCCTTTTCGTTCATGATTTTATCTATTTGAGTTCTCTCTCTTTTCTTTTTGAGAAGCCTGGCTAGAGGTTTATCAACTTTATTTATTGAAAGAGCCAGCTCTTGGTTTCATTGATCTGTTCCAGTACTTTTTCGGTTTCCATGTTATTAATTTCTGCCCTGAATATTGTTATTTCTCTCTTTTTGCTGGGTTTGGGTTGTCTTTGCTGTTCTGCTTCTAGTTCCTTTAGGCGTGCTGTTAGAATTTATGTTAGTGATTTTTCTTGTTTCCTGAGATGGGCCTGGATTGCAATAGATTGCAATATATTTCCCTCTCAGGACTGCTGTTGGCCGCATCCCAAAGCGTTTGGATTGTTGTATTTTCATTTTCATTTGTTTCCATGTATTTTTTTTATTTCTTCTCTGATTGCTTGGTTGACCCATTCGTTTTTAGTATGTCGTTCTTTAGCATCCATGTTTTTGGGAATTTTTCCAGCCCTTTTCCTGTGGTTGATTTCAAGTTTCAAAGTATTGTGGTCTGAAAGTGTGCATGGTATGATCTCAATTCTTTTATATTTATTCAGAGCTTCCCTGTGCCCCAGAATGTGGTCTATATTGGAAAATGTCCCATGTGCAGTTGAGAAGAATGTAAATTCCTTTGCTTCTGGATGATGGACCCTGAAGCTATCAGTCAGGCCCGTCTGATCCAATGCGTCATTCAGGGCCATCGTTTCTGTAGTGATTTTCTGTTTAGTGGATCTATCCAATGCTGAGAGTGGAGTGTTAAGGTCCCCTACAATTAGGACATTTTTATTGATAAGGTTGCTTTTGTTTGTAATTAGTTGTTTTACAATTTGGGTGCCCCAGTATTTGGCGCATAAATATTTATAATTGTTAGCTCTTCCTGCTGGATAGTCCCTGTGGTTATTTTATAATGCCCTTCTTCATCTCTTATTACATTGTTTACTTTAAAGTCTAGTTTGTCTCATATAAGTGTGGCTACTCTAGCTTTCTTCCGACTTCCAGTAACATGGTATATCGTTCTCCATCCCCTCTCTTTAAATCTGAAGGTGTTCTCAGATCTAAAATGAGTCTCTTGAAGACAGAAAATACATGGGTCTTGTTTTTTAATCCATTCTCTTACCCTATGCCTTTTGATTGCAGCATTTAGTTAGTTTACATTCATTGTTAGTATTGAAATTAGAGTCACTGTTTTGTCTGTAGGTTTCATGCTTATATGGATGTCTCTGGTAGTTTTTGTTCTTTGCAACCTTTCCTTCATAGAGCACCCCTCAGGATGTCTTGTAATGCTGGTTTATTTGTGATGAATTCCTTCAGTTTTTGTTTGTTTGGAAAACCTTTATTTCCTTCCATTCCTAATTACAGGTTAGCCAGATACAGGATTCTTGGTTGCATATCCTTCTTGTTCATCACATTGAGGATATCCTGCCATTCCTTTCTGACCTGCCAAGTGTCTGTAGATAAGTCTGCTACTACCCTTATGTGTCTACCTTTAAATGTTAAGGCCCGTTTTCCCCTAGGTGCTTTCAGAATTCTCTCTCTGTCCTTGTCTTTTGCCAGTTTCACTATGATGTGTCATGCAGAAAGTCTATTCAAGTAACGTGTGGGGAGAATTTTCTGTGCCTCTTGGATTTCCATGCCCGTTTCCTTCCTCATGTTGGGGAAGTTCTCACTGATGCTTTGTTCAAGTACCCCTTCGACTCCTTTCTCTCTCTCTTCTTCCTCTGGAATTCCTATGATACGGATATTGTTTGGTATGAGTGCATCGCTCAGCTCTCGAATTCTCCTTTACTGTTCCTGAATCAACTTCTCTCTCTTTTTCTCTGCTTCCTCTTTTTTCCATAATTTTATCTTCTAATTCACCTATTCTCTCTTCTGCCCCTTCAATCCACACTGTGGCCGTGGTGCAATGCTTTAAATGAGGTGCAAAACAAATTTAAACCTCATTTAAAGGATTTTTAATTCCTCTTGACTGTTTTTAAGGTCCTTGATCTCTGCCATGAGGGATCTCCTGCATCTTTCTATGCTCTTTTGAAGTGCAGCGATTAGTTTTATTTTTATTGTTCTATATTCATGTTCTGTTATGTTGTCTATAACTGTTTTCATCAATTCTTGTGCTGTCTCACCTTTCTGTAATTTGTTTTGAGGAGAAATCTTCCGTTTTGTCATTTTGGCTATGTTTATTTTGGTTTGTTTCCTGAGGTAGCCCCGGGAAGGGAAACAGAGAGACAGTCAAACAGGAAACGGAAATACACAAATGTACCGACAAATAATACAGACTAGTGGGTCACAACAGAAAACAGAGTAACAAAGGACACCCTGAGGGCATGCGACTTGAAGTACCAGCTACACTAAGAACAGAGAGCGTGCTGTGCTGATGGCCGAGCATTACAAAGAGTGTAATGACAGGTGCGGGGGGAAGAAGAAAATAATTTTGACCAGGTAGAGAGACTGATGGGCTTAACTCAGAAAGAGAGAAATCAGAATAATGTAGGATGGTAGGAAAAAGTAATGAAGATTGATGTTACTCAGATGAACTATATGGCCTGTTTATTCCAAAGAGAGAGATAGGAAAGTACAGATGGAGATGTGTAACATGCATTTAGAGAGTGGGTTAAATGTCTGTTTAAGTCAGCCAATACCCTGGATGACCGACTCAGGGATGGGAGTGGTAAGAAGGAGAAAAGGGAGCGTATATTTAAAAGAGATGAATTTACCTCGAGTTACTCCAGGAAGCAATCTGATCTCTGTGTCTATCGCTCCCACAGAAAGACATCTGTCCTATGAGGAGGGGCATGGTTTGGTGTGGGTGGGTCCTGCCTCCACTGCTGGTGGCGGATAGATTCCTGGGGCCAGTTTTTGTGGGTATGTGAGACAAGAATGACGTCCCCCCAGTCACTTCTTCCTGGTCCCGGAGTCTCAAATCACCCCTTTGTTTCCTTCCTCGCTCTGCGCACTTCAGATTGTGTCTCCCTGTCTCTCTGCCCCTCCCCCGTTCACACTCTGTCTCTGTCAAAAATAAATAAACATTAAATTTTTTAAAAAAATAAAAATGACAAAAATGAGTCCACCAGGGATAATGTTAAGATTAGCATATTATTTGATTTGATGTTACTATTAGAAAAGCATATAGTAACTTATTCACAGCAGAGGCAAGGGTCAGAAAGTTTTACAGCCCTTTTAAATGTTCATTATAACCACTTTTTAAATTAGGTGTTGTTGTCTGCATGCTTCTTGCTTTTAGTTGTTTGAATTTTAAATGATAAAATTAACAGACACTCATGAGGTTAGGCATTGTGAACATATCAATAAATAGATGAAAATGCACATATTGTTATGTCCTTTCTATTTCATCTGAGGAAGATGAAGTGGGATGGCAGACATCAGTCAGTAGAAGTTGTGTGTTTTAATCTGTGTAATTATTAACCAAACTAGGTAATTTATTCTATTTTTAAGAATTTCCAACCAGGAAGTCCAAAATAAACTAGTTGCCTAGAGAAGAAATGAAAATAACAGTGGCTTTCTTGATGAATGACAGCTTATTTTTACCTACATACATGGTTATATGAAAGATCTAAAATTTAAAAGATATATGATGAGATTATATCATTCCTATAACCTCACTTAAAATATTATGTTCAGTACTGGTTACCGTATTAAAAAAAAGATGTATCATTTGAAAAGGGGAATTAGATTGACGTCAGGGTACAAGGTATGAGCTGTGAAGACAGGATTGAATCCCGAGTTTATGTAACCTTTAAAGAGCGAAGGTTGAAGGATATTTAATTGAAAATAAACTCACTTCAATGTACATATAGATAGGTAATGTCAACTTTGTTTTTATTACAACACTGATTATTGTCAAGAAGATGCATAAATTTTAATGCCAAGTTTCACTTTGGCAAAACAAACATCTGTACTCCTCAGCTTTTCAAGTCCATGTTTCTATACCATGTAAGCAGAATAGTGCTCTACTGATTTCCTCTATAAGTAAAATGTCTGAAGAATTTTAGTCAGTGTTTTTCTGAAACATAGAAAGGAGATGCCCTTGGCTGAATACCACTAATAGACATCCTAATAACTGTTTATAAATTAAAGGAAAAATAGTATGTCTTAGGAATGGCAAATAAGCTGCAATTACCACTAACTTCTCAGAAGAATTTCATTTTAATCTACCTGTATTTTAGGAAGATAGTCAGCAATTTAGGAATCATAAAACCTAGGGTATATGAGTTATTATGGATCACAGAGGTCAATTTGTCCAACCCCAGCTTTACGAATGAGGATACTGGGAAGTAAAGAGGGGAAGTCATTTGTTCATGGTAACATAGCTAGTTTGTTGCATAGTTGAGACTAATACCCAAGTCTCCTTATGCCTTAGTCAGTGTTCTTTCTGTTAACACTATTGCTTCCAGAATAGGTTGTTATTTGAAAGTTCATTTATAACCTGGTTTCATGGAACTTGTAAAGTAACTTTTCATAGAAACAATGTCATAAGCTCAGAATTCTTTGTTCTATTCTATACAAGGTTCCCATGCTAATTTAAGCTTCCAATCATATTAATTCTAGCTTTAGATTTTTTGTTGCACATGTGCCTTCCTTTTGATTCCCATCTCTACCAACTTGGACATCTCATGCTGAGAACATTGAAGTAACCTCCAACCTGGTCTCACCTCCAAACTCTTTTGTAGCAATTCATTCTGCCCATCCTGTCAGCTGCAATTTCATAAAGTATCTTTCTTCTTTTTCTGTCTTTGTTCTTTGGAATCCATCTTCACTACTCAAATCAAATTTCATCTCTTTCATAATGACTTCACTGACTACTGCAGGTAAAAGGGATACCTTCATCTAAATTTTTAAAGCACTTAGTTTATATCACCCATGCATTCAGCATATGTTCATCAGATATTCTTTTTAAATATTATTTTTGAGAGAAAGAGGGTGCATGAGCAAGTGAGGAGAAGAGAGAGAGAGAGAGAGAGAATCCAGGTAGGCTCCATGCTGCCAGTGTAGAGTCCAATGTAGGGGCCTGATCTCACAAACCATGAGATCATGACCTGAGCCAAAATCAAGAGTCAGATGCTGAACTGACTGAGCCACCCATGCG
This sequence comes from Paguma larvata, assembly GCA_030068075.1. NCBI lineage: Eukaryota > Metazoa > Chordata > Mammalia > Carnivora > Viverridae > Paguma > Paguma larvata. The sequence goes on from CM057830.1 coordinate 67,124,795, forward strand.
CCATTGTTCATCAGATATTCTTGAGTACCTACTCAAGGAATATCTGTGTGGTTTATCAGGAAATTGCTACCAGGAAATTGTGTGGTTTATCACTCACAAACTTTCAATGTAACAATTTGGGACTATGATTTATCACTCTTCTTAGATTGTCATATTCTTGATATTATGAACAATACTTGAAAATCTTTATATTCTATGTAGCCCATAGCAAAGAGCTTTTGTACATAGTTTATTATCAGTAGCTATTTGTAGAGTAAATATTGAACTAAGAAATTGCTATTCATAGGATGAAGAGATAAATGTGGCCTCCATGGGATCAGTAAACAAACCATTAGATATCAATTATAAGTATGTTTGAAGAGCTTCCTTTAACTCTTAAAGAAGTTTTTTACATATCTTAAAAGTGACAAGATGATCAAGAAGAAAACCGTATCAATAAATCAAGAAAAACAGCATTTCAGTCATATTCTGATAGATAAATATTGTCAACAACAAAAAGTGGTGGAAGAGCATGGAATCGAATTTAAAACCCTTCAATTTCAACTTCTACATATACAAAAGTGGGACAATATTTCAAGCCCACTTTACACACAGAAAATTGTACTCCATTAGTTAACACAGAATAAATGATCCATTAACCGTAAAACCATGTAACAGTAAAATATTAGTATTTAATATAAGATTCTAGATGGATAAATGAGCTATATTTAGATTTTTAAAGGTAATCCTTTATAATTTTAAGTAATTGCTTCTGTTGTCTTCATTGGTAAAGAATATACTCTATTTTACTTTATTTATTTATATTTTATTTTGTTTTGTTTTATTTTACTTTAATTTAAGACAGTACAGTGGCCTTTGTCAGGGATTAAGTCAGGAAATGAATATTAAGAGATTTAACAGACTTTCAAGTAAGTAATCCTCTTCATTCCCACTCCTGCCTTTTAGTAATACATTGAGAGTATGTCTAGGACAAGATTTCTTTGCTCTGACCCTGCTTGATTGTCTTCATCTGCAGCTAGACTGAACCAGATAAGATTACCAAGAGTGATCAATTGGCAAATGAACTCATTTTCTTAGAAACAGCTTAGCTTAGTTCTACTTGCAGATCTCTCAGCATTTCACATAAATTTTAAGCTTCAATAAATAGACCAAATGCTAGAAAAAGTTAAGGTATAATTACAATAAAATTTTAGAATGTTTTTCTCTCTGTGAATAACTATAATGAATCTATATTTTTACCCATCAATAATTCAGTATATTTGATGTCATCAACTAAGGTTGGGCTCATAATGTTTCTGATTGACTTTAGGTATTCAGTGAAAATTTATTCAGATTCTAAAGCGCCATGGCTATTCTTATATAAATTAAGCATTATTATCAATGATTAAAACTGTGCTCCGTAGTGGAAATAGGTTCTTAAAAATATGTATTATGAAAATAGGCTTGAACACTCTACAATAATGAATTTGAATAACAGTAAAGTGTCCTTTTATACACCCAACGTTCAGTTTATTTGACAAATATTTACTGGGCGCCCATTCTGTGCCAACATCTCTGACAGATTTTGGAGTGAAACAGTAGACAAGAAAACCAAACCCATTCTTTTATGGAGATTGAATTTTCACAAGGAAGGTAGATCTAAACCAAGTAAATAGATAAAATATTTACACATTGTTAGCAATGCTATGAAGGAAACACCATTTTCGTAATTCAGAATTGGAAGTTGCTACCAATTTCTCTACATAGACAGCATACTATTTAGGAAGTAGGTCAATTTGCTATCATCTCAGTGTGATATCAAATCATCAAACCTAAAGCAAAGTAGAAACTGATAAAGCAGTAATTGTGCCTAATGTGTCAAGGGTTTTGATGTATATCTATCATAAATAGTTTGATTGGTTTCTGGAACATTTCTTTAGTGCTTTCTGTGAGTCATTCTGAACATACAATAGCAAGACGAGATCATCAACTAAAAGACTTGAAATATAAATAGTGTACAGTATTTTAAAAAGCCTTTATAAAAAGCTGGCTAGAACTTCCATACAGATCAAACGATAGGATTCAAAGGGCCACTCTTTGTGTCTTTAGCCAAATCTACAAACATGGATAGCAAGACTATAAGGAGAAAATTTTCCAACAGAAATATGGACATAGATGCCACAGCATTAAGAAATTTAAAATGTATGAAGATGTTGAGGGATATTTACAGTTTTATACAATATAAATGATTTCAGGTAAGCTATCTAATAATGGGAGTTCATTTGTGTGACTGATATTTACTGAGTTTGAACACGTGGAAATATATTATTGAAAAACCTATCTGGCATGCATTTATAGTACCATTAAAGATATCTAATGGGTCTTTTTGATGGGATGTATACTCATATTGTGCATATGTGCATATTGTCCACATTGTATTGTGATTTTTTGTAAGTTTATTTATTTATTTTGAGAGAGAGAGAGCTAGAAGGGGCTAGAGGGGGGAAGGGGCAGAGAAAGAGGGAAAGAGATTCCCAAACAGGCTTTGTACTGTCAGTGCAGACCCCAACACAGGGCTCAACTCACAAACAGTGAGATCATGACCTGAGCTGAAACCAAGAGTCAGCCACTTACTCGACTGATCCACCCGGGTACCTGAGAAGAATATGTTATTCTTATTTTTTTGTGATTATTGCTTTTTTTTGTGATTATTGCTTTGAAAAATACATTTGATATTCTGAACCATGATTCTATTTCTGAGATTCTTTGCTATTGTAGGACATACGAGAAATATCTATAGACTGACTGGATTGACAAAGTACTGTCTGTATAAAAGATCATCTGTCAGAGAAAATTTGCATAGTGTCTTGCATTCTTTAAGTAATATTGGCAGCCTTTGTTAATACAATACATATCCTGAAACTCCCTTTTGTACAAATTTTAAAAATACCTTAGGCTCACTTAACTTTACTATTACCCCATCTCATATTCAATTTTTTTCCCTCTAGATTCTGATTTTTAATTTCTCCTAGTTTTTAAAGAGTCAAGCTTATGCACCAAAGTCTTTCAGAAGAAGGAGATATTTACTATGACCAAAGGTTTTGTTATTCCCAAATAGTTCTAGGAAAAATAAATTTCTGAAAGGAGGAAAATGGTCAGTTTTAATTGTTGGGGCCTTGAATCAGAAGAACGTGCCTTTGGAAAATTAAGTGATACAGAATTTGTTGGGATGTCTTCTGGAAATAACCTATCTAAGCCTTTATTTTTATACTTTTATATTGAAAGACATTTTCGGTTCCTATTTTTGTTTTACATGCATGCTTATAAAAAAATCTCCGGGATACCTAAAAAGATTAAACAGCTTCATAATAGCTGCCATGGAGCAAGAGTTGATATATTAAATGAATACAGTTATTAGCTAAGAGTGAGAAAAGATCCCTAAAATCTCCAATAATGGAAATGCAACAGTTAATATGATTTAATCATGTCTCCAAAGAGAACCTAAAATGTTTTACTAACACTTATTTATTGGCCATTTGTCCCCTCCAGATGAAATTGTGTGTGGGCGGCAGAGCATTGCTTGACTTGTGTTCTATTTATTTGTTCCATTTTTTCCCAGTAAACATTCTGTTTATTGTATTGGGCCAGAAAAAGCTACATGACTACAAGATCTTGTATATGTAAGCAGCAGCTAAAGCTTAATATAGTAGTCCCCAAAATATGGCAGTATAGGCCAGGTTAACAGGTGACTCCCATTTCAAAGCATAAGAAACATTTTTTTCTAGCTTTATTGAGGTATAATTGACAAAATTGTATATATTTAATATATATAATCATTTCCCAATGTACGCTTATATTGAAGCATAGGAAACATATTATCGATTTGTTAGAACTTTAGATATATGGCTACTACTCTGATAGAATGATAATGTTTCTCTGAGTGTAATCAGTTTCTTATTGAATCTATTTTCATATAACATAATATGCCTTAGGTGCTTTTTTATATGTGAAAAAATAGTAAAATGGTGTCTACTTCAAGGATTGAAAGCTTGTCTTTCCTTATTAAGGAAAATGCATATGACTTTTTAGGTAGATAAACAATCTAGTACTTTTAGAGCACCCTCAATTAATAGTATACACATATATGGAAGTTTCCAGATATCTCATATTTTCTCTGAGGAAATTGACTACAGTTTTAAGTAAATTATGTCTACAAACTTTAAAATAGTGGCCATAAAACTCAAATTCCTACTGAAACCAGGGAGATAAAATAAATTAATTTAGAGGGCTGTGTATACTATCGTAAGACATTGTGGGATCACAATTCTATAGGGGGCAGAAGAGTGCATGCTCTGTCTATGGGTAGCCACTGCTTCTCTACTTCATCTAGCTGTGCGGAGCCAGTAAATATGTGGGGCCAGATTGCTTTTTAGAGTGCCTACTAGAAATTCAGATTTGATGTAAAATCCTCAGATTTTCAAAGCTTTGGGCAGACCAAATATAATATATTTGGCAGCCTTTGCTTGTCAGTTTGCAGCCCTTGCTTTAAAAGCAGTGTAGTGTGGGGTGCCTGGGTGTCTCAGTCAGTTAAACATCCAACTTACGCTCAGGTTCATGAATTTGGGCCCCGCGTCAGGCTCTGTGCTGACAGCTCAAAGCCTGGAGCCTGCTTTGGATTTTGTGTCTCTTTCTCTCTCTGCCCCTCCCCCTCTTGTACCTTCTCTTTCTCACTCTCTCTCTCTTTCAAAAATAAATAAACATTTCTTTTAAAAAGCAGTATCGTGTAGAAAAATAACTTGCTTAGAGATCAAGGGAGCCACAGATCATGTCTCTTCTACTGTCTAAATGTATAGCACATCTGTTAACCTTATTATGTTCCTATGAGAATAAAAGAGATATGACAATTTTGGGGGAAGAGTTCAAAAAGTAGTTCCCCAGTATACAGTCGAGGAAGCAGAGTGATGAATTCAGGGGCAGAATCTTGAATTAAGAATCAGGAGACTTCTGACACAAATTTTCTATGCAATCGTGGCCAAATAATTGAACATCTGAAGGGCTAATTTTCTCATCTGGTAAATGGTAGTGGTGGTGGTAGGTAGTAAAGTAGAGCAGTTAAGACTCTCAATATATTATGTAGAAAAAAGAAGGGCTTCACTATTAATCGAAGGGATGAAAAGGAATGGTTCCCTCTTATCTTTCCTTCTACTAACCACCAGCACTTTCCTTAAGTTCTTTAGAGTCCAGTTTCAAATCCATTGGAGTAGATCATCTCAAAGTTTGACTATATCTTTAAAATGCTCTATTTTAAGTAATCATATATTTGAATACTTAGCAAACATAACACTTTATTTAGTTACCTTAACATCAGAGGTAGGACTTATTATGTGATATTTGATAGTGAATTTTCAATTTATCTTCAAAATGACTAAAATACTTAAATCTAATGAATCTGTGAGTTCTTTTTTTAAAATTTTTAACGGTTATTAATTTTCTTGAGAGACAGAGCATGAGGAGGGGAGGAGCAGAAAGAGAGGGAGACACAGAATCTGAAGCAGGTTCCAGGCTCCGAGCTGTCAGCACAGATCCTGATGCAGGGCTTGAACTCACTGACTGCAAGATCATGACCTGAGCTGAAGTCGGATGCCCAACTGACTGAGCCACCCAGACACCCCTCTGTGAGTTCTTAATTGGACTCCTCACTTTGTGATATTTTGTTACCTCTTGTCATGTGTTTTTTATGCTGTTTCTAAGTTTTTAAATGCGATCCTGTGGTCCAAGTTTAGGTTTCAAATGTAAGAAATCCATACCTCTGATTCTTCTACTAACCTCACTCCAATCAGAGAAGGGTACTGGGTGGCAAGCATTGCTATTAACTTTCTTACCTTGGCATCCACACACTACAAGTTAGAAGAATAAAAGTATGAAAATGTATTTATCACTATTACAGAGTAAAAATAATCTTGTCAAATTAGAAATATCACCTTCCCTAACTTATTCAATTCTTGAGTCTCAACTAGTGCAGAATCAATTTCTAGTCATAACTTATATATGGGGAAGAATCTTCCTATAGCCAGGATAAGTGGCCTTCTGATAATGTACAACAGTGATGATGATTAGAGCTGGGTCTATGTAGAGACCCTTACTACTTTATCACCATATGATGTAGGATCTTGGTAATAGTTTTATTGGCAGTAGTGGTATATTTAATATAGTATCTGACTCAGTGTTCTTGAACATGTATAACTCCATTTTGCCAGTAGCTTCATAAGAATGTGGCCATTAGTATATTTCTGCCACAAAGATAAGTTCTAGTGAATTTCAGGCCCTTTATTAATGGTTTTAATTTCACAGCCAGACTTAGAAGTGGAGAGAGGTAACGAAAGCGTAATTTCAAGGGACTAGGAGGTATTCGAGGGAGATAAGAAACATTCTAGACCAACTCCAGGAAACCCAAATGAGAGCTGTTTTATACTGATCTGATATCTGTAGTATCATCTGCTTGTTCAGTCAAATTTTCCAAAGTGTTGATTACTTGACAAAGTATAAGGAAATCTAAAATAAATTAATTGACACACAGAATGAACAAATTCAGCAGTGTAGAAGTAATATTTTCTTTTGAGTGTCAAAAATAATGCATATGTATTTAACTTGTCTCTAAAGTCCTAGAGCCATAGCTAGTGTTAGGCAGTATTGTAAAATACATTCTCACACCTGACCAGACAAATAAAAAATAATTAGGGGCACCTGGGTGGCTCAGTCGATTGAGCGGCCGACTTTGGCTCAGGTCATGATCTCGCTGCTCACGAGTTCGAGCCCCGCGTCGGGGTCTGTGCTGACAGCTCAGAGCCTGGAGCCTGCTTCGGATTCTGTGTCTCCCTCTCTCTCTGCCCCTCCCCCACTCATGCCCTGTCTCTCTCTGTCTCAAAAATAAATAAACATTAAAAAAAAAGTTTAAAAAAATAATTAAACTCATAATTTCTAAGAAAGTTTTAAATTTTTAATAGAAGAACAATTAATTCATGGGCATTTATATATTTATATTTATTTATTTATTATTTATTATTTATTTATTTATTTATTTGATTTCCTGATTTTTTATTTTTATTTATTTTTTAAACAATTTATTGTCAAATTGGCATCCATACAACACTCAGTGCTCGTCCCAACAAGTGCTGTCCTCTGTACCCCTCACCTCCTCTCCCCCCTCAGTTTGTTCTTAGTCTTTAAGAGTCTCTTATGTTTTGTCTCCCTCTCTCTCTGTGTCTTTTTTTCTTTCCCCTCTTCCCCTCCACCATGGTTTTCTGCTAAGTCTCTCAAAATCCACCATGCGTGGAAACATATGGGTATCTGTCTTTCTCTCCTTTTTAAATGTCTGGTAAAATTCCCCAGGGAAGCCATTTGGTCCAGGACTTTTATTTGTTGGGAGATTTTTGATAACTGATTCAATTTCTTCAGTAGTTATGGGTTTGTTCAAGTTTTCTTCTCCTTTGAGTTTTGGTTTTGTGTGGCTGTTTAGGAATTTGTCTAATTCTTCCCGTTTGAGTTTTGGTAGTGTGTGGCTGATTGGAATTTGTCTATTTCTTCCAGTTTGTTCAATTTGATGGCATATATTTTTTCATAATATTCTCTGATGATTGCTTATATTTCTGAGGTATTGGTTGTAATCACTCCATTTTCGTTCGTGATTTTATCTATTTGGTTTCTCTCTCTTTTCTTTTTGAGAAGCCTGGCTAGAGGTTTATCAATTTCATTTATTTTATCAAAGAACCAGTTCTTGGTTTCATTGATCTGTTCCACTACTTTTTCAATTTCCATATTATTAATTTCTGCCCTGATTTTTGTTATTTCTCTCTTTCTGCTGGATTTGGGTTGTCTTAGCTGTTCTGCTTCTAGTTCCTTTAGGCATGCTGTTAGAATTTGTGTTAGTGATTTTTATTGCTTCTTGAGATGGGCCTGGATTGCAATATATTTCCCTCTCAGGCCTGCCTTTGCCACATCCCAAAGCATTTGGATTGTTGCATTTTCCTTTTCATTTGTTTCCATGTATTTTTTAAATTTCTTCTCTGATTGCTTGGTTGACCCATTCGTCCTTAGTAGGTTGTTCTTTAGTCTCCAAGTTTTTGGGGATTTTCCAGCCTTTTTCTGTTGTTGATTTCAAGTTTCAAAGCATTGTGGTCTGAAAGTGTGTGTGGTATGATCTCAATTGTTTTATACTTGTTAAGAGCTTCCTTATGCCTCAGAATGTGGTCTATCTTGGAATATGTACCATGTGAAGTTGAGAAGAATGTAAATTCCTTTGCTTCTGGATGAAGGACTCTGAAGATGTCAGTTAGGCCCATGTCTTCCAATGTGTTGTTCAGGGCCATTGTTTCTGTAGTGATTTTCTGTTTAGTGGATCTATCCAGTTCTGAGATTGGAGTGTTAAGGTCCCCTGCAATTAGCACATTTTTATCGATATGATTGCTTATGTTTGTAATTAGTTATTTTACAAATTTGGGTGCCCCCGAATTTGGCAGGTAGATATTTATGATTGTTAGATCTTCCTGGTGGATAGTCCCTGTGATTATTACATTAGCCCTTCTTCATCTCTTATTACATCGTTTACTTTAAAATCTAGTTTGTCTGACATAAGTGTGGCTACTCCAGCTTTCTTCTGACTTCCAGTAGCATGGTAGATAGTTCTCCATCCCCTCACTTTCAATCTGAATGTGTCCTCAGGTCTAAAATGAGTCTCTTGAAGACAGGAAATCGATGAGTCTTGTTTTTTAATCCATTCTGCTACCCTACATCTTTTGATTGGAGCATTTGGTCCATTTATTTTCAGTGTTAAAACTGAAAGATATGGGCTTAGAGTCATTGTATTTTCTGTAGGTTTCATGCTTGTAAGGATGTCTCTGGTAGTTTGTGTTCTTTGCAACCTTTTCTTCATAGAGTCCCCCTCAGGAGCTCTCATAAGGCTGGTTTATTCATGATGAATTCCTTCAGTTTTTGTTTGTTTGGGAAAACCTCGATCTCTCCTATTCTGAATGACAGGCTGGCTGGGTAAAGGATTCTTGGTTGCATATCCTTCCTGATTATCACATTAAAGATATTCTGCCATTCCTTTCTGGCTTGCCAAGTTTCTGTAGATAAGTCTGCTACTATCCTTATGTGTCCACCTTTGTATGTTAAGGCCCGTTTATCTCTAGCTGCTTTCAGAATTCTCTCTTTGTCCTTGTATTTTTCCAGTTTCACTATGATGTGTCGTGCAGAAGGTCTATTCACATTACGTCTGGGGAGAGTTTTCTGTGCCTCTTGGATTTCCATGCCCGTTTCCTTCCTCATGTTGGGGAAGTTCTCACTGATGATTTGTTCAAGTACCCTTTTGACTTCTCTCTCTCTTCTTCCTCTGGAATTCCTATGATGCAGATATTGTTCAGTTTGATTACATTGCTCAGCTCTCGAATTCTCCTTTCCCATGCCTGAATCATCTTCTCTCTCTTTTTCTATGCTTCCTATTTTTCCATAACTTTATCTTCTAATTCACCTATTCTCTCTTCTGCCTCTTCAATCTGCACTGTTACTGCCTCCAATTTGTTTTGTACCTCATTTCATGTATTTTTTAAATTCCTCCATAGAATTTTTAAGGTCCTTGATGTCTGCAGCGAGAGACCCCCTGCTTTCTTCTATGCTTTTTTCAAGCCCAGAGATTAATTTTATGTTTATTGTTCTATATTCTTGTTATGTTATGTTGCTTATGTCTATTTGCATCAGTTCTTGAACTGTCACTACTTCTTGTAATTTCTTTTGAGGAGAATTCTTCTGTTTCCTCATTTTGGCTAGGTGTGTTTTGGTTTATTTACTGAGGTCTCCCTGGAAAGGAGAACAGACAGACAAACAGGAAACAAAAACACACAAACGTACCGACAAATAATGCAGGCAAGCAGATCACAACAACAACAAAAAAGAATAAAAAATGACACTCTGAAGGCATAGGACCTGAATTACCAGCTACAAGTTAAGGACAGTGTGTGTGCAGTGCTGATGGCAGAGTATTTACAGAGAGATTAATGACAGGTGTGGGGGGAAGAAGAAAATGAACTTTATCCAGCTAGAGAGACTGAAAGTCTTAATCCAGAAAGAGAGAAATCAGAATAAGGAAGGAGGCGAGGAAAAATAAATGAAGATTGATGTTACCCAGATGAACTATGTGGCCCAGTTATTCCAGGGAGAGTTATAGGAAAGTACAGATGTAGAACATGCGTTGAGCGAGTGAGTTAAATGTCTGTTTAAAGAGAGAAAAGGGAGAATATATCTAAAAAAGAAGAATTGACCTGGAGTTATTCCAGGCAGCAGCCTGCGTCTCAGCGTCAATCGCTCCTGCAGAAAGGCTCCTCTCCTATTGGGAAGGACGTGGTTTGGTGTAGGCGGATCCAGCCTCTGCTGCTGCTGGTGAATGGAATCCTAAGGTTTGTTTTTTGTGGGTATGTGGGACCACAATGACATCTCCCCCAGTCCCTTCTTCCCAGACCTGGAGTCTCAAATCACCCCTTTGTTTCCGTTCTCACTCTGCCTGGGATGCATACGTAGTGTGATTTGTTGGGCGGTCTCATGCCCCTCGCCTATCTGAATTTTTTGACTAGCTCCAACCACCACACCCGGTTTTGCTTATGTAAATTGTGTCGCTTGGGTAGCACTGATCCGTAGGTGTCTCTGCATCTCTCTGTGACACGGGCTGGCTGGGTTGCTGGGAAACCATCGCCAGCCCCAGTGCTATGAGAGTTCTACTGTTACCAATGGAACTTCTCTTCAAAAGCTCTGCAGTTAGGGACTGGATGAAAGGCTCTTTCTCAGTCTTTGTCTGAGGTTTCTCTCTCCTTCGGATACCAACCACTCCTTGCTTTCCCAGCTGCATATTCTCTTCCCTTTGTCTTTCTGCAGAAAGGGCTCCCTCCTTTTCGTACCCCGAGGTTCATTTTATCTCCCCCAGATTGCACACACACACCTTGAGGTGCTTACTGGATTTCGGGTTCTCTTCCTTGTAGACTCCAACTCCTTTCCTCCCGGACTCTTGGGGTTTAGAGTCCTTTGGTTTCAGTCCTTCTTTGTTTGAAAGACACGGGGAATACTGGGTCCCCCTACTCCTCTGCCATGTTGGCCCCTTAAATCCGGCATTTATATATTTATTGGATAATTAAAACAAGAATGTTTCAGTATTTGGTAATTTTATTTTATTTTACTTTATTTTATTTTTTAAATTAATTTTTAAATTTATTTTTGAGAGAAAGACAGATCGAGTGGGGGAGGGTCAAAGAGAGAGAGAGCGACACAGAATCCAAAGCAGGTTCTAGGCTCTGAGATGTCATCACAGAGCCTGACGCCGGGCTTGAACTCATGAGCTATGAGATCATCACCTGATTTGAAGTCTGATGCTCAACCAACTGAGTCACCCAGGCACCCCAGTATTTGCTAATTTTAAGGTCTAAACTTAAATAATCTATGAATCTCAGGTCATAGAAAATGTAAATGATTTTTTTAAACTTAATACAATTATATACATATGGTAACAGCCAAAAAAGTTCTGTTGACTTCAGAAATTTTTTCTATCTATAGAAAAGAGAGGAAATCTCTCCTAAAAGGAAAAATAAAATCCTCCAATCCAGTAACATATTGCCCATTGAATTTAGAAAGTATGCATTATCATAAACTTGGTATGCATGAATATATTTTACTTTAAGAAAGTGTCATTTCAAAACAGGTTGGGTAAGTGAAATATAAAGCAAAATCAAATAGTTCTGGCAGTCAAATGACAGAACACAAGAATAGGTGAAAAAAAGGTTCACTTTCCTTCACTTCTACATCCTTTCCCAAGCATCCCCAGATACATGTCTGCATTTGTGGATTATTTAGAAACATTTTTTACAGACGTTTAGGTAGAAAAGTGTTACCTTTAAAAACAAACAAGCAAACAACAAAAAACTTAAGAGGAGACTTTTTTTTCAATTTAATTGTTTAAAATTCCAATAAAATTAACAGTGTTATATTAGTTTCAGGTTACAATATAGTGATCCAACAATTTTATACTCAATGCTCATCACGATAAATTTACTCTTAATCCCTTTCACCTATTTCACTACGTCCTCCCACCCACCTGCAATCTGATAACCATCTGTTTGTTCTCTTAGTTCTGAGTGTCTTTTGTCTCTTTTTTGTTTGTTCATTTTTTTCTTTTTTAAAATTTTTTAATGATTATTTATTTCTGAGAGAGAAAGAGAGAGAGGTCAGAGAGAGAGGGAGATAGAGAATCCGAAACAGACCTCTGGCTCTGAGCTGTCAGCACAGAGCCCAACACAGAGATCTAACCCACAAACTGCAAGATCATGACCTGAGCTGAAGGTGGATGCTTAACCGACTGAGCCGCCCAGATGCCCCATTTTTGTTTTTGTTTTTGTTTTTTCTTAAATTCCTCATATGAGTGAAATCACATGGTATTTATCTTCCCTGACTTACATACTGGAGGGATACTTCTAACAAAAATGCTATTGCAAGAGATTACAAAAGGGTGATGAACCAGCTATATATATTTGTAGTGGGCATTATAGGAAAGTTCCTATTTCTGTACTACTAAGAAAGTGTGCTAAAGGTCAAAAGAGCCAACTTACAGTTCTTATACTTTTTTTAAAGCATGTTGTTTTATTTTTTATTAACTTTTTTAATTTTAAATTTTAATTTCAATATGCCTAACATACAGTGTTATATTAGATTCAGGTGTACAATATAGTGATTCAACAATTCTATACATTATTCAGGGCTCATCAGGATAAGTGTACTCTTAAACTCTTCACCTATTTCACCCTTTCTCCTACCCACCCCACCTCTGGTAACTGTCAGTTTGTTTTCTATAGTTAGTTAAGAGACTAATTTTTTTTTCTAAGTTCGTTTGTTTTGTTTCTTAAATTCCACATATGAGTGAAATCTTATGGTATTTGTCTTTCTCTGAATGACTTATTTCACTTAGCATTATAACCTCGAGATCCATCTGTATTTTGCAGATGACAAGATTTCATTCTATTTTATGACTCAGTACAATTCAATTGTCTATATATACTTCATCTTCTCTATCCATTCATCTATTAATGGGCACTTGGGTTACTTCCATAATTTGACTATTGTAAATAATGCTGCAGTAAAGATAGAGATGCCTATATCTTTTTAATTCGTGTTTTTTTTATTCTTTGGGTAAATGCTGAGCAGTGGAATTACTGGATCATAGGGAAATTCTATCTTTAATTTTTTTGAGGAACCTCCATACTGTTTTCCACAGTGGCTGCACCAATTTGCATTCCCACCAACAGTGCACAAGAGTTCCTATTTCTCCACATCCTTGCCAACATCTGTTGTTTTTTGCGTTGTTCATTTTACCCATTCTGACAGGTGTGAGGTGATACCTCATTGTAGTTTTTATTTGAATTTTCATGATGATGAGTGATTTTGAGCATCTTTTCATGTGTCTGTTGGCCATCTGCATGATTTATCTGGAGAATGTCTGTTCGTGTCTTCTCATTTTTATTTGAGTTATATGTTTTTTTTGATGTTCAGTTTGATAAATTCTTTATAGATTTTGAATACTAACCCTTTATCAGATATGTCATTTGCAAATATCTTCTCTCATTCTGTAGGCTGCCTTTTAGTTTTGTTGATTGTTTCCTTTCCTGTGCAGAAGCTTTTTATTCTGCTGTAGTCCCAGTCATTTATTTTTTATTTTGTTTCCTTTGCCTCAGGAGACATATCTAGAAAAATGTTGTTATGGCTGATGTCAGAGAATTTACAGCCTGTGATCTCTGCTACGGTTTTTATGATTCCAGGTCTCCTACTGAAGTCTTTTGTCCATTTTCAGTTTATTTTTGTGTATTGTGTAAGGAAGTGGTCCAGTTTCATTGTTTTGCATGTTGTTATCCAGTTTTCCCAACACCAATTCCCTTCTTCCATTGCATATTCTTGCCTCCTTTGTCAAAGTTTAATTGACCATATATTCCTGGGCTTATTCCTGGGCTCTCTATTCTGTTCTATTGATGTATGTGTGTATATTTGTGCCAGTACCATACTATTTTGATTACTGCAGCTTTGTAGTATATCTTTAAATCTGGGATTGTGATATTTCCAGTCTTGTTTTCTTTTTCAAGGATTTCTTGGACTATTTGGGGTCTTTTTTGTTTCCATATAAATTTTAGGATTGTTTGTTCTTGTTCGGTGAAAAATATTTTTGGTATTTTGATAGGGCTTGCATTAAATCTATAGAATGCTTTGGGTAGTATGGGAATTTTAATAATATTTCTTCTCCCAATTCATTGGTATAGAATATCTTTTCATTTGTGTAAGCTATAATTACTTTCAACAGTGTATTATAATTTTCAGTGTATAGGTGTTTCACCTCCTTGGTTAAGTTTATTCCCTGGTATTTTATTCTTTTTGATGCAATTGTATGTAGAATTATTTTCATAATTTGTGTTTCTGCTTCTTCATTATTAGTGTATAGGAATGCATTGGATTTCTTTATACTGATTTTGTATCCTGTAAATTACCGAATTCATTGATCAGTTCTAGTAGTTTCTTTTTGGAATCTTTTGTGTTCTCTATATGTAGTGTCATGTCATCTGCAAATAATGAAAATTTTACTTTTTTCTTACCAATCTGGATGCCTTTTATTTCTTTTTATTACCTGATTGCTGGGGCTAGGACTTCCAGTACAATATTGGATAAAATTGATGAGAGTGGACATCCTTATCTTGTTCCTGACCTTAGGGGAAAAGCTCTCAGTTTTTCAGCATTGTTTATGTTGTTAGCTGTGGCTTTTTCATATAAGACCCTTATTACATTGAGATATGTTTCCTCTAAACCAATTTTGTTGAGAATTTTTATCATGAATGGATGTTGTACTTTGAAATGCTTTTTCCTCTTCTATTGAAATGACCAAGTGGATTTTATCCTTTCTCTTATTGATGTGATGCAACACACTGATTGATTGGTGAATATTTAGCCACCTTTGCATCCCCGGAATAAATCCCACTTGATTGAGTTGAATGATTTTTCAAATGTATTATTGGATTTGGTTTGTTAATATTTTGCTCAGGAGTTTTTCATCTATGTTGATTGGAGATATTGGCTTCTAGTTCTCTATCTGGTTTTGGCATCAGAGTAATGCAGGCCTCATAGACTGAATTTGGAAGCTTTCTTCCTCTCTTATTTTTTTGGAATACTTAGAGAAGAATAGGTATTGACACTTCATTATAGGTTTGGTAGAGTTCACCCGTGAAGCCATCTGGTTCTGGACTTTGGTTTATTGAAAAAAAATTTATTACTGATTCAGTTTCATTAATAATTGTTTAAATTTTCTATATCTTTCCTATTCAGTTTTGGGAGGTCATATGTTTCTAGGAATTTATTTGTTTCTTCTAGGTTGTCTGGCTTGTTGGCATATAATTTTTCATAGTCTTCTCTTATGAAAGAGAAGTTTCTCTTTGTTTCTGTAGTGCTGATTATTATTTATCCCCTTTCATTTTTCTTTATTTTCTTTATTTGAGTCCACTCCCCTTTTTTGTTTCTGGTGAGTCTCGCTGAAGGTTTATCAATATTGCTGATTTTTTTCAAAGACCCAGTCCCTGAGTTCATTGATGTGTTCCATTTTAATTTTCTATTTAAGTATTTTTTAAAATTTATTTTTAAGTTGGAGAAAGAGAGAAAGAGAGAGAGAATGAGTGAAGGAGGGGCATAGGGAGACACAGAATCCAAAGCAGGCTCCAGGCTCTGAGCTTTCAGCATAGAGCCCGACACAGGGTTCAAACTTACAAACTGTGAGATCATGACCTGAGCCAAACTCAGATGCTTAACCAACAGAGCCACGCAGGCATCCTTTTTTAATTTTCTACTTAATTAGTTCTGTTGTACTTTCTTTTTTCCTTGTTTCTACTGTTTTTAGGTGTTGTTTGTTTTTTTTTCTATCTCCTTTAGGTATAAGATTACATTGTTTATTTGAGATTTTTCTTGCTTCTTGAGGTAGACTTGTATTGCTATAAACTTCCCTCTTAGAACCACATTTGCTGCATCCAGAATTTTCTGACTGTTTTCGTTTTCATTTATTTTCATGTATTTTTTAAAATTTTCTTTGATTTATTGGTTGATGCATTCATTGTTTAATAGCATGTTATTTAACTTCCATATATTCGTGTTCTTTCCAGGTTTTTTCTTGTGTTTGATTTCTAGTTCCGTGGTGTTGTCATTAGAAAAGATGCATGGTATGAATTTGATCATTTTAAATTTGTTGAGACTTGTTCTGTGGCCTAATATGTCATCTATTCTGGAAAATGTTCCATGTGCACTTGTAAAGAATATGTATTTTGCTGTTTTAGGATGGAACGTTCTGAATATATCCATTAGATCCATATGGTTCAATGTGTCATTCAAAGCCACTGTTTCCTTGCTGATTTTGTTCGGATGATCTGTCCATTGATGTAAGTGAGGTATTAAAGTAAACTATTATTATATTACTATAAATTACTTCCTTTGTTAGTTATCACCTGCTTTATGTATTCGGGTGCTCCCATTTTGAGTCATAAATATTTATAATTGTTATATCTCCCTGTTGGATTTTTCTCTTTATGTAATGTCCTTCTTTGTCTCTTCTTAAAGTCTTTGTTTTAAAGTCTATTTTGTCTGATATAAGTTTTACTACCCCTGCTTTTCACTTCCATTTGGATGATGGATATACTCTAGAGGGAATGAATAATAAATAGACTAAAGGAAGCAGAATCCTTCCCTTGTAAACATGTGTCTTTAGGTCTGAAATGAATCTCTTGTTGGCAGTATATAGATGGGTCTTGCTCTTTTTCCATTTTTTTTCAATGGTACATATAGCCAATTAACTTTCAAAGTCATTATGGATAGGTATATATTTGTTGCTATTTTGTTACTTGTTTTATGGTTGTTTTTGTAATTTTTCCCTCTTCCTCCTCTTGCTCCCTTGTCTCACGGTTTGCTGGTTGTTATTGTTGTTGTTTGTTTGTTTGTTTTGTGACATACTTGGATTCTTTCTCTTTATTTTATTTAATTTTTTGCCTATTACTAGTTTTTTATCTGTGGTTGTCATTCGGCTTGTATATAACATCTCATGCATATAACAGTCTATGTTGATAGTTGCTTAAGTTTGAACCCATTCTAAAAGCACTAAATTTTTACTCCTCTTCCCTGAATATTTTAGATATATGGTGTCTTACTTTAAATCCTTTTATGTTGTGAGTCCTTTGGCTGATTTTTATAGGTAGAATTAATTTTAATGCTTTTACACTTCCTACTTTTATTACTCTTGCTTGTGGTTTCCTTTGCACTCAGAGTCCTCTTTAACATTTCTTGTAAGACTCGTAGTGGTGATGAATTCCTTTAATTTTGTTTGTCTGGGAAACTCTTTGTCTCTTCCTCTATTCTGATTGGTAGCCTTGATGGATAGCGTATTCTTGGTTGTAGTTTGTTTGTTTGTTTGCTTTCGTTCAGCCCTTTGAATGTATAATGCTACTCCCTTTAATCCTACACAGTTTCTAATGAAAAACCAACTGATAACCTTATGGGGTTTTCCCTGTATGTAACTATTTTCTTTCCTCTTTCTGCTTTTAAAATTCTCTTTTTTATCGCCACATTTTGCCATTTTAATAACTGTGTGTCTGAGTGTGGACCTCCTTGGTTCTATTTTATTGGGGACTCTCTGTGTCTTCTGGATCTGGATTTCTGTTTCCTTCCCAACATCCTGGAATTTTTCAGCTATTACTTCTTCAAATAGAGTTTCCACCCCCTTTTCTCTCTTTTCTCTTTATGAGATCCCTGTAATGATAATGTTATTATGCTTTATGGTGTCACTGAGTGTCTCTAAGTCTATTTCCATTTTTATTATTGTTTTTTTTTCCTCCGTCATGTTGAACTTGATTACTTTGCTTTATTTTGTCCTCCAAGTCACTAATCTGTTCTGCTTCCTCTGGTCTATTCATTATTCCCTTTAGTCTATTCATTATTCCCTTTAGTGTATTTTTAATTTCAGTTATTGAGTTCTGCATTTCGTATTGGTACATTTTATGTTTTCTATATTTTTTTAAAGTTTATTTATTCATTTATTTATTTGGAGAGCACATGAGTGGGGGAGGGGTATAGAGAGAGGGAGAGAGAGAGAGAGAAAGACAGAGAGTGAGAGAGAGAGAATCCCAAGAAGGCTCCACACTGTCAATGCAGAGACCAATGTAGGGCTTGAACTTGCAAACTGTGAGATCATGACCTGAGCTGAAGTCAAGAGCTGGTCACTTAACCAACTGAGCCACCCAGACACTCCCTATGTTTTCTATCTTTTTATCGAGGGTCTCACTGAGGATTTCCACTCTTTGCTCAAGTCCAGTGAGTATCTTTATGACCATTACTTTAAGTTTTCTATCGGTAATATTACCTATCTTTGATTCATTTAATTCTCTTGCTGTGATTTTATCCTCTTTTTCATTTGGGTCGTATTCCTTTGTGTCCTCATTCTATCTAGCTCTCTGTGTCCGTTTCTGTGCGTTAGGAAAGTCAGTTATGTCTCGGTCTCTTGAAAGAAGTGACCTTATGAAGAAAAGGTCCTGTTGTGCCCTACAATGCAATGGCCCTCTTTACCATAAACTGGCATGTCAGAGGTGTCTTCTATGTTTGTTGCATGTGCCCTGCTTTTATTGTGTCTGAACTGCTTTTGCCTTCAGTACAGTCATCTGCAGTGGTTCTCTTTGCCTCTTGTATTCAGGGTTTGGTCTCTGTGTTGCTAGTGAGTCTGAAGCTTCCTTAGGCTTGAGTTGAATCAGACCAGGCATTTGCCAGGGCTGTGGCAGCACCAAGTGCAGGGCATTCTCCCTATCTTGTCCCCTGAGAAGCTGTCATTCGTGGGCAGGTCCTGTAATCAGAGCAGATGTGTGCCTCTGCTGGGTTTCCAGTCAGATTTGTGTGTGTGGTTATCTTCCTCTTTCCCTAAGGCAGGAGGCACTTTGGAGTGGTGCTGGCCTCTGTCATGTTTGCTTCACCCTGCCAGACTTATGACATTCCTTTGGATGTCTCCTGACAAGGGCCTGTTGGAGGGGCTGTGTCTATGGGAGAATGTGGGGTGGGGTGCACAGTGCCAGCAAGGTCAATGCAGCTGTACTGCAGGAGGGGACCTGCAGCCACCCTGGGAAAACTCTTCTCCAGTCTGGGATGGAGTGGATAGTCTGTAGATGAGCACAGGGGTGGGGCAAGCTTTGTGGAAAGTATTCATCTGCACTAGTTCCCACAGTTGTCTGGGTAGGTAGCCTGTGGGACAGGAGAGGGAAATGTCACCTGCCACATTTTTTGTTCTAGAAGTCTCCCAAAGATCTCTTCCCCAACACATGTTCTGAGATCAGTAAATAAATCTCCTTCCTGTACACCCCTGGCATTTTTCAAACTGTTGCTTCTATGCTGTATTTCAGTGGGGCTGTTTGTTATACTATTTATTTAATGGTAGGGACTCAGGATCCAATTACACTCTGGCTCTCCCAGAGTGGAGCTGCTGGGATTTTAAAGTTCCATGTGTTAAGCCCCACTGATTGTTCAGAACTTACAAAGTTAGGTTCCTTTGGTTTTCAAAGCCAAATATGGAGATTCATCTTCCCAGTGTGGATCCCCCATGCCTGTCATGTTTTGTATAGGATCTGCTCCTGTTTCTTTTCTTTGCCCAAGGTGTCCCTCCCACCCAGGGACGGTCCTGAAGGTCAGTTTGGTTCCCAACTGTATCTCTGCCCTTTCTACCCTCTTTGGTATGGCATCTTTTCTACATTTATAGATGAAGAGTCTGTTCTGTCAGCCTTTGGATCATTTTCTCGCATATTTACTCTAATGTGGATGTTATCTAGGTGTAACCATGGGACAAGGTGAGCCAAGGATCCTCCTACTCTGCCATGTTCTCTGGAAGCAGCAGGTTTTAGATTTCACTGTTCTTCACTAAGGAGTTTGGAAACACTGGGAAATATTATACTACTGAAAATAATGTTTATTTTGTTTTAAATTTTTTTAACGTTTATTTATTTTTGAGAGACATAGAGTGAGCAGGGGAAGGGCAGAAAGAGAGGGAGACACAGAATCTGAAGGAGGCTCCAGGCTCTGAGCTTTCAGCCCAGAGCCCGACGTGGGGCTCAAACTCACAGACTGTGAGATCATGACCTGAGCTGAAGTCGGCCGCCCAACCGACTGAGCCACCCAGGCGCCCCTGTTTTGTTAATTAAGCTAATTTTGTGGGTTTTTTTTATTGATCTCTTTTGTATGTGTTTATTTTGTGTGGATATGTGTATGACTCTGTATGTGTGTGCGTGTGTGTGTGCGTGTGTGTGTGTGTGTGTGTGTGTGTGTAACCCTTTTGGGGAAGATGTAAGATAGTTCATTATTACTCCAGAAGTAAGTATATAGTTAGCTATGTGATTACATGTCTCCATGTTTAGAAAATTAAGGCATAAAGTTGATATTGGCTCACTGTCATCATACTGTTGGCCAAATTAAAAAAAAAATTAAAACATAGAAGGGGATTTTCCCACCTAAAAGTATTGGCATACCCATTGGGATGGGAAGAAAGCTCATGAGAGAAAGGAAGAAGACTCAATATTGCTGAATCTTTTTTTTTGGAATTGTTACGACCCGAGGCCATTTTTATAAACAGAAAATCTATAATCTTATTTCCTTGCCTTCATATATGGGAAAGCCCTAAACCACATGACATTTCACATTATTCTTTTCTCAGTGGGGATTAGACCAGAAATATAATAGCATTGTCCATATATTTAAAACAATATCTAATAACAATTCAGGCTTTCCTACCTTCTTTCTGCTCTTACCTGCTGGTGTTTTATTGTGTGTAACCTATCTAAAATTACTGAAGAACTTAAGAAGATTTTTTTGTGTGAAATATAATAAAGCCTTGATTAATTAGAAGCTAACTATCCAGAACTCTCCATTAACCTGTTTTATTTATTTATTTTTTGCTACACTCTCCTTTTAGAAGGAAGAGGCAAATGACAAGAAAACAAGCTGTTAACAGGTATTTATGTATTTCTTTTTTAAAAATCAACTTCCTGCGAATGTCCTGGAGCCTGTACAGATTCAGCCCAACTTCAATACTTTTGTTTCCTGTACTATACTTATTAAGGTAGGAAAATAGAGTCATTGAAAAATTTCAGAACAACTGTTGGATCATAAATAATAAGAAAATGAAATCCAAATAGCTAATTAGATCCTGTCTATCCATTCGAGGGTACTAGTTAATCGGGGTTGCCATAGTTTCACTATTGACAGTAATCATTCATATCTCTTAATTGAGAATGGATCTTAGGACCATACAGTGGGGAGGTGACTTCCAGCCACAGGAAGAAACTCCTTCCCTGGGAACTAAAGCAAAGACTAGAGAAAGGCTACAAATTTGATGTGGGTTGACTGAGGCTCACTGACTGGAAAACCATGACACCTTTGTAAAATAATGAGAAGGTAATTCACTCACCTCATTACTCTGGAATGCTTAGGAAGGTACATTCACTTTTGCAGGGCAGCACAAGCTATTAAGTGTGCTATAGCAATAATGGAAATAAATAGGCCATCTAAACTTCTGGAGATATTCTAAGCATTAGACATGGATATATTTGTAAGTGTGCTAGTACTAAAACATTTGAAATTTTTTTTTCTAAAAATATATTTTTTTTAAAAAATAGTTCGAAGTCTAGGAAGATTTACCCTTGAAACTTCCTAAAATATCTATGACAATTTCAGTTGAATTGCAATCAGAGATACTATATTGCTCTAGGCTTTTTACCTTTTACGTTGTAATGGGGAAAACATTCCCTCAGAGAAGCGAGGGAAGAGGAAGGCAACCCATCATGCTCAAGTACATTTTTAAAAATATATTTTTTTAATTTTTTAAGTAATCTTTACACCCAGCATGGGGCTCAAACCACAACCCAGAGATCGAGAGTCTCATGCTCTACTGACTGAGTCCGCCAAGCAACCCCTAAAGTTCATTTTGATATTGCCTGGCAATAGTGCCCCCTCTTCTCTTCCATGTACCCTTCTCAGGGTAAGTCACCCTTTTGTGACTTTTCCCCAATATCTTCAGGGCTGCCCTTGATACATTTTTATCCATATTTTCGTACAACAAAAATGTGATAGGGTTGTGGGAGAGAAGGGAACCAGATCATGTGATTTATTTTGAGTTTTCAACATAGAAAATAGAAACCATTACGGTGATGTTTCTAATACTGGGACATTTCCTATACTAAATGTTACTTTTAAGTATGCACACTAAATAATAACCAAGTGGCCTGAAGCAGTGGATGTGTCTCCTTAAGTGCCAAACTTTCTGTTAGACACTTTAGTGTTGTGGGAGACTAGAACCCATTAGATTTCATTAATGAATGATTTTAACTGGAAAACTAAATTGATTAAGTTTTGAGTTGAGGTTTGGGATATTGAAAGTAAAGTTTTCTTTAATTTTATATGAATTCAACTGAATTCAGACATTGAAATTGACTTTCATTGTATTTTAATTTTCCTAGTAAAATGACATGCAAATTAATGCAATATTCTCTCATTTAATTAATTATAACAGTAGCTTATAACTGGATAGATTTATTTTTTTAATTTTTATTTTTGAGAGAGAGAAAGTGCAAGTGGGGGAGGGACAGAGACGGGGGTCCAAAGCAGGCTCTGCGCTGACAGCAGCAAGCCCAACATGGGGCTGGAACTCACAAATGCAATATCATGACCTGAGGCCAAAGTCAGATGCTTAACCGACTGAGCCACCCAGGTGCCCCTGTATAGATTTATTTTATATTAATCAGAGCACACATTACATATGTACATATATATGTAGTGAGTATTACATTTCATGCAATCTGAGAAAAAACATGGAATGTCCTTAAAAGTATATGTACTGATTCACTCACATAAACTACAGAGAAACAGGAGAGTTGTAAACTCTAATGCCTACTGAGGCAAGGCTGGTAAAGTAAATAAAGGCTGTAAACAATAAGGATTGGTGGGAACTATGGTGATCTAGAGTGTATATATTGTTTCCAAATGTGGCAGGTATTACTTAGCTCAATTGAGTGCTACTATCTGGGAATAAAGGTCCAATGTTTTTAAGTTCCGAGTTTTAATATTATTTATTTATTTATTTATTTATTTATTTATTTATTTATTTATTGTAGACAGAGAGAAAAGACTGGGGGGGAGTAGAGGGAGAGTAGCAGAGAGAGAGAGAGAGAGAGACAGAGAGAGAGAGAATCTCAAGCAGGCCCCATGCTTCACTAACCATGAAATCAAGACCTGAGCTGAAATCAAGAGTTCGTCGTTTATCTGACTGAATCACCCAGGTTCCCCAGGCTCTGAGTTTTTAAGAGAAGCCTGGAATGCAGATTTTTATGTGAAATTATTTAATTCTTCTCAAATGCTGTTAACCAATTCAAAATCAAAACAAAACAAAAGAAAAATAAAGAAATACTATGCAGTTTAAAAAAAAATCATCTATAGTCTGCATCTAGCCTATGGGCTATCAGTTTGCTTTAAACTGTAAATCCTCTAGGTATTGTAATTAAAAAAAATCACGATATGTTATAAATGCACAGAAAGATCTTGATGATAGGCAATCCATGTAAAGTGAATTAAAAATAAGTGGAGTGTTTGTAAATAATTCTCCTCATACTCAAAATTGTGGCTATGCACTTCGTGATTTTTCCTAGCTATATGGAAATAGCCAGGATAGTTTTCCCTTAATTTGGTTTGAAAATTATGATAAAATTATGAATTTTTTGCTTTCATATTTATCAATGAAATGCAACATGAAAGATCATTACTTCCATGTCCAAAGAGAACATTTAAATATAGGTTCTGTCACATAACATAATTAAAGCTTCTGTTTAAAGCCTAATATATGATGCTTTAATATGACTATATCTATATCTATATCTATCTATCTATCTATCTATATATAGCATGTGTCCTTTTAAGTCTTTCAACAAATTTCCATTTTTTTCTAGCAAAATTCCTTTATTTTTACAAATGGTTAAAATAAGAAATAAATGTAAGTAGTTAACACAATAAAACTTCATTTGAACTTTGATTGGCATTGGCAAAGATAAAACAAAAATTAGTCACCTGAAATTTTATTAAGAGGTAACTGTTTGATGTGAGACTTCACTTGTTTATCTGTCTTGCCCTGGACCTTAGCATATAATCTCACTGTGGTAAAATGCTTTTAACATTTGTATACCCCTTTCATCACTGGCAATCCAAAAGCGTATTTGTCTAACAAGGAAACAATTAAATTCTAGTCTTTCTAGAAAAAAATGGGGAAAAATCCCTCTATTTCTAAACATGCTTTAATGGCCCCTATGATCTGCCCCATAAATCTTTAGGATAGTCAGTTAACATTGTCATTTGTGATGAGAAACTCTTCAGAAGACATTAAAAAAATAGAAAAGTGAAAAAGATAAAGAATTCACAGTTCTTTGAAATAAAAAATGACCCTCCTTTGTCAACAAATTATTCTAGTTGCAGATTTAACACAGGCATATATGAAAGACAAGAAATTGTTGGACAACTGGTCAACACATATGACAATGTGCAAAATAAGTGATATTTACTTCAACAAAATTTGGGTAGACAGTGCTGCTCTTTCTAGATCATCAAACAGTTTTGACCACAACTAATCTGTTGTGTGATAAAGATGAACAATGTTTGAATATACTAATTAATTACTGTTGTCTAAAACTCTAACTGGAAATTCTTAGTTAATTGGTTCGTCCTTAGAAGTAGAGAATTTAAGAAATATTCTTTGATACACTTAACCAGTGTAGACATATAAATAAGATAATTTAGGAAAAATTTAATAAACATCTTCTACTTTTATTTTGCCAGGACATAATAATATCTAACATTTTCCAAACATGATTTCCCAGGTTATTTTATTTTATTATTTTTTTAATTTTTTAAATATTTTATTTATTTTTGAGAGAGAGAGAGAGAGAGAGACACAGAATGAGTGGGGGAGGGGCAGAGAGAGAGGGAGATACAGAATCTGAAGCAGGCTCCAGGCTCTGAGCTGTTAGCACAGAGCCCAATGCTGGACTTGAACTCATGAACCACGAGATCATCACCTGAGCAGAAGTTGGATGCTTAACTGACTGAGCCACCAGGGTGCTCCATTTTATTATTTTTTAATGTTTATTATTGTATTTTGAGGGAGAGAGAGAGAGATAGAGAGACAGAGAGAGACGGAAGGAGAGAGAGTGCAATATTGGGTCAGAGAGAAAGGGAGAGAGAGAATCCGAAGCAGGGCCCGTGCTGTCAGCATGGAGCCTGATGCAGGGTTTGATCCCATGAACCATGAGATCATGACCTGAGGTGAAATCAAGAGTCTGAGGCTTAACTGACTGAGCCACCCAGGTGCCTCATATCCGAGATTATGTTAGTTCATTTAATCTTCATAACAACCGTATGAAGTAGGTGATATTATTGTAATCCTTGTCATACAGATGATGGTACTGAGACACAGAGAAGGTTAAATGACTTATCTAAGGCCTCATAACCTACAAATATCAGAGCCAGTTTTTGAATCAAGTCTGTCTGATTACAAAGCTCATATACTTTGGATCAATATATTTTATAACCTGACAACTGGAATCAGACTAATTACCAAAACATTTTATACATATATACTTTTTTTCTGATTTACTGAAATATGACATTCTTATTCTGAAATCAATTTTGTAGCATCATTTCGATTGTGTAATAAATTAGCAAGATTCATTATACTATACTATAAAATAGCTCAAATAGAAAGAGCAGGCTAATAGCGGGAGACATTTGTTGACCGATAATCAAGCCTACATTTTGTTACATTTGATTCAGAGCTCATTTTAAAAAAATGTATCTGTAAAGCATTATTGATATGACTAACACTAATCTCCTCTTTCCTCCACCCTTCATTAGAGTTAACTACTATTTTAAAATTTGTTTTTAAAATTATTGCTGTTTTTTTTATCATATGTGTTTATACACAAACAATATGCAGTGTTAGTTTTTGTGTTTTTAAAATGTATCTAAATGGTTTGGTACTATATGATCCTTTTGTAATCATTGTTTTAACATATTTTTTTGAGATTTACCCATGTTGATAGATGCTGATTTAGTTCATTTATTTTTTAATTGTCCATTCTACTATTTAATTATATGAGTATACCACATTTTGATTATTCTTTACTATATTGATGGATATTTAGGTTGTTTTCAATTTTTTTGTTATTACATACAGTGCTGTAAACAGACATCATGTGTTCTTGTGACACTGTGGGAGAATTTCTCTGGGGTATAAACCTAGAAGTAAAGTCATTGAGTTGTGGATTATGCACATCTTCAACTTTAATAGTTATTGCTAAATTGTTTTCCAAAACTGTTCTGACTTCCACTTCCACTAGTGTTATACAATATCTCCTATTTTCCCACATTCTTGCCAATGTAGTAGATATCTTTAACAAACAATTCCTTTTAAGACAAAATAATTATATTATTGATTCTAATTCATGATTATACACAGAGATGAAACACTGATTCTGATCACTTAGTGCACATAACAAAGTTTACCGAAACTATTTGTGTCATTATTCTTCATTTTAAAACATATGTAGTTCAGATAAGAATAAGAATACTACTCAAAATTTGTAAATTATTTTCCAGGTTACAAATAACTTTCCCATAAAGCTTCATTTGATAAGATAGTGTGGTATAGCAGGAAGAGCTATGGAAAGAGTCAACGTCCATGGACTTAAGACAACCCTGAAAATAACTCTGTGGCTTGGGACCTCATTTGCCATATCTGTAAAATTAGGATGTTGGACCAAGCGATCTCTAAGAGACATATTACAATCTTTGATATATAATACATACCTTCCCATTTCCCTGAAGCTATAATTTACTTACTGTGCATGAGATGGAAAGACAAAATTGAATTTTATCAATTTGTGAAAAGTGTTAAAACACCATCTGGCATAGTTAAGATCGTAAGTTTATCTATTCATATTGTATTTATCTTTGTATTTCTCTTAATTTAGATAATCTCAGCATTTTAAGTACAAGACAGTAGCAACACACCATCTTGAATTAATCTTCAATGTTTCCCATTCTGAATCATCACATTACAAATGCTGAAATACAAAGAAAGTTCAACTACAATTTATTATGGCTTTGTGTTTATTTTCAAGTTCTTTTTATATACGTTTCAGATTCGGAGAAGAGAGTTTTCAATATTTTCAACTCACATAAGATTTGATTACAATAGTACTTTTATGGTGCTTCACACAGCTACTTAAAGTAGAGGGAGGACTCTGGTTGACTATTCTGTACATACTGTATTTCTTTTTGGATAAGGGGGGTAACTAATTGGATTTTGTGTTTGGAAAGATTTTTGATTAAGATGAGCTGGATCCATACCCTGGAGTTTAACAAAGAACTTTTGGGGTTTCTTAGATTCTATGTGTACTAGAAAGAACATCCAGTTAGAAAACTGTCTAATATTGTAAGAGATTAAAGTAGAAAAGGTGCTCAGTTGAAACTGATTTTATTTAAACTCTAAGAATTGCCAATATACCACACAAACACACTCACATACCCTCACACATTTACCCTCCCAATTATATCCTATCTTTAGCACAGAATATCTATATTTTCAATTACTTAAAAAAGAAATCTATGAGGACATGAGTATAGTTATGTTTTTAATGAAGCTCCTACTTATGGAAGATGGAAATCTGGCAAACAAAATCTAAATCAGTTTATCTCTTGTAAAGATGACATTTGGGGGGGGGACTTCTCTATAAGCAGTCCTGGGAAAAAATTTTGATAATGGCATTCCTAGGAAGTAAACTGACTTCTTACAGTGTAATGACATCACATATTACAAAAAAATTGTGCCTCACAGTTTGTTCAGAGAATCTCCAGTTTAATACAATTCACATATGTATACCTCATTGTTTAAATGTGACAATAAGACTAGAGAAAACCACATAGTTCTTTTGAATGTTTTTACTAGTTTAATCTATGTGCGAACTGTTTGTGAATTTGTGAACTATTTGTAAACTATGGGACTCATATTTAAGAACTTAGATTGCTATTTTTGCTAATTGGCACCCCATTTTATAGTTTAAGCATACTCTGAAAACCACTATTTTGCTTTCTCTGTTACTTCCACAAGTTTAGAGGAACTTGTGCCAAATTATCCTAGATTAATTTTGCCTAGATCCTACCTATCCTATTTGGAGATTTAATTAGGTTATCTAACTCAATAAGCACTAAACAGATCACTTAAAACACAAGATATCACAAAGCTTTTCTTTAAGTCAGAACATTTTCAGAACAGCATTTCTTGGACATAACACACTAAGCGTCTGACAAGACTATTGGAAAATCATTACTTTAAAAAAATAAATATAGCTGACAAGTATTTATTATAAAAAAAGAAAGGAGGAAATATAAGCATTGTTGTATTGCCTTTATCATCTGTGTTTCTAAAAAGTGCTGCTGTTTATATTTGAGATTTTAATATTAATGGATCTTTATTTACAAAACCATTTGTAGTTGTTCTTTAGATTATTCCTTTTTTTTCTTGTACAGAGGACTGACACTTTTGTTAGCTTAAAGAAATCCTTGTAAACAGCATTTATCTTTTATCTACAAAACATCAAAATCATGGACATTTTTATCTTTACATCTATCTCCAAGAATATCCATGTGTTTTGCCATGGCTGGTATCTAGATAATATACTATAATATTAGTATGGAATATACTCCATTTGCTACTATTGAATACCCAGTTTGAACCTTGAGCAAGTCATTTACATAAAGTTTCCTTGGTATTACCTACATTCTTGTCCACTCTGACCTTGTAATTTTGCTCACAGTTGGAAATGTAATGCAGAGTGACTAAGATAATGTTGTTTACACAGACTTTAAGTGGATTGACATTATAGTCAAGCAAGTATCATATCACCCAAAGCGAAGGAAGACTTAATTACCATAATCCCGTGAATACTAAAACTTCTTGGCCATGTGTAGTATAATAATGTGCAGTGTTCTGCATGTTACATTTAATAATGTGAAGGTACAATTCCTTAGGTCTCAGGCTACATGTTTCTTTAATAGAAATGAAAGGAAAGTGAACTTATAAAAGGAAAATGGACTTTGTAGTAGTATGCTTGTCTGAATGTTCAGGTGAAGTCTATCTTTAAAAAAAAATACTTAGAACAGTTGCCTAGTGATATGAAAATGAAAGGACTGCTAAAATATCCATAAATCTAGACACCAGTGAGTAGGATGACAGACCGTGAACTTCTCTGGAGGGTGCAGGGTAGATTTAAATGACTTAGACAGGATAAAGAGGAAACACTGATAACCACCTATTAATACGCAATGGGGAACATGTCATTAATTTACAGAGAGTGGTACATTTTCTACAATTGTATAGCCTTAATCTTAAAAGTTTGCCAGTGTAACTAACTAGTTGCTAACATAGAGTTTATTCTAAGACCCAGTATGAATGCATTTAAAAAGGCAATGCATTGTTCCTTAATTGGTAGAGTTTGTAATACATCTTGACGAATGCCACAAAATAATGTTAAAAAATGGGACTATTATGCCAAAATGGCCATTCTTTGGTTTGTAGTCCTTGAAGGAATTATGTTCCATAGCGACATGCTCTACAGTGGATAGGTACATGTGAAATGCCCTAAAGACAAATCATACTTAGTATTTTTGATAACACTGAGTTTTCAATAGAAATAATACATTTGCTGAAAGAGTTCTCTCAGCATACTAGGACTCCAAAGATCTGCTGTTACTTTAGATTATCATTTGATATTTTTGTTTTTTAACTAATATTAATGTTCAAAAGGGGGCAAGTATTAAATTATTTAGCCATAAATCATGAAGCATGTTTTAAATAAATCCATTAGAAAACAGAGCTGTAAAAAATAATATGTAACTCAATCAACTGATTTATGTAAAATATATATTATTCATAATCCACAATAAAAAGTGCTAGATCATCTGATGTATACAGTGCTTCAGATTTAAAAAAATATGCAAGAGCTGTTAAAACATAAAATACTGAAGCCTGTTAATAACAGCAGCCATGTTTTGATTTGTTGCAGTTAGAAGAGTTTAAAGCATTTTAGACTGATACATCATAATAAAATATTCTCTCTATAGACAATATTTTTATTTAAATATTAAATAAAATTAATTTTTGATTTTACTGTGATGGAAATCAAATGTTTGGAACATTTTCATTTTAAATGGCTAGTTCTAGCCAAATAATATATTACTGTAATACAAGTTGGTCAGCAGATCTGTATGGTTATACTGTTTTAAAATGAAATTAGTCTAAATAACAAAAATAGTTATTTTATATTCTTTATGCTGTAAGAGTTTTACAAATATCCATTAAGTCACATTTGATATATCTAACATATTAAGTATAAAGTGGTTTAATATTTTGAGTATGATTTACATGTGGCAGTAAAGCACCTACCAAATTGAGAACATTACATAAAAGGATTTGGGACATCTATTTGAGACAGCCCATTTAAAAATTGTATATGCATATTTTACTTTTGGTTGCATTAAAAACAAATTGTGCTTTTCTTAATTTGAATTTGTCCAGTTCTGCTTCAGAAATCACTGCTTTTGTATTTTGGAACTAGGTAAAGACTCCAATTCATGTAGAGATAAAGCAATTTTTTATATATTTTTTAACATTTTTATTTATTATTGAGAGACAGAGAGAGCATGAGCATGGTGGGGGAGGGGCAGAGAGAGGGAGAAACACAGAATCTGAAGGAGGCTCCAGGCTCTGAACTGTCAGCACAGAGCCCAATCAATGCAGGGCTGGAACTCATGAACGGTGGGATCATGACCTGAGCCAAAGTTGGAAGCTTAACCGACTGAGCCACCCAGGCACCCCTAAAGCGGTTTTTAATAAAGTTGGGCTTGGCACAAGATGGGTAGAGGCAGTGTTTTTTTTTTCTTTTAATGAAAATCTTATTTTAGAATTGCTTTAGATTTAAAGAAAATTGCAAAGATAGTACAGATACTTTCCATACATTCTGGGCCCAGTTTCTCTATTGTTAACATCTTATAATTAACGAATCGATTTGTCACAATTAATGAACCAATATTAATACACTGTTATTAACTACAGCTTAGACTTTATTCAGACTTCCTAACTGCTTTCTTAATGTCCTTTTTCTGTTCCAGGAAGTAGGATACCAACTTACATTTAGTCATCATGTCTCCTTAGACTCCTCTTTGTCATGATGGTTTCTCAGACTTTCTTAGTTTTGGATGACCTTGACAGTATTGAGTACAGATCAGGTATTTGTGGAATCACACTCAATTGGGGTATGTCTGGTCTTCTTCTCATTGTTAAATTGGGTTTTTGGGAGGAAGACCACAGAGATAAAGTGATTTTTTTAAAAAAATTACATCATATCAAGGGTACACCCTATCATTATAACTTATCATTGTCGAGGTTGATCTTGATCACCCCATTCATGTAGTATTTGTCAGGTTTCTCCACTGTAAAGTTACTTTTCTCCCTCCCCCTCTTTATATTGCTCTGGAAGTTTTTGGAAGGAAATCACTATGTGCAGCCCACAGTTAAGGGGTGGGAAGTTTTGCTTCACTTCCTTAAGGGCAGAACATCAATAGAAATTATTTGGAATTCTGCATGGGAGAGATTTTCCTTCTTATTTATTTATAATTTATGATTTATTCATTAATTCATTTATTTATGCAATCATTTGTTTCAGTATGGACTTCTGTATTTATTTTATATTTTGAATTATAATCCAAATCTATGATATTTATTTTATTGCTTAGATTTTTCCAGCTTTGGCCATTAGGATCTCTTTCAGTTGTCCCTGCATACCTTTTACATGCTCCCATCACTGTGGATTTTTTTTTGAGCATTTTCTTACTTTCTACCACTGTAAAATGCTTCAGGTTCATCTTGTATGTTTTTCAACCTAATTCTAGAATCAGCCATTAGGGGATAAATTTGATCTTCTCACTCCTGAGTACTATTGGAGGTGGCTAAGCAAGAGGGTTAGGGGAACTCTCTCAGTTCCATTTTCTTGATGGTACCCTAAAATTTCTATCAGTTTGAAAATGCACCCAGGGTTCATTCTCTTACCACACACACTTGCTCTTTCTTTCATAATATTTAGTGAGAAGATAATTAAAAATCTCAATTCTCTGAATTTACTCCCACCCTGCATCCAATATAATAGTTTAACATTATTTCCCAAGTCACCATGGATTCACTTTTTTTTCCTCAGAGTTGTTTTAGAGTCCAACAAGTTTGGAAAACATGGGGTTAAATAAAAATAAAAATATGGTTACCATAGATCTTCTCAGAGCCTATAATTTATAAACTTGCTCTATGAAACTATAAGAGAAGATATACAAGTCTTTTTTGACTAAAGGAATCTTTTTGTCCAGAGAACCAGCATTCCATGAAACACACTTTTGGGAATGCTGCTATAGTGTTAAGAGGCCTGAATTTGTAGTCAGATATCTTGTGTTAATTCCTTACTATACCGATAACTAGTTTTATGATCACAAGCAAATGAGTTAACATTTATAAATCTCTATTTTTTATCCTTAAAATGGACCCATGAATGTCCCTCAAAAGGTTATTGTGAAGAGCAAAAACGAGCAAAAGTATATGAAAATGTTTTGGAAATGCTAAAATGTTGTGGCAATGTAATAAGCACCATGAAGGTAGGACCATGTCTTTGTTTTGCTGATCACTTTTATCTCCAGTACCTAGCAATTTTCCTGACATTTAGTCTTCAATATTCAGTAAATATTTATTGAACAATTGTATTGTATTACTATTATTTACATTATTTTCTGTTTCTCTCCAAGTGCTGTATAGCAGCTTATGACATTTTATAAATTATTTTTTTAAATTAAGGGTCCATGTAACAAAATACAGGCAGAAACGTACAGTCAAAGTGGCTGTATATATGCAAAAAACTTGTGATGCCAGCTTTTATTTTGCTGAGCATGTTCTCATAGGCAATGACTGGCTGCATTCAGATTAGTTTTCATTACTTAAAAATGACGATATCTTTTTAAAATAAGGGCACTGTAGCTTTCCCTTCCACACTGCAGTGATGTGAAACTCCTGCTGCAGAGGCACCAACCTGGTGCTTAGAAAAAGAAAAGCACCTGTGAACACAGGCTGTCAGAAGGTCTTTGGAGTCCTTGAATTGGAGGCTACACCTGCAGTTGGAAGTGCTTTGTCACTCCTTTTGAAACCATAGGAAACCAACTAAAGAGTTTTTGCATTCTTTGGATGTATAATTTGTATTGATTACAGTGGTTATTGGGTAGAGCTACGATGAGGGTGGCAGGGCCCTGTTAAGAAATATATTTTGTGCCTGGGTGGCTCAGTTGGTTAAGTGTGCTACTTCAGCTCTTGGAGTCCGTGGGTTCGAAACTGCCTTGGGTTCTGTGCCGACAGTGCAGAGCTTGGTTGGGATTCTCACTCTCTCTCTCTCCCTCTCCCTCCTTCTTTGCCCCTCCCCCTGCCCTCTCTCTATCTCTTTCTCTCTCTCAAAATAAATAAATAAAATAAAGCAATATATTTTTATGAGAATAGTAGTTTCCAGGCAGTAACAGGAGCAGATATTTCACTTCATTCATTTTGCCTAATACCCCAGAAAACAATGCATTCTCTAGGTATTTACAGAGGTAAACTTTTTAGGTACCAGCTTCACTTTTTTCAGAGAATCAGTTGGAAAATGTTGATTATATTTGATTTTGAGAAATTGTCAGGTTTCTAAAAATGCTAAGTGATTATTTGAAGTCCGGAAAGAACCCATTCAGCTTTGGAAATTATAAAAATATTTAAATCAAATTCTAGGCTTGTGAGTTAGTGATGAAATAGGAAAGATCAGTTTAGGGCACTTTCTTCTCTTCGTATTTAAATTATAATGATACATATTAGCAAAGCTTTGTCCATCATGTAATTCTTGAGTGCTGGAAAATAGAAATGCTTTACTTTAAAAAAACTATATAGGATAATGGGATCCTAAATTTTCACAAGAGTTTATCAGAGGTCAAAATTCCCCAAAGACAGTTTAACAATTTTTAGCATTGCTTTTATTCACATTCTGAAATGGTTAGAAAGTCTCTCCCCCACCACGTCTCTTTTCCTCTCAAAAGATGAAGTGTGAATTTTATTATAAATCTTATGATCTTATAAATTTATTTATTATAAATCTTAATAATCTATATAAATCTATTTTAATCTTAATATTAGATTTTATAGTATTATGATTTTATTGCCTAATGGATTTTTCATTTTTTTCCCTATTCTATTACTTTCTTTTAAAAGCTAGATTTCCCATTCAGAGTATCAGCTGATACATTCATAAAATTATTCATTGCAGGTTTTAAGCAAATATATTAGCTCTTATTTTAATTGAAATGAATAAATTGTGAGACAAGACACTCTTTCATGTATTCTTGAAAATTTTCCTTATTTCTTACATAAAATATAACCACCTTATTTAAAATAAACATTTACAGGAAGGAGTTTTAAACAAACTCAGAAATTTTTTTTCAATTTTAATTTCAATTCAGAAATTGCACTTAGATATCTTTCCTTGCCCTTTACAAATCCATTGAATTTACCGAACTTGTAGCAGCACAACCAAATTCCAGCAACTGCAAAAAGTGAAATCAAGTTGAAGATTTTGTAAACAACTGGAGTTATTATTCATTCTGTACCACACTACAAATGTGGGAGGACATGTTAAATGATAAATTGGGCATGCACTGTTTAATCTGTAAACTGAACATGTTAGCAAATGGCTTGCGTTTGTAATTAGTATTTATGACCACAAGAGAGTACTTCTTTTAAAACAGTGACAGGAAATTGATCAGTTTCGGTTGTCATAGTAACCAAAAAGTTGCACTGCTTCTGTTGGATTTAGCCTATTATGCTATATGTCTATGTTTAGAAATGTATTTATGAACTATAAAGATAAACTGGTCAATAATGCAAAAGAGGTTGAGATGCTGAAATGCCAAAATGACAAAGTCCAAATGAATGTTTGAACATTTCATAACAAGCTTAAGTGTTCTATGGTTGTCATGACATTTCTTTTACAAAGCAAATGATGTCTGGAAAAAAAATTCAACCTAGATGAAAATTCAAATCCTTTTATGACATTATGTGGCTGTCACATTCATAATAACAGACAATAATTGATGATTTATGAAATGATACCATGGCAACAAAGTCTTTCATCATTGGCACCCCTTGGTTACTTTTATATCAGGGGCTTATGGGTGCCTGTGAAAAGTTTTCAACATGATATACAAGAAAGTCTACTCATATCTTAATGCATTAGATCTTATTTGATGTGGGTAGAAGTGTTGTAGAGATTTTCAAATCATCTGTCAAAGTGAAGCTGGCAAATTCTTGGGTAAATAAAATGTCTGTTAAAGTAGTAAACATATTCGGTAGTTGAAAATACACACATTTGTTTCTGTCACTTAACCTTTCAAAGAAAATCTTGTAATGCTTCTTTTAAGTGAAAGCTATTAGGTTTTTTAAAGTTATAGTGCCTGATAATATTTTTATATGGAGAGGTGGGAGGAGAAGGGAGTACAGTGTGCACTGATTAGTTTTAAGCTCAGAACAAAGATGATCTTTAAAATTTGATTTTAATACTGAGATTTATATAAAACTGGAATAAATGTGCAATTGGATATTATAGAATGACTTTGATGTGTTTGGTAGACTGAGGAGTAACATGATAGGAGATCATCTATTAGTTTTTCTATTGTAGATTATTTAAAATATTGGAAATACAATGAATTTTGTGCCTGGGTTTCATTGTCAATTTATCAAAAATAAAAATTTTGATATTTGGACCTCTAGAAAATATCCTGGATTATTCAGCCACCTACTTGATTGAAACAAAGGGCTATATCAGATGATCATTTTGAGATCTTTTACATTGGAATTGATCCAGGATTTTTAAGAAAGGGTAGAAATATCAACAATTGGAGGTATTGAATGTAAAATATTGGAATTATTCAACTTAAATGTCATGAATATAACAGAAGCAAGAACATCGAAATTAAATTACCTTTTATACATGAGACTTTAAAAAAATATGGATTTGAAGAATTTTCCAAGCCCTTGCTTCTTAACAAATTTTAGTCTTTCTAAGGATTAAAATCCATAATACTCACATCAAGATAAACCAACTGTAGAGTATTTGATATTTGTGCATTACTACTTTTTATTTATATATTTTCTACAAGGCTCTCGAAGTGATATAAAATTCTTAATTAACTCTGACTTCACTCAAGGATAATTTTGGCCTCAATTAACAGTTAAGGAAAGAGTCTACCAATCAATATCATAATGATTTACCTCAGTTAGTATAAAAAATAAGCAAATTTTGATTCTGACTCTTCTTCTAGATAGTGGATAAATCACAAAAGAGAACATGATTCTTAACTTATTTAAAAATGACACTTGTTTTTGTCTCAAGATTTTTCTCAATGATCTGGAATTATAAGATATAAGATGGATAACATATTGAGTCTATTTTCTAAGAGTTTATAGTTTAGTTGACTGATCGCTTCTCGACCTTTTGTCTAAGATCAAGTGTGGTATAGTTTAGTTGACTGAGAAACTAGCTATAAACATGAATCAACCAAAGATAAGCTTAATGTACTTAATTTAAAAAATGTGATATGTTTTATACAGAGACTGTAGGCATAAGAATTAAAGCTACTTATGATAAAGTTTTTGAAATGGGTTCATAGAGGACAATAAGATAGGAGGTGAGAATATTCCAATTCAGACCTTTACTGAATTTAGACAATTTGAATTGTCAGAAAAGTGTTACTCTAGGTTTTGAGAGCCCTCATGAATAAAGTCACACAGATATAAATAATTATAGCATATGATGGGAACATGATAGAACTCTGTCCCAATTACACTGAAGTGATAACACTGAGGTATAATAAGAATTAACACTTAGACTAGATGTCCAACTGAGGTATAATAAGAATTAACACTTAGACTGATGTCCAACATGGCAGAGAAGTAGGTAGACCCAGTATTTCCTGTCTCTTTCAAACAAAGAAGGACCAAAACCAAAGGAATCTCAACCCCGAGACTCTGGGAGGAAAGGTGTTGGAGTCTACAAGGAATAGAACCTGAAATCCAAAAAGCGCCCCCAAGCAATGGGCCACATCAGGAAACAAATCAAAACACACCTAGCCAAAATGACAAAACTTAAGAATTCTACTCAAAAGAAATTACAAGAAGTAGTGACAGCTCAACAATTGATAAAAACAGATATAAGCAACACAACAGAACATGAATATAGAATGATAAACATAGAATAATTGCTGGGCTTGAAAAAAGCATGGAATGATGCACTGGGTTCCTCATTGCAGAGATCAAGGACCTTAAAAACGATCAGGAGGAATTAAAAAATGCTTTAAATGAGGTGCAAAACAGATTGTAGGTGGCCACAGCGCGTATTGAAGAGGCAGAAGAGAGAATAGGTGAATTAGGAGAAAAAATTGTGGAAAAAGAGGAAGCAGAGAAAAAGAGAGAGAAGCTGATTCAGGAACAGGAAAGGCGAATTCGAGAGCTGAGCGATGCAATCAAATGGAACAATGTCTATACTTTCCTGATTTGTTCATTTTAGCCACTCTGGCTGGTGTGAGGTGGTATCTCAGTGTGGTTTTGATTGGTAATTCCCTGATGATGAGTGACATTGAGCATCGTTTCATGTGTCTGTTGGCCATCTAGATGTCTTATTTGGAGAAGTGTCTATTCATATCTTCCGCCCATAACTTCACTGGATTATTCATTTTTCGGGTGCGGAGTTTGGTAAGTTCTTTATAGATTTTAGATATGAGTCCTTTATCTGATATGTCATTTGCGATGATCTTTTCCCATTCCGTTGGTTGCCTATCCGTTTTTTTGGTTGTTTCCTTTGCCGTGCAGAAGATTTTTACCTTGACAAGGTCCCAGTAGTTCATCTTTGCTTTTAATTCCCTTGCCTTTGGGAACGTGTCAAGTAAGAAATTGGTGCTTCTTAGGTCAAAGAGGCTTTTTCCTGCTTTCTCCTCTAGGATTTTGATGGTTTCCTGTCTCAAATTCAGGTCCTTCATCCATTTAGAGTTTATTTTGTGAGTGGTGTAAGGAAGTGGTCTAGTTTCATTCTTTTGCATGTTGCTGTCAAGTGCTCCCAGCACCATTTATTAAAGAGGCTGTGTTTTTTCCATTGGATACACTTTCCCACTTCGTCAAAAATTAGTTGGCCATATACTTGTGGATCCATTTCTGAGTTTTCTATTCTTTTCTTTAAATTTTTTTAACGTTTATTTATTTTTGAGAGACATAGAGACAGAGCGTGAGCAGGGAAAGGGCAGAGAGACAGGGAGATACAGAAACTGAAGCAGGCTACAGGCTCTGATGAGCCTTCAGCAATGAGCCCGACGTTGGGCTCTAACTCACAGACTGTGAGATCATGACCTGAACTGAACTTGGGCGCTTAACCAACTGAGCCAACCAGGTGACCCTGAGATTTCTATTCTATTCCATTGGTCTATGTGTCTGTTTTTGTGCCAATGCTATACTGTCTTGATGACTACCACTTTGTAGTAAAGGTTAAAGTCTGGGATTGTGATGCTTCCCACTTTGGTTTTCTTCTTCAGTATTACTTTGGCTATTCGGGGTCTTTTCTGGTTCCATACAAATTTTAGGATTGTTGCTCTAGCTTTGAGAAGAATGCTGGTGCAATTTTCATTGGGATGGCATTGAATGTGTAGATTGCTTGTGATAGTATTTCCATTTTAACAATATTTATTCTTCTAATCCATGATCATGGGATGTTTTTCCATTTCCTTGTGTCTTCCTCAATTTCCTTTATACGTTTTTTATAGTTTTCAGCACAGAGGTCTTTAACATCTTTGGTTAGGTTTATTCCTAAGTATTTTATGGTTTTTGGTGCAATTGCGAATGAGATTAGCTTATTTCTCTTTCTGCTGCTTCATTGTTGGTGTATAGAAATGGCACCGATTTCTGTACATTGATTTTGTATCCTGCAACTTTGCCGAATTCATGGACCCATTCTAGTAGTCTTTGGTGGATTCTGTCGGGTTTTCCATGTAAAGTATCATGTCATTTGCAAAAAGTGAAAGTTTGACTTCCTCCTTGCCAATCTTCATGACTTTTATTTTGTTTTGTTGTCTGATTGCTGATGCTATGACTTCCACCACTATGGTTTTGTTTGTTTGTGGTTTTTTATGTTTTTTTTTTTATTTTATTTTTGAGAGACATAGAGACAGAACGTGAGCAGGAGAAGGGCAGAGAGCGAGAGAGAAACAGAATCCGAAGCAGGCTCCAGGCTCTGAGCCATCAGCACGGAGCCTGACTTGGGGCTCGAACTCAGAGACCACGAGATCGTGACCTGAGCTGAAGTCGACCGCTTAACCCGCTGAGCCACCTAGGCGCCGGCCAACACTATGTTAAATAGCAATGGCGAAAGTGGACACCCATGTTGTGTTCCTGATCTTAGGGGGAAGGCTCTCAGTTTTTCATCACTGAGGATGATATTATTTGTGGGATTTCGTAAATGCCTTTTATGATGTTTAAGTATGTCCCTTCTATCCCGACTTTCTCGAGGGTTTTTAATAGGAAACAGTGCTGTATTTTGCCAAATGCTTTTTCTGCATCTATTGACAGTATCAAATGGTTCTTTTCTTTTCTTTTGTTAATGTGATTTATCACGTTGATTGATTTGAGAATATTGAACCAGCCCTGCAAACCAGGAATGAATCCTACATGATCATGGTGAATAATTCTTTTTATATGCTGTTGGATTCGATTTGCTAGTATCTTGTTGAGAATTTTTTGCATCCATATTCATCAGGGATATTGGCCTGTAATTCTCTTTTTTCGCTGGGTCTTTATCTGGTTTGGGAATCAATGTGATGCTAGTTTCATAGAATGAGTCTGGGAGTTTTCCTTCCATTTCAATTTTTTGGAACAGCTTGAGGAGGATAGGAATTAACTCTGTTCTAAATGTCTGGTAAAATTCCTCAGGGAAGCTATCTGTTCCAAGGCTTTTACGTGTTGGGAGATTTTTGATAACTGATTAAATTTCTTCACTAGTTATGGGTCTGTTAAAATTTTTTATTTCTTCTTTTTGAGTTTTGGTAGCTTGTGGCTGTTTAGGAATTTGTATATTTCTTCCAGATTGCCGAGTTTGGTGGCACATAATTTTTCATAGTATTCTTGGACAATTGCTTGTATTTCTGAGTTATTGGTTGTAATTACTCCCTTTTCATTCGTGATTTTATCGATTTGGGTTCTCTCTCTTTTCTTTTTGAGGAGCCTGGCTAGAGCTTTGTCTATTTTGTTTATTTTTTCAAAGTACCAGCTCTTGATTTTATCGATCTCTTCCACTACTTTTTCTGTTTCCATGTGATTAATTTGTGCCTTGATCTTTGTTATTTCTCTTTCTGCTGGGTTTGGGTTGTCTTAATTGTTCTGCTTCTAGTTCCTTTAGGCGTGCTGTTAGAATTCGTGTTATTGATTTTTCTTGTTTCTTGAGGTGGGCCTGGATTGCAATATATTTCCCTTGCAGGACTGCCTTTGCCGCATCCTAGAGCGTTTGGATTGTTGTATTTTCCTTTTCATTTGTTCCATGTATTTTAAAATTTCTTCTCTGATTGCTTGGTTGACCAACTCGTCTTTTAGTAGGTTGTTCATTAGCCTCTATGTTTTGGGGATTTTCCAGACTTTTTCCTGTAGCTTATTTCAAGTTTTAAAGCATTGTGGTCTGACAGTGTGCACGGTATGATCTCAATTCTTTTATATTTATTCAGAGCTTCCCTCTGGCCCAGAATGTGGTCTGTATTGCAAAATGTACCGTGTGCATTTGCGAAGAATGTAAATTCTTTGCTTCTGGATGAAGGACCCTGAAGAGGTCAGTTAGGCCCATCTGTTCTAATGTGTCATTCAGGGCCATTGTTTCTGTGGTGACTTTCTGTTTTTTTGATCTGTCCAGTGCTGAGAGTGGAGTGTTAAGGTCCCCTACTATTAGGACACTTTTATCGATAAGGTTCCTTATGTTTGTAATTAGTTGTTCTACAAATTTGCGTGCCTCCGAATTCGGCGCATAGATATTTATAATAGTTAGTGCTTCCTGCTGGTGGTCCCTGTGATTATTATATAATGTCCTTCTTCATCTCTTTTACGTCGTTCATTTTAATGTCTAGTTCATCTGATATAAGTGTGGCCACTCAAGCTTTCTTCTGACTTCTAGCAGCATGGCAGATAGTTCTTCATCCCCTCACTTTCCATCTGAAGGTGACTTTCAGTCTAAGATGAGTCTCCTGAAGACAGCAAATAGATGGATCTTGTTTTTTAATCCATTCTGTTACCCTGTATCTTTTGATTGGCACATTTAGTCCATTTACATTCAGTGTTAATATTGAAAAATATGGGTTTAGAAATCACTGTGTTATCTGTAGGTTTCATGCTTCTAAGGATGTCTCTGGTAGTTTGTGTTCTTTGCAACCTTTCCTTCATAGAGTGCCCCTCAGGATGTCTTGTAATCCTGGTTTATTTGTGATGAATTCCTTTAGTTTTTCTTTGTTAGGGAAAACCTTGATCTCTCCTCTATTCTGAATGACAGGCTAACCGGGTACAGGATTCTTGGTTGCATATCCTTCTTGCTCATCACATTGTAGATATCCTGCCATGCCTTTCTGGCTTGCCAAGTTTCTGTAGATAAGTCTGCTACTACCCTTATGTGTCTACCTTTGTATGTTGAAGCCCGTTTTTCCCTAATTGCTTTCGGAATTCTCTCTTTATTCTTATATTTTGCCAGTTTCACTATGATGTGTCATGCAGAAGGACTATTCAAGTTATGTCTGAGGGGAGTTCTCTGTGCCTCTTGGATTTCCATGCCCGTTTCCTTCCTCATGTTGGGGAAGTTCTCAGCAATGATTTGTTCAAGTACCCCTCGACTCCTTTCTCTCTCTCTTCTTCCTCTGGAATTCCTATGATACGGATATTGTTTGGTTTGAGTGCATCGCTCAGTTCTTGAATTCTCCTTTCCTGTTCCTAGCACAGCTTCTCTCTCTTTTTCTCTCCTTCCTCTTTTTCTGTAATTTTATCTTCTCATTCACTTATTGTCTCTTCTGCCTCTTCAATCCGTGCTGTGGCCACCTCCAATTTATTTTGCACCTCATTCAAGGCCTTTTTTAAATTCTTCCTGATCGTTTTTAAGGTCCTTGAACTCTGCTGCACAGGACCCCTTGCATTCATCTATGCTTTTTTCAAGCCAGGCGATTAGTTTTATGATTATCATTCTATATTCATGTTCTGTTATGTTGCTTATATCTGTTTTCATCAAATCTTGTGGTTTAACTACTTCCTGTAGTTTCTTTTTAGGCGAATTCTTCCTTTTCATCATTTTGGCTAGGTGTGTTTTGGATTTTTTCTTGAAGTCACTCTGAAAGGAAAACAGAGGTTCCTGGGGCATTTTCTGGGTTTCAATTTCCGTTCTTTGTAGAGTGCAATGCCTTTTTTTTCTCCCGACTCTTGGGGTTGAGAGTCCTTTGATTTCAGTCCTTCTTAGTTTGAAAGACAAGGAGAATAATGGGTCCCCCTACTTCTCCGCCATGTTGGCCCCTCTCGAAGTATCTATTCATTTCCATTATTATGAGTATCCTTTCCTTCCTTGGACTCTGCCTTTTGAAATGAAAGCTCTGATACCTCTACCACCATTTCCATGAAGTCATATAATGAGTCATGGGAAAGATGATCACTTTCCTCCTCTAAATTCCTACAGCATTTTAGTTTAGCCATTTTTTGGCATTTCTCACATACTCCCCAGTCCTACAATTGTATATGTATTTACACTCTAAGTTCCTTAAAGATAGGACTGTGACTTATTCATCATTTCTTGACATATAAGTTATAATTATGATTATGATTACATTTGGAGAAACATCAATAGAGGTGTGGTTCTTGACTCTTTAAAATTAATATGTTCTCCATTTTTATTCAGTGTTAATGCTCTTAATTTTTTAAAAGAATTCGAATTATGTTT
Organism: Paguma larvata; assembly: GCA_030068075.1. Lineage (NCBI taxonomy): Eukaryota > Metazoa > Chordata > Mammalia > Carnivora > Viverridae > Paguma > Paguma larvata. The sequence goes on from CM057830.1 coordinate 67,168,033, forward strand.
TATGAAAGGGAACACAGCGTCATTTTAAATTGAGTAAGTGCTAAGTAATTTGGATAATTTAAAATGTGTTTAATTGATGCTAGTCAAGTTTCATTATTATAGAAAAGCATACCAGATTAAATAGTATTTTTTGAAACTTTAGGTATTTTCAAGCTATTAAATAAGAATGAAAAGGCTTTTGTTTATCATCTATGGTAGAATATTTTTTATTTTAATTCCAAACCTTTGAAGACATACATATAGATCTCATAAAAATATCTTAAAAGATCTCATAAAAAGATGTTTTTTAAAAAATGAAATAACCAACATTCATGTATTTTCAAGCATGCACATTCTTTATGGCTTCCCTTGAGATGTAAGATATAAAATATAAAAAATTGACTGTTCATAATTAAGGTAAAAAATATAGCCCAAGGATGTCTGGAAAGTTTGGCAGTTACATTACATAACTTAAGAATTTCATCATGAACTTCTTTCACGTCTTTTGCACAGTTTACTCTGATTCAGTGATTCAATAAACTGCTCTGTGCTTAAGGAAGTGTTTTATATTTGTAATTTATTTATTATATGTGGACACGTTCTCTGTTTGGACCAGCCTTGTTGTGAGTGCAACTACTTTTGGATTCAATTGGGACTTCAAGTGCACGTCTTAAGGACATACTTTGCCTTTCATCTACATACATAAGCAGGGCAGTGTAATAAATGAATCTTAACTGAAATATTACACGAGCATACTCTCTGATTTATAATGATAAGCTGTAACATATAGCATCAGAGGACTAAGTAAATTCCCGTTTGGAAGAAATAGCTTATAATATATTATTTTCTTCTAAGAAATTTCACCCTAATCTTATAAAAGCAGGACCCTTCCAAGTGTTTGATAGCCTTAGTTAAGGTATACACAATTAATAGTTATTTTTGACATTTAAGATAATTTCTTTGATGTGATTAGCTATTCGGCATATGAATATTTTTCACATGAAGTTGACAGTTGCTTTAAAGAAGAGAAACGGCAGAGTTACCTGTTTTTTGCATAAATTGGGGACAGTAGCATGAAAAACATCAATGTTTATTGCACCATTCATGAACAAGCATCAACAAGCAGTGACATTTGGCTTGCTAAATGTAATCAAAAAGATAAACTAGTGAGGCAGTATTATTCCATAAATATCTATGAATATTTGGACAGACAACAGATAAGATAAACTAGTAAAGTATATAGTATTTTATATAGCAATAAGTCCTAAAGAGAAAAATAAAGGTGGAAATGTAGATTTGAAATTTGAGAAAAGGAGTGAATTGATGTTTTGGATAAGGTGACCAGGGAAGCCCTTACTGAGATGACTTTTAAGGAAAGATCTGAAAGATGGGAGGGAACCAACCATGTGGATATCTAGGGGAAGAGCTCTCCAGGAAGAGGGACTAGGAAACACAGAGTTCACCAGGTAGGAGTTCTGACAGACTTCTTCAAAGAACAGCAAGAAGGACAGTGTGACTGGAGCAGAGTGAATAAGGGATCCAGTGATAAGAGAGTAGACAAAGGCAATGACAAGGGCCAGAACATGTAGACTCTTGCTTTTGCTTTTAAAGAAATGAGAAGCCATTGGAGGGTTTTGGAAAAAGGAGTGACATGATGTTACTTATGCTTTCACAGAATTATACTGTAGAAGGACCTCATCTACTAGGATATTTAAACCATGTATAGTAATTGGAATAGATATAAAATCAGAGAATGATCCAGGTGGTTAAAATTTTCAAGAAATTAGAATCACCTGTAAATCAGTAGATGACTTCTAAACAGGAGGAGTATTTGAGGATATATTTTGATAACATGGGATTCAAAGCTGAGTGCTTTATAAAGAGAATGAAAATTATCTGGAATGAATAATGAGGAGAGAAGAAGACACCTACTTTGCCTCTAGTCCGGTAGTATGAGGGATGTGAGAGAGTAAACAGCTAACACTTGAGTAGGCTGATATATTTTAACCATGTAATAATATCTTTTACTGTTGGGGCACCTAGGTGGCTCAGTTAAGCGCCTGACTTCGGCTCAGGTCATGATCTCATGATTTGTGGGTTCGAGCCCTGGATTGGGCTCCGTGCTGATAGCTTAGAGCCTGGAGCCTGCTTTGGATTCAGTCTCTCTCTCTCTCTCTCTCTCTCTCTCTGCCCTTCCACTGCTTGTGCTTTCTCTCTGTCTCTCTCTCTCTAAAAAATAAACAAACATTAAAAAGTTATAAAAAATAATGTCTTTTGCTGTGGTCTTACTCTCTCAAGTAGACTGCAAATCCTATAAGTAGTATTGAATGAGAGTGTGGGAATACACAGCTCTTTGGGTTATGTATGTATTTGCCTCACTATATTTATAAGTTCCTGGGGACAAGGGTAAGGTCGAGGTACAGAAGTTCTTTGTATAGGAAGAAAAACTTTATATATATATACGTATATATATAAACTATTAAGTTATATATATATAAACTATGAAGTTTATATATATGTATATATATATAAACTATGAAGTTATATATATGTATATATGTTTCTTTTATGATGGAATGAAGTCCTAAAACCCTGAAGAAGCAGTTCTTTCACCCAATGCACTAAATGTACATAATGAAAATATTCAAAGGTATTGTACTTAACACTATTTTAACAATATATGAGGATAGGACAAGTGATGGTTGGTAAAAAAGTTTTGCTATGAGTTATTCAAACAATTAAAAATAAATTTAAAAATGTCTTCCGTTACTGAAGGTAATATGAATTTTAAACAAGTTTAAGTAGTAAGACATATGTTCTTAAATAGGAAAATGCTTTATCCAAAGAACACTTTCAGTTTTTATAGCATTGGAAAATAATAAAATTATAGGAATAAATGATGTTCATAAGACTTTCATTACTAAAAATAATATAAAATATGGTATTGACAATATTGTAAATTTAATTGTTTATTAGAGGTGCTGCTAATGTAACTGGCATGGTTTTCGTTTATAGCAACATGACTTAAAACATAGACATAATTTATTAGTTCCGAAATGTTAAAATGTGTCTAGAATACATGAGATAATGACTATTCCTAATAATAAACTTTGGTCAAGTGATGGGAAAAATATATTCCAGATTTTTACTCATATTCTAACACCAGAACAAATCTATATCCCTATTTCAAAGTTTCTGTAGAGAATAACATGTGTATCTGGTCCATGGTCTAAAGAAGAGTTTTAGATGCTAATTTTAAAAATCTTATTAAAATTACTTACTCTAGATGTTTTCTAAATGAAAACTTTCCATCTGAAGAATTTCATAGACCTAAAAGGAAATATAGGGTGGGAGGTGGAATGCATATGAATCAATTCATGAAACATAGACTTTAGAATTAGTGTCAGACTATATTAATGTTTTTTCTTCTTTTCTGACCACCTAGGGTAAAACTACTTGAACAGAGCAACTTGAACTAACATGATTTAGCCTGAAAGGTTTTAGTTAATATAATAATGTGATAATCAAATAAGTGCATTTATCTATTCATTCTTCAACAGTATTGAGGATACCTTGCTGTGCTAGGTGTAGGGAATAAAGCTTAGAAGTTTGGAAATCTAGCTGAGAAAACAGCAGAGCAAATTTGAATGAGCATGATAGGACTGGATTTATATACCCAGCTCTACCACTTGCTTTGTGATCTTTTGCTACTTATATCATCTTGTTGAGTCTCAATTTTCTTATTTATAGAAAATTATTGCTTTGTTGTTAAATATATAATGCATGCAAAGTGCCTATCCTTAGTATTCAATCAACCAAGGGTGGATTTTCTTATTATAATACAAAATCTATAAATTCTAAACCATTTTCTGTGATTACAAATCTGGTATTGTTAATACAGACAAAAGTTTTGAGGAGGGAGAGATCACTGGGGCCTATAACACTTTGTGATTCTATGGATAAGAAAATGACATTGAACCTCTGTTGAGTGTTGAAATGTATTCAATTGCTAATGAATGAGGAATATTTGGCTAATACCTCTAAATGGAGGTATGCCATACCCAAAGATGCAGAGAAAGAAAGGGAGAAAAATTTGATAAGTCAATTGAGGCAGTTTTTTCTAGGGCTTTGAGGCCCAAAGTTTTGAAAATGTTGGTATTATATCTGAAAAGGATAGGCAGAATATTCTATCTCAAGGATGGATCCAGATTTTATAGCATATTTAAACAGTTCCTCAGAAGAATTGGTTGAGCAATTGACAATGATGCTTCTTTTTTGACTTGCATTTTGTTTTTTAACAGCTTTCTGATACTCCCAACCCAATTATTTCTCTGGCCATCCATGTGAAAAGGGCAATAATAGCTATTATTTTTCTTCTTTTCTTCAGATGAGGAAACAAATTCTGTAAAAGTATCATCCTTATGTAAATGTCCTTTACGCTAAAAGTAGTATATTAAGTCATTTCACTAAGATTGGGATAGGTACTTCAATTGGAAAGTAGTTATGATAACCTCACAAGTAAACCAGCTGAATTAGTGTGAGGATCTTGGGACTTTAGAAATAAGAGTCGAATTGAAGTGGAATAGAAAAAATATCTTGGAGGAGCTCTTCTGGGATGTGTACTTTCTATTTTTATTAGGACCTGGACACAAGACAGTCCTTCAACTACAATTAGTCACTTTTACCATATATGTTTTGTTTTCCTAACTATACTGTAAACTACTAGAGGACATGTGTCAAGAAACTTGTTTTGATATCCTAGATCCAATATTGTGCATATTGGTAGATGCCCAATAAATAACTAAAATAAATAAATGAATCATTAAATAAATATGAATTGAGCAAAATAAATAGTGGAACTAAGGCAGAAAGTGATTTTAAATTAAATAGAAGTACATTAAGTCTTTATCCCAGGTCCTTCAAGAGCCTACTTGTTTTCTTCCAGGTTACCCTAGGGGAGTAGTTTAATTTTTGAGATTAGTAAGGGAGAGGAATATTTGGTTAATTATCTGTTGAATAGAGAGTACCGAACATCACTCTACTTTGCTGAGTGTTTGTCGTTATTCATACAAGGTTGAATAATTTTTAATTATTTTTACAGACCATTACATATTTTATCATCCCTCAGGTTTACATAGATAGAATGTGTGATGCGACTGATTAGAAGACTTCATAATTAAGTGATCAGTGATGACTGAAGTACTTGGAGTAGTAACTGGGTAGAGTAGCACTTCATATGGATATACTGAGAGTAATATAACAAATGTAGGACAGGGAGTAAAACTGAGATTTTTCATACAGTTGATCTAAAGTTTGTTTCAATTTGACAAATGCCATCTGTTCAAACAAAAAACTGAATAAAACCAACTGAAATCTTGCTCTGAAGTAAACAGGTAGTTCCCCGAAGGCATTCTTAGTACATGGTCATTATTTAACCCCTGACTAAAAATAAACAATGTTGACAAGAGTAAGTTGGGGAGCTATGATACATGAACAGTGTCAGTGCTGTAGGCTGATAACCTATAGCTTGACATTCTTATCTGTAAACTTTGACAGACACATCACTTTGTTACTGTCACTTTATTAACTTTCTTCTTTGATTGCAAAAGATAATCTTCCTACTGTCTAGAACAGCAGTACTTTACTGAATGAAATATTTGGGAAGCTGTCAGTGAAGTTCAGTTTTTACTAAGGAACAATCTTTATACCTGGATTCATATTAAATAGCTATTTCTCAATACGGGATAAAGTTGTTTGCATATCAACAGTAAACTATTTTGTCACATTAAATTATTTATGCCAAATAATCATGAAAGCCTCCTTTTAAAAATAATGCTTGCTAGAAAACGTTGGCTTGGTTGCCTAAATTAAACAGTGTTGCCTTAAAAATTAATATTTTGGTCTCGTGAATTTTAATCCGAAAATAACAGCTGCCCCCAGTTGGAACTGACTACTTGCTTTTCTAATAGTTTTCTACTCTGCAGACACAGCAGGAATTACACAAGCTTCTAGGAAAGCATTGAAAACTAAATAAGTTTCATCTTACTGTGTCTGGGAATTAGAAAAGAAAAATAATCTTTTGGTGACACTTTCCAACAGTTAGGTTTTTGTTTGTTTGTTTGTTTTCGCTTGATAGATTTCTTACTATTGACCTGATATCAGTCATTTGATATTAGATTAAGTTCTGATATCGATTTGAAATTTGTTGCCTCCAATCTCCAAACCAAATGAGTTTAGAACTGAGATGAAGATCCTAATTATGTTTATTTTTTGCACCTTTTCCTTTCCCAAAGAATGTCCTAATTTACCCTATTTTCCCTGACAACATCTTTGTTATTCTGACCTCTACAGTGTCCTTGTTGTGTCCTGTTTCTGAGAATCTTTAATTGATGGTGCAGCCCGTCTTTCTGCAACATTTGCTGGATCTGTCCACTCATATTAATCATACAGTTTATTGTCAAAGTTGTGCTTACGACATGAGAATGGTTTCATGATGTTTATAGATTTGGTAAGTGTATCAAATGTTAGTCTATAAGAAAACTATGTTCTCCTTCTGATTTAGATGCATTGCCAATATGTACTTAGCACATGTCTTATTAAATAGACTAGCACTGATGGAAAATATGATGCAAAGCAGATTAAGAATATCATAGCTGGGATTTTAATGTTTCTTTCTTTCTTTTTTTTTTCAACTCAGAGCCCATTTATGGATAATGTGGTTATAAATCCTTAGCCAAGTTTATATAGTTTCCTCATTGCTCTCTATGGTGTGCCCTGGAGAACAGTGCCCTATTAGAAGCAAATAAGTTCATATTTATTTTCATTTGGTATAATCTAAAGTATCTTTTCCTTCAATTTTCCCATGATAAGAAAAAGTGAATTATGAATTCCCTCTATATTTTTATTCTTTTTTCATATCATCATAATTTTAGACAATAAGCATCATGTATTTTTTATTTTAGTTCAGATCATCTTGCTTTTGGGTTTGGTTTGGTGTAGGTTTTCCTTAACTTCTTCATACACTGTCTCTTCTCTTCATTCTTAGTACTCACATTCAACTTTTTGTGTCATATGAAAATATTTCTTAATAAGGTTACCCTCGAATTAAAAAAAATAAAATGTACTCATTAGAAAACTTCACCTAGAAAGGATATGTGGCTGCCATTGTACATTGGTTCTAGTTAGATTTCCCAGCAAGAAGAATTTACAGTATTTTCTCCACTAGGAGGAAATTATTAAAGGATGTGTGGGAGAGCTATCTACCTGGTGCACTGAGAAACTACCAAAATGTTTTGTATATATAAGAAGATATTACTCTATAACCTACCAGGTTTTTGAGAAGAAAGAAAATAGCTCATTAGTTTTATTCCTCTTTTAAAGATTTTCAATCTCTTTTTGCTTATGTTCTTTGTTTGTAGTCAAACATTTTTGCTGGCCCTTATTGAGAAGCAGAGCAACCAAATTGGAGTCATTGCTGGGAAACACAGAAAAATCAAGGAATATGTGGGAGAGTGAAAGATATAGTTTTAGGAATTTAACGAGATTGTATGTACAGAAAAATCTTTTTGTACCCGAGGAGAAATTCCACAGAGGGATGAAGATAAATGTGTCTTTGAACTTATTTAAAGAAATGAGTGGTCAGTTTAAGTTCTTGAGATTGACTGGGTAGACTGACTAGGTAGGGTAGGAGGAGTATAGCTCAGACAATTCACTTTAATAGTGAATGGATTAAAGTCACTTATCCTTTGATTTTAATATCTTCAATGTCTTAATTGTATTTATTATATACATATTTATGTATTCATTTATATATTTATTATATATATATATCAAATCTATCTATCTATCTATCTATCTATCTATCTATCTATCTATCTATGTTTCTTGTTGCAATTTACATATGATATTTTTAAAAATAAAAAAAAATTCTGTCTGGGGCACCTGGGTGGCTCAGTTGGTTTAAAAGTCCAACTCTTGATTTTGGCCCAGATCATGATCTCATGGTTGGTGAATTCTAGCCCCCATTGTTCTTGATATTCTCTCTCTCTTCCTCTTTCTCTGTCCCTCCCTCTGCTCACTCTCTGTCTCTTTCAAAATAAATAAGTAAGCTTGACAAAAAGAGAGACTATCTGAGGCGTATGTATGTGTGTTCATTTATTGTAAATGAGCTTTCTGTTACTTAACAGAAACTCGAGTCCCTTCGGTTTGCATTTATTTCTGGTTATAATGTAGCAAAAAGATGTAGAAATACCTGTTAATCAGGAATGTGGGAATGAAGAACTCTAGATTTCCTTAACTGTTTGAAAGGGAGGCGATGTGCTTGTGCAATGTGGAATAGAAATTTCATGAAGGTGTAGTTGTCCTGGGTGGTCTCAGGAAATTATGTGAGATGGTAACATCACTAGGTACATAGTTGGTTTTGTAGGTAATCTCCCAATTCTTGGATTGAGGGAAGGCAGCCATAAAAGCATACAGGCAATAGTCAACTTCTGGAGGTAGCATGGTCTAGTACAAAGGGCACAGTTGTTGGCATCAGGCAAATCTTGGTTCAAATCCACGCACTATTTCTTCTAGCTATTTTGACCTGGGACAGGTTTCCTAAACTTTCTGAACTCAGTGTCCTCAGCTGCAAAATGAAAATAGTATGTATCTTGAAGGGTACTCGTGTGGAGATTAAGTGGGACCTCACACGTATCAGTGCTCAATAAATGGCAGTCTGACCGTTAGTGAACATCCCTAATTATACAATTTTCCTATTGGCTTCGTTTCCTGATAAAGAACAAAAACATTTAAGGAATAAAGCAAAGTGGCTAATCAATCATATTTATCTCAATGATAGGAAGATATTCCAGTAAATGCATGGTACTAGTACCATATGCCAGTTAAATAAACAATTGCACTTTCTTTATCTATATTTTATTATTCTCTAGGTGTCTGAGAAATATATTTTTCTTTTGACCAGAAATAAATGTCACTGATGACTTTATCGTCTTGTGATGCATAAATGAGGAGTCAAGCTGTTAATAAATTTTTGTGATAGACACAGACAAGCACATTTTCTTCTCTTTATGGAATTATAAATTAGCATCCTTGTAGAAGATTTCCTTAAATATTTCAGGGAGTTTATGCCTTGCCTAATAAAATCACAAGTACTGAACATGTATTTGTGCCCAAGCATTTTCTTTTAGTAATAGGACACATTTACATAAGCAAAAAACAGAACTTGTCACATTTTCCCAGTCACTTATTTTTATGCTATAATTGCATTAGAGAAAATTTACCCTCTGTCTAATCCTCTATCATATTCACATTCACCTAAAGTGTATTGCTTAATGTCAGAAGTTAATAACACTAACATTCTTCATTTACATTTATATAAAGTTGAAAGAATCTAAGAAGTTGTGCATTTAAACTGATTTGCTTCATTAAGACATAAATTAATAAAAGGTTTAAGCCTATGAATTCTGTCTCTTAGATTTCGATACTTTTTATCATATGTTATTATTGTTTTTCTTTAATTTTTTAAATGTTTATTTATTACTGAGAGAGAGACAGAAACAGAGTGTGAGCAGGGGAGGGGCAAGTAGAGGGAGACACAGAATCCAAAGCAGGCTTCAGGCTATGAGCTGTCAGCGCAAAGCATTATACGGGGCTCAAACTCATGAACCACAAGATCATGATCTGAGCCAAAGTCAGATGCTTAACCGACTGAGCCACCCAGGCATCCCTATTGTTTTTTATTTTTAATTATTTATTTGAGAGAGAGAGACAGACACACACACACACACACACACACAGATAGAGAGAGAGAGATGGGCAAAATGAGATGGAGCTCAATATGGAGCCTGACATGGGACTCCATCCCTAGATCCTGGAATCATGACCTGAGCTGAAATCAAGAGTCAGATGCTCAGCCGACTGAGCACTGGGCACTCAGGTGCCCTCCTATTTTATTGTTTTTAACCACAGAATATCTTGAACAGTTTTAAAGAAGTTTAGTATATTGTATGCTGCCCTTAAATTATTTTAAATGACTTTTTTTATCATGAATCAAACCCAAGGAAAAATATAAGTATATATTATGCGGAAATTTTTAGGAACTGATGGTGAAAGTTAATTTTCATCCATTTATATAAGCATAAAATGTATGTTTCTTTTTTAGACTTCGTCTTTTCTCATAATTTATCATACTCCAAAGCACACAATACTTCATAGTATAAACTTGAACCCAGACTTTAATACAAATAAATGGTACATTATGAATAAACACTTTATGGCATCTTCTCACAGAGCTTGAAGATTAAGGAAATATTTCATGATTGTGAGTATATGCTTTCATTTATGTATCCAGCAAGTATTTTCAGGGTGCTTACAACAATAGTTTACAATTGTATATTACTTCATAATTTAGTAAGTGGTTTAACACATCTTATCTCATGGATCTTTAAAGAAGGCCCAGGAACTGGGTGCTAAGTAGAGGCCTTTTAGAGTGACAGATCAAGGATGCTGAGAGAAGATTTATTTATTTTTATTTATTTTTAGGGATTATCCGTTTATTTTGAGAGTGTGTGCACACGAGTGGGGGTGGGGCAGAGAGAAGGAGAGAGAGAATACCAAGCAGGCTCCATGCTGACAACGTGGAACCTGATGCAGGACTTGAACCTACGAACCGTGAGATCATGACTTGAGCCAAAACAAGAGTTTACCACTTAACCGACTGAGCCACCCAGGCGCCCCCTGAGAGAAGATGTAAAACCTAGTATTTGAGTATCACCTTGAAGGATGATTTAATTGAAGGACTGGAGATTATAAGGATATTATAGTTCATTGTTTGTTAGTATTTAAGAATATGGCATCCTTAAGATTAAGAGACTTTTTGTTAAGTTAGTGCAGAACAGAAAGGAACTGACATATATAGTGTACATAGCAGAATGAGTCAATTAAATATTCTATGGGGAAAAAAGTTATAGATCCAATTTTCTATTTGATCTTTTTCTTTGTTTTTTTTTCCTGAATCAACTGACAAGATAGTTTTTAAAAAAACTATTTGCCTTTGTTTTGTTTTATATTCTGATTCCATTATTTACCTTATTAGGCTATAGTTTTCTTTCCTCTTCGAGAAGAAGTTGATAGAATAGCATTGCTCTTTTTGGAAACTTTTGTGATAGTTATGGGGAAAGGCTACCCTGTAATTGATTGTCCCTCATATATTAAAATCACCCTTCTGAGTCATGCTTTTAATGTTTTTTTTTTTTTTTACAAATTATTATTTTTTTGTGCTTTAGCTCAGTCTATGTTATCTTATCTACACTCCCTTTTTCTTCCAATTGTGTCCCTTTGAAGAAATCTTACTGGTGATAGGAGACAGTTGTAACTGTTGCCCCACACAGCGATCAAAACTTTTGCTTTGGCCTGACCCAGGATTCTAACTAACCAGTCTATATTCATGATGAGTCGCATGCTAAATTGCAAATAACTTATAATATCAAATATTGTTTAGTAGGCATATATTTGCCATATTTCCATGCTGGCTAGAAATTGTGTAGAATATCTGAATACAGTGATATCTTCCTGAAGAATTTTGAAATTGAAAATGAGTCTGGTGTACATCAACATCTAAAGGATATGTGGCAAGATAAAAACATTGAAGAATTATGCAAATAGGTAAAATATTTACATTACATACTTGATAGGGCTAAATGTATCTTAAGTATGAGGACAGTAGATAAATTCTTTTTGAGAGTAGAAAAAAGTACAATTAATTTTGAGAGTTCTTATGTTGATTGAATCTGGATATAGGAAAATGATCTCTCCTTCTTTTATCTTTCTAGAAAGTTTCAAGAAGGGAAAGGATATTTAGGAGTTATTAGTAGGAATAGTAATGAAATGGTTTGGTGATCTTTGGAATCCAAGCTTTTCTTGCACAATTTGGGTGAAGCCCTTGCAGGAGAGGAAAGGAATTTGTCATATTTGACCTAAGTTATATTTAGGGGTGCAAGGTTAAAAGATCAGCTTTACTTACTCTGAAGAGTTCTTGTGGAGAACTATGAAGCATACAATATTAAATGAAGTGATAAATTAGGGTAAGGTAAGGTTTAAGGCACAGTATGACCCAGATAATGGGGTAATATCACAGCATTCCTCACAGCAGCAAATAACAATGCTTAGTGGTGGTAAAGGGTGAAAGAACAAGTTGGAAGTTATAAGAACTGGGATGAGCAGATGGTGAACTAGTTTAAGATAAAAAAATAAATTCATACAAAGGAATGCTTACCTTATTGAAATTGCATGCTTAGGAGACTGGTATATAGTAAATACTTTAGTCATGTAATTGAATGATGAATGTAGACCTATTCTTTCCCCTTTCCTATATGGACTTGATGTGTGCGTAGTTAGCTATGCAAAATCAGATTTGTCACAGTAATAAAGTTGATGGTACTGCTGTAATTTCCATCTGTTGATGGGAGTGACATTACTTAGATATGTGTGTATGTGGGGTGTATACACATGCACCTAGCAGTTTTTTCCCCACTCCGTGTGCCCTATTTCCCTCTTGTTTGGTAGCTATAGTTATTTCTTTAAAATATGAGATGCTTTTTCTCTCTATTTAAGAAAAAGTCACATTCATTCTGAGGATTGATTTGGCTACGTCTAGGGTGTTTCTCTACAAACATTGTAATGAATAGAAGGAATTTCTTTAAAGCTATAATTACTTAAAAAAAAAAAAAAAGGCTTTTTGTAGAAGATTGGTTAGATAACTTTGTAATGTAATAGGTTCCAAACCCTGAACAACTTTACTGATTTATATAGTTATTTAATCCTCCACATTTCTAGATACTTATTTGTAGAATTTTAAAGATTATGCCTTTATTTACTTGTCTGTCTCCGGCTTTCTCTTTCAAACAGAGAGAGGATAATTTCTTGTCATCATGATGAAAATATTTTAATTCATTATGCTTACCAGAATGCTGGTGTGTAGAACTTTCTCAGTCTAACTCCTAAAAGACAAAGTACAGGATCTCCCCAAGGTATTTATGCATTCTGAATATTTTTATTTGCCTTTATTTATAAAAGAAGATAAAAAAACAAATCAAAACAAAGCAGAAATATATAAATAAGAAACTAGAAAAACATTGAATAAGAATAAGTTAAATCCAGTTTAGACTCTCTAGAAGAGCTGATGTATTTCCTTTTTTTATAGATTTCATTTAATCTAAGAAGAGCCAAATGCAGAAACAGTAGTAAAATATTTAGACTACGTCCCTTTTTGTCAGTTTTCTTTTATTATTTCTTTTGCCTGATGATTCCACTTATACCATTCGAAATAATTCAATCCAGATGATTGTAGCTCTTTGTTACATTTAATAACTTGCAAGAGCAATTTACTCTAACCTTAATGAGTCTGTCCTTTATCTTCAAAGACAGGCTAGAGGCGCCTAGGTGGCTCAGTTGGTTGAGTATCCCACTTAGGCTCAGGTCATGATATCACTGTTCCGTGGGTTCGCATCCCACTATGGGCTATGCACTGACACCCAGAGCCTGCTTTGATTCTGTCTCCCTCTCTCTCGGTTCATCCCTCACTTGTGCTCTTTCTCTTTCAAAAATAAACATTAGTAAAAATTAAAGACAGGCTATGCTGTAGGTTAAAGTCTAGGGTTTGTTGTATATTGGATATGGATCATACCTCCTAATTGGTTTACAAAGTACTGTTTTATGTTTGAAGGAGAGATGTATGTTTTAGAATTTTTTTCCAAATATAACACTGAAGATTAGGCAAAATCTTTTATAAATTCAGCATGTGAGGTTCCAATCAATAGAAAATTGCTGAAGATTAGTTCTTCAACTCTAGGGAGAGTTTTGCTACTTTTTCTTATCAGTAATTGATTTTTATGAAATAAATTTCTTTTCAGTATGTGGATTGTCTGTGGAAAAAAGTCCATTCTGGGACTATAACTGTTAGGAATAGCACTTCTGCAGTGTCTTGAAAATATTTCCACAGGTTCAGAGACTATGGCTGGCTTGTTACTTGTAAATGCTCTAAACTTGAGGCTTTTCTTTGTTGAAACTACAGTTGATTCTACATCCCTAAGAACAATTTGTTTATAAAACGAAGTGTTCTTTTAACCATGGTTGTCATATAAAAATGGTAAATCTTTCAAATATAAATGAAATGCATTAAATATATAATCTGTAAGAAGTAAATACCATTAACTATTTACTAATTTGTTTTAAAAGATGGAAATTAAAAACAATCGAGCCTAGAAAAATCTGAATCAAACTGCCTAACTGGCAATTTGGGAATTGCCAATAAGGGAAATTTTTATGTATATTTTTGGACTTAAGTTTTCTTCTTCTATTTCCAGAAAAGAAAATGGTTGGAGATTTATTTTTAAAAGCAAAAGTTGAGGTAGTGTCAGTATTTCTTTAATTTCAGAAATTGACTTTGAAAGCTTTCCAGGTTAAGTGATGAAGAGATTTAGAGGGTTCTTCAAATCACAGTTCACCTAAACAGAAGTTTGTACACTATTTAAAAGTTAGAAGACTACTTGTTTATTTCAAATTTTCAAAATTTATTTCTAGTTGCAAAACTAGAAATTTAAGATTATAATAGCCGTTGAAGTTGATATCATGCATATTCTTTTCAAGAAATGTCAATACAAAAATTCAAATAAAACAATGAATGTAAATACAGATTATTAAGTTTATGATAATTTATAGTTGCATATTTTCACAATGTTACTGAATTCACATGTTAAATTGATGTTTTGTTTGACTTTTACAAAAGCAATCACTGCTAATGCCTATTTGATTGCTGGTCTGTTTGCAATGGATGACTAATTATTATTGATGATATTTTGAGCTTATGGGCTGTTCTAATTTTGCAAATACATTTCTGAAGGCAACTGAAAATGTCTTTTATTAGAATTGGGAAACAGTCAAATGAGTGGCCTAGAGTGAAAAAAAAAATATCTTAACACTTTCTTCCTTAGTTATTTAGCAAATGTTTTTTTTAACATTAAAAATATTGTTATAGAACTTTCATACCAGAGAAGAATATATAGTATATTCCTTAAATTTTTATTCTTAAGTTCCTTATTCACTTCTTTTTGGATAGAGATATCATTTTTTTTTAAATTTACTGCACTTGTCTAGAAATTCATGTATCAATATTAAGGAAGCTGGCCCTTAAACTTATTTTTATTAATGTATCTTATTACTCGAAGATAATATTGATTGGTACTTCTGCCCTTTTATATAAATAAAGGGTATGTTGGAGACTTAAAAGCCAAATATGTGGTTACAGTCTCCATTAATTCAGGGTCAGATCGACTTGCTTTTCACTGTATTCTTAGCACCTAGCATGGCTCATTGAATATACAGGTTGTTGAATATATAAATAAAGGCCAGGTTAGATTGTCTCTCAATTTGTCTTTTATAAAATTTTAGATTTTGTGTACTTGGAAAAATGCAGAGGATCCATTTATACTCTTTTCTGATGAACACAAAAATTGAGATATTAACAAAGCTTTATAAATAGTGTGAAAAATATCTCTGTGAATTCACTTTCACTTGGCCCTGTTATTTTTTCTTTTACCCACTGCATTTCCCCTCATACTTCCTATAAGTTGTGTCCACTAGTATTCAAGTAAGCAAAATCTTATTTTGATTTGGGAAAAGAAAAACAACTGGGGTATTGAATTAAACAATGTTTTCAAATGTAATTAAAGGTGTTTTCAAGGATGAAGTTCTAATCTTTAATAATATAATTCAAAGAAAAAAGGAAAGGCTTCTACATCACTTCATTGTTCTTAATAAAATTACCGTTCTGAAGTGGCTTTCTAAATCTATGCTGTTTCTTTTCTGAAACATAGAACTTTTAGAATTTCATAAAGATAAATCAGACAAAGCAATAAAACAACAATTTTTGGAGATGAAATGAGAATTTCTTTGTGTCAGTACTGCACAAAATACAGTATTTTCAAACAGGCTTTTATAGAATTCATCTGGTTTCAATGAAATCTAGTGACAGATTCCTTTCAATTTATGTAATATTGTGGCAAGGTTTGAGGAAGTATAGGCTAACTTATCTGGAATTCCTAAGCTTCTTTTTATAGTTTGCATTATATTTTGTGTAATACTTTTTATAGTTTGTATGATAGTTTTATATTGTGTGGCTCTAAATCTGCAGTGTCCATATTTTAGGTAGTAACTAGCTTTATGTAGCTCTTGAGTACTTGAAGTGTAGTAGTCCAAATTGAGATGTGTTGTAAGTGTGAAGTACACACTAGGTTTTGAAGACTTAATATGAAAAAAGAATACAAAACATGCTATTAATATTTTTTTAGTATTGATTAATGTTGGATTTATAATATTTTGGATATACTGGGTTAACTAAAATATTATTAAAGTTAATTTCACTGATTTCTTTGTGTTTTTTTCTTAATGTGGCTTCTAGAAAATTTAAAATTACATGTGTAGCTCACATTGTACTTATTTTTATTTAACAGTGCTTTTCCCAACTGCTTTAATTCAATTATATCTAATTCTGGCAATTGCGCTGTGAGTGGTAATTAGGGACTGGCTTTATAGAAGAGAACTGAGCATAAAGTGTCTAATCAATTAGTGCGCTTCATGGAGCCAACTGAAAATTCTTATTATTGTACAGGTCACATTTTATTGAAAGATTATCTTGTCCTTATTCACCTTCTATAAAATGAAGCATGGAAGGCCAAGGACCACAAAAAGCATTCTCTTGTTGTTCCTAATGTTTTAGTCCTTTTCCTACACAGAATAGACAGTGTACCCATGTACCTAACAAGTTATTCATCTGTTTCCAACAATAATGATAAGAGACATGCTAAAAGTCACTTCATGTGATGTTGAAATCTTATAAAATTTGTGAAAATATGGCTGGCTTTTCGTTACCAAGAAACCTTAGCTTGTGGTCTTATTCAAAGTTGCAACCGCTGTGCATGTTCCTTTTTGTATAAACATTCACTCTGTTGTGAGTGACTGAACTCTACAGTTTACTGCCTTGAAGTTGTCTACATTTTGACTATTGATTTCATTAAGTAAATATGTCGTGTTCTTTAGGGTTGAGAATTAATAATCTAGCAATAGCAATCATATATAGTAAATTTTTAATGGATTCATAGCTTCTCCAAAGAAAGACTGGAAGCTGCAGAAGGCAAAATTACATCCCTCTCATGATGGTTTTTAAAAATGTGTATAGGCAGGCTTAAGTAAATTTTGTGTGTCTGGGAAAATTGGGGTCATTAGTTAACCAAATTGGTTTTATTGAATTATTTAACTATGAATTAATGGGTTATGTATGCTCAGAATAATTTTTATAACAAATTGAGGAAAAGAGGTGAAAAAGAAAAAATAAACAAATTGTATCTCATTTGGAATGTGTTCAAATCGATTTAGTGACCACAAACTTTTTCATAATATATAATCAGGAATTACAAGGAAGAATAATGTGAACTTTTGAAGATATGTAACTGAGACGGTGAAAGATTAGACAGAAATGTGAATGTGATGATTGCCATAGGTTGTGTAGTGAATGAAATGATAGAATTATTTAAATGCATGAGTCCGAATGCCATACACCATGTGACTCAGCAACTCTGTTATAATATCATTAAATTACCACAAAATCATAACAAATATAATAAAAACAACATAATAGCAGTGTGATGAGAATAATACCAGCAGTCATTTGTATAGTCCCTTAAGCCAGTATATCCAAAATATTATAAATTATTATTTAAGGTTCTTAGTGGTTAGATTATTTCCTCAAGATTATTTGTATAATTTGTACCATTAAGTAGACAGCTGCTGTTTTGAATTTTGTACTAGTTGTCTATTTGACTTATATGTTTTTAAACAACTCATGAGTTAAACTTGTAAAAATAATGTTTATTATTCTCTTCGTGATGAATCGTTTTTTTTTTTTTTTCATGTTTATCGTTTGAGAGGGAGAGAAAGAGAGAGAAAAAGAGAGAGAGAATTCCAAGTAGGCTCCACAGTGTCAGCACAGAGCCCAAGGTGGGGCTTCATCCCACAACCCTGGGATCAAGTCTTGAGCCAAAATGAAGAGTAATACCCTCAATGGACTGAGTCACTCAGGCTCAGGTGATAAATCTTCTAAGGTGACATTTGGAAAGCATGCAAAATAATGAAACTGGATCACTTTCTTATACCATATACAAAAATAAATTTTAAAAAGGATTAAAGACCTAAATGTGAGACATGAAACTCTAAAAATTTTAGAGGAGAACACAGGCAGCTAACCTTTTTGACATTGGCCATTTCAAATTTCTAGATATGTATTCTGAGGCAAGAAAAACAAAAGTGAAAATAAACTATTGGGATTTCATCAAAATAAAATCTTCTGCACAGCAAAGGGAACAATTAACAAAACTAAAAGGCAACCTACAGAATGGGAGAAGATACTTGCAAATGACACAATTGATAAAGGGTTATATACAAAATATATAAAGAACAAATACAATTCAACACCCAAAAATGGAATAATCGATTAATAATGGGCAGAAGACATGAATAGACAATTTTCCCAAAAGAACATACAGACACATGAAAAGATGCTTAACATCACTCATCATCAGGGAAATACAAATCAAAACTATAATGAGATATCACAGCACTCCTGTCAGAATGTCTAAAATCAAAACACATAAAACAACAGGTGTTGGAGAGGATGTGGAGAAAGGGGGACTCTCTTGCACTGTTGGTGAGAAAGCAAACTGGTGCAGCCAGTCTGGAAAACAGTATTAAGGTTCCCCAAAAAGTTAAAAACAGAACTACCCTATGATCCAGCAATCACACTACTAGGTATTTACCCAAAAGATTAAAAAAATACAAATTCAAAGGGATACCTGCACCCCAATGTTTATAGCAGCATTATCTACAATTGCCAAACTATGGAGACAGCCCAAATATTCATCAACCAATAAATAGATAAAGAAGTGGTATATATTGGTATATATACAGTGGAATGTTACTCAGCCATAAATAAGAATGAAGTCCTGCAATTTGCAACAACATAGATGGAGCTAGAAAGTATGCCAAGCAAAAGATGTCAGAGTTAGACAAATACCATATGATATCGCTCATATGGGGAATTTAAGAAACAAAAGAAACAAGCAAAGGAGAAAAAAAAGAGAGAGAGGAAGACCAAGAAACTGACTTTTAGGTGTAGAAAACAAAATGATGGTTAGCAGAGTGGAGTTGGGGAGGGGGATGGGTTAAATAGATGATGGGGGTTAAAGAGTGTACATGTGATGAGTACAGAGTTAATAATTGAATTGTTAAATTACTATATTTTAGATCTGAAATTACTATAATGCTGTATATTAACTACCTGGAATTAAAAACTAAAATAAAG
This sequence comes from Paguma larvata, assembly GCA_030068075.1. NCBI lineage: Eukaryota > Metazoa > Chordata > Mammalia > Carnivora > Viverridae > Paguma > Paguma larvata. The sequence goes on from CM057830.1 coordinate 67,187,423, forward strand.
GCTATGAATTAACAACGAATTCTCCATATTTAGTTTGAGTTTTCATGGTCTTGGTGAAAAAAATATTTGTTCTTCCTGGATTGTCAAATCCATAATAAAAAGTATTAAGGTCCAGAGGTAACTCATTTTTTTAATGTTTATTTATTTTCAAGAGAGACAAACACAGATAGAACATGCATGGGGGTAGGGCAAAGAGAGGGAGACACAGAATCCAAAGCAGGCTCCAGGCTCTGAGCTGTCAGCACAGAGCGTGATGCGGGGTTCCAACTCATGAATTGTGAGATCATGACCTAAGCCGAAGCCGGACACTCAAGCAACTGAGCCACCCATATGCCCCCAGAGAAAACTCATTTTAACAAAAAAGGAAATTTTCTGTTTTATTCGGATTGACAATCATGCTCAAGATACACTGTTGGCTGCCACTAAAACATGCTCCATCAGGGAAGTCTACAAAGTCCCCAAAAGTCAGCTGAAATGTTAAGTAACTTAGAATATCAGAATCTTGGGAAAGTTTGAGCAATAAGAAATAAACAGATTTTTTTTTCATTTTGTTTGTTTGTAGGTACAAAAAAGAATTCAGTGAGTATTTATATCTTCCCATGACATATTGTACTGCTACAGTTTTAAACAAATTAGACTAGAATATTAAATCAAAACCACCAAATGAACTCACGGTTCTGTTTCCCCTGGTACCAAGTGACAGTAATCCTCTCTGACAAAAGAGGGTTTCTTCCATTATTAAAAGGTGTTATGTAGTTCCCTCTATAGCCTCTATAATATTTAGTAACACACACTGAGAAAGATAAAAAGGATCAGAAATAGCAGACTGAGAAGAAATGTCATTCATGAAGAATTTCGAAGAACACTTAGGTGTTCCAGATGTCCCAGGTAAACAATATTATTTCCATCCGTATTGAGATATAATTGACACATAACACTGTGTAAATTTAAGGTGTAAAATGTGATGATTTAATATACATAGGTATTTGGAAATGTTTACCACAATAAAGTTTTAGTTAACAAATCCTTCACCTCACATATTTACCATCTTGTTGTTTTTGTTATGTTGAGAACATCAAAGCTTTATTCTCAGCATTTTCAACTATATAATACAGTATTGATAACTAGAGTCACTATGCTAGAATGAAAACATGAAACATGAAAGCTTGCATGTTTGACCAGCATTTCTCCATTTCTCCAATCCCTCAGCCTCTGATAACCACCATTCTATTCTTTGTTTCATTGAATTTGATGTTTTTAGATTCCACATATAAGTGAGATAATACAGTATTTGTCTTTCTCTGTCTGACTTATTTCACTGAGCACATTCAAGGCAAATATCTTGATTACAGACATGTAAGTTGTCGTGTGTGACAGTGTACATTGGAGACTCAAAATCTCATTTATAATATGGCAGATTTATAAATGACTCATTTTCTAGAATGGTAGATTTGTTTTTCTCTAGCCTGTGGGTTTATTATTGTAGATATCTAAAGAAATTTATCTATGAAATTTCTTTTGTTGGAATTTTATTTTTAGATTCACACAATTTTAAATTTATATGGCTGGATGAGAGTTGTATCCTAATTAAAAGCTGTGCTTGTGGATTTTGAATTATATTATGAAAATGAAACTGTTAAGACTACAGAATACGATTATCATTGGAGAATTGCAGAACATCAATAAAATCATTCTCAGAAGAAGTATAGTGTTGTGGTTGAATACATGAACTTTGGAGCCAGACTGAGGAGACTCTAACCCTAGATTCATCATTTGCTAGTTATGTGATCTTGGATAAGTTGCTTAAACTGTGTGTATTTTCATTTCTTAATCTGTAGAACAAGAATGATGATAACAATAGTTTCTACCCCTAACTAAGGCTATTTTAAGATTAAATGAGTTATTATCTGTAATGGCTTTAGGAGAATGCCTGGTACACAGGAAGAGTATATGTAAGTGTCATTAAATACATATATAAATTGGTAGAAGAATACTTTCTTGCTAAATCCATGAGATTATAGGTTGCTATTTCCTATAGTGGTATCTAGAAAAACATCGCCTGCTTAGGGCCTCATAGTTAAATTGTAAAGCTCACATATAGTATTATGATTTCTTTGACAAATTTGCTGGGTGTTTCAGATTTATACAGATTAGTTTTAACTTTCCTTTTCTACTTTCTTTTTTCATATACCTTCTGTATACCATGTAATGTCCTAGGCACTTAGAACTTTCACTAAAGCATGAGTAGAGAAACTAAAAGGAGTTGAAACTCCATTTTTCAAGTTATTGGTAGCTTTGATAGATGATTTGGCTGGAAGAACCATTCAAACTGTAATTGTGGTAACAAATGCATGGTTTAAGTTCATTTTTTTTTGTCTTTTTGGGGGGATTATGTAGATAGATAGTTAAACTGTTCTGTAAAATCAGGCTAGGAAGTTAAACTTGCATTAATTTCTCAATGGTGGCATATTATCTATCACGTGTTTACTGAACTAAGAAAGAAGAACAGGGGCGTTTGGGTGGCTCAGTTGGTTAAGCTTCTGACTTTGGCTCAGGTTATGATCTCATGGTTTGTGGGTTTGAGCCCAGTGTTGGGCTCTTCCTCTCGCTCTGCCCTTCCCCTGCTTGCTCTCTCTCAAAAATAAATAAATAAACTTAAAAAAAAATTGTGCCTTTTCAAAACTTAAGGTAGTTTTTTTCACTTACGATATCCTAACTGGTTATTGTATAACTTTTTTCAAACTATCCTAGAAAAAAAATTATTTATCTTGATGGTTCACTTATTCATCATGACATACATACTTAACTCTGTGACTCAAGTAAAAGTATAGAAACACATTTTATTATGGAAACTCATTTTGTAACCTGACAATATTGAAGTATAGCTGCAGAAATTTCTAAACTATCTATTTCATGTGTGACCACGTTCCATTTTGTCTTTGTCATGTGTATCCATAGAAGTCCCTTCTTCCCACCACTTTTTTTCCCCTGAATTCTCTTCAAATGGAATTTGGTGGAAAAAGTGTAATTTGTCAGAGCTAAATTAAAGGAATGCCAAGTGAGTGAATGAGTTGTGACTCATAATCTGATGACTGGTTTACATTTTGAAAAACATCTAACTTCTCAATTCTAGCCTCTGTTGTGGAAATTAATTTCCATAATTTTCAAGGATTTTCAGCAGCAAGGTTTTCAAATCGTGATTAAATATAAGATTTTTTTCAGAAATGATCAGCAGCTTATATTGAAAATTTGTTAATTTTCCAGGTTGTATTATCTTGAACCTTAAAAAAATTAAGTTTATTTATTGAGAGAGAGAGAGAGAGAAAGAGAGAGAGAGAGAGAGCACAATGAGCAGGGGAGGAGCAGAGAGAGAGAGAGAGAGAGAGAGAGAGAGAGAGAGAGAGAGAGCATCTGAAGTAGGCTCTATCTGTGCTATCAGCATAGAGCCTGATGTGGAGCTTGAACCAATGAACTGTGAGATCATGACCAGAGTTGAGATCAAGAGTCAAATGCATAGTCGATTGAGCCACCCAGGTGCCCCTGACTTGAACTTTTAAATTCCATTTGTCTATTAGAAGAAACTTAAATTATAACATATTAAAACTTAAATTTGACTTGAATCAGAGCAAATGTGATTAACAAATATTTTGATCGTTTCAATATTAAGTTCTCAAAAATGTGAAGTGTGGACTGCAAAGGAATTTCCCAACTGCTTTTTTAGGGGAGTTGGTATACGTAAATAGGGACTGTTTTGGTTTAATTCTGAAAGGAAAATACAGTTGTAGATTTGTATTGTTTCTAAAGGCCTATGGACCTTATAGCAGTGTACATAAATGAGTTTCCACTTAGTAGAATGTTAGTTTGCATACTTCACTTACAGAAAACTGAGCCACCCAGGTGCCCCTGCATACTCATTCTTAAGCAGCTTAATTAGCCACCTTTTTTACAAATAAAATAAAGGATTAGTGATCCAAAGAAGTGAAATCTGTCTCCACTAAATTTGTGGCATTTCGCATTATGAATATTTTTATTCCATAATAATTTTTGAGTATTGCCTGATTTTAACTGAATTTGATTTACTAGTAAATATATTCCAGAATACCTTAATATGATATCTTCTATAATTGCTCTGAGGGAGATCTATAGTTCATTAGTCAATGCTTAATTAGTTTATAATGTATTATGAAATACGAGCAGTCCTTTAAGTTATAGATTTACCACTGGACTATACCATAATTCTAAAATTTCTGGTGATGTATCGTTAAAAATTCAAAGTTATGTTAATAAGACCATTTTTTTATTGTTTATTTATTTTTGAGAAACATAGAGGCACAGCGTGAACAGGGGAAGGGCAGAGAGAGAGGGAGACACAGAATCGGAAGCAGGCTCCAGGCTCTGAGCTGTAAGCACAGAGCCCGCCGCGGGGCTCGAACTCACAGACTGCAAGATCATGACCTGAGCTGAGGTCGGCTGCCCAACCGACTGAGCCACCCAGGCGCCCCTAATAAGACCATTTTTTATCTACTCTTTTTTGAATTAAGGGTATAAGTGGAACCCTTCAACAGTGATCACCTTTTCGTCAAAATCAGTTGAGTCTAGTTTTCATCTTGTTAAAGACTAAATTCCTGTGGCAAAGTGGAACTGAGACCAGTTGCATTGTCCTCTGCCTGTGGTTTTTTTTTTTTAATGTTTAATATAGAAAACAGAAGTATGAATACAACATATGTAGTTTTCTCCTTTGGCTCATTCATGTGATGGAGTATATTAATTGATCATCAAAAGTTGAACCATACCTGTAATAAAACCCACCTGGTCTTGGTGTAAAATTCTCATTATACATTGTAAATTTGATTTGCTAATATTTTGCTGAGGTATTATGAGAGATTAGTCTGAAGTTTTCTTGTAATGTTTTTGTCTAGTTATGATGTTAGGGTAATGCTGTTCTCTTAGAATGAGTTAGGAAGTATTTCCTCTGCTTCTATCCTCTGAAAGAGATATTGGAGAATTGACATAACTTCTTCCTTAATTGTGTGGCAGGATTCACCAGTAAACCCATCTCAGACATTGTGCTCTCTGTTTTAAAAGTTTATTAATTATTGATCAATTTATTTAATAGATATATGTCTGCTCAGTTTGTCTATTCCTTCATATAAGAGCATTGGTATATTGTGTTCATTATTTTCTTTTATTTTTATATTATTTTCATTATTTTATTATTTTTTAATGTTTCAAGTTTTTATTTAAATTCTAGTTAACATACAATGCAATAATGGTTTCATGAGTAGAATTCAGTGATTCATCACTCCCAAAGCTCATAATAACAAGTGCTCTCCTTAATACCCTTCACCAATCTAACCCATCCCCCACCCACCTCCCTCCACCAACCCTCAGTTTGTTCTGTATGTTTAAGAGTCTCTTATGGCTTGTTTTCCTCTCTCTCTTTTCTTTTTACCTCCTCCCATAAGTTCATCTGTTTTGTTTCTTAAATTCTACATATGAGTGAAATTATATGGCATTTGTCTTTTTCTGACTGACTTATTTCACATAGCATAATTACACACTAGCTCCATCCACATTGTTGCAAATGGCAAGATTTCATTCTTTTAGATGACTGAGTAATATTACATTGTGTGTATATATAGATGAAATAGATATAGATATAGATATAGATAGTTCTATCTATATATATCAGTATTTTTGTATCCTTTGGGTAAACACCTAGTAGTCTACTTGTTGGTTCATAGAGAAGTTATATTTTTAACTTTTTGGAGACCCTCCATAGTGTTTTCCAAAGTAGCTGCACGAGTTTTCATTCCCACCGACCATGTGAGAAGGTTCCCCATTCTCCCCATCCTCCCCCAAATCTGTTGTTTCCTGTTTTGTTAATTTTGCCATTCTAACAGGTGTGAGGTGATATCTCATCCTTGTTTTGATGTGTATTTTCCTGCTGATGAGTGATGTTGAGCATCTCTTTGTGTGTCTGTTGGTCATCTGTGTGTCTTCTTGGGAAAAATGTCTATTCAAGTCTTCTGCCCAATTCTTAACTTGATTATTTGTTTTTTGGGTTTTCAGTTTGCTAAGTTCTTTATAGATTTTGGATATCAGATATGTAATTTGCAAGTATGTTCCACCATTCCATAGGCTACCTTTTAGTTTTGTTGATTGTTTTCTTTACTGTGTAGCTTTTTATAATCATGAAGCCCAATAATTTATTTTTGCATTTGCTTCTCTTGCTTCAGGAGATGTGTCCAGCAAGAAATTATTCAGACTGATGTCAAAGAGGTTGCCGCATATGTTCTCTTCCAGGATTTTTATGGTTTACTGTCTCATATTTATATATTTCATCAATTTTGAATTAATTTTTGTGTATGGTGTAAGAAAGTGGTCTAGTTTCATTCTTTTGCATTTTGCTGTCCAGTTTTCCGCACACCATTTGTTGAAGAGATTGTCTTTTTTCCATTGGATATTCTTCCCTGCTTTGTCAAAGCTTAGTTGACCATATGGTTGTGGGCCCATTTCTGGATTTTCTATTCTGTTCCATTGATCTATATGTCTGTCTTTGTGCCAGTACCATACCGTCTTTATCACTGCACTTTTTAACATAGCTTGAAGTTTAGAATTATGATACCTGCAACTTTTCTTTTCTTTTTCAGAATTGCTTTGACTGTTTGAGGTATTTTTTGATTGATAATACATTTTAGGATTGTTTGTTCTAGTTCTGTGGAAAATGCTGATGATATTTTTGTAGGGATTGCATTAAATGTGTAGATTGCTTTGGATAGTATAGACATTTTATTACTATTTTTTTTCTTCAAATCCGTGAGTATAAAATGTTTTCCATTTCTTTGTGTCATCTTCAATTTCTTTTGAAAGTGCTCTATTGTTTTCAAAGAACAGATCTTTCACCTCTTTGGTTAAATTTATTCTTAGCTATTGTATGGTTTTGGGGGGCAATTCTAAATGGGTTGAGTTCCTTAGTTTCTTTTTTCTGCTGCTTCATTATTGGTATATAGAAATGCAACAGATTTCTGTATGTTAATTTTGTATCCTCTGACTTGACTGAATTTGTGTTTCAATTCTAGCAATTTTTCATGGAGTCTTTCAAGTTTTCTACATATAGTATCATGTCGTCTGAGAGTATTGAAAGTTTCACTTCTTCCTTGACAACTTGGATGTCTTTTATTTCTCTTTGTTGTCTTATTGCTGAGGTGAAGACTTCCAGTACTATGTTAAATAACAATAGTGAGAGTAGTCATCCCTGTCTTGCTCCTAAACAAAGAGGAAAAGCTTTAGTTTTTCCCCACTGAGGATGGTATTAGCTGTGGGTCTTTCTTATATGGCCTTTATGATGTTGAGGTATGTTCCAATTATTCATACTTTGTTGAGGGTTTTATTAGAAATGGATGCTGTATTTCGTCAAATGTTTTTCTGTATCGATTGAGAGGATTATGTGGTTCTTATCCTTTCTTTTATTAATGTGGTGTTTTATGTTGACTGATTTGTCAATATTGAACCACCCTTGGAACCTAGGAATAAATCCCATTTGGTCATGATGAATTATTTTTAATGTAATGCTTGCCATGTATAATGAGTTTGGAGGTTTTCTGTCCATTTCTACTTTTTCAAACAGTTTGAGAAAAATGAGTATTAACTCTTCTTTAAATGTTTGATAGAATTCCTCTTGGAAGTCTTCTGGCCCTGGACTGTAGTTTCTTGGGAGATTTTTGACTACTGATTCAGTTTCTTTGCTGGTTATTTCTCTGTCATATTTAGTATTTATTCTTGTTTCATTTTTGGTAGATTATATATTTCTAGGAGTTTATTTCTTCTAAATTGTGCAATTTGTTGGCATATAATTTTTTATAATATTATCTTATAATTTTTTTGTATTTCTGTGGTGTTGGTTGTGATCTCTAACCTCTCCTTCATGATTATACTTATTTGGATCTTTCATCTTTTCTTTTTGATAAGAGTGGCTAGGGGTTTACCAATTTTATAATTCTTTCAAAGAAGCAATTCCTGGTTTCTTTGATCTGTGCTACTGGATTTTTGTTTGTTTATGTATCATTTATTTCTGCTATTTCTCTTCTGCTGACTTTAGTCTTAATTTACTGTTCTTTTTCTAGCCCCTTTAAGTTTAAGATTAGGTTGTGTATTTGAGATTTTTCTTGCTTCTTGTCAGGCCTATATTGCTATATACATCCCTCTTATGACTGCTTTTGGTGCATCTCAAAGGTTTTAGAATGTTATGTTTTCATTTTCATTTGTTTCCATGTATTTTTTTATTTATTCCTTAATTTTGTGGTTAATCCGTTCATTCTTTAGTAGGATGTTCTTTAACCTCAATGTATTTGTTGTCTTTCCATTTTTTTTTCTTGTGGTTTACCTCAACTTTCATAGTGTTATGTTTGGAAAACATGCATGCTATGATCTCAATCTTTTTGTACTTGAGACCTGATTTGTGACCCAGTATGCGAAGTATTCTGGAGAATGTCCCATGTGTTCTTGGAAAGAATGTTTATTCTGCTGCTTTAGGGTGAAATGTTCTGAATATATCTATTAGTCCATCTAATCCATTCAAAGTCATTGTTTCCTTGTTGATTTTCTCCTTAGATGATCTGTCCATTGATGTAAGTGAGGTGTTCAAGTCCCCTACTATTATTGTATTATTATCAAAGAGTTAATTTATGTTGTTTTTAATTGTTTTATATATTTGGGTTCTCCCAAGTTGAGGGCATATATATTTACAATTGTTAAATCTTCTTGATGGATAGACCCCTTTATTATTATGTCGTGCCCCTGTTCATCTCTTGTCAGTCTTTGGTTTAAAATCTAGCTTGTCTGTTATAAGTATGGCTACTCTGGCTTTCCTTTGATGTCCAGTAGTATGATAAATGGTTCTCTATCCCCTCACTGTTAATCTGCTGGTGTCTTTAGGTCTAAAATGTCATCGTATAGATGGGTCTTGTATTTTTATCCATTCTGATACCCTATATATTTTGATTGGAGCATGGTCCATTTACACTCAGAGTGATTATTTATAGATATGAATTTAAAATCTTGTATTAACTATGAAGTAATTTATAGGTAGAGATTTTCTCTGTTTCTTTCTAGTCTTTGTCACTTTTGCTTTTTCTTTCCCACTGAAAGAGTCCCTTTTAATATTTCTTGCCTGGCTGGTTTAGTGGTCACAAACTCCTTTTGTTTTTCTTTGTCTGAGAAACTTTTTTTATTTTTTTTATTAATTTTTAATGTTTATTTATTTTTGAGAGAGAGAGAGGCAGAGAAAGAGAGAGAGGGAGACACAGAATCTGAAGCAGGCTCCAGACTCTGAGCTTTCAGCACAGAGCCCGACGTGGGGTTCAAACTCATGAACAATGAGATGCTTAACTGACCGAGCCACCCAGGCACCTTCTATTATGAATATGAGTCTTGGCTGCATATTTTTTCCCATTCCGGAAATTGAATATATCATGCAACTTCTGGCCTGATAAGTTTCTGCGGGTAGGCCTGCTGCTAAATTTACTTATCTTCTCTTGTAAGCTAGGGATTTGTTTTCCCTTGCAGCTTTTAGAATTCTTTCATTATCTCTGTGTTTTGCAAATTTTACTAAAATACATCTTGGTGTTGTCCTCCTTTTGTTGATTTTTATGGGAGCTATCTGTGCCTCCTTCAGTGGAATATCTGTTTCCTTCCCCAGATTATGGACGTTTTTTACTATTATTTCCCCAAATAAACCTTCTGCTCCTTTCCCCCTCTCTTCTTCTGGGACTCCTGTGATATGAATATTATTACCTTCAATGGGTCACTGAGTTTCCTAAATATACATTTGTGATCCTATATTTTTCTTTCCCTCTTATTTTCAGCTTCATTGTTTCCCCCTAATTTTATCTTCTGTATCATTTATTCATTCCTCTGCTTCCTCCATCCTTCTGGTCATTACACCATTCCATTTTGCATCTTGGTTATAACGTTTTTTTCAACCTGACAAGTTTTTAAGTCTTTTATATCGGTGGTAAGTGACTCCCTGGTGTCTTCTATGCTATTCTCACACTCAGCTAGTATCAGTATGATTGTTGCTTTAAATTCTAGATTAGGCACATTAATTATATCTATTTCAATTACATCTCTGGCTGTGACCTATTCTTGCTCTTTCTTTTCAGATGAATAACTCTTTTTTTGAATTTTTCTAGGTCTCTGTCTTCTTCTCTGTGTTAGAAATGCCTGTTTTGGTTCATGTTCCTGAGAGTAATGGCTTTATTAAGAAGAAGTCATATACTATATAGGGCCTGGCACTTCTAGGAAGTGTTTCTAGTGTATGCTTGTGTACTCTGCTGCTGTGTTTTGTCTGCTCTTTCCCTCAGGTCAGTCCTTTGCAGAGGAGTATCTGCATTGGGGAGTATCTAGACTTTGTCCAGAGTGTGGCAAGTTTAAACTAAGTGTTCTCTGGTCTGCTTGATAAAAGAAACTATATCGTATTTCCACAAGAGCTGAAGTTTTTCAGCACTCTATGGTCAGTAGGCTTGGTTAATGCAGTTTTTTTTTTTTTTTCTGGTCTTTTGGAGCAGGAACCTTCTGTTCTGGTTCTCAATCACACTTGTTCTAGTAAAGAAGCTCCTGCAGATCACAGGTTGATTGGGCTTGGTGTAAGCAGCTGAGGCCTCCACTCTTGGTGCTGTTCTAGTCACTGAAGTTGGTCTGTGCTGATGGGTGGAGGAGAAAAATGGCACCTGCCATTTCCCTCATTCCCAGAGAGTGGAGTTTGTGGCCACCATTGTATGGGAAGCCCTACCAGAAAAGGAAATAATCTCCCCTTGTGTATCCCAAGTCTTCCTCAAATCCCCACCTTCACCCTGTCTGTGTCTGGGCTGTCTCCCCGCCTGGCAGTGTAGAGCACCTGTATTTTAACTCAGGCAGGCCAGCTGAGCTTCAATACTTCCCATTTCAGGGACCTGGCCTTACATGAACTCGAGTAGGTCCCGTGGTGGGAGGGTCTTACTGCACTGGTACTTATGCAGGTTTGTCTAAGGACAATTGCACTAGTATGTAGGACCTGTGAGTTTAGAGCAAAACACAACAAAAAGCCAGTGTCCAAGTTAGCTGCCTTCAACAGGTGTCTCTGCCACTATGCTAAGGAATGGAGCTGCACAATGGCACCCTCCATCTCTTCTATCCCCTGTGGGGGAATGCCATCTCTTCCAAATGCACTTGAAGAAGAGGTAAATGTCTCTCCTTGTGTGTCACAGGGGATCCTCCTATCATGCAGTCTACTCCTGGGCCTCTGCTTTCCTCCACAGGGGCACCACTGTGCCCACCCCAGACTCCACACCAACCATGGCATGGACTCGGTTTTTGAGTTCCACTGGTTGTCAAAACTCATTTAATCAAACACTCTCGTTTTCCTAATCAATGATTTGGGGGCGGTGTTTTTATTGTTTGATCTCCTGTTCACTGAGCTCTTTCTCTCTCCCTCTCTCCTCTCCATGACAGGGCTCCCTCACATCTGAAGCACCCATGAACCTTTTCTCCCCCAAATCACATCTCCACACCTCCTACCTTCAACAGTGGAACCTCTCTCTGGTTCCCACCTCCCTTTGGTTGTGCAGTGTCTTCAGAGCAATTTCTTGGGTGTTCAGAATTGATTTGGTATTTATATTTATATATAGCTGTGTTTGAGGGAGGAGGGCAAACACAGGATCCTCCTACCAGTCCACCATCTTATCCTTCTTCAGCTGATTGTGTTTTTTATTCATTTCACAAATGTTATTGTGTTATTTTATTCATTTCACAAATGTTATCAAACTGTGGGCATGGAATTGTTTATAAAATCATATATCATCCTTTTAATAACCATGAACTCTGTAGTGATATCCCTCTTTCATTTCTGATGTTAGTAACATTTGTGTCTTCTCTATTTTTGTTTTAATTTGCATGGTTAGAGTCTTTTTTTTTTAATAGTTTATTGTCAAATTGGTTTCTATACAACACCCAGTGCTCAATCCAACGAGTGCCCTCCTCTGTGCCCACCACCCACTCTCCCACCTCCCACACCCATCTCTCCCCTCAGTTCTTTCTTATTCTTTGAGTCTTATTGATTTTATTAAACTTTTCAAAAAATCAACTTTTGGTTTTGTTAATTTTTCTCTAGTGATTTCCTGTTTTCAGTGTCATTGATTTCAATTTCTCTTAGTATTTCTTTTGTTCTTCTTACTTTGGATTTAATTTGCTTTTCTTTTTTCTAGTCGTAAAGTGACTTTCAGATTTTTATTGAAAATGGTTTCATATTTTATTGTTTTAAAATATATATATTCAGTGCTTGCTTCAGCAGCACATATACTAAAATTGGAAAGATACAGAAATTAGTAAGCATGATCCCTGTACAAGGATGACATGTAAAATGTATGCATTCAGTGCTCTAAATTTACCTTTTAATACTGCATTCACTGCATCCCACAACCTTTGATGAGTTGTATTTTCATTTTCATTTAGTTCGAAATATTTTTTAATATTTTAAATTTTTCTTAGAGAGTTCTTTTTGACACATATATTCTTAAATTTTCAAGTATTTTGGAATTTTTCAGCTATTTTTCCGTTATTTATTTCTCCTTTAAATCCATTATTACCTGACAGCTGGCATTGTGTGATTTTTCTTCTTTTAAATTTGACGAGGTGTATGTTATGGTCCTTCAATGTGGTTTGTCTTGGCGAATGTTACATGTGAGCTTGAGAAAAATGTGTATTCTGCTGTTGTTTGTTGAAGTAGTCTATACATGTCAATTATATCCATTTGATTGATGATGATATTGAGTTCAATTATGTCCTTACTGATTTTCTGCCTGCTGGATCTTTTGAAGTCTATGACTATAATAGCGGATTCATTTACTTCTCCTTGCAGTTCTATCAGCTTTTATCTTACATATCTTGATGCTCTGTTGTTTGGAACATACGCATTAAAGATTGTTGTGTCTTCTTGAATAATCGACCCTTTTATCATTATGCAATGAGTCTCTTTAACCCTAATAATTTTCCTTGCTCTGAACTCTGCCCTGTCTGAAGTTAATGTAGCTAATCCAGCTTTCTTCTGATTAGTGTTAGGGTAGTATATCTTTCTGCATCCATTTATTTTTAACCTACAAGTGTCTTTATATTTAAAATGGCTTGCTTTTAGAGAACATATAGTTGGATCTTATTTGTTGATCCACTGTGACAATATATATCATTTTATTCATATATTTTAGGCCATTGACTTTAAAATGATAATTTATATAGCTGGATTAATATTTGCCATATTAGCTGTTTTCTGTTTTTTGTCCTTGTTATTTTTTTCCTATTTTTGTCTTCAACCCTTCTTCTACCTTCTCTGGTTTTAATTGAACATTTTATATCATTCAATTTTCTCTTTTTTCTTAGCATCTCAATTATACTTATTCTTTTTTTTTTTTTTTACTTTTTTTTAGCGGTTGTCCTAGTGTATGCAATATACATTTTAAACGAACCCAAATCTACCTTCAAATAGCATTATACTACTTTCCAAGTAGGGCAACTACCTTATAAGAGCAAAGTATTTATAATTCCTCTCTTCCATACCCATATCATTGCTATCACTCATTTCACTTATACATAAACTATAATCATTGACTGCATTATTATTACTTTGAACAAACCGTCATCTGTTAGATAAATTAGGAATAAGAAATGTTAAGGTTTTTATTCCTTTTCTAATGTTCATGCTGTCTTTACGTAGACTGAATTTTTGACCTATTTCTTTTTCCTTCTCTCTGGTAGACTGAATTTTTGACCTATTTCTTTTTTCTTCTCTCTGAATAACTTATTTTGACATTTTTCCTGTAAGGCACGTCTGCCGGAAACAAATTCTCTCAATATTTTTCAGGAGAGAAAGTATATTTCATCTTCACTTTTAAAGGATAATTTTACAAGATGCAGAATTATAGGTTGGTGTTTTTTTTCTCTCAACACACTCTCTTCTTGCACAATTTCTGAGAAGTCAAATTTAGCTCTATACTTTGCTTTTCTATAGGGAAAGTATTTTTTTAATCAGACTACTATCAAGATTTTTTCTTTATCTTTAAGTTTCTTCAGTTTGTATATATCTAGGTGTAGTTAAATGTAGTTACAATACCGATGTCTTCTGCTTTCCTACACCCATGGAATAGAATCTGAAGGTGAGGGCTTAAAAATTTTCTCAATAATTTAGTTAGAATGCAGCCTCAAGCTGATGGCAAACTGGGGGAAGAATGGGATGAATGAATCATCTAAATAATGTATGGTACTCAAGGACTTCTCAGTCAGTAAGACAGATAGCAGTTCTGTGAGTAACAACAATGGTAAGGGCCAGAGTACTACATGACCTGTTATCTCAGCCAGAGGGAGAGAAAGGATCATGAGGCGAGGCCTGGACTTCTAGAGGATTAGCTGTATTTATGAATGGTTGAGAACAGCCAGACATTCAGCAGCATTCATACGCAAGAATCTCATCAATCAATTTAACTTATATGGTTGTGTAAATTTAAATGTAGCGTGTACCTAATTACAACCTATGAAATTCAAGGTTATTAATTTATTAATTAAAAATATGTATTGATCATATTTGCTAGATTTTGTTCTAGGACAGAAATGCAATAAAGAACAAAACAAAATGACACTTCTATTACAGATGAGGAAGATAGATTATCAAAAAATAAAGTAAATTACAAGTCATATGAAATAAGTACTATGAGAAAAAATATAGCAGGGAAAACAAAATAAAAATGACTTTGGGATGTTCTTTCAATTAGGATTGTAAAAAAAGACTTTTCCGATAAGGTGACATTTGAGCCTGAATAAAATGAGTGATCAGGCAACCTACATATTGGGCAGGAATGTTTTAGGCAGAGCAGAAGGTGCAAAGGTTCTGAAGCTAACATTTTAAGGCCTAGTCTGGTTAAAGAAGGGTGAGACTTTTGTATCCATAGGTATTTGATTGGGGCATGGCTGATCCAAAAGTGAATCATCCTTGGGAATACTTACCAATACATCTATGAAATATAAATTACAACACAATGGCTAAGTTTGAATAAAACACCTCTCTCCATTTAGTAACTATGTTTTAGTCAATTGTTCTGGAAAATTACATGAAAAACAAATTTTACTTTTAAACCCTTTTTCTTATGCAACTCTTTTTTGCCATCTCAAAGTCTAAGCATATATTCGAACCATCTAATCTCCTCCTCATACTTTTAAAGATATTTTATAGTTTATGTTCTTTTTTTCACCATATTTTATGTAATTAAGTTTTCACAAAAATTTAAACATTGGGAAAAGCTCTGAGTCAAAATTGATTCTTCAATTGACATTCATGATAGGAATTGTAGGTCTTTATTTTATGTATATCCTTATATATGTTTTATATATTTATATATTTATTTTAAATATAGAGTATATATGTAATTTTAATTCTAGTATAGTTAATGTACAGTGTTATATCAGTTTCAGATGTACAGTAGTAATAAGACATTTCTATAAATTACTCAGTGCTCACCAAAATAAGTGTGCTCTTAATCACTTTAATTTATTTCACCCATCCCCCCACCTACATCCCCTCTGGTAACCACCAATTTGTTCTTTATAGTTAAGTCTCTATTTTTCAGCTCGTCTCTTTTTTTTTCTTGTTTGTTTGATTCTTAAATTTCACATATGAGTGAAATTATATGATATTTTTCTTTCTCTGACTGGCTTATTTCATTTAGCATTTTATCCTATTATCCATTCATGCTATTGCAAATGGCAAGATTTCTTTCTTTTTTATGGCTTAATAATATTCTATTGTTTATATTCTATTGTTTTTATATACAAGATCTTCTTTAAACATTCATCTATCAATGGACACTTGTGATGCTTCCATAAGTTGGCTATTGTAAATAATACTGCAATAGACATAAGGGCATTTATATCTTTTCAAATTAGTGTTTGAGAAAATACCCAGTAGTGGAATTACTGGATCATATAGTAATTCTATTTTTAACTTTTTTGATGAACCCTCAAACTGTTTTACACAGTAGCTCTACCAGTTTGCCTTCTCATCACCAGTACATAAGGGTTCCTTTTTTTCCACATTCTTGTCCATTATTGTTCTTAAATTTTTTTATTTTTGCCATTCTGGCAGGTACGATATCTCGTTGTGGTTTGATTTGCATTTCCTTGATGATTACTGATATAGATAATATTTTCATGTATCAGTTGGTGATCTGTATGTCTTCTTTGGAGACTCTTTTATTATGTCATCTGTCCATTTTTTTATTTGGGCTATTTGACTTTTATTGGAGTTGAATTGCATAAGTTCTTTGTATATTTTGGATACTAATCTTTTATCAGATGAGTCATTTGCTAATATCTTCTCCCTGCTATCACTTGAATAACACATAATAAAGAAACTCAAAAAAAGATATTTTGATATTAACAAGTGTAACAGCAATTTAATAAATATTATCAAAGGAGAAATTTGGTCCCGAAATAGAAAAAGACTGCATGCTATCTCTATATAAGAATAATATTTTATTGCTATAAAATTACTAAATTTCAAACTCATGTATAAATGAATTATGAATGCTATGTTTAAAATGTAAGTTTGTTCTGGGATTTCTTTCATGAAGAATGGTTTGTGTACTCTAACCATTTTATAGAGTTGAATTCTGTTAGAGTAGAGCTTAATTTTTAAAGCACATCGTTGATTATACTACAGGTCATCTTACCTTTAATAATTTCATCGATTCATACCTTAATACTGAGTAAATGGTATGCACTTAACATATGCAAGATACTATACTAAGCACTCGTGTTTTGGGGTTTTAGCATATATAGGTTGCTCTTTCAAATATAAGGGTCTAAATATTTTTGAATTATAAATTATTCATTACCAAAATGTATCCTTCTTTTACAGGAGACAAACTCAGTAATCCAGAAAGTTTTAAATTTTTCCCGAGAACTAATAGCAAGGGAAATACCCCAGATCTATCAGTAAGTAGAGAATTAATCAAGGAAATTTACAAGAGTAAACACAGGGCCACAATTTGGAATTATACTCTAAATTAGTTCTTTTCAACAAATTCACATGTAAAATGAAAATAAAGAGGTATCTATGATGTTAGCATATTTTTTATTATCTATTCTCCCATTATAATGAGATACATAATTACAAACATAATTGCAGTATAACCTTATTGCTTTCCTTGCACGAATTGCTAGAGTCTTAGTGAATCTTTAAAAACCTGGTTCATACCAAACTCCACATCCGAAAAACAAATAATCCAGTGAAGAAATGGGTGGAAGATATGCATGGACACTTCTCCAAAGATGACATCCAGATGGCCGACACATGAAACGATGCTCAATGTCACTCATCATCAGGGAAATACAAATCAAAACCACAATGAGATACCACCTCACACCGGTTAGAGTGGCTAAAATGAATAAATCAGGAAATTATAGATGCCGGCGAGGATGTGGAAAAACAGGCACCCTCCTACACTGTTGATGGGAATGCAAACTAGTGCAGCCACTCTGGAAAATGGTGTGGAGGTTCCTCAAAAAAATGCAACTAGAACTACCCTATGACCCAGCAATAGCATTGCTAGGAATCTACCCAAGAGAACGGGAGTGCTGATGCATAGGGGCACGTGTACCCCAATGTTCATAGCAGCACTTTCGACAATAGCCAAATCATGGAAAGAGACTAAGTGTCCATCAACTGATGAATGGATAAAGAAGAGGTGGTATATATATATATAATAGAATACTACACAGCAATGAGAAAGAATGAAATCTGGCCATGTGTAGCAACATGGTTGGAACTGGAGAGTATTATGCTGAGTGAAATAAGTCAGTCAGAGAAAGACAGATACCATATGTTTCCACGCATAGGTGGACTTTGTGAGACTTAACAGAAAACCAGGGGGAGGGGAAGAGGGGAAAGAATAAAAGCCACAGAGTGGGAGGGAGACAAAACATAAGAGACTCTTAAAGACTAAGAACAAATTGAGGGGTGAGCGGTGTGTGGGAGGTGGTATACGCGCACACACACACACACACACACACACACACACACACACAATGGAATACTATGCAGCAATGAGGAAGAATGAAATCTGGCCATGAGTAGCAACATGGATGGAACTGGAGGGTAGTATGCTAAGTGAAATAGTCAGAGAAAGAGAGATACCATATGTTTCTACACATAGGTGGACTTTGCGAGACTTAACAGAAAACCAAGGGGGAGGGGAAGAGGGGAAGGAAAAAAGACACAGAGAAGGAGGGAGACAAAGACTAAGAACAAACCGAGGGGAGAGGGGAGAGTGGGAGGTGGGAGAGTGGGTGATGGGCACAGAGGAGTGCACTTGTTGGGATAAGCACTGGGTGTTGTATGGAAACCAATTTGACATTAAATTATTAAAGAAAAGAAAACAATTGACAAATTATTTTTTAAAAAATTAAGAAAATTAAAAAAATAAAAACCTAGTTCAGGAGCACCTGGGTGGTTGAGTTGGTTAAGCATCTTCTCAGGTCATGATCTCACAGTTTGTGAGTTGGAGCCCCGCTTTGGACTCTGTGTTGACAGCTCAGAGCCTGGAGCCTTGTTTAGATTCTGTGTCTCCAGCTCTTTCTGCCCTTCCCCTGCTCATGTTCTCTCTCTTTCTCAAAAAAAAATATATATATATACATAAAAAAATAAAGTTCTAGTTCAAATCAATTTTTAATTTCATTAAAAAACAAACAAACTAAAAAACTACCCAAATGCTTAAGGCAGCTACTACCTTAAAATTTAATTAAAATGTCTTGTATTGTGATTATACATGTTTTTAAAAATTTATGAATTCCAGCCAACTTTTTAGTAACCACTTCACTTGAATGCCTTAATAATGTGTGAGGAATAATTTGTGTCATCTTTATCATCCATATACATCCCAATTCAGAATACAATGATTCAAATGTTTGAAGGAAGCACTTGTTTGCATGAATGGATGAAAGATTCATTTATTCAACATGAATAAACTCCAGATAATGTTAACTTACACGTCATGTTTCTTAACATAGGATCAATGCTCAACCATTACAGGTAAGGAGTATTAAATTGGAAATGTGGTTCTTTTTCCCACTCTCACCTCCAATGTTTGAAAGAAAAAGGTTATGCAAATAACATCATCAGAGAAAGTTTGTTTTTGTTTTTACTTTTTATTTAGAAAAGCTTAATGGTGTTGTAGAAGTGATATTACACCTCAGACAGTGGGGTAATAACTCCTTACAAGCTAAACTACATCTTTGCTTTTATCAAACTCTCTATAAATCTTTCATGACAGTTTATTTAAGAAAGTGTTATTGAAACTGTATAGGTGATTGATGAGACCCATGTAAGATCAACATGAAAAATTTGTAAATGTCAGCAAAATGTGACTATCTAAAAGTTTATAAGGTTGAAGTTTCTGTGAAAGTGAAAAACAAACAGAAAAATGTTTGTCCTATTCTTTGCTTACTGGTATGCAATTACAAATTCATAGAAGAAATATTCCATTTGATTTTTCTTGGAATTCATGTCATCGAAAGTCTTATTTACTTTTGACATTCACATTATCAAAGCTTTTCTCTCTTATTCACTGGATAAGTTTCCTCTATCACCTATGGAAAAATAGTATAGACTCAAAATTTCTGAGAAAATGACAATCATTTTGGAAAGTATGGACAGAACCTTGACCAAAAACTTTATGTACAAATTATAGGAAGCTATCAACTTGGAATTGTCACCGAAAAGTTCCTGTTTATTGACACAGAGAAAAAAAAATGTTGGATTTCCATTTATTTTTAATAAAATAATGATATAAAAGCAAATGTAATAAGATACAGAATAAAAGAGAAGGAAAAAATAATAGATTACACTATAAATATATAAGAAGAACACACCAGTAGCTCACTCTGCATTGAATAGTTTTTTTTTTTCTTTTAAATTACACTATAGTTAAAATACAGTGTTATATTAGTTTCAGGTGTACAATACAGTGATTTGAGAATTTCATACATCACCCAGGGCTCATCACAAGTGCACTCCTTAATCCCCACCACCTATTTTACCCACTCCTCCCACCCACCTCCCCTCCATTAACCATCAGCTTCTTCTCTACACTTTAGAATCTTTTACTTGACTCTTTTTCCTTCTGCTCATTTTTTTGTTTGTTTCTTAAATTCTGCATGTGAGTGAAATTATATGGTATTTGTCTTTCTCTGCCTGAATTACGTCACTTAACATCGTACTCTCTACCTGCCATTTGTCGCTGCAAATGGCAAGATTTCATTCTTTTTTTATGCTGGATAATATTAAATTGTGTATATATACCACATTGTCTTTATCCATTAATCAGTCGATGGACACCTGGATTGTTTTCATGATTTGGCTATTGTACATAATGCTGTTATAAACATATGGGTGCATGTATACCTGTGAATTAGTGTTTTTATATTTTTTGGATACTCAGTAGTGTGACTACTAGATCATAGGGTAGTTCTATTTTTAACTTTTTGAGGATACTCCATACTGTTTTCCACAGTGGCGGCATCAATTTGCATTTGTATTAACAGTGCACAAGGGCTTTTATTTCTACACAACCTCACCCACACTTGTTGTTTCTTCCGTTTTTGATTTTAGCCATTTTGACAGGTGTGAGGTAATATCTCATTGTTGTTTTAATTTGCATTTTTCTGATAATGGGCGATATTGAGCATCTTTTCATGTGCTTGCTGGCTATCTTTATGTCTTCTTTGGAGAAATGTCTGTTCATATCTACTGCCCATTTTTAATTGAATTATTCATTTTTGGAAAGTTGAGTTTTATAAGCTCTTTATATATTTTGGATACTAATCCTTTATTGGTGTGTCATTTGCAAATATCTTCTCCAATTTTGTAGATTGCCTTTTAGTTTTGTTAATTGTTCCTTTGGCATAAATAAATAAAAGGAACAGAAGCTTTTTATTTTGATGTAATCCCAATAGTTTACTTTTGATTTTATTTCTTTTGACACAGGAGACATCTAGAAAAATGTTGCAATGGCTGATGTCAGAGAACTCAATGCCTGTGTTCTTCTCTAGTATTTTTAGGGTTCCATATCTCACATTTAGGTCTTTAATCCACTTTGAATTTATTTTTGTCTACGGAGAAAGAAAATAGTACAGTTTCATTCTTTTGTTTGTAGCTGTCCAGTTTTCTAAACACCATATGTTGAAGAAACTGATTTTTCCCCCATTGGATATTCTTTCATGCTTCATCAAAGACTAATTGACTATAGAACTGTGGGTTTATTTCTGGGTTTTCTATTCTGTTACATTGTTCTATGTGTCTAATTTAATGTTTATAACATACTGCTTTGATTACTAAAGCTTTCTAGCATAACTTAAAGTCTGGAATTGTGATGCCCCTAGCTTTGCTTTTTTTCCCCAAAGTTACTTTGGTTCTTTGGGGTCTTTTGTGGTTCTACATAAGTTTAAGGATTGTTTCTTCTAGGTTTGTGAAAAATTTTATTGGTATTTTGATAGGGATTGCTTTAAATGTGAAGGTGTAGATGGTTTTGGGAAGTAGAGACATTTTATCAATATTTGTTCTTTCAATCCATGAGCATGGAATGTTTTTCCATTTCTTCGTGCCTTCTTCAATTTCTTTTATCAATGTTTATAAATTTGAGAACACAAGTTTTTTTTTTAATCTCTTTGGTTAGGTTTGTTACTAGGTATCTTATTCTCTTTGGTGGAATCGTAAGTGGGATTGTTTTCTTAATTCCTCTTTCTGCTACTTCATTATTGGTGTAAAGAAATGCAACAGATTTCTGTATGTTGATTTTGTATCCTGTGACTTTTTTGAATTCATTTATCAGTTCTAGTGGTTTTTTGGTAGAGTTTTTAGGGTTTTCTGTGTATAGTACTATGTCATCTGCAAATAGTGAAAGCTTTAGTTCTTCCTTACCAATTTGGGTGCCTTTTATTTATTTTGTTGTCTTATTGCTGTGGCTAGGACTATGTTGAATAAAAGTGGTGAGAGTGGACACTCTTGACTAGTTCCTGACCTTAGGGGGAAAGCTCTTAGGTTTTCAGCATTTGATATGACACTCACTATTGGTTTTTTACATATGGTCTTTATTATGTTGAGTATGCCCCTGTCAACTTATGTTAAATCAATATGGTTAGCGTGTCATTGAAAGTTACTGTTTCCTTGTTTATTTTCTGCTTAGATATTCTGTTCACTGATGGCAGTGGAGTGATAAAGCCCTTTCTATTGTTGCATTAGTATTGATTAGTTTCTTTATGTTTGTTATTAAATTTTTTACGTATTTGGGTGCTCTCATTTGGGGTACATAAATATTTACAATTGTTATATCTTCCTGTTGTATTGTCTCCTTTGTTATTACATAGTGTCCCTTTCATCTCGTTACAGACTTTGTTTCAAAGTCTATTCTGTGTGATATAAGTATTAGTACTCCAGATTTCTTTTGACCTCCATTTACATGATAAATATTTCTCCGTCCCCTTGTTTTCAATCTGCAGGTGTCTAAAATTAATCTCTTGTAGGCAGCGTATATATGAGTCTTTTTTTAGTCAATTCTGATACCGTATGTATTTTGATTGGAGCATTTAGTCCATTTACAATCGAAGTAGTTATTGATGGATATGTATTTATTGACATTTTGTTAATTGATTTGTGGTTGTTTTTATAGTTTTCTATGTTTCTTTCCTACCTTTCTCTCTTTTATGGTTTGCTCATTTTCTTTAGTGATATACTTTGGTTTCTGACTTTTTATTTTTTGCATATCTATTACTGCTTTTTTTTATAAGAACAATAAACACTTTTATTACATGACCAAAGATAGGAGGGAGGAAGATATATTTGACTTTCTGAGCTTTTACCTTCATCAGATTAAACTCTACCTACTTGCACTCTAGCATGTAGCCATCTACTTCGTCACACTGGCCTGGTCTTGAAGTGATGCATGTAAGAACCTTGTGCCGCTGGACCTGCTCTTCCAGAAAACTGATGATTATGACATCCTTCTTCCTTTAATCATATTTCTTCTGATTTTTTGATAGTTTTTTTGTTTTTGTTTTTGATTTTGTTTAAAATCTCTTCCTCCATGGGTGTCAGCTTGAGACCTTTCTTGTGGCTCAGGGGAAGTGCATAGCAGGATCAATCCATTGTGGGTCCTGTGTGCTGTGAATGGGCATGATACAGTTCTTAACCAGGGTCTTAGGGCAGACCAGTTCATTGTTGGATATATTGTAGACAACGTCGATCATCCTTGTTTTGCACATACAATACCTATAGCCTTAAGCGAAGTTCCCCACATCCAGCCTCAAGGAATGGTTCTTCTTGTTGCCTCTTCATATGTGGGCTGTGTGTATGTGCCAGGGGCCAATCTTAGTGTTGGCAGTGGGGCATCCAAGCACTTACTTCTGCTTTTAGTGGTAAGGCTTTCCCTTGTTCCCAGTATTGTTGTGATTGTGCCAAGGTCCTGAGAGATTCCCATTGCTTGGCACTAGTTGCAAAAGAGGTAGTGCTTTTATTATTATTATTCTTTCTAGTTAACATTTGGTTTATATATAACATCTTCTGCATAAACAGTCTCTACTAAGTAGATGGTTGCTTATTTTTGAACTCATTCTTTACTATTTTTCCCCTCCATGTTTCAGATATTTTGTATCATCTTTAAGATCCTTTTATTTTGTGCTTCCTATTTTCCTTACTTTTTTTCCTACTCAAAGAGACCTACTTAACATTTCTTGTAAGGCTTATTTTGTGGTCATGAAAGTCATGGATATTTGTTTACCTTTGTTTCTTTTAAGTTTGTTTATCTTGGAAACTCTTTATGTCCCGTTCTATTCTGAATGACATCCTTGTTGGATAGAGTATTCTTGGTTGCAGGTTTTACTTTCCAGCTCTTTGAATACATCATGCCACTTGCTTCTTGCCTGCAAAATTTCTTCTGAAAGATAAGTTGAAATCATTATGGGGTTTCTCTATATGTAACCCACTCTCCCCTCTCCCATACCCCCCTCAACCCTCAGTTTGTTCTTAGTTTTTAAGAGTCTCTTGTGTTTTGCCTCCCTCCCTCTCTGTGTCTTTTTTTCTTCCCCTCTTCCCCTCTCCAAAGGCTTTCTGCTAAGTCTCTCAAAGTCCACCTATGCGTGGAAACATGGTTTCTGTCTTTCTCTGCCTGACTTATTTCACTTAGCATAATACCCTCTAGTTCCATCCATGTTGCTACGCATGGCCAGATTTCATTCTTTCTCATTACCGCGTAGTATTTCATTGTGGTGTATATATCTATATAGATAGATATAGATATATATAGATATATACACCACCTCTTCTTTATCCACTCATCAGTTGATGGACATTTAGTCTCTTTCCATGATTTGGCTATTGTAGAAAGTGCTGCTATAAACATCGGTGTACAGGTGCCCCTATGCATCAGCACTCCTGTGTCTCTTGGGTAGATTCCTATAAATGCTATCGTTGGGTCATAGGGTAGTTCTAGTTGCATTTTTTTGAGGAACCTCCACACAGAGCGACTGCACCAGTTTGCATTCCCACCAACAGTGCAAGAGGGTGCCTGTTTCTCCACATCCTCACCATCATCTATAGTTTCCTGATTTGTTCATTTTAGCCACTCTGACTGGTGTGAGGTGGTATCTCAGTATGGTTTTGATTTGTATTTCCCTGATGATGAATGACATTGAGCATCGTTTCATGTGTCTGTTGGCCATCTGGATGTCTTCTTTGGAGAAGTGTCTATTCTTATCTTCTGCCCATTTCTTCGCTGGATTATTCATTTCTCGGGTGTGGAGTTTGGTAAATTCTTTATCGATTTTAGATACTAGTTGTTTATCTGATATATCATTTGCAATTATCTTTTCCCATTCCATTGGTTGCCTATTAGTTTTGTTGGTTGTTTTCTTTGCAGTGCAGAAGCTTTTTATCTTGATGAGGTCCCAGTAGTTCATTTTTGCTTTTATTTCCCTTGCCTTTAGATATTTGTCGAGTAAGAAATTTGTGCGGCTCAAGACAAAGACGTTTTTTCCTGCTTTCTTCTCTAGGATTTTGATGGTTTTCTGTCTCTTACAATCTTTAAAATCATTTCTTTATCACTAGTTTTTGCCATTTTAATTACTATATGTCTTGGTGTGGACTCATTGAGTTGAATTTGTTAGAGGATCACTGAGTCTCCTGAATCTGGATATTTTCTGCCCCAGATGTCGGAAATTTTCAGGTATTATTTCTTCAAGTACATTTTCTGCCCATCTTTCTCTCTCCTTCTGGGATCCCTATAATGTGAATGTTACTACATCTGTCAGAGGAACTGATTCTCAAAGTTTATTCTCATTATTCAGTATTTATTTGTCTCTCACATGCTCAGCTTTATTATTTTTAATTATTCTATCTTCCAGGTCATTGATATGTTCTTCTGCTTCCTGTGGCCTATTGTTTATTCCATCTATTATATTTTTAATTTCATTTACTGAGTACTTCATCTCTGATATGTTATTTTTATCTCTTTGTCAAGGGTCTCAGTGATGTCCTCCACCCTTTACTGATGTACAGTGAGTATATTTTTTCCATGTTTTTTTTTCAGTTTTAATTTAAATTCCAGTTAGATAATATACAGTGTAATATTAGTTTTCGGTTTTCAATATAGTGATTCAACCCTTTCATAAAACACCCGATGCTCATCACAAGTGCACCCCCTAATCCCCATTACCTATTTAACCAATCTCCCTGCCCACCTCCCTGCTAGTAATCATCAATTTGCTCTCTATACTTGAGAGTCTGGTTCTGAGATTGCCTCCTTCCCTCTTTTCCCCCCCTTTTCCTCGTTTGTTTTTCTCTTTAAGTTCCACATATGAGTGAAATCATATGGTGCGTGTTTTTCTCTAACTGACTTATTTTGCTTAGCATAATACGCTCTACCTTCATCCCCATCATTGTAAATGGAAAACTTTCATTCTTTTTATGGATGAGTAATATTCCACTGTAAATGTATAACAATTCTTCTTTATACATTTATCAGTTGGCCGACATTTTGGCTCTTTCCACAATTTGACTAATGTAGATAATGCTGCTATAAACATTGTGGGTGCATGCATCCCTTTGAATTAGTATTTTTTATTCTTTGGGTAAATACCTAGTCATACAATTGCTGGATCCTAGGGTAGTTCTATATTTTAACCTTTTGAGCAACCACCATACTGTTTCCAAGTGGCTGCACCAGTTTGTATTCCTACCAACAGTGCAAGAGAGTTCCCCTTTCTCCACATTCTCACCAACACCTATTGTTTCTCATGTGTTATTGAATTTAACAACTCCGGCACGTGTGAGATGATATCTCATTGTGGTTTTGATTTGTATTTCCTTGATGATCAGTGATGTTGATCATGCCTTCATGTGTCTGTTACCTATTTGTATTTTCTTGGGAAAATATATATTTATGGCTTCTGCTATTTTTTAATTCGATTATTTGTTTTTGGGGTATTGAGTTTGATAAGTTCTTTATAGATTTTGGATACTAACCCTTTATCAGATATGTCATTTTCAAATATCTTCTCCCATTTCATCAGTTTTGTTGATTGCTTCCTTCACTGTGCAGAATCTTTTTATTTTTATGAAGTTTCAGTAGTTTATTTTGTCTTTTGTTTCCCTTGGCTCCAGAGATATATCTAGAAAGACGTTGTTATGGCCAGTGTCAAAGTAGTAACTGCCTGTGTTCTCCTCTAGAATTTTGATGGCTTCAGGTCTCACATTTAGGTCTTTAATTCATTTTGAATTTATTTTTTATGTGTTGTGTGAAAAGTGGTTTAATTTCATTTTTTGCATATTGCTGTCCAGTTTTCCCAACACCATTTGCTGAAGAGACTGTCTTCTCATTGAGTATTCTTTCTTGCTTTGTCAAAGATTAATTGACTATAGAGCTGTGGGTTCATTTCTGGGTTATCCATTCTATTCTATTGAACTATGTATCTATTTTTATGCCAATACAGTACTGTGTTGATTACTACAGCTTTGTAATATACCTTGAAGTCCAGAATTGTGATGCCTCCTACTTTCTTTTTCTTTTTCAAAGTTGCTATTGATGATTCAGAGTATTTTATAGTTCCATACGAATTTGGGGATTGTGCTAGCTCTGAAAAATGCTTGTGGTATTTTGATAGGGATTGTATTATATGTGTAGATTGCTTTGGGTAGTATAGACATTTTAACAGTATTTGTTCTTCCAATACATGAGCATGGAATGTCTTTCCATTTCCTTTTTGTCATCTTTATTTTTTTCGTCAATGCTTTATAGTTTTCAGAATATGGGTCTTTCACCTCTTTGATTAGGTTTGTTTCTAGGTATCTTACTATTCTTGGTGCAATTGTCAGTGGGATGGATGCCTTGATTTTCCTTCTACTGTTTGACTATTGATGTATAGAAATGCAACATATTCTGTATATTTATTTTATATCCCACAAGTTTATTGGATTTGTTTATCAGTTATAGAAGTTTTTAGTGGAGTCTTTTGGGTTTTATATATAGAATATCATGTCATCTGCAAATAGTGAAAGATTTACTTTTTTCCAGGAAGATTTGGATGCCTTTTATTTATTTTTGTTGTCTGATTCCTGTGGCTAGCACTTCCAGTACTATGTTGAATACCATTACAAGAGTGGCCATCTTGGTCTCATTCCTGACTCTAGGGGTAAAACTCAAAATTTTCACCTTGAGGATAATATTAACTGTGGGTTTTTCATAGATGGCCTTTATTATGTTGAGATATGTTCCCTCTATCTCTACTTGGATTAAGGTTTTTATCATTAATGGATGTTATACTTTGTCAAATGCTTTTTCCGCATCTATTGAAATAATCACATGGTTCTTATCATTACTTTTATCAATGTGGCGTAACGCATTGATTGATTTGTGAATACTGCACCACTCTTTCATGCCAGGAATAAATCCCACGTGATCATAGTGAATGATTCTTTGAATGTACAGTTGGATTTGGTTTGCTGGTATCTTGTTGAGAATTTTGGCATACATATTCATCAGGGATATTGGCCTGCCATTTTCTATTTTTTAATGTTTTTATTTATTTTTGAGAAAGAGAGAGACAGAACATGAGGGGGGGATGGTCAGACACAGAGAGAGACACATAATATGAAGCAGACTCCCAATTCTGAGCTGTCAGCACAGAGCCCAACACGGGGCTCTCACTCACGAACTGCAAGATCATGACATGAACCGAAGTCGGACACTTAACCAACTGAGCCACCCAGGAGCTCCAGTCATTCTCTTTTTTAATGGAGTCTTTACCTGGTGTTGGTGCCAGGGTAATGCTGACCTTATAGAATGAGTTCGAAAATTGTACTTTCTTTTCTGCTTTTTGGAATATTTTGAGAAAAATAGGTATTAATTCATCTTTAAAGGTTTGATAGAATTCTCCTTCGAAGCTATCTAGACCTGGACTTTGTTTGCTGGGAGTTTTTTCATTATTGACTTAATTTTTTGCTAGTTATTATTCTGTTCAAATTTTCTATTTCTATGGCCAACAGACACATGAAACAATGCTCAATGTCACTCATCATCAGGGAAATACAAATCAAAACCACACTGAGATACCAACTCACACCAGTCAGAGTGGCTAAAATGAACAAATCAGGAAACTATAGATGCTGGCGAGGATGTGGAGAAGTAGGCACCCTCCTACACTGTTGGTGGGAATGCAAACTGGTGCAGCCACTCTGGAAAACGGTGTGGAGGTTCCTCAAAAAAATGAAAATAGAACTACCCTATGATCCAGCAATAGCCCTCCTAGGAATCTACCCAAGAGACACAGGAATGCTGATGCATAGGAGCACGTGTACCCCAATGTTCATAGCAGCACTTTCGACAATAGCCAAATCATGGAAAGAGACCAAGTGCCCATCAACTGACGAATGGATAAAGAAGTTATGATACTTATATACAATGGACTACTACGTGGCAATGAGAAAAAATGAAATCTGGCCATGTGTAGCAACATGGATGGAACTGGAGGGTATTATGTTAAGTGAAATAAGTCAGTCAGAAAAAGACAGATACCATATGTTTCCACGAATAGGTGGACTTTGTGAGACTAAGCAAAAACCAGGGGGAGGGGAAGAGGGTAAAAGTAAAAAAGATACAGAGAGGGAGGGAGATAAAACATAAGAGACTCTCAAAAACTAAGAAAAAACTTAGGGTAAGGGGGATGAGGGAGGGGGGAGAGGAGGTGATGGGCATTAAAAAGGGCACATGTTGGGATGAACACTGCGTGTTATATGTAAACCAATTTGAAAATAAACTATTATAAAATTAAAAAAAATTCTATTTCTTTCTGTTTTGATAGTTTGTATGTTTCTAGGAATTTATCCATTTCTTCCAGGTTGTACAATTTGTTTCATATAGTTGTTCATAATATTCTCCTATTGTATTTCTGTGGTGTTGGTTGTTATCTCTCCACTCTCATTTGTGATTTTATTTATTTGGGTCTTTTCTCTTTTCTTTTTGGTAATTCTGACTGAGGTTTATGAATTTTATTAATTTTCTCAAAGAACCGTTTCCTGGCTTCATTGATCTCTTTTGTTTTTCAGTTTTTATATTATTTATTTATGCTCTAATACTTATTATTTCCTTTCTCCTGCTGGTTTTGTGTTTTGTTTGTTTGTTTTTGTAGTTTCTTTAAACGTAATGATAGCATGTTTACTTGCGATTTTTCTTGCTTCTTGATTTAGGCCTGTATTGCTATATACTTCCCTATTAGGACGGCTTTTGCTGCATGCTAAAGGTTTTGGACCATTGTGTTTACATTTCCATTTGTTTCTGTGTATTTTTTAATTTCTTCTTTGATTTCCTGGTTGAACCATTCATTGTTTAGTAGCATGTTCTATACCCTCCATGTAGTTGTGATCTTTCTAATTTTTTTCTTGTGGTTGACTTCTAGTTTCATTGCATTGTGATCAGAAAATTTGCATGGTATGATTTAAATATTTTTGTATTGTTGAGGCCTGATTCGTGACCTAACATTTGATCTATTCTGGAGAATATCTCGTGCGCACATGAAAAGATTGTGCATTCTGATGGAATGCTCAGAAAATATCAGTTCAGTTCATCTGATCCAGTGTGCCATTCAATGGCATAATTTTCTTGTTGATTTTCTCATTAGATGATTTATCCATTGATGTAAGTCTTGTTGATGGTTAAACTCCTACCATTCTGGTGTTATCACGATTCATTCCTTAATATATATTATTATTTTATATATTTAAGTTCATCCATGTTGGGTCCCTTAATATTTACAATTGTTAGATCTTCTTGTTTGATTGTCCCCTTTGTTATGATAGAGTTCTCTTCTTTATCTTTTGTTACAGTCTTTGTTTTAATGTGTAGTTTGTCCCATATAAGTATTGCTACTCTGGCTCTTTTTTGTCATCCATTTCCATGATATTTCTCCATCCTGTCACTTTCGATCTGTAGGTGTCTTTAGGCCTGAAATGAGTCTCTTGTCAGAAGCATATAGATGGGACTTTTTTTTTTTTATCCATTCTGATACCCTATTTATTTTGATTGGAGCAGTTTGTGTTTTGCATTCAAAGTAATTACTGATCAGTATGTTTTTAGTGCCATTTTATTACTTGTTTTTCATTGTTTCTGGAGATTTTTTCTAATCTTTTCTTGCCTTTGTCAATTTCCCTGTGTCTTTTCTACTCGAAGAGTATCATTTAATATTTTTGCCGAACTGGAGTAGTGGTCACAAAACTTCTTTAATTTTTGTGTTTCTGGGAAAGTACCTCTCCTATTTTGAATGATAGCCTTGCTGGATAGCGTATTCTTGGCTGCATATTTTCCCCTTTCAGCACTTTGAATGTATCATGCCACTCTCTTCTGTCTTCCAAGTTTCTGGTGAGAAATCTCCAGCTAGCCTTATGAGTTTTCTCTTATAAGTTAAGAACTTCTTTCATTTTGCTCCTTCAAGAATGTTTTGGGAGTGCCTGAGTGGCTCATTCGGTTAAGCATCCGACTTTGGCTCAGGTCATTATCTTACAGTTCATGAGTTCAAGCCCTGTATTGGGTCTGTGCTGACAGCTCAGTAGCCTGGACCTACTTCGGATTTTGTGTCTCCCTCTCTCTCCACCCCTCCCCCCGTTCTCCCCCCCCCCGGTCTGTCTCAGAAATAAATATACATTAAAAAAGTAAATAAAAAGAATATTTTGTTCATTAGTGTATTTTGTAAATTTAATTACAATGTATTTTGGTGTTGACCTGCCTTTGTTGATTTTGATGAGAGTTCTCTGTACCTTCTGGATATGTATGACTTTTTCTTCAGATTAGGTAAGTTTTTAGCGATTTTTTTTCTTCGAATATATTTTCTGTCCCCTTTTCTCCATTTTCTTCTTTTTGATGTCCTATAATACAAATGTTATTACATTTGACGTAGTCGCTAAGTTTCCTAAATGTTTCTCGTGTTGCATAATTCTTTCTGTCTTTTATTCAGTTTCATTACTTTCTATTACTTTGTTTTTTATTCCCTCTGCTTCTTCCAACCCTCTGTTCATTTCATCAAGCCTGTTTCCAGTATTTTTTATTGTATTCTTGATCTCTGATTTATTTTTAAACTTTTTTTTACCTCTGTGGTAAATTTCTTACTCACATCTTTTTTTCTCAAGTCTAGTTAATATCCTTATGATCGTTTCTTTAAATTCCCCATCTTGCTTTTAACTTATATCTTTTTCACCTAGATCTCTGGCCATGATCTTATTTTGTTCTTTCATTTGGGAAACTTTCCTCTGTCTTTGCATTTTGTCCAAGTTTCTGTATTCTCTGTTTTTGAAAATCATTATGTCTCCTGCTACTGAAACTAATGGCCTTAGGAAGAAGAGTTCCTGTAGTTCCCAGGGCCTGGAACTTCAGGGAGTGCCGCTAGTATGTGTTGCATACACTGTGCTAGTGTGTTTTGGCTGCTCTATTGCAGAAGTCCAACTCCAGTGAGTCTAGGAGTCCCTGAAGGATGAACGGTGTCAGCACAATGAATGACTCGAGAGAGCTGCTTGGTTTCTGGAACTAGCAGACAACTCTTCTCTGCTAGTCTCAGTATTTTTATTTTTAGGTAGTGAGTTACATTACATCAGTAAGTATTACTTTTTTCTTAGAAGATAGTTAAAGAAAAAAAAAACAGTGTTTATTATGTTGATCTCCCAGACCTTGAAGGAGAGTCTTATCTCAGCTATTTTAAGATTCTATTCCTAAGCTAAGGATTATACACTGTTTTTGAAGTAGGGCTAGATAAATTTATGGCAGGGAGAAAACAGGACGTCCAAGAAAGTAGGGTTGTTATTGTAACCTTGAGTTAGCAGGTGGTGCATACATTGTTGCCTTAAGACCCGTGCTAATCGTGCTAATTGTCTACAGACAGATCAGGAGTCCCTTTGTTTAGCTTCCTACACTACAATGGGCGAAATGTAACTCATTTGGCAAGGATATAATTTTCTAATGCCTGCCTAAGTTCCTTTGCTTATGAGTGAGTGAATTAACACAATAGGGGCCTAATGTCTACATAAGTTACACTAATTTTTAGCTAGCTCATAACCGCTATTCTATATGATCAATTTGTGTAACCTATCCCCAAGATGCAACTTTGAGGTTACTTCTGGCCAGGTTACTCTCATTCAGATCAAGGCATCACACTTCAGGTCCCCTTTTTATCTAAATACCATAAAACAAAAGAGCATTACATCTCATGAGGCCAATCAGAGCAGTTCAAGAACTCCACGCCTGAAAGGTTATTAGGAGATAGTATTTGATGCCAGTTGGTTGGCAGGAGACCTTGCAACATCTGCCTTTTCCACACAGGGAGACATCTCAACCCGTGAGCCCATGATGGCTCCCAACACTCTATCCTTCAGGCCAGTTGTCTGCAGAGGCTCCCATTGACTACTGTTGATAATTTTTTATCTCTTTCATGAAATGTGGTGTGTTTTAACTAGATATCCTTTGGTCTGCTTGTGAAATGAGACCTGACACCTCTTCCACCAGAACTGAGGCTCTCAGAACTCTCTGTTTGGCAGAGACTGTGAGGGCCATAGTTTTTGCTTTTCTTCTGGATTAGAGGCCATCTGGGATGAGACTGAGGCAAACTTCTCTGAGAAGGGCAGTCCAGGGAGTGCCTCTAGTATGTGTTGCATACACTGTGCTAGTGTGTTTTGGCTGCTCTATTGAAGGAGTCCAGCTCCAGCTGGGGATTTGGGCTTTGTGTAAGCAAATAGGCAGCCAGTTTTGGTGCTAGGCTGCTTCCTGCAGGTGGCTCTGTGTTTATGCTGAGGAGTGGGGGAGGGAAATTATGCCAGTCAGGTTTTTCGTTCCCAGAGACGTGTCTCCATAAATGCTTCCTCTCAGGAATTTCAATATCTTGAAATTACTATTTATTTCAATTTTATTTGCTCTCTGCATCTCTAGATTGGTACAATGGTTATGTTTGGAGTAATGACTAAGCTATAGCAAGATCTCTGCTATCTTATTTTGTTATAAACTTCTATTTACAAAACTAAGAGATTGTTCAAATTATGGAAAGATATTTAACTTCAGATCTTTAAGTATAATACTAATTGTTACTTTTGAGCAGATTCTGATGGTAAAGCTCAATTACAGACACTAACCACAATATCCTTTTCCTTGAACAATCTTGTAAATTATTGTACTTAGAGAAACATGTTAACTATATCTTTCAGTCCATCATATACCTATAATTATATTTTCATGTATATGATAATATTCAAAGAACTATATTGAACATTGTAACAGTATGTGTAGGCACAGAATTAGTTCCTGCCTGCCTCTTGATGAATCTAGTGGGAGAAATAATACAAGTATTTATGTATTTATTATGTAAATGCCTTAAGAGAGGTATAGATAAAGATTGGGGGGGGCGCCTGGTTGGCTCAGTTGGTTGAGTGGCCGACTTCAGCTCAGGTCATGATCTCACGGTCTGTGAGTTCGAGCCCCGCGTCGGGCTCTGTGCTGATGGCTCAGAGCCTGGAGCCTGCTTCAGATTCTGTATCTCCCTCTCTCTCTGCCCTTCCCTTGCTCATACTCTGTCTGTATGTCTCTCAAAAATAAATAAACGTTAAAAAAAAATAAAAAAAAAGATTGGGGATAGCAGTAAAGAGTTCATAGAAGGACGAATGCTTTTGGCTGTTAAGAATAGGAAGACTTACAATGAATTAAAATGATTGAAAGTCAAAGTCTCTTAATAAAAAATGATATATTATTAAGAACAGAAATGAACTCAGTAGATTCTTGACTCCAATATACCTACAAATCATCATTCTAAACTAAATAATCTTATGAATTTATATTAATGTTTTTCTATGTAAGAAAGAATATGGATAGGTTTTTTTCAGGGATTTTCCACGACAATATTTGATTTTTAATCTAGTGAAAATATAAAATTGAAATACAGTACAGTTTAAAATTCACACACAGAGATAAATAGTAAAATAGCTAAAAATTTCACTAAGAGACAACAAATGGGGATTTTTGGTATGGTTGGAACTCTCTATCCTTTCAAGAAAGGAAATAGATACAGAGATTTGCATGGATATCCATGTCCAAAACAGAAATTATATACATTTGCCTCCTTTTCAAACCCTCTGTCTTTATAACTTTCAGGACTACTTGTGTGTTACTAGCAGTTCAGTTTTGAAAGGAGGGTGAGATGTTCATCTTGTAATTTTTAGATGCTTGGAGCAACCAAGATCATGACTTCGAACTTGTGACATTCCTAAGTAGTCGAGTTCACATTCAGATACCATAGATTATGACAGATACCTTAGGCTCTTTGAAGTAAGGGACACCAATGAGATCCAATGAAATTAGCCATAATTTTGACAACCTGGAAGATATATGTATATTATATTGTGGGATATATAGTTAATGTCTTAAGGCTTTCATGCCCTGACTTGATTCATTTTGACTTTTAAGATATGGTTTAGAGTATTTATTACCTCAGAAAGAGTTCCCCATTCTTAATCTCAATAGACAGCTTGTTTCAATGTATTCCTTTTTAGGTTAGATGGATGATCTGAAGAGCTTTGCAGTTGGGCTGTCTGTTATAGTAGAATACAAATATTGGATACTATATTTGTTTGGATTATGTCATTGATTTGTCCACGATCCTTGAAGGTAGTAACCATGAAGACCTTGAGAGAAACATTTTATTTTCCCAATTTGGGCAAAGAAGTTTGGAGGGGTTGAAGACTGTGCTATGTGGTTCCTCATAGATGTGCAATCTAAATGCAAACCTAATATTGCAGACAAATGTAGCAGGCTACATGGATGAATTGCTGGATGGTAGAAGTGGGGTAGGCGCTTTCCAATGATAGGCAGATTATGGTCGATGAGCCTTCTTCATGGTCATACAGATGTTGTTATATGTCACTTTTTACATATTGGGGGATCTGGTATCAAATACTTAATATTCTAATTTAGAAAATGTTCTAAGTGTAAAATCACCAGCAGAAATTATGCTGATTTTTCCCCCGAAGTACCTTTTTGTTTCTTGTTATCACCAACCAGAAGTAATTATAAAATCCCAATTCTGCTTAAGAATGAAAAATGTGGATTGTTTGGAGTAATATGGGCATTTCAACAATATTAATTCTTCCAATCTATGAGCATAGAATGTCTTTTCATTTGTATGTGTCATCTTCGGTTTAGTTCATCAGCGTTTTATGATTTCTGGAGTACAGATCCTGGTCTTTCACCTCTTTGGTTAAGTTTATTCTTATGCATTTTTTTTCTTCCTTGTCCAATTATAAATGGTGTTTTTTGTTTGTTTGTTTTTTACATTTCTCTTTCTGCTATTTTATTATTAATGTATAGCAACACTATTAATTTCCGGGTATTAATTTTGTATCCTGCCATTTTACTGAACTTGTTTATTAGTTCTAGTGGTTTTCGATGGAGTCTGTCATCTGCAAATAGTGACAGTTTAAATTCTTCTTTACCAATATGGATGCCTCTTATTTCTTTTTCTTGTCTGAGTGCGTGGCTAGCACTTCGAGTACTGTGTTGAATAAAAGTGTTGAGAGTGGACATTCTTATTTTGTTCCTGAATTTAGAGGGGATGTTCTTAGTTTTTCAACATTAAATATGTTGTTAGCTGTGGGCTTTCATATATGTTTTTTTATTATGTTGAGTCATGTAACTTCTAACCCAAATTTGTTGATTTTTTTTATCATGAATGGGTGCTGAATTTTGTCAAGTGCTTTTTCTGCATCTATTGAAATGATCATATGATTTTTATCCTTTATTTTGATGATGTGTTTTTTGATATTGATTGATTTGCAAAGATTCAATGCAATCTGTATCAAAATACTACAGAATTTTTGAAAAAAAAAACTAGAACAAATAATGGAAAATTTGTATGGAATCACAAAAGACACCAAATAGTCAAAACAATCCTGAGAAATAAGAATAAAGCTGGAGATATCACAATACCAGATTTCAAGATATACTACAAATTTGTAGTAATTGAAACAGTATGGTGTTGGCTCAAAAATGGGCACATTCAATGGAACAGAATAGAGAGCCCAGATATAAACCTATGATTATATGATCAATTGGTCTATGAGAAAGGAAGAGTATACAATGGGGAAAAGACAGTCTCTTCAATAAACGGTGCTGGGAAAAATGGACAACTATATGTTAAAGAATGAAACTGGACCACTTCAAACACCATACATAAAAATAAAGTGAACATTGATTAATGACTTAAACATGAGACATGAAACCATAAAAATCCAGAAAGGCAGCACAGGCAACAATTTCTCTGACATTGGCCATGGCAACATTTTTATTAATCTTTCTTCTAAGGCAAGGGAAACAAAACAAAAAATAAATAAACTATTGAGAGTTCATCAAAATAAAAAGGTATTGCACAGTGAAGCAAACCATCAGACAAACCAGAAGACAACCTACTGAATGGGAGAGGATATTTGTAAAAGCTATTACCAATAAAGGGTTCATATCCAAATTATGTAAAGAACTTATACAACTTAAAACCAGGAAAACAATTAAAAAATGGGCACAGGACCCGAAGAGATATTTTTCCAAAAAAGATACAGAGATGGCAAACAGACACATGAAAAGATGCTCAACATCACTAATCATCAAGAAAATCCAACTCAAAACCACAATGAGATATCACCTTACACCAGTTAGAATGGTTAAAATTAAAATGACCAGGAATAACAAGTGTTGGTGAGGTAGTGGAGAAAAAGGAACACTTGTCCACTGTTGATAGGAATGCAATTTGGTATAGGCATTGTAGAAAACAGTATGGAAGTTAGTAAAAAAATTAAAAACAGTAATACTATATGATCCAATAATTTCACTATTGAGTTTTTACCCATAGAAAATGCAAATCTTAATTCAAATATATATATACTTATATATATATATATATACATACACACACACCTATACTTATTGCAGCACCATTTGTAATAGCCAAGATATGGATGCAGCCTAAGTGTCCATCAATAGGTGAATGGATAAAGAAAATATGTAATATGTACATAATGGAATATTATGTAGCCATAGAAAAGGTGATTTTGTGTCTTTTGAAACAATATGGATGAATCTAGAGGATGTTATCCTAAGTGATATAAGTCAGACTGAGAAATAAAAACACCATATGATTTCACTCATAAGTGGAATCTAAAAACAAATGAAGAAATGAAAAACAGAATCAGACCTATAAGTACAGAGAACAAACTGATGGTTGCCAGAGGGGAGGGGAACAGGGATTTGGCAAAAGGGTTGAAGGGGAAAGGGAAATAGAAGCTCCCAGTTATGAAATGAATAAGTCACAGGAATAAAAGCACAGCATAAGGAATACAGTCAATGATATTGTAATAGCGATGTAACAGGACAGACGGTAGCTACACTTCTATTAACCATAGCATAATACATAAATTTGTCAAATAACTAAATGGTATCTCTGAAATGAATGTACCATTGTATGTAAACTATGCTCAAAAAAAAAATGAAAAAAAAAAAAAGAGAAAGAACTACCAGAGAAACCCTTGGTTAATTCATTCTTATTTGATTAGCATTGTCAATTAAAAAAAATGTATAGTAACTGTCAAAAGGTTATGGGTCAAGTTCATCAGTGCTTGGATAATGAAAGAAAATAGAATATAGGCAAAACGCTATGAACTCTATAAAGCCAATAATTTAAAATTTGGTTTTGGAGTATTGCTGATTACAGTTACATAATAAATACTTAGATATCATTTAGGGAGCTCTCCTCTTTATTGGCTATATTTAAGACTTTGTAAGCTATTCCCAATTTTATTCATATTGCTATTTTCTTATTATTTATTGGTTTACCATCTACCAATTGTCTTCCATTTTTAACTGAAAACGTCACTACTTGTTTAACTCCAACTCTTTTACTTTTTTAAACAATTTATTGTCAAATTTGTTTCCATTCAACACCGTGCTCATCCCAACAATTGCCCTCCTCAGTGCCCATCACCCACTCTCCCCCCTCCCATACCCCCCTCAACCCTCAGTTTGTTCTTAATATTTAAGAGTCTGTTATGTTTTATCTCCCTCCTTCTCTGTGTCTTTTTTTTCTTCCCCTCTTCCCCTCCCCCCTGGCTTTCTGTTAAGTCTCTCAAAATCCACCTATGCGTGGAAACATATGGTATCTGTCTTTCTCTGACTGACTTATTTCACTCAGCATAATACCCTCCAGTTCCATCCATGTTGCTACACATGGCCAGATTTCATTCTTTCTCATTGCAACGTAGTATTCCACTGTATATATATATACCACCTCTTCTTTATCCACTCATCAGTTGATGGACACTTAGTCTCTTTCCATGATTTGGCTCTTGTCGAAAGTGCTTCTGTAAACATCGAGGTAAACATGCCCCTATGCATCAGCACTCCTGTGTCTCTTGGGTAGATTCCTAGCAGTGCTATTACTGGGTCATAGGGTAGTTGTATTTTCATTTTTTTGAGGAACCTCCACATAGTTCTCCAGAGCGGCTGCACCAGTTTGCATTCTCACCAATAGTGCAAGAGGGTGCCTGTTTCTCCACATCCTCACCAGCATCTATAGTTTCCTGATCTGTTCATTTTAGCCACTCTGACTGGTGTGAGGTGTATCTCAGTGTGGTTTTGATTTGTATTTTCCCTGATGATGAGTGACTCCACACTCGAATAACTCCAACTCTTTTAAGGTGTTAGGCATTCTGTTTACTTTGATGCCATTTGAAAGTAATGAGCATATTCCCAATTTTTTGTTTTGAATATTTTGCTAAATATGTAAACTCATCTCATTTCCAGTAAAGACATCTGTATAATACCATTCTATATGCCAATTCCACACTTGTTACTCCCAGCAATTAATGTACCCCGCAAACAAGGTCAGGGAGTATATCTTCTCACCATGTTGAACACTTGTATTTAAAGTCCAATGAAGCCCAAAAGACAGTTATAATATGAAATTTTTGAATATGTTAGAAATTAATTAATTAACAACTTGCCTCTCTATTTAGCTTATGTGGTTTAGGAGGGAAGGGTGGGGACAAAGTAATAAGTACTCGCAGTTGAAAGAAATTTAGTGTCCTCCATTTAATCCCCAGTCCCTAATGAGTCTGAAAAAGACAGTATTGTTGGTAGGGGAGATATGACAATAAATTTTTAGGGAGTTGCCAGTGGAAAATTAGAGTGGATTAAACCATTATGTCATTTAGTAAACATTTAAGAGTTCACCATGTGACATGCATTCTATTAGGTTCCGTTGGTGTAAAAATGTGTGTGTATACATATTATTTGTGTGTATATGTCTTTGTGTGTATACAGTTTCCAAATTCTACTAAATCTATAGTGAATGTTAATCAAAAGCAAATATTAAAAATTCAGTAATTATTTGCCATATCAAATGAAGGAATTGAGATTTTACTGCCTTATCCTACAATTTTGACAATGGTAATTTAACAATATATGTTTCCTACCTAAATTCTACCTCTATCCTGACCGATAATATCAGGAAGTAAGAGATTTAATAGATATTCTGATGTGGCACCATTAATCTTATTTCGATTGAAACAAGGTTGAGCACAGCCAAATTGATGGGTGCTTATGGTGAGGCCATTGCAAAAAAAGTGGTAAAAAGGCTTCATGTTTAGTCATGCCTGGGGCAAGAATATGACCTTCCTTAAATTTATAATTCAGGAAATGTTTTGTTTATTGTGTCTCTTTTAGCACAGTGTGGATTATAAATCTATGTATTTAAGCATTTTTAGCATCTCTTTATTTTGATTGACATACTTCTTGTCATTTTCATTGATTTTCTTGCCTAAACAACATGTAATAGTGTTTCACCATGAATAGAGCATCTATCTTTCATGTTAGGTAATGCCTTTCCAACAAAGAAATTTTACATCCAGTGATATATCTTATAATTTGTCTTGAAGACAAATGTTATACAGCATATTTATTGCATAAGTTAATTTTAGGGCATTTTAGTTGGATATAAATATAAAGAGGAAGTAAAATGAAAATACAGTGTGGATGGATGTTATGCTTAATTTAAAGTACACATGATATTTCAAAGGACAGGATATTTTCACATAGTAATATGATTTAGTCATTAGTCTACCCTTTGCTATTATCTAAAATAAGTATTTGAATTAACCAAATCATTATGGAAAACCTCAGTAAGCCTTACTGAGTCTTAATTTGTAGGATCCAATCCTCCACATTATTATCATTATTATTTTTACTAAACCGTAAGATGAGCCAGTTTTTTTAATCTCATGATGTGGTTAGAAGTGGAATTGAATTTATAGATATTTCTATAACTATTGAACCGGAAAAAAACTCTAGTATACAAAAATATTCTCTAAACTGCGCAGATAATTTGTTCAGTTCACACAAGAACAATATTTATGCTAGCATAAAATATTTTATACTCCCTCTATCCTTAAGATATGTTTAAAAACAAACTTAGAACACTGAAAACATTATGAGTTTTTCCACTTTAATATTTTATTTATGATGAATATTTGAGAGACCTTTTTTTCCTCTTTACTTCTCGTTTACAATAGCTTTCAATTCACTAGTTACTTTTTTTCAAGTTTTTATTTCAATTTCAATTAGTTAATATACAGTATAACATTAGTTTCAAGTGTAGAATCTAGTGATCCATCACTTACATACAACACCCAGTTTTCTTTACCAGTGCCCTCCTTAATACCCATCACCCATTTAACTGGTCACCCCACCCACCTCCCCTCCAGTAATACTCAGTTTGTTCTCTATTGTTAAGAGTCTGTTTTCTGCTTTGTCTCTCTTTTCCCTGCATGTTCATCTGTTTTGTTTTTTTAAGTAACACACATGAGTGAAATAATAAAGTATTTGTCTTCTCTGATTGACTTATTTCACTTAGGATAATACTCTTTAGCTCAGTCCACATCATTGCAAATGGCAAACTTTTATTCTTTTTGATGGTCGAGTAATATTTCATTGTATATGTGGTGTGTGTTTGTGTGTGTGTGTGTGTGTGTGTGTAAACCACATTTTCTTTGGGCTCTTTTAATGATTTGGCCATTGTAGGTAAGGCATATATCCCTTCAAATCAGTATTTTTGTATCCTTTGGGTAAATACCTACTAATGCAATTGCTGGATCATAGAGTAGTTTCATTTTTAACTTTTTGAGGAAACTCTGTACTATTTTCCAGAGTGACTGCACAAGTTTGCATTCCCACCAACCTTGCAAGAGTGTTCCCCTTTCTTGGCATTCTCTCCAACACCTGTTTTTTCTTGTGTTGTTAATTTTAGTCATTCTGACAGGTGTAAGGTGGTATCTCATTGTTGTTTTGATTTGTATTTCACTGATGGTGAGTGAGGTTGAGGATCTTTTCATGTTTCTATTGGCCATCTGGATGTCCTGGGAAAAACGTCTATTCATATCGTCTGTCCATTTCTTACCTGGATTATTTGATTTTTGGGTGTTGAGTTTGCTAAATTCTTTATAGATATTGGATACTAACCCTTCATCAGATGTGTCATTTCTTCTGTCATGTCTTCTCGCATTTGAGTAGATTGCCTTTTAGTTTTGTTGATTGTTTCCTTCACTATGCAGAAGGTTTTTCTTTTGATGAAGTCCCAATAGTTTATTTTTGCTTTTGTTTCCCTTGCCTCAGGAGACATATCTAGTAAGCAGTTGCCATGGCTGATGACAAAGAGGTTGCTGCTTGTTTTCTCCTCTAGGATTTGATGCTTTTAATTAATGTTTAGAATAATGAGTAACTCAGAGTTGATTGATCTATATGTAGTAAAATGTCAGTCTCGTTATTTGGATTATGACAGTTTAATTTATTAACTTATTAAATTATATAATTTATTCATATAATGAATTCCCTTTGGTTTGAATTCTGCTATGCTTTTTCACTGAAGAAATATTTTCCTTTCTTTTAAGAATTAGGAATTTACCACCGTGAGCAAGGAAACAAAAATCTTTTTTATAATCATTCAATATTAGGACTGTATGTCTCTGAAAAATTTAAAACAACCAGAAAAAGTTATTGGGGGTATAGCATTTAATTTTTTTTTCCTGGAAGGAAGAAGAAATGTATCTTTCTTGAAGAGAGACATTTGCCAGGTATAGTGCATTACTCTTCATTTAGGGAAAGATATTATAAGACAATTTTTAGTTTTAGATAGCACTTATGATTTAAGACCTGTGTCCTGTAAGGCAAAAGTATTATAACTGTAAATGATCAATAACTTTTCAGATATAGTAACCTTAGGTTGTATGTATCCCTACGACTCTGCATTATTTACAATAAAATATTTTAGATGTTAATCAATTTAATTGTAATGAATAATTATTCCGAAATCTATTTGTACAAATATTTTTCTATCATACAACTACAGTTACTTCTTGATCATAATTAAAACCTATGTAGGTTTAATAGGATTGAGAAGTAGAAGATTTGAAGAAGGCTTGAAAAACTAACATTAAAAGTTGGAGCATTGAACACAGTGAGTATCAATTGTTTTCCTAACATTGTTAACTGAAACTGATAACCTGTGAGAAATTCTTTTGTTCAGTACCAAACTCAAATAGTTTTCTCGGATTAAATTGTAGCTAGGAGAGTAACATCATGCGTGCACACTGAATATTTTGTTTTATAGTTCTATTTACTCCCATTCCAGATAGAACAAATTCTAACTTTTATAAGATTTAACATTAAATTTATATGAC
Organism: Paguma larvata; assembly: GCA_030068075.1. Taxonomy (NCBI): domain Eukaryota; kingdom Metazoa; phylum Chordata; class Mammalia; order Carnivora; family Viverridae; genus Paguma; species Paguma larvata. Next base: position 67,230,783 of record CM057830.1, read on the forward strand.
AAAAGTAATGTAAACTATTTCTATTATCCAGTAGAAGGAAATCAGGATTTTGCTAGTTGAAATAAAAGGCAAATAGTACTTTATTATAGAATAAATCCACTGTTGTCGCTATCTTAATATTCTAGCTAATGCTTAGCAACAAGCTAGTATATAGAGACTTTAAGATTGACTAGTGATCAATATTTGACACATATAAAAGCAGTTTATACTAAACTTTACATATTCCATGAAAAAGAGATAACTAGAAATACAATGTTTATCTCACATATTGTTATTTTTCGTCTTTGAACATTAGCAAGATTCTCAAGCTACTTTTGATTGTGATTTTTCTCGTAACACACATGCTAAAATTAGAATGATACAGAGAAAGATTTGCAAGGACCCTCTACAAGGCATACACATTTATGAAACAGTCTTCATAATTATCCTACTCAACTTTATTTAAAAAAATTTTTATTATCAAATTAATTTCCAAAACCCAGTGGTCATTTCAATCCGTGCCCTGCTCAGTGTCTGTCACCTACTCTCCCCCTGCACATACCCTCCTCAACTCTCGGTTTGTTCTTAGTATTTTAGAGTCTCTTATGTTTTGTCTCCCTCTCTCTCTATGTCTTTTTTCTCTTCCCCTCTTCCCCTCCCCCCTGGTTTTCTGTTAAGTCTCTCAAAATCCACCTATGAGTGGAAACATATGGTATCTGTCTTTCTCTGACTGACTTATTTCACTAAGCATAATACCCTCCAGTTCCATCCATGTTGCTACACATGGCCAGATTTCATTCTTTCTCATTGCTGCATAGTATTCCATTGTATATATATACCACCTCTTCTTTATCCACTCATTAGTTCATGGACACTTACTCTCTTTCCATGATTTGGCTTTTGTCGAAGTGCTTCTGTAACATCGAGGTAAACATGCCTCTATGCATCAGCACTCCTATGTCTCTTGGGTAGATTCCTAGCAGTGCTATTACTGGGTCATAGGGTAGTTCTATTTCCATTTTTTGGAGGAACCTCCACATAGTTATCCAGAGCGGCTGCACCAGTTTGCATTCCCACCAACAGTGCAAGAAGGTGCCTGTTTCTCCACATCCTCACCAGCATCTATAGTTTCCTGATTTGTTCATTTTAGCTACTCTGACTGCTGTGAGGTGGTATCTCAGTGTGGTTTTGATTTGTATTTCCCTGATGATGAGTGACATTGAGCATCGTTTCATGGGTCTAATAGCCATCTGGATGTCTTCTTTGGAGAAGTGTCTCTCATATCATCCGCCCATTTCTCCACTGGATTATTCATTTTTCCTGTGTGGAGTTTGGTAAGTTCTTTATAGATTTTAGATATTAGTTGTTTATCTGATATGTCATTTGCAATTATCTTTTCCCATGCTGTTGGTTGCCTATCAGTTTTGTTCGTTGTTTCCTTTGTAGTGCAGAAGCTTTTTATCTTGATGAGGTCCCAATAGTTCATTTTTGCTTTTAATTCCCTTGCCTTTGCAGATGTGTAGAGTAAGAAACTGATGCAGCTTAGGTCAAAAAGGTTTTTTCTGGCTTTCTCCTCTAGGATTTTGATTGTTTCCTGGCTCACATTCAGGTCCTTCACCCACTTTGAGTTTATTTTTGTGAGTGGTGTAAGGAAGTGGTCTAGTTTCATTCTTCTGCATGTTGCTGTCCAGTTCTCCCAACACCATATATTAAAGAGGCTGTCATTTTTCCATTGGATACTCTTTCTCGCTTTGTCAAAGATTAGTTGGCCATATGCTAGTGGGTCCATTTCTGGGTTTTGCAATTTTGATTAGGATTGCCTTGAATGTGTAGATTGCTTTGGATAGTATTGCCATTTTGACGATATTTATTCTTCCAATCCATGAGCATGGGATGTTTTTCCATTTCCTTGTGTCTTCCTCAATTTCCTTCATAACCTTTTTATAGTTTTCAGTATAGAGGTCTTTCACCTCTTTGGTTAGGTTTATTCCTAAGAATTTTATGGTTTTTGTTGCAACTGTGAAAGGGATTAGCTTCTTTATTTCTCTTTCTGCTGCTTCATTGTTGGTGTATAGAAATGCCACCGATTTCTGTACATTGATTTTGTATCCTGCAACTTTGCTGAAATCATGGATCAGTTCTAGTAGGCTTTTGGTGGATTCCGTCGGGTTTTCCATGTAAAGTATCATGTCATCTGCAAAAAGTGAAACTTTGACTTCCTCCTTGCCAATCTTGATGCCTTTTATTTTGTTTTGTTGTCTGATTGCTGATGCTAAGACTTCCAGCACTATGTTAAATAGCAGGCGAGAGTGGACACCCCTGTCGTGTTCCTGATCTCAGGGGGAAGGCTTTCAATTTTTCCCCATTGAGGATGATATTAGCTGTGGGCTTTTCATATATGGCTTTTATGATGTTTAAGTATGTTCCTTCTATCCCGACTTTCTCGAGAGTTTTTATTAAGAAAGGGTGCTGTATTTTGTCAAATGCTTTTTCTGCATCTATTGACAGGATCATATGGTTCTTATCTTTTCTTTTGTTGATGTGATGTATCACGTTGATTGATTTGCAAATATTGAACCAGCCCTGCAACCCAGGGATGAATCCTACTTGATCATGGTGTATAATTCTCTTTATATGCTGTTGGATTCGATTTGCTAGTATCTTGTTGACAATTTTTGCATCCATATTCATCAGGGATATTGGCCTGTAATTTTCTTTCTTTGCTGGGTCTCTATCTGGTTTGGGAATCAAAGCGATGCTGGCTTCATAGAATGAGTCCGGGAGTTTTCCTTCCGTTTCAATTTTTTGGAACAGCTTGAGGAGTTTAGGAATTAACTCTGTTTTAAATGTCTGGTAAAATTCCACAGGAAAGCCATCTGGTCTAGGGCTTTTATTTGCTGGGAGGTTTTTAATAACTGATTCTATTTCTTCACTAGTTATGGGTCTGTTCAAATTTTCTATTTCTTCCCGTTTGAGTTTTGGTAACGTGTGGCTATTTAGGAAGCTGTCCATTTCTTCCAGATTGCCAAGTTTGGTGGCATATAATTTTTCATAGTATTCTCTGATGACTGCTTGTATTTCTGAGGGATTGGTTGTAATTTCTCCCTTTTCATTCACGATTTTATCTATTTGAGTTCTCTCTCTTTTTTTCTTGAGAAGCCTGTCTAGAGGTTTTTCTATTTTGTTTATGTTTTCAAAGAACCAGCTTTTGGTTTCATTGATCTGTTCCACTACCTTTTCTGTTTCCATACAGTTAATTTGTGCTCTGATCTTTGTTATTTCTCTCTTTCTGCTGGGCTTGGGTTGTTTTAGTTGATCTGCTTCTAGTTCCTTTAGGCGTGCTGTTAGAATTTGTGTTATTGATTTTTCTTGTTTCTTGAGGTGGGCCTGGGCTGCCATATTTTTCCCTCTCAGGACTGCCTTTGCCACATCCCAGAGCATTTGGATTGTTGTATTTTCATTTTCATTTGTTTCCATGTATTTTTTAATTTCTTTTCTGATGGCTTGGTTGACCCAGTCATCTTTTAGTAGGTTATTTCTTAGCCGCCATGTTCTTGGATATTTTCCAGGCTTTCTCCTGTGGTTGATTACAAGTTTCAAAGCATTGTGGTCTGACAGTGTACACGGTATGATCTCAATTCTTTTATATTTATTCAGAGCTTCCCTGTGCCCCAGAATGTGGTCTATCTTGGAAAATGTACCGTGTGCAGTTGAGAAGAATGTAAATTCCTTTGCTTCTGGGTGAAGGACCCTAAAGATGTCTGTGAGGCCCATCTGTTCTAATGTGTCGTTCAGGGCTATTGTTTCTGCGGAGATTTTCTGATTTGTGGATCTATCCAATGCTGAGAGTGGAGTGTTGAGATCCCCTACTATTAGGACATTTTTATCGATGAGGTTGCTAATGTTTGTAATTAGTTGTTTTACAAATTTGTGTGCCCCCGAATTCGGTGCGTAGATATTTACAGTTGTTAGCTCTTCCTGCTGGATGGTCCCTGAGACTATTATATAATGTCCTTCTTCATCTCTTATTACATCGTTCATTTTAAAGTCTAATTTGTCTGATATAAGTGTGGCTACTCCGGCTTTCTTCTGACTTCCAGTAGCATGGTAGATAGTAATCCATCCCCTCACTTTCAATCTGAAGGTGTCTTCGGGTTTAAGATGAGTTTCTTGAAGACAGCAAATAGATGGGTCTTGTTTTTTAATCCATTCTGTTATCCTGTGTCTTTTGATTGGCGCATTTAGTCCATTTACATTCAGTGTTAATATTGAAAAATATGGGCTTACAGTCACTGTATTATCTGTAAGTTTCATGTTTGTAAGGCTGTCCCTGGCAGTTCGTGTTCTTTGCAACCTTGCCTTCATTGAATGCCCCTCAGGATCTCTTGCAGTGCTGGTTTATTTGTGATAAATTCTTTCAGTTTTTGTTTGTTGGGAAAAACCTTGATCTCTCCTTCTATTCTGAATGACAGGCTAGCCGGATACAGAATTCTTGGTTGCATGTCCTTCTTGCTCATTACATTGAAGATATCCTGCCATTCCTTTCTGGCTTGCCAAGTTTCTGTAGATAAGTCTGCTACTACCCTTATATGTCTCCCTTTGTATGTTAGGATTCTTTTGTCCCTAGCTGCTTTCAGGATTCTCTCCCTATCTTTGTATTTTGCCAGCTTCACTATGATGTGCCGAGCAGAAGGTCTATTCAAGTTACGTCTGAGGGGAGTTTTCTGTGCCTCTTAGATTTCCATGCCCGTTTCCTTCCCCATGTTGGGGAAGTTCTCAGCAATGATTTGTTCAAGAACCCCTTCGACTCCTTTCTCTCTCTCTTCTTCCTCTGGAAGTCCTATGATACGGATATTGTTTCTTTTGAGTGCATCGCTCAGCTCTCGAATTCTCCTTTCCTGTTCCTGGATCAGCTTCTCTCTCTTTTTATCTGCTTCCTCTTTTTCAATGATTTTGTCTTCTAATGCACTGACTCTTTCCTCTACCTCTTCAATCCATGCTGTGGCAGCTTCCAGTTTCCCCTGTATTTCTTCCAATGTCTTCTTTAATTCTTCCTGACCGTTTTTAAGGTCCTTGAACTCTGCCGCGCGGGAACCCTTGCATTCATCTAAGCTTTTTTCAAGGCCAGCGATTAGTTTTATGATTATCATTCTATATTCATGTTCTGTTATGTTGCTTATATCTGTTTTCATTAATTCTTGAACTGTCACTGCTGCTTGTAGATTCTTTTGAGGAGAATTCTTCCGTCTCGTCATTTTGGCTGGATCTGTTTTGGGTTGTTTCTTGAAGTTGCCCTGGAAAGGAAAACAGACTGACAGACACACAGAACACAGAAGTACTCAAACGTACCGACAAATGGTCCAGACAAGCAGTTCACAACAGAAAAAAGAATATCAAGTGACTCTCTGAGGGCAGTGTCCTGAAGTAACAGCTACACGATAAGGACAGGGTATGTAGTGTGCTGGTGGCAGAGCATCTATAGAGAGAATAATGACTGGTGCAGGGAGAAGAAGGAAATGGACTTTGCCCAGGTAGAGCGACTAAAGGGTTTAATCCAGACTGATAGAAATCAGAATAAGGACAGGTGCAAGGGAAAAGGAATAAAGATCGATGTTGTCTAGATGAACTTATGCGGCCTGGTTATTCCAGAAAAAGGGCTATGGAAGTAATGAAGAGGTTGTAGGACATGTCCTCAAAGACTGGGTTAAAAAAAATATATTTAAGCCAGTCAGTACCCTGGATAACCAGCTCAGGGATGGGCATCGGTAGGGATGAGAAAGGGAGGGATAAATTTAAAAAGAAGAAATGACTGGAGTTACTCCAGGCAGCAATCTCCACTTGGCATCAGTCGCTCCTGCTGATAGGTTGGGAGGGGCGTGGTTTGGTGTAGGCGGGTCCCGCCTCCACTGCTGCAGGGATGGCTTTTGGGGTGACTCCCTGGCTTGTGAGACAACAATGGCGTCTCTCCAGACCCTTGCCACCAGTCCTGGAGGCTTTATTCGCCCCTTTATTTCTGTTCTCTCTCCACCGCCAACGCCGGCCTAGTGTGGTTCACTGGATGGTGACCTGGCCGTGTCCCACAGGAGCCGCCGCCTGGGGCTGCCTGGGTCCCCGCTGCCAGTCCTGGCAGCGCGCGCATCCCAGTGGCTCGGGGCTGGGTTGGTGCGGTCCCGGCAGAGCGAGGGTAGTGCTGCTGTTTGCCACTGAACTTCTCTTCAAAGGCCCTGCATTTAGGGGCTGGATGGTAGCGGTCTCACCCACTCTGGCCCTCTCGTTCAGATGTTGTTCGATTGGCACTTTCCCAACTATCTCTGAAGACGCTCACCCTCCCCTCTGCTCAACTTCCCAAGTTCGAGTTCGTTTTATCCGACCCAGATTAAACACAAGGTTTAGCTGGGCCGTGTCTGTTTTTGCCTTCATTCTTTGTTCACTGTAGCACCTTTTCTCCCTGATTTTTGGAGTTGAGAGAGACTATGGTTTTAGTCGTCCCCGTTTAAAGGGCAAGCAAAATACTGGAGCCCCCTACTCCTTAGCCATGTTGCCCCTCCTCCCTACTTTTTGTAATTTATTTTGAGGAGAATTCTTCCATATCGTCATTTTGGCTAGATGTGTTTTGGTTTGTTTCCTCAGGTCACCATTTCCTTGGGTCACTTCTTGTATTCCACGTTCTATTCCTTGTAGACACCAACACCTTTCCTTCCAGAATCTTGGGGTTGAGAGTCTTTTGGTTTTGATCCTTTTTAGTGTGAAAGACATGGGGAGTACCGGGTTCCCTCTTCATCATGTTCAGATAACTTTTATATTCTGTACCTCCGAAGGCATCCTCTCCCTGCTCATCTTTAAAGACAAAATAAATAAGCACCTCTTTTCATCTCCTCAGGTAGAAATTTATCTCTAATTTCTGTGCTCCAAAATGCATTTTTTGTCATTATTTTAGTCACTTGTATATGTGTATATCTTTCTTATTATTAGTATATTAGTATGTTTTTTTCCTATCCATGTATAATATTTCTTTATATTTCTCATAAAATTTAGCAAAATTCCTTATACTAGTAGGCACGTAAAACTTCTTTATGGATCTGAATTTCTGTAAGTCTTTTGCTATTATCACTGCGGTATACACTCACACTAATTCAAGGCATATAACTTATATAAAATAAATGTGAGAAGACCATTTAAATTTCCCATTTGCTATAAATTTTGGGAGTTTTCTGGATGACCAACTGATAAGGAAATTGGTAACAAATTTCAGAATGAGAGGAGAAAGGATTATGTATGAAGGGATAAATATCTCTGGCTCAAGTGTCACTTTTTATGGCCATTGGTTATTTGGAATTCTAAAACAAATATATTAAATATTAAGATATACACTCATGCAAAATATTGTGGCAGTTGTTGATCTATGCTGGAAATAGCTTATCCCATTAGATCATTTAGATTGTTTCCTTCTTTATCCTATATGTGGTGTCTTTTGAGTATACCTTTTTCCCTTTGGGAAAACTGGAGTGAACTCTCTTCTCAATATGTGTAAAAAGTTAAAGGTATTTTGTAACAGCTTATAGGTCATGGAGAATATGTATCTTTGTATCTGTTTGCTTGTAGACATGGTACTATTATAGACTTGCCATTTTCTTCCCAAAAATATTCTAGGAAAAAATTGCGATCTGGAAACGTTAGGGGCATTTTATTTTTGCTACATCTTAAAGCTTTCTGGGAAGCCACTGCACTTTGATATTTTCACCTCCCCCTCCCTTATATATGTGTATATATATATATATATATATATATATATATATATATATATATATTGTATATGTATGTATATACACACACAAATATATATTTTTTTACGTTTTTCTTTACCTTATTCAAATATGCTATGCTAAATAAATGGTTACCTTCTATAACCTTGAAGAGAATACTTTTAACTTAACTGTTTTTTCTGACTATACTGAAGCTCAGCAATGATTCTGTGTCCTCACCGTAATTTTAAAACCTGCTATGAATGCAAAAAGAGCTGTTGAATTGCTACCACTGTGCAGTTGCACTAAGATTAAGTAAAATGAACATTTATTTCAAACAAATTTAGCTCAATAGAATCCATCAAATTATAGTCACAATTTTCTAAGTGTGCTTGGAACTCTGTGGATGTGCAAACAAAAGGCCATATGGAAATGGCTTTCTCTAAGGTACCACTTGGTATCGTTTTGTGGATTGCATGTGCCTGTTGGCACTGTTGGCAGTTCAGCACTCTGGGAAAAGCATTGCTTTCAAACATGAGTAATTGATGAATTGTATGTAATATGCAAATGTGAATACATGAATCTCCTGAATGACAGCTTAATTTATGTGAGCTTTTAAGAATGTGGGGTTAGATTTTAATTAAATATCCTCAAAGGCACCATGATTTTTTCAGTTTTTTGGCTACTATCTTTAGAAAGAAGTTGGGGAAGGTTTAAATCATAATTTTATGCACGTCATTCAGATTTTTCTAATAAGTGGACATTCTTTAATAGAAAAGCCAAGGTATTTAAAGAAGAAAGGCATTTATCTTTAATTATAAAAGCTGTATACAACAGCTCTGCTGTTATATTGCATTGTCTGCAGTTTGTCATATATGAGAAAAAATATGTGTGGTTTGTAAATTAATGTCTTGTACTTCAGATATAATTCTTAAGCATATTTCAGATACTACCATATACCTTAGTGTGCCAAGTTGAACAGTGGTAACTATAGATGATATTCCTTAGTGCATGTTGTTGGGACATTAATATTGTATATGACATTCTATGTATTATTACTTTCAAATGGCTAAAATAAAGAGTTGATGGAGATGGAGCTGTCAATCCCCCTTTGCTTTTAAATATGTAGTGTGTATATATGTAGCTGTGTATGTGCATAGTTTTAACCTCTAAAATAGTATTTTGAACCTTATGTAATATTCAGATTAGGATACAAAGAAGCTAATAAAAATCTTTGAAATTTATGAGCACTTTATCCACTTAATCTTTCTATGTGATCAGCTATAAATTAACATTAACATCTATTAATTGTAGATCTATCTAAAGTATGCTGTAAATACTGTTGTTTTAAGATATATTCCAACTTATTCACACTTTTTAGTAAATCACATTGCCCATAAGTAATAAATATATAAATATATTGACCAATTATGGGCTTTGCCTTGTATTACTTTTTTTTCCCTATATACTCGCTTTCTTTTAATTTAAATTAATAAACTTATTTTTTGACTACATGAAAAATGGCTAATTATAACTCTTCACTTGAATATGTATTTCTTCTAATGTATCTTCTATATATCTTTTAATGTATCATTGTAGTGCTTAATTGCATAAACTCTGGAATTATACTTTATAGATTCTAAGTCCCAGCTCTGTCACTACCTGTGGTGTGACTTTGGGAAGATTATTTGACTGTGCCTAACCTTCAAAATGTTTACCAGAATGAGGATACTTAATATAAAGCACTTAGAAGTGTGCCCAGAATGGGTGTCTGGGTGGCTCAGTTGGTTAAGTGGCAACTTCAGCTCAGGTCATGATCTCACGGTCTGTGAGTTTGAGCCCCGTGTCAGGCTCAGTGCTGATGGCTCATAGCCTGGATCCTGCTTCAGATTCTGTGTCTCCCACTTTCTCTGCCCTTCCCCTGCTCTCGCTCTGTCTCTATGTCTCTCAAAAATAAATAAATGTTTTAAAAAAAAAAAGAAAGAAAGAAGTGTGTCCGGAACTTGGTAAGTTCTATGCAACTTACCGCTATAATTTATTTCCACTGCTCCCATTATAACTTCATTTTTACCAGACGGAACTATCTTTTCTCTGATTTCAAGACAGCTTAATTCCTATCTCCATGATTAGGTCCGGATTGTGTCTATCATGTGTCTACTTGCCCATTTTCCACCCAACCTGAGATATGGCTAAGTGCCTCTTTCTTCCATAAAGACTTCACTGACTCACTGTGAACCAGTTCCACTTTTCCTAAGTTTTCTTCAATTATAGCCTTTATTGTTTCATCATTTCCTTATTGCTTTTATTTGTGCTAGGCTTATAGTTGTGAAACTTATAGTCCATTTATTTAGTATCTTTTCTGCAGCTTAAAAATTACTCCTAGTGTGAAGTCTTAGCTCTCTTTATCTGATTTGCCTTTACCCAAATTTTGTAAATCATAGAGATAAAAAATGTTTCAAGCCCCAAATGAGTTCAGTCACTTGCTCTGTTTGTTCTTTTTTTTTTTTTAATGTTTATTTATTTTGAGAGAGAGAAAGCATGAGCTGAGGAAGGGCAGAGAGAGAGAGAGAGAGAGAGGGAGAGAGAGAGAGACAGAATCCGAAGCAGGCTCCAGGCTCTGAGCTGTCAGCACAGAGCCTGATGCGGGGCTCGAACTCACAGACTGTGAGATCATGACCTGAGCCGAAGTCGGACGCTCAACCGACTGAGCCACCCAGGCGCCCCTGTTCTTTATGGTTGAATTTATTTCTTCAACTCTGAGAAGGTGCTCTTCTATTTATTAGAAATTAAGGAAGGAAATGTCATTTGTCTTATGCTAGGTTGAGATATAAATGCCGATGATATAGTGGATTTAGAGTCAGACAGATCAGGGCTACAGTCCAGATTTGCTGATGGGCTTTCTGCAAATAAGCCTTTCTAAGGCTTAATTTCTCATCTTAGAATAGTCATGGAATTATTTAGAAAATTAGATGAAGTTAATGCTTAACACATAGTAGGTGTTAACTTGCCATTACTTTTCCTTCCTATTAATCATTCAATAACAGTAACAAAACTTGTAATAATGGGCTATAAAATGGAATGAAGCTCTTTCTTAACTGAGATCTGGTTTCAAGTTTCATAACATTATGGTCTGAAAATATGCACGGTATGATCTCGATCTTTTTGTACTTGCCGAGGGCTGATTTGTGTTTCAGTATGTGATCTATTATGTTTGTGATTAATTGATTTATGTGTTTGGGTGCTTCCACATTTGGTGCATGTATGTTTACAATTGTTAGGTCTTCTTGGTGGGTACACCCCTTAATTATGATATAATGTCCTTCTTCATCCCTTGTTACAGTCTTTATTTTAAAGACTAGATTGTCTGATATAAGTAGGGCTACTCTGGCTTTTTTTTTAATTTATTTTTATTTTTTTAACATTTATTTATTTTTGAGAGACAGAGAGACAGAGTGTGAGCAGGGGAAGGGCAGAGAGAGAGGCAGACACAGAATCCGAAGCAGGCTCCAGGCTCTGAGCCATCAGCACATAACCCAATGCGGGGCTCGAACTCACAGACTGTAAGATCATGACCCGAGCTGAAGCCGTCTGGCTTTCTTTTTTTGACCATTAGCATGATAGATGGTTCTCCATCCCCTTACTTTCAATCTGAAGGTGTCTGTAGATCTAAAGTGGGTCTCTTGTAGACCGCATATAGATGAATCTTGTTTTCTTATACAATGGGGTACCCCATGTCTTTTGATTGGAGCATTTAGTCCATTGACATTTAGAGTGAGTACTGGAAGATATGAATTTCTTGCCATTATGTTGCCTATAGAGTTGGAGTTTCTGGTGGTGTTCTCTGGTCCTTTCTATTCTTTGTTGATTTTGGTCTTTTTTTTTTTTTTTTGGCTTTTCTCCCCTTAGAGAGACCCCCTTAAAATTTCTTGCAGGGCTGATTTAGTGGTCATGAACTTCTTTAATTTTTGTTTGTCTGGGAAACTTTTTATTTCTCCTTCTATTTTGAATGACCTTTACTCTTGCTGGATGAAGAATTCTTACCTGCATATTTTTCCAATTCAGCACACTGAATATCTTCTGCCACTCATTTCTGGTCTGCCAAGTTTCTGTGGATAGGTCTGCTGCAAACCTGATCTGTCTTTCCTTGTAGGTTAAGGACTTTTTTCACTTGCTGCTTTCGTGATTCTTTCCTTGCCTGAGTATTTTGTGAATTTGACTCTGATAAGCCTTGTTGATGGTCAGTTTTTGTTGAATCTTGTGGGAGTTCTCTGTGCTTCCTGGATTTTGATGTCTGTGTCTTTTTCCAGATTAGGAAAGTTTTCTGCTATGTTTCGCTCACATAATCCTTCTACCCCTTTTTCTCTCTCTTCATCTTCTGGGACCCCTATGACTCTGATGCTGTTCTTTCTTAACGAGTCACTGGTTTCTTTATTCTTAAATCATGCTCTTTTGCTTTATTCTCCCTCTTTTTTTCTGCTGCATTATTCTCCATAAGTTTGTCCTCTGTATCTCTGATTCACTGCTCTGCCTCATCCATACTTGCCGCCATGGCATCTATTTGAGATTGCAGCTCAGTTATAGCATTTTTTAAAAATTTCATCCTGACTTTTACTTCTTTTATCTCCATAGAGAGGAATTCTAATCTATTTTTGACCCCAGCCAGTATTCTTAGTATTGTGATTCTAAATTCTGGTTCAAACATCTTGCTAGTATCTGTGTTGATTAAGTCCCTGGCTGTCATTTCTTCCTGCTCTTTCTTTTGGGGTGAATTCTTTAATTTCAGCATTTTGAAGGAAGAAAAGGAATTTATAAGGTAAAAAAAAGATAAATTAGAAACAACACACAAAAAAAATTCAAATAAATGATGCTAGATCCTAGGTGTATTTTGATCTGGTTGTTGAAAGGATCTTGATAGATTAGAGAAAAAAGAGGAGGGGGGAGGAAAACGTTTGAATATTTGAAAAAATATATACAACGAAATAGAATAAAATGAAACGATGTAAGTAAAATAGAATTTTAAAATTTTACAAAAAAGTAAAAAATATATTAAAAAATTAAAGAAAATATTTCTAATAAAAATTGAAAATAAATTTTTTTCTCCTTGTATTTAAGTAAAAGAAAAATGAAAAAGAAAGAAAAAGAATAGATGGACCAGCAAACAGACTGAAATACGATTGAAATTACATGATTTTCCCCTAGAAGTCAATCTGTGAAGTACTTTATAGTCCATACATTAAGCAGGCAGAGAGACTTTTGGTGTTCCTGAAGAGCAAGGTTGGTACATTTGCGTGGGCCTTAATGTAAAGGCTCCGTTATCCACTAGACGGTGCGCTTAGCTTACTGAGGTGGATTGTTGTGGCGCCTGTAGCTGTTCATGCACATGTGCAGGAGAGGCGAAATGGGATGCGTTCCTTGATTTCTCTTTCTGCTGCTTCATTACCAGTATATAGAAATGCAGCTGATGTCTGTACATTGATTTTGTAACCTGAACCTTTAATGAATATGTGTATCATTTCTAGCAATTTTTTGGTAGAATACTTTTTTATTTATAGAGTATCATGTCATCTGCAAATAGTGAACATTTGACTTCCTCCTTGCTGTTTTGGATGCATATTTATTTATTTATTTGTGCTGTCTGATTGCTGAGGCGAGGACTTATAGTACTTTGTTGAATAACATTAGTGAGAATGGACATCCCTGTCTTGTTCCTGACCTTGGAGGAAAATCTCTCAGGTTTTCCCTATTGAGGATTATATTAGCTGTGGGTCTTTTGTACTAGGCCTTTATGATATAGAAGTATGTTCCATCTTTCCCTACTTTGTTGAGGGTTTTTATCAAGAATGGATGCTATGCTGTGTTGAAATGCTATTTTTGCATCTATTGAGAAGATCATATGGCTCTTATCATTTCTTTCATTAATGTGGTATATCACTTTGATTAGTTTGCAGATATTGAACCACACTTGCAGCCCAGGAATAAATCCCACTTGATCAAGGTTATTGATTCTTTCAATTTACTGTTTGATTTGATTTACTAGTATTATGTTGAGAATTTTTGTATCTATGTTCACGAAGGATATTGACTTGTCGTTCTCTCTTTTAGTGGGGTTTTTGTCTGCTTTTGGCATCGAGGTATTGCTGGCCTCATAGAATGATTTGGTAAGTTTTTCTTCTACTTTTTGGAATAGTTTGAGAAGGATAAGTATTAGCTTTTCTCTAAATGTTTTATAGAATTCCCCTGGGAAGCCATCTGGTCCTGGACTTTTGTTTCTTGGGAGATTTTTGATTTCTGATGTAAATCCTTGGCTTGTTGTTGTTGTCGTTAGGTTTTTTATTTCTTCCTGTTTCAGTTTGTTAGTTTATGTGTTTCTAGTGATTTATATAATTCTTCCATATTGTCCAATTTTTGGCATATAATTTTTCATAATATTCGCTTATAATTGTTTATATTTCTGTGGTGTTGTTTATGATATCTCCTCTCTCATTTGTTGTTTTATTAATGGGTTTATAAATTTTACTAATTCTTTCAAAGAACCAGTTCCTGGTTTCATAGATCTGTTCTACTGCTTTTGTTTCTTTTTGTATCATTTGTTTTCTGCTAGAATCTTTATTATTTCCCTTCTGCTAGCATTAAGTTTAAATTGCTGTTATTTTTCTGTTTCCTTCAGGTGTAACATTAAGTTGCCTATTGGACTTTTTTCTCCTTGCAGTAGACCTGTATTGGTACATACTTCCCTCTTTTGACTGCACTTGTTGCATCCCAAATGTTTCAGATTGTTGTGTTTTCATTTTCATTTTTCCATGTAATTTTTATTTCTTCTTTAATTTCTTGGTTGACCTTTTCATTGTTTAATAGGATATTCTTTAATCTCAATGTATGTGTAGTCTTTCCAATTTTTTTCTTGTAATTGACTTCAATTTTCATGGTGTTGTGGTCAGAAAATATGCATGGTATGATTTCAATCTACTTCTACCTGTTGAGGCCTGATTTGTGACCTAGTATGTGATCTATTCTGGAGAATGCACCTTGTGCACATGAAAAGAAAGTGTATTTTGCTGTTTTAAGATGAATTGTTCTGAATATATTTGTTAAGTCCATCTGGTCCAGGGTGTCATTCAAAACCATTGTTTCTTTGTTGATTTTCTACTTAGATGATCTGACCATTCCTATAAGTGGAGCATTTAAGTCTCCTACTCTTATGGTGTTATTATCAATGAAATCCTTCATGTTTGTTATTAATTATTTTATATATTTGAGTGTATTCATGTTGGGGGCATAAATATTTACGATTGTTGACCTTCCTGTTGCATAGACTCTTTTTTATGATATAGTACCCTTTTTATCTCTTGGTATAGTTATTGGTTTAAAATCTAGTTTGTGTTATATAAGTGTTGCTGCTGCTGCTTTCTTTTGACACCCATTTGTATGGTAAATATTTCACCATCGCCTCACTTTCAATCTACAGATATAATTGGATCTAAAATAAATCTCTTGCAGGCAGCATATAGATTGGTCTTGTTATTGCTTTTTTTTAATTAATCCTTTCTGACCCCCTATATCTTTTGTTGGAGCATTTAGTCCATTTATATTCAGAGTAATTATTGCTAGAAATGAACTTATTTACTGCCATTTTATTACTTTCTTGTTTGTTTGTTTTGGTGATTTTCTCTGTTCTTCTCTAGTCTTTGTCGCTTTTGGTCTTTCTTTCCCATTCTGAGTCCTTCAATATTTATTGCAAGGCTATTTTAGTGGTCACAAACTCCTTTAGTTTTTGCTTGTTGGGAATCTCTATCTCTCCTTCTATTCTGAAAGATAGCTTTTATGGATAGAGTATTCTTGGGTACAGATTTTCCCCATTCACCATGTTCAGTATATCATACCACTCCCTTCTTGTTTTCCAAGTTTCTGTGGAGTGATTGACTGCTAACCTTATTTGTCTTCCCTTGGAAGTTATGGATTTCTTATGTTTTGCTTCTTTTAGCATTTTTTATTTATCTATTTATTTTGCATATTTAACTATTATATATCTTGATACTGGCCTGCTTTTCTTGATTTTGATGGGGGATATCTGTTCCTCCTGGATGGATGTCTGTTTACTTCCCCAGCTTAAGGAAGTATTTAGCTATAATTTTCTCAAATAACCTCTTGTCCCCTTTCCTCTGTTTTCTTCTTCTGAGACTCCTATGATAAAAATGTTATTACATTTCATGAAATCACTGAGTTCCTTAAGTCTACTTTCATGATCTAATATTTTTAGTTCCCACTAAATTTCTATAATCCTATCTTCTACATCACTTATTTGTTCATCTGCTTCTTCCATCCTTGTATTCATTATATTCAGTCAGTTTTGAATCTCAGTTATTATATTTTTCACCATGGACAATTTTTTTTTGCTGTTTTATCTCTTTAGTAAGAGACTCTGATTTTCTCTATGCTTTTCTCAAGTGCAGCTAGTATCCTTGTGATTGTTGCTTTAAATTCTGGATGAGGCATATTACTTATCTCTGTTTTAATCAGATACTTGGTTTTGATCTTTTCTTTTTCTTTATTTTGGAATGAATTCCTCCATCTTGGCATTTTTTCTAGGTCTCTGTCTTATTCTCTATATTATGAAAGCCTGTTCGGTTTCCTGCTCCTGAGAGTAATGCCTTTATGAAGAATAGGTCATATACTGTCAAAGGCCTGCTGCTTCAGGAAATGTCTCTGGTGTATGTTGTTCTGCTGCTGTGTTTTGGCTGCTCTTTTCCTTAGGTAAGAGGAAAAGAGTATGGCAGAGTTTTAACTAGGTGTGCTCTGATGTGCTTTTAAAGAGAGACCTGATGGTATTTCCACTAGAGCTGAAGTTTTGCAGCACTCTACGGTCAGTAGATGTGGTGTGTGCTGGGGGGTGTCCTATTCTGGGAGAGGGGCCCCCAGACCTAGTTTTCAGGGACATTTGACCATGAAAAGCAGCACCTGCAAAGTGCAGGGAGGCTGGGCTTTGTGTAAACAGTTAGGCGGCCACTGTTGGTGCTGTCCTACTTACTGAAGTTAGAAAATGCTGAGTGGTAAGGAGAGAGAAAGGACACCAGCACCCTCCTTTTTCCCTGGAGAGGGTAGTTGTGCCCACTGATGTCTTGGAAGCCCTCCCATAAGAATAATCTCCCCTCATGTGTTCCAGGCATTCCTCAGATGGCTATCTTCACCCTTTCTGCATCCAGGCCTTCTGTTTATCCAGTACCACAACACTGTGCATCTGTGTTTTATGCCAGGCAAGCTGAGTTTTTAAACTCCAAACCACAGGGATCTGGCATGGCAGGGACCCATGCTGGTCCTCTGAAGGGAGATCTCGCCATGCTGTGAGTGATACAGATTTGTCCCAGAAGGGCAGTTGCACCACAGCACAGGGACATGGAATTTGGTATAAAGTGTAGCAAAGAGCTGGTGTCCTTAGCAGGTGTCTCTGCGCCTATGCTTACAGGCAGGGGAGGGCTGGTAAAAGCTCCCACCAGGGTTTTGTTACCAGAGATGAAATGTCACCCTTACCAGATGTGCTCCAAGATTGGGGAAAATCTCACTCAGTGTGTTCCAAGCAATCATCAGATCATATCATCTGTCCCCGCAGGCTATCTGCCCATCTACTCCACAGGAGCACTCATTTCCCTCAGGGTTCCACACCAGCCACACAGTAGACATCTATAACTCCAGGCTTTGAGCTCTGCTCATTATAAAAACTCACAATAATCAGCACCTCTCTCAGTCAATGGTTTTGTGGAATAGTTTTCCTTATGTGATCCCCTGTGCATTCCTATCTCTATCTCTCTCTCTTGCCTCTCTTAATGATCACTGTTCCCTCTCCTCCACAGAACCTGCAATCCATTCTCCTCCATATCATATCTCCATATATCCTACCTTCCATGATGTGACCTTTTCCCTCCCTCTAGTTGTGCAGTTTATTCTTTCAGTCCTTAGATTGTTTTCTTGGGTATTCAGAATGATTGGCTATTTATCTAGCTATGTTTGAGGGATGAGGTATGCTTAGAGTTCTCCTAATTTTCTTAGTTCTTCCTCTCAATGTTTATTTTAAGGTGTAGTTTGTCTGATAGAAGTATTATTACTCTGGCATTCTTTTGACATTCATTTGCATGACAAATGTTTCTCCATTCCCTCGTTTTCAATCTGCAGGCATCTTTAGGTCTAAAATGAGTCTCTTATAGGTAGCATATAGATCGATATCGGTTTTAATACATTGTGACACTCTATGTCATCTGATTAGAGCATTTAGTCTATTTACATTCATAGTAATATTTGATAGATATGTTTTTAGTGCAATTTTATTATATATTCCGTTTTTGTTTTGGGAGACTTTCTCTGATTCCTTCTTGTCTTTCTCATTTTTTGTCTCTCCTTTGAACTCAAAGAGTCCTTTTTAATATTTCTCGTAGGGCTGGTTTTGGGGTCACAAATTTCTATAGTTTTTATTCATCTGGGAAACTCTTTATCTCTCCCTCTATTCTGAATTATAGCCTTGCTGGATAGAATATTCTTGGCTGCATATTTTTCCTATTCAGTGCTTTGAATATATTATGCCACTTTCTTCTGGCTTGCCAAGTGTCTGTGGAGGAATCTCTAGCTAGTCTTATGGGTTTTTTTCCTGTAAGTTAAGGACTCTTGTATTGCTGCTTTGAGGATATTTTCTTTATCACTATATTTTGCAAATTTAATTACTAAAAATTTTGGTGTTGGTCTGCTTTTGTTGATTTTGATGTGAGTTCTCTGTCCCTTTTTCATCTGGATGTCTGTTTCCTTCCCCAAATTAGGGAAGTTTTCCGCTATTATTTCTTTTTTTTTTAATTTTAATGTTTATGTCTTTTGAGAGAGACAGAGACAGAGCATGAGAAGGGGGAGGGGCAGAGAGAGAGAGAGAGAGAGAGAGAGAGAGAGAGACAGAATCTGAAGCAGGCTCCAGGCTCCGAACTGTTAGCATAAAGCCCGATCGGGGCTCGAACTCACGAACCATGAGATCATGACCTGAGCTGAAGCCGGATGTTTAACCGACTGAGTCACCCAGGCACCCCATGCTATTATTTCTTGAAATAAGTGTTCTGCCCCCCTTTCTCTCTGTTTTTCTTCTGGGAATCTTATAATACAAATGTTATTACTTTTGTATGAGTCACTGAGTTCCCTAACTATATTCTCATGTTTCATAATTCTTCATTATGTCTTTTCTGTTCACCTTCATTATTTTCCATTATTTTATTTCTAGGTTATCAATTAATTGTTCTACTTCTTTCAGCCTACTGTCCATTTCATCAATCTAATTTCCACTCCTGTTTATTGCATTCCTCATCTCTGATGTGTTCTTTTTTTTTTAATTTTATAATAGTCTATTTTCAAATTGGTTTACATATAACTCCCAGTGTTCATCCCAACAGGTGCCTTTTTTAATGCCCATCACCCCCTCTCCCCCCTCCCTCATCCCCCTCACCCTCAGTTTGTTCTTAGTCTTTGAGAGTCTCTTATGTTTTACCTCCCTCCCTCTCTGTGTCTTTTTTTCCTTTCCCCACTTCCCCTCCCCCTGGTTTTTGCTTAGTCTCACAAAGTCCACCTATTCGTGGAAACATATGGTATCTGTCTTTTTCTGACTGACTTTTTTCACTTAGCATAATACCCTCCAGTTCCATCCATGTTGCTACACATGGCCAGATTTCATTTTTTCTCATTGCCACGTAGTAGTCCATTGTATACAAGTACCATAACTTCTTTATCCACTCGTCAGTTGATGGGCACTTGGTCTCTTTCCATGATTTGGCTATGATGTGTTCTTTTTTAAATTACTTTATCTCTGTGATAAGGATGTCACTGATGTCTTCTATTCTTTTCTCAATCGCAGGAACATTGCTTCAAATTCTCCATCAGGAAGAATTTGTTATATCCATTAGTTATATCTGTTTCACTTAGATCTCTGGAGGTGGCCTTATTCTTTCATTTTAGATAAAATTCCTCCATCTTTGCATTTTGTCTTAAGTCTATGCCTTCTTCTCTGTGTTAGAAAATCCAGTTATGTCTCTTGCTTCTGAAATTAATGGCCTTATGAAGAATAGATCATGTAGTGCCCAGGATCTGGCACTTCATGGAGTGCCTCCAGTGTGTATTGCATGCCCTCTGCTGCTGTGTTTTGGCTGCTCTGTTCATTAAGCTAGTTTTCTGCAAAAGCTCTTCTTGCCTGCTGCAGATAGTGTTTGATCTCTTGTCTGAATGTGGTGAGTTTTAACTAGATGTGCATGATCTTCTTGTGAAATGAGACCTGTGACCCTCTCCACAAGTGCTGAGGCCAAACAGAACTCTCTGGGAGAGGTAATGTGGGCAGGTGTTTGTGCTAATCTTTTGGGTAAGGCACCCTCCAGGCTGGAACTGCAAGAATCTTGACTGAATATTATAGTCTTATCAGAGTGCGGGGGGTGGGACTTGGGCTTGGTTTAAGGAAGTTAGGCAGTCAGTGTTAGTGGTGTGCTACTTCCAGGAAGTGGTTCTATTTTTTTGCTTACCTGAGGTGGGAGGATAACGGCTCCAGCCAGCACATTTGTTTAAAGAGAGGAGTCACAGTGAGTGCTGCCTCTCAGGGACACGCTCAAGAAGAGTGAATTATCTTCCCTGTGTGTGCAACAGGTGTTCTTCCGATTGCTGTTTCCATGCTGTCTTTCCCCGGGTTGTTTCCCTATCTTCTCTTAGTAGCAGGGCAGTGCCTTCAGGCTCTATCCCAGTCAAGCCCATTGACCTTTAAAACTCCAGGCTTTAGGTGCTGGTTGCAAGAACTCATGAAATTCTAACTTGCTCATTTCCCAAGCCAATAGTTTTGGGGATATGTTCTCCTTGTGTGATCTCCTGTACGCTTCTCTTTCTTCTTTCTTCTTTCTTCTTTCTTTCTTTCTTTCTTTCTTTCTTTCTTTCTTTCTTTCTTTCTTTCTTTCTTTCTTTCTTTCTTTCTTTCTTCCCTTCCTTCCTTCCTTCCTTCCTTCCTTCCTTCCTTCCTTCCTTCCTTCTTTCTTTCTTTCTTTCCCTCTCTCTCTCTCTCTCTCTTCCCCTTTTCTGTAACCACAGCTCCTTTTCTCCCCTAAGTCATGTCTCTGCAATTTCTACTTGCTTTATTGTGGCCTCTTCCCTCCCTTTTGTTTTGGAGTTTGTTCTCTCAGTCTTCAGTTCAATTTCTGGGATATTCAGGATGAGTTAATAGTCATCTAGTTGTTTTTGTGGGATGAGACAAGCCTAGGGCCCTCCTATTCTGCCGCCATATTTCTGTCTTCTATCACACTTTATATTATCAGTGTTTTCTTTTACTTTTGCTCACATACAATCAGACATAATACAAATAATTATAGACATGCACCATTTTCAATAGTCCAAGTAAGAAAAATGAAGTAAAGGATAAATCTTGAAAGGGATTATAATGATTATTATAGAAAAAGCTATGAATTTGAAATCAGTAAGCATGGATTATAACTCTGTTTTCTCTCCTACCAGCTGTTATCATAGATAGACAAGACATTTCATGTCCTTGGGCTTTTGTTTCCCTATGTGTACTAGAATGAATTTGCACTAACTGCTCTATAAGGTACCTTACAGCTTTAACTTTCTAAGATTCTTTAAGGTCTTTGACTCTTGTGATAGCATAGTGTAGCGAATCAAAGTTCTGGACCTAGAATCGCATTGCCAGTATCTAATCTTAGAATCCCAACATAATAGCTGTATGACTTGGGAAAGTCATTCATATCTCTTGAGCCACAACTTTCTGAGATGTAAAATAAATGTGATAATAATAGCACATACTTAACATTGTAAAGAATATTTTTTACATACTTTACTGCGTTAAGAGTATTAAATAAGTCAAAATAAATAATTTAGAAGAATTACTAATACATAGTAAATATTCACTAAAATTATATAATTTATTACCCAAAGCTGCAGAGGATATACATTAACAAAGTACATCCAACTTAAATCACATCTTGTTGATGCAAGCACATATCCATATGCCAGTCAGTCAGTGGGAATAGCTAATAATGCAGTGTTAGAGGGTGGAAGAAGGTCAGTTAAGTATTCTTTTGACTAAGAAAGCACTTTTAGACCAAAAAATGAAGTACGATACTCAATACTGATTATTCAGAATTTTATTCAGAATAACTTAAGGGGGTTTGGTAGGGATTGGGCTGATAAAGAACTCGAGTGTCACACAACTATTCTCTGCCAAATCCAGAACCCAATCCATTGCATACAATGAGGACATTGTATGAGGTCAGATTGTTGTTCCCTAAAGTGGTGCCACCTGAGCACCAGTCATCTCTACTAATTAACTAAAGTGGAGGCTCCTGTGTAACTTTAGCGAAGACCGGACAAGCCTTCCCACATCCTGGTCGGCATACACTAATCTCCATGGGGCCTTGAATATGTAGCCCTGAGGGAGATCATTGCACAGGCAGAAACAAGTTGAAGGGCCAAAGGTGGAATCAGTGTCGTCAGCACTATAATATCTTTATCTGTCTATTCTCATATCAAGATATTTTTACTTTGAAACTGCATAGAACTGAATGACATGCATTTAAGTCTAATGTTATATTTATTGTATTGTTAGATATAGTTTCATGAATTCATGTCCTCCATTTACAAAGCATGTGAGGACAGAATTAATGTCTTATATTTACTTTTGTATCTTATTCAGATCATATGACATTGGATCTGGTCTATAGTAGATGCTCATGAATAGTTGATTGATGGTACAGATTCTAATCCTTCTCAGAGTAGCATCATAAAAACAAATCTCCAATATTTTCAATTTTAAGTTTAATAAGAATTTAACTACATATTTATGGAAGAATGAGTCCTAAATAAGCATAAGAAAATAAAAACATTGGACAATATGGAAGGTAAAGATTACAAATAATGTTGCCTCATAAATTACATTTTAGGCTAAACTGCTTTCACTGTCACATTTCTGACTTATTTTTTTCCGAATAAATATCCCTATATATTTTCTTCCCAAATTTCAAATGCTCATTGTCATGCAATAATATTGGAAAAATATTTTCTTGTTATTAGAAGAAAATTCTTGTGTTGATGGAATTTGAAAGTCTCTCTAAATGTATTCTTTATAATTATGTAGAATATCTACTTACTATGGTTTGCATGAGGCCTTGAAAATTAAACCAGAAAATTACTAGAAAATAACATCTTTGGTCAACAAAGATGTTTATACTGTCAGTAATGTTTACTTAAGAAAAATGCTATGTTATCAAAGAGAGGAAGTCAAAGTATACTTTAGAAGTAATCTTAAGCTCTTTTTGCCTGCCACCATTTGGACATAGTTACAGAGTGCATCCATGTGTTCTTATTCATCTTATTCAGTTTGCAATTTATTTCTCCTCCATTTGTTTTAATTTCAGAACACTCACATTATGTACATGGTAGAATGAAGACAATTTGTTTTTATCAGTGTTTCATAAATAGAAAAAATAACAACATGTTCAGACATCTCCTTCTTGCCTTGTTGTATCAACATCCAACTCAATGTAAGCAAAATATTGCATGTCTCATTCTGAAAACAAACCACACCCCAGTTAATTTTGCAGACTGTCATAGCAAAGGAAAAAATGGTAAACCTCCATTACTGATCCCTGTGCTGTAGGCAGTTGTGAATCTTAGAGCTTTGTGCCATGATTGGTCACATAATGTGGGAACAATACAGAAGATGACTTTCAAAAATATAAATAGTCAGATAGTCTGACTGTATTGGATAATAATGCCAAGAAATGGAATTCTGGTAATGCCAAGAAATGGAATTCTGGTAACTAGTACTAAACTTGGTCAAGTTTGTTCACTTCTAGTAGAATCAGACCAAACATAGAGATTTCAGTCCCTTCGAGTTGTATGGGTTTGAGGTGACTGTGTGCTGGTGAGATCTTATAATTTCCTGTGGCTTAAAACTCACCTTCCTTTTATTCACTAGGTCTGGAGTAAGGCCTATGCAGTTGTAATTTTTAAAAGACTTATGGGTAATTCTGATATATTGTAGGATTGAGAATAACTGGGTTACTCATTTCTTTGATAAAAATTATACCAGTTTTTTTATTTTCTTCAGGATGAACTACTTCCCCAGTGAGACAGTAAATTTAGTGAGCAATGTTATGCTGTAAAAATTTGAGTCTTAACATTCTTGGACTTTATTTAGTTTTCTTCAAGTTTTCATTTAAATTCCAATTAATAAACATACAGTGTAATAGTAGTGTTGGATGTGAAATTTAGTGATTCATCACCTGCATACAACACCCAGGTCTCATGACAAGTACCCTCCTTAATACCCATCATCCATTTAACCCATCCCCATATCCACCTCCCCTTCAGCAACCCTCAATTTGTTCTCTATAGTTGAGTCTGTTTTGTGGTATGCCTTTCTCTCTTTTTTTTCCCTCTATGTTAATCTGTTTTGTTTCTTAAATTCTACATATGAATAAACTTAGGTATTAGTCTTTCCCTGACTGACTTATTTCATTTACCATAATACTCTCTAGCTCCATAAATGTCATTGCAAATGGCAAGCTTTCAATCTTTTTGATGGCTGAGTAATATTCCACTGTATATACATACACCACATCTTCTTTTTCCATTCATTAGTTGATGGAAATCTGAGCTCTTTCCATATTTTGACTATTGTTGATGAGGCTGCTATAAACATAAGGATGTGTGTATCCCTTTGAATCAGTATTTTTGTGTCCTTTAAGTAAATATCTAGCAGTGCAATTGATGGGTCATAGGGTAGCTCTAATTTTAACCTTTTGAAGAGCCCCCATAGTGTTTTCCAGAGTGGCTGCACCAGTTTGGATTCCTACCAACAATGTAAGAATGTCCCCCCTCTCCACATCATCTTGAAATCTGTTGTTTCCTGTGTTGTTCTTTTTGGCCATTCTGAATGCTATGAGGTGATATCTCATTATAATTTTAATTTATATTACTCTGATGATGAGTGATGTTGAGCATCTTTTCATGTGTCAGTTGGCCATCTGGAAGTCTTCTTTGGAAAAAAATGTCTGTTCATGTCTTCTGACCATTTCGTAACTGGATTATTTGTTTTTTAGGTGTTAAGTTTTATATGTTCCTTATAAATTTTGGATAATTTATTGGATATGTCATTTGGAAATATCTTCTCCCATTACATAGGTTGCCTTTTAGTTTTGTCAATTGTTTCCTTAACTGTGCAGAAGCTTTTTATCTTAATGAGGTACCAATAGTATATTTTGGCCTTCGTTTCCCTTGTCCCAGGAGATATATTTAGTAAGAAGTTGCTGCCAATGTCAAAGAGGTTACTGCCTGTTCTCCTCTAAGATTTTGATGGCATTCTATCACAAATTTGGTCTTTCATCCATTTTAAATTTATTTTTGTATATGTTGTAAGAGAGCTGTCCAGTTTCATTCTTCTGCATGTCGCTGTGCAGTTTCCCCAAAACCATTTGCTGAAGAGACTTTTTTTTTTTTCCATTGGATGCTCTTTCCTGCTTTGTTGAAGAGTTATTAACCATATACTTGTGGGTCCATTTCTGGGTTTTCTATTCTGTTCCACAGATCAATGCATCTGTTTCTGTGCCAGTACCATATTGTCTTGATCACTACGTTTTGTAATATAACTAGAAGTCCCATATTGTGATGCTTACAGCTTTGCTTTTTTCAAGATTGCTTTGGCTCTTCAGGATCTTGTGATTCCATATAAAGTTTAGAATTTTTTTTTCCAGCTCTGTGAATAATGCTGGTGGTATTTTGATAAGGATTGCATTAAATGCATCGATTGCTTTATGTAGTAAAGCATTTTAATAGTGTTTGTTATTCCAATCCATGAACATAGATTGCTTTTACATTTCTTTGTGTTGTGTTCAATTTCTTTCATCAGTGTTCTGTAGTTTTCAGAGTACGGATCTTTTATCTCTTTGGTTAGGTTTATTCCTAAGTATCTTATGGTTTTTGGTGCAATTGAAAATGGGATGGATTCCTTGATTTTTCTTTCTTCTGCCTCATTGTTGATGTATAGAAAAACAACAGAAGTCCGTATGTTGATTTTGTATCCCAAGACTTTGCTGAATTCATTTATCAGTCCTGGCAACATTTTTTTTTGGTGGAGTTTATGTTTTGTACATAGAGTATCATGTCATCTGCAAATGGTGAAAGTTTGACTTCTTCCTTGCCAATTTGGATGCCTTTTATTTGTTTTTTTGCTTTCTGATTGGTGAGGCTAGGTCTTCCAGTGCTTGTTAAATAACAGTGATGAGAGTGGACATTCCTTTCTTGTTCTTGACTGTAGAGGGAACAAACTGAGAGCTACTCAGTTTATCCCCACTCAGGGTTATATTAGCTGTGGATGTTTCATATATGGACTTTATGATATTGAAGCATGTTCCTCTATCCCTACTTTGTTGAAGATTTTTTATCAAGAATGGGTGCTGTACTTTGTCGATGCTTTTTCTGCATCTATTGAAAGGATCTATGGTTCTTATCCTTTTTTATTTTATTAATGTGCTGTATCACTTTGATTGATACGCAAATATTGAACCACCTTTGCAGACCAGTAACAAAACCCACTTAATCATGGTGATTGATTCTTTTAACATAAAGTTGGATTCAATTTACTAGGATTTTGTTGAGAATGTTTGGCATCTATATTCATCAAGGATATTGGACTGTAGTTCTCTTCTTTACTGTAGTCTTTGGTTTCGGAATCAGAATAATGTTGGCCTTTTAGAATGAGTTTGCAAGTTTTCCTTCCATTTCTGTTTTTTTGGAATATTTTGAGAAGAATAAGTAATAACTCTTCTTTAAATGTTTGGTAGAATTTTCCTGTGAAAACATCTGTCCCTGGACTTTTATTCGTTAGGAGATTTTTGATTACTGATTCAGTTTCCTTTCTGGTTATTGGTCTCTTCACGTTTTCTACATCTTCCTATTTCAGTTTTTGTAGTTTATATGTTTCTAGGAATTTACCTTCCAGGTTGCCCAATTTGTTGGCATATAATTTTTTCATAATGATCTCTTAAAATTGTTTGTATGTCTCTTGTGTTGGTGTGATGTCTCCTTTATCATTCAAGATTTTATTTGAGTCTTTTCTCTTCTTTTAGATAGGTCCCACTAGGGGAATATAAAATTTATTATTTCTTTCAAAGAACCAGCTCCCGGTTTCATTGATACGTTGTGCTTTTTTTTTTTTAAATATCATTTATTTCTATTCTAATCTTTATTATTTTCCTTCTCCTGGATTTAGGCTCTATTTGCTTTTCTTTTTCTAGCATTTTAGGTATAGGGTTAAGTTGTGTATCTGAGCATTTTCTTGCTTCTTGAGGTAGGCCTTTATTGGTACATCCTTCCCTCTTATGATTGCTTTTGCTGCATCGCAGTGGTTTTGGACCATCATGCTTTCATTATCTTTTGTTTCCATGTATTTTTAAAATTTTTTTCTTTAATTTCCTCATTGACTCATTCATTGTTAGTAGGAGGTTCTTTAACTTCCACATGTTTATGGTCTTTCTGAATTTTTTCTTGTAGTTGACTTAAACTTTCATAGTGTTTTGGTTGGAAAATATGCATGGTATGATCTTAATATTTTTATTTGTTGAGGCCTGATTTGTGGCCTAATATGTGATTTATTCTGGAGAATGTCACATGTGCAGTCAAAAAGAATGTGTATTCTGCTACTTTAGAATAAAATGTTCTGAATATATATGTTAAGTCCATCTGGTCCGTGTGTCATCCAGTCATTGTTTCCTTGTTGATTTTCTGTTTAGATGATCTGTCCATTGCTATAAGTGGGGTGTTAAAGTCTCCTACTAGTATTGTATTATTATTAATAAGATATTTTATGTTTTGTATTAATGGTTTTTAATCTTATTTATTTATTTTGAGAGAGAGAGAGAATGCATGAGTGGGGACGGGGCAGAGAGAGAGGGACAGAGAGAGATTCTCAAGGAGGCTTTTTGCTGTAAGCATAGAGGCCTATGTGGGGCTCGATACCATGAACTGTGAGATCATGACCTTAGCCAAAATCAAAAGTTGAATGCTTAAATGACTGAGCCACCCAGGATCCCATTAAATATTTTATATATTTGGGTACTTCCTTGTTAGAGGCATAAATATTTACAATTGTTAGAGCTTCTTGTTAGATACACCTTTATTTTCATATAATGCCCTTCTTCATCTCTTGTTATAGTCTTTGGTTTAAAATATAGTTTGTCTGATATAATTATTACTACTCTGGCTTTCATTTTATATTAATATGCATAATATATGTTTCTCCATCCCCTCAGTTTCTATCTGCAGGTGTCTTTAGGTATAAAATGAGTCTCTCAGAGGCAACATATAAATGAGTTTTGGTTTTTCATACATTCTGACATCCTTTGTCTTTTGATTCAATCATTTATGACATTTACATTCAAAATAATTATTGATATATATGAATTTAGTGCCATTTTATTGCTTGTTTTGTCATTGTTTCCAGAGATTCTCTGATTCTTTCAGTTTTTTTTCTCACTCAAATTGTCCCCTTAGTATTTCTTCCAGAGCTGGTTTATGGTCATGAACTCGTTTAGTTTTGTCTGGGAAACTCTTTAACTCTTTCTTTTCTGAATGGCATCCTTACTGGATAGAGTGTTCTTGGCTGCATATTTTCCCCATTGAGTACATTGAATATATTAGGCCAGTCTATTCTTGCTGCAAAGTTTCTATGTATAGATCTGTTACTAATCTTATTTGTCTTCTCTTGTAAGTGAGGGACTCCTTTCATTGTGCTGCTTCTAAGATGTTTTCTTTATCTCTATATTTTGCAAATTTAACTATGATATATCTTGATATTGGCCTGCTTTTGTTGATTTTGATGGGCGTTCTCTGTGCTTCCTGGATTTGGATGTCTGTTTTATTCCCTATATTAGAGAACTTTTGGATTTAATTATAAACTCTTGCCCCCATCTCTCTCTTTTTCTTCTGGGACTCTTATGATATGAATATTATCATGTTTCATGGAATAACTGTGTTCTCTCAGTCTACTTTTGTAATCCAAGATTTTTCTTTCTATCTTCTCTTCAGCTTAATTATTTTCCATAATTCTTCTACATCACTTATTTGTTCATCTGCTTCTTCTATCCTTGT
The DNA here is from genome assembly GCA_030068075.1 of Paguma larvata. NCBI lineage: Eukaryota > Metazoa > Chordata > Mammalia > Carnivora > Viverridae > Paguma > Paguma larvata. The sequence continues at coordinate 67,259,654 of CM057830.1, forward strand.
ATTCATTACATATGGTCAGTTTTGAATCTCCATTATTGCATTTTTCACTATGGTTTAATTGTTTATTTTTAGCTCTTTTATCTCTATGGTAAGGAGGCTCCCTGGTGTCTTCTATGCTTTTCTCAAACCCAGAAAGTATCCTTATGATTGTTGATTTAAATTCTGGATAAGGCTTATTACTTATCTCTGTTTCAATTAGACACCTGGCTGTGACCTTTTCTTGTTCTTTATTTTCGGATGAATTCCTGTCATTTTTTTTTCTAGGTCTCTGTCTTCCTTTGTGTATCAGAAGGCCTGTTTTGTTTTCTGTTTCTGAGATTAATGGCCTTAAGCAAGAGGTTACATAATGCTCTTGACTTGGTGCTTCAGAAAGTGTCTCTGGTGTATGTTGTGTGCACTCTGCTGCTGTGTTATGACTGCTCTATCTCCGAAGTCAGTCTTCTGCAAGGTTTCTTCTTGTTTACAGTGGTGTGTTTTTGGACTTTTGCCAGAGTGTGGCTTGTTTTAACTAGTGTGCTCTGATCTGCTTTTAAAAGAGACCTGATGGTATTTCCATTAGAGTTGAAGCTATGTGGCCCTTTATGGTCAGTAGACCTGGTGCATGTGGGGGGTTTGTCCTGATCTTCAAGGGGAGGGGCCTGTTGCATTGATTCTCAAACATACTTGTCCAAGAAAAGCAGTACCAGCAGAGTGCAGGGCGGTGCGGCTTGATGTAAGTAATTTAAGCAGGTCGTGTGGGTACCGTGCTATTTACTGAAATTAGTATATGCTGAGGGGTGAGGGAGGGAAGTGCACCAGTCAGCTCCTTTGTCCCTGAAGAGGGAAGTTTGTGCTGGTTATTGTCAGGGAAACCCTCCCAGAAGAGGGAATAATTTCCCCTCATGTGTTGTAGGTGTTTTCAGATAACTGTTTTCATACTGTCTGTGTCTGGGTTGCTTGCTTGTCTGAACCAACAGAGCATGCTTTTTGTTCTATCTAAGCTAGGCCTGCTGAGTTTTAAAACTCTAAACTTTAGAGACCTGCTGTGGCGGGGACCTGCACTGGTCTTCTGGGGGAAGGTCTCACCATACTGCGATTGATGCAGGTTTGACCCAGAAGGGCAGTCACTCCTGAGTGCAGGAGTATGGGGTTTGGAGCCAAATGCGCTAAAGAGCCAGTGTCCAGTTTAGCCACACTTGGCAGGTGTCTCTGCACCTATGCTGAGGTTTGGGGCAAGGGAATGGCACCCGATGGTTCCTTTGTCCCCAGAGAGGCATTGCCATCTCTTTCAGATACACACCAAGAAGGAGGAGTGTGTGTCTCAGGTTATCCACAAATCATGCCTTCTTGCCGGGGTCCAGTTCTGGCGAATCTAGGGGTCCCCAAAGGATGCACGGTCAGGCAAAAGGAAATGAGAAAGCCACGAGAGAGATGGAGTCTGATGACCAAGCAGGCAGCCCTGGCAATTCTGGCATCTCTGCCCTGCCGGTCTCAGTGTCTTTATTTAAAAGTAGTGAGATACATTACAGCAATGAGTGACATCCCATCAGTAAGCATAGTTTGAACAATAATGTCTTTTATCAGTAAAGGGAGATTTCCTCAAACTTGCAAGTTGTTTTCAAGTTAGTTAGCATATAAATTTAAGACAGGGGGAGAGAACAGGAAGCTACCTAGGCCTGCCTATGTTAATTATCTATAAACAGGTCAGGAGTCATTCACCTATTCTTCCAACTACAATGGGGAAGGTGCAACCTTTCTGGCAAGGACAGAATTCCCAATGCTTGTCCTTTGCTTGTGAATGAGTGAATTTACATAATAGGAGCCCAATGTTTACACAAATCACACCAATATTCAGCCAGCTCACAACTGCTTCAACCACCTTTTCCACACAGGGAGGAGTCTCAACCTGTGAGCCCAAAACGGCTCCCAACACCTTCTGTCCCTGGGTTACCTGCTTGCTTTCTCTACAGGAGCACTGTAGTACCTTTAAGGCTTTGTACCAGCCATGCCACGGATCTCTAAAACTCTAGTTTTTGAGCACCACTAGTTGCAAATACTCATGAAAATCAGCCCCTCTCATTTTCCCAGTCAACGGCTCTAGGGATGTGTTTTCCTTGTGTGATCCCTTGTGTACTCTTTTTTCTCTTTTACCTTTCTTTTGCAACCAGGGCTCCTCCCCCTCCACAGAACCCACAGTCACTTTCTCTCCCAAACTATGTCTCTGCATCTCCTACTTTCCTCTGTCTTGGATTTCTCTGTCCCTCTAGTTGTGCTATTTGCCCGGTCAGTTCTTAGATTGTTATATTGGGCATTCAAAATGATTTGATGTTCGTGTAGCTGTGTTCCAGGGATGAGGCAAGCCTAATGTCTTCCTACTACTTTGCCATCTTAGCTCTTCAGTGAACTTTTAAAACAGATAGTTATATCCCATCTTTTGTAGACATAGACGGATCCTTCTAATCAAGTATGTGTGGATTCATGAACATAATTATATGTGACTGGATTTGGAGGATTGCAATTGAAGACCATTAGCCAAAATGGCAACATAAAATACATCACGATATCAATAGAAATCCTTAGAATAATTCCACAAGAAAATAAAATCATAGACCTAAAATGTGAAAAGTTCAGTCAGCCAGGCTGTCTTCCGGCTATTTGAAGCATACAATGCCTTTTACTCCAGCTGTTTACTTGTTTAGATATAATCATTGTACAGAACAAGCTCCTTAGTGAGGTGACTGAATTTCTCATTACTCACGTAGATATTTTGTTCCAATAAAGTGCCACTTCAAAACATTAAATCTGTACAGGATGGAAAGCTTTAAATATGCATTTTTTAATTTGAGAAAAAGAGAGCATAAGCAGGGGAGAAGGGCAGAGAGAGAGAAAGAATCTAAAGCAGTCTCCATGCTCAGTGCAGAGTCTGATGTGGGGCTTGATCCCATGACCCTGGGATCATGACATAAGCCGAAATCAAGAATTGGACACTCAACTGACTTAGCCACCCAGGCACCCCAGGAAGGGAAGTTTTAAAATACAAGGATCCCTAATTTATTTTTAAAACAACCTTTGTGCACAATGATGTCAATACAATTGGTCATAATCAATATTCAAATTATCCATACAAAGATTAAAATAACATTTTATTCAACAAAACATTTGCTTCTACATGAAAAGAAAGAAACATTTCCAAAGGAAGCAAATGTGTTAGTCACTATGGCCAAAATAAATGATTTCTTTTTTTTTTTTTTAATTTTTTTTAATGTTTGTTTTTATTTTTGAGAGAGAGACAGAGTGTGAGTTGGGGAGGGGGACACAGGATCTGAAGCAGACTCTGGAGTCTGAGCTGTCAGCACAGAGCCTGATGTGGGGTTTGAACTCATGAGCTGTGAGATCATGACCCAAGCTGGAGTCGGAGGCTCAACCAACTGAGCCACCCAGGTGCCCCCAAAATAACTGATTTCTTTACAGGCCTTAAGGCAGCCAAATGTTTTTATAGAAATTTCACTATGTTTCCACCCTTTATTTTCACAGAGAGAGTCTACTTCTCACCCAATCTCTATGGAAATATTTTGAGAATGTATTTTAACCATGGCAACAGTGAATACATTTTTTTAAAATGTTGTCTTTGTAAATGTTAAAAGGATGCTCTCAAAGTTGAAGAAATATTAAACAAAAATGACAGTATGGTGCAGTTGAAAGAATGCTGGAAACAATAGAAATAGATTTTAGCTTTGACTCTGTAGCTTGCTTGTTGAGTGACCTTTAACTGATCAGCTCACTTCTTTTTTAGTTTATTAATCAGAAAGATGAGAAAATTTTATTAAATGCCATATAATCTACATTTTGCATTTCAGTAAAATATATATTGAATACATGTGTCTTCAAATATCAAAGTATCTTCTATACATTTTTAAAAAGTCTTTATTTATTTATTTTGAGAGATATTGAGAGAGTATGAGCAGAAGAAGGACAGAGAGAGAGGGAGAGAGAGAATTCCAAGCCAGTTCCATGGTGCCAGTGCAAAGCCTAATGGAGGACTGGAACTCACTAACCATGAGATCATGACCTAAGCAGAAATAAGGAGTCAGACGCTTAACCAACTGAGCCATTCAGGCGCCCCTATCCTCTATATTTTTAAATAAAAAATCACCCATATCATGTTTTTTTATTTTTCTAATGGCAAATTTTCTTACCTTTGTAGTTTAAAACAAATAAATAAAGGCAAAAACAAACAAAAAAACAACCCACAAACGAATAAAACAGTCATAGTATTTTAACCTGAAGCAAGTATTGCCAGTTAATGTGTATGGTATCCCCTAGCAGCTATGGATGGATTCAGTTTTTTTTCTGCTACAATACAATTGCTTCTAAAACCAGTTTAATTAATTTTCCTCTTTGTTTCAGTTTCCTAGACTGGGCAAGCAAAAATGTTTCTGTTTATTTTGAGTTAAGTTTCATAATGAAGAAAAAAGTGAATATAAACATGCAGTGAACCATGAGTAGTATTTTTTTTTATCTTTACTATCATTTGTTGTTTAAAACTTTATACTGCTTATGGAGTTCTTAGGAGTTTTACCTAGCAATATGGATAAGAAATTTAAGAAAAGCGAAATGTGATATTTATTTCATACTATACTACAATGAAAAAATATTGCATCAGTTAAATAAACAATACTGATTTAAAAGTTCTAAGATTATTCACTGTACCACTACTATCAATAATGTCTGTTAAATTATTTAGCACTATTATTAAAGACTACATACAAGACATCACTTTGCAGAAATAGTTTGTCTCTCTGTGTGCTCGCATGTGTGTGTTTGTTTGGATGTGTGTATCTTTACTACAACTCTAGAGGTAGGTGTTAAAAGGTAAGTAAGTGTTGCTTCCAACTTTTAGATCACCTTAGAATCTGAGGTGTACAGAAGTTACATGACTTGCCTAGTATCAAGTGAATTGCCTAGGTATAGCTGGCAATGGGCTCAAACCTGGTGTACCTGATGTTAAAAGAATTTAAAACTTTTGTGTTTCTTTGTCACACAACTGCAGCAAATAACAGACTTTATAATAGTAATGAAAGAGATAGGTGAAGAGTATAAGCTCTATAGTTTCATCAGTTCCTAGAGACCTTTTCACTTGGACTTTACAATGAGACTAAGATAGAAGCAACATTGATTGCCTTGACAAATGATCTGTCTAAAGCAAGGCCCCAAACTTGAACTCTGGTCATAATTCTTGGAGGTCTATTTTGTGCCATTTGACTTGGAAGGCTATAAGGTGCTTTCAAACCATTAGTGTGGCCTAAATAGAGAGTGCTAGTCCTGCTCTAGCCTGACCATGGTTGCTGATCTCTGCCCAGTTCTGAATAGCAGTAAAATCCTTATGGGTGCAAATGAGCAAATAGTATAACAAAATTACAGGAAGACATTCCAGTGACATTTTGCATACATAGAACAAGGCTTTAGCAAATGAAGAAAGGTAACAGGGAGTAGAATTTTTTTTAATTTATTTGCTTTAAGAATGGCTGTTGATTTGTGACTGCTTCTAGATTAGAAGTTTTCCTTTCTGCATCAACTTTTAAAACTCACAAATACTTGATGAATGTCTACAAAAATCCCAACACTTTTTTTTAAAGCATCAATGATATATACGGATGCCGGCGGTTAAATATAGTTAAGAAAAGAAAATATTAAATAAATTTTAAATTGGAGAGTTACATGAGTGAGAACATCAGACTATAATATAAGAAATGTTCCAGTGAACATGAGGTGAATGAACTAAGTGCTTTAACAGCTGTGATTGGACACCTAATTCCTAACGTTGATATCTTCTAATCAATATATTTAATTGCATATTTTTTCTGATATAAACCATTATGCATATTTCTTTTTTTTCTACTTCTGAATCACCAGTGATACCTTTAGCTTTCTTTATCTCACTTTTTTCAGTAATTCTTGTTTTATGTCAATGAAATGAGATTTATAAAACGAGAACATCATTTGTTGTACCAATATTTACAAACATTAAGAATATATATTCTATGGAGCACCTGGGTGACTCAGTCTGTTAAGCATCGACTTTGGCTCAGGTCATGATCTCACGGTTCGTGGATTGGAGCCCTGTATTGGTCTCTCTGCTACCAGCACAGAGACGGTTTCAGATCCTCTGTCCTCCTCTCTCCCTGCGATTCCCTCACTTGTGCTCTCTTTCTCAAAAATAAACATTAAAAAAAAGAATATATATTCTAGTCCAATGGAAATATGTGAGCCACAAATGTGATCCCCATGTGTAATTTTGTTTTCTAATAGCAACATTTAAAAAGAAAAAGAAATGAGTGAAAATAATTTTAGAAATATATTTTATTGACCCCAATATATCCAAAGTAATATCATTACAATGTGTAACAATATAAAATATTAACGATATGCTTTGCATTATTATTTTTGTTGTAACAAGATTTCAAAATCCAGTGTGTATTTTAGTTATGCAACATCTCAGTTTGGACTCACCACATTTTAAGTGCTCAACAGCCACATGGAGCTGTTGGTTACCTTACTTAGCAGCATAGCTCTAGACTTACATAGGCAAATAGAAATTTAGGCTGTGGGACCTTGTGTAAGCTATTTAACCTATTTTTGCTTCATGTTTCTCTTTTGGAAAAAGGGACAATAGTAGTACCTACCTCATAGAATTGGTAATAAATGAAGTTATTTTGTAGAAAGATCAAACGGTGCTTGACAAATAGGTTTTTAGTGTTAGAAATGATTCTTGATTATTGTCGTTGTATACTACATAATATTATAAAATAAGACATATTTTGATGTATATGCTTCTATATTTTGGTTGTAACTATTATTATAATAAAACTACAATTTAAATAAAAGAAATGGATGCTTATCAAAGTTAGAATTATGATAAACTATGTCTTTCGTATCTAAATCCATCCTTATTAAACAAGCCAAAGAGAGTGACCATAGCTTCAGCATATGGCTGAACAATGACATTGCAGATATAATGGTTTCATCTTCAATTATATAAAAATGAAGATGGGAAGGTTAAATGAATTATTTGATGTAGAAAACATAGTCACAATGCTTTCCTTTCAGAGAGTTGTGTGCTGGTAAATGTTTAACAACTGGCTGAAGGTTAGAGTGGGAGTGGATCACTGACTTGTAATATTTGCTGATTTTCATTGTGTAAATACTCCCATAGTAGGTTATTTCAATCTACCCACATGAGATCCTCAATGTGAAATTAGGAATTAACACACACAATTGATGCTTGCAAGCTAGCACATGTTGGTTCAAGCACATCATTGCTTTCAGAGCATAAATGACAGCCTGGGGATCTAATTCAGGGTCTTTTTATCTCACTTGGGTCCTTATTTTCAGTTTATGTACATAAATACACTCTCATACATACACTTTACTCCAAGATTTCATGTTTTTGTCTGTATTATCTTTAAGTCCAATAATCATTGTTTTGGTAATAAATACTATTTCTCCGTATATCGTAAATATTGTTTTCAGTTACAGATACTTATTCATAGAAGGATGTAAGTGTTAACATTAATCAATAACTTTCTGGAGAAGAAAAACAACAACAAATGAAAAGGAAGTTCCCAACAATACAAACAGCAAAACTTGGGCAAAATCCCAATGTCTTTGATTTTGACTTGAGGTCCTAAAATATATGATACACTTTCCTTATCCATATTCCTCACTTCAACTCACTCCTTCAAAGAATGAAGTTGTAAAAAAAAAAAAGAAAGAAAGAAAACAATTCCTTTTAAAGTAGAAATTTTGAAAAATAAACCATAAACTTCCAGTGTAATGTTTCAACAGAGGATGGAAACATCTTGTATTCTTCGCAATTTACCTGGAACAAAACTTATTTAGACTTTCTGTAGTACTCTTAGTCAGAGGTGATTAACTACCAATTTTAAAGCACCAGCAATTCCAGCGTTAATGTTTAATTAGCAAACGAGAAGCACATGTAGTATGGAGGAAGCCACTCCAAGATTAGACTATACACATTCAGGTTGTAACAAAGGACAAATTAAATGAGCAAACTATCTATCTTCAATGAAAATATAGTTGCTGAGTTGTTAGATAGCTCCAACTCATGGGAAATACATGTAGTAAGTAATCTTTTGCATGCATATTTCATTTCTGGCTTTTTACCAGTAAATTCCAGTGAAGAATGTTTGTGAATTTTCCTGTTCTTTCAGCACAAACACTACCTGGTTGTGTTTGGAGCAGTTAGATCTATTGCACTTTCAGTTTAATATGTCCTGCTTTGCACCTGAGATATTACCTCTCACCGAAAGAAATTGATTTGCCACCTTCACCAAATTCTCTTCTTCATTGGCCTTCCTCTGTTCAAATGTAGATTATTTTAAGTGCTTTCTTAACACTTTTCCTTTGCTGCCACTTTCACATTTATTATTATTCTTTTACTAAAGGATAAAAAGATTTACAAAGATTATTCTTTGGCAACAGGCCTAAGGCGAAAGAAACCCTGTTGTATTTAATGTGTAAATTATGTGTACATTTGGGGCGCCTGAGTGGCTCAGTTGGTTACTCGGCCGACTTCAGCTCGGGTCATGATCTCGCGTTCTGTGAGTTAGAGCCCCGCGTCGGGCTCTGTGCTGACAGCTCAGAGCCTGGAGTCTGCTTTGGATTCTGTGTCTCCCTCTCTCTCTGCCCTTCTCCTGCTCACACTCTGTCTCTATGTCTCAAAAATAAATAAACGTTAAAAAAAATTATGTGTGCATTTGTAAAGATAGGTTTATGAAATGCTCACATAACTACAAGAATTTAAAGGAAGCTGTCAGAGAGTTTATACTTTTTAGCTGCTAATATTCACTGAAAAGCATCTCATAATATATTATGTCTGACGGGTTAATGAATAGTTTAAGTTAAACACAACCACTAACTTTCTCACTTTCTGGAAGGCAGGAAGATAAAGAATATGGTAGCCTCTCAGCAAGAATGTAGGAAAATTCAAAACCTCTTCCTTTTTTACTATTATTTTGATGCTTATTTGGAATGATTAATTTTACTGTGGCTTGATGTAAATTGCAGATTAAATGGAGACTGTTACCTTGCTGACCTTGCTTCTCCAGTTTTCAAGCTCAACTTGTGGATGACTTGTCTAACCAAGTGTATTTGAAGTAGAATCAAGTCTTTCATCTATATAGGAAACTAAAAAAATAAATTTCAGTGTTTATTGTGCCAACTTTCAAGTTGCTACCTGTTGATTTTGGTATTTTAAACCAGGTCTGGGAGAGTTTAGGAGAAAATCAATGTATTTGGCTCTTATTTCTACCTCCAAAGTTTCAAAGTAAACTCACAGAAGTGCTTACATAGCACTGTACAAAGTATTTTGGCAAAATATTCAAAATAATTCTCTTACCCCCTCCTTCCCTTCCTCCCTTTTCTCTCCCTCCCTCCCTTCCTCCCTTCCTCCCTCTTTTCTTCCTTCTTTCCTTTCTAGTTGATGTTTACTTTGTACCAAGAACTATGTTAGGCACAATCCCATAATACTTATATACAATAAGATGCAATCTCTATCAAGAAGAAAATTAGAGTCTAGACAAGTAGCTATAGTTTATTTATATTTAAGTGTTACAATAAGCAGAGCAGGGCAAACTACTCACTTAACCGTGGTGCTGATATGAATTTAATTTACATTCCTGCAGTACCTAAAAGGATGAAACTGCTACACACATGCAGGAAATGTCTTGCTGCTCTGAAAATGGAAGGAGTGTTAGAATGAGGGTCATCATCAGCTCCTTCAGGAAGTGAATGTTACAGTGCTCTTAGCATACCCCATTGACGGGGTTAAATTGCCAAAAATGTTTAAGAACTTTAAATCTTCCATGGTTTTGACCTTGATAAGTATATTTTTTTCTCAAAAAGGAGAAGTAATCAACAGGCTTTTACTGCTTAAGGAAGGCTTTAAATTGTATTTAGCAATTGTATAATAGGAGTATGTTAGTTGAAGTTATCTTAGAAAAAAGTTATCAGTGATAAAACATTTTTAATTTTTGCCTTGAGGGGTGTTATTTAACAGCATATTTGTTATTGCCTAACCTGCTAGGCCAGAAAATAGCATTCCTTCAAAGAAGAGATAACCCTCAGAAAGAGAAAGTCCAAAGAGAATGAATACATACACTGTGAGATGCTTTCACAGAAAGTATTTTCTAATCCAGTAATTATAATAATATTAATATAAGAGTAACAGACTAAATAAAGGCATGATACAAAAAAAGCAAAAACACAGAGAATAAATACCTATGCTTATTTCTCATTTATAAATACAGTTCCCTCATCAAAACTTTGAAAAGGTTTTTAAAGTTTTTATTCCCTTTCCTCCATATATGTGGGGATACATTTTGTGATATCAAGTATTAAACGGTGAACTTGAGAGTGAGGATATAGATATAGAGACAGAGATAGAGATAGAGATAGAGATAGAGATAAAGATATATATCAGGGCATTTTCCAAACTTGAACTGTGCTGTGGGTGTGGCTATCAGGAATTTGTCCATAACAAAATATCCTATTCCTATAGGCCATTACAAGATTTGAATCTAAAGATAACTTATGGATAAACTTGTTCTTATCATAATTCATTTTCTACTGCCAATATTGTGTATATGGAACAAGCTCTGTTTATGATTCAAGAACATGCCATATGAGTTGAAATTTTCCCTCTGACACTAGAAATTAATCCAGAAGTGAAAGGCCAGCAGCTACAGCAGTAGGGGAACCCTTTCTTCAAAGAGTTTGCAAGAAGAAAGGCAGACTTTCTGAGGTTCTTGCTTCTTCAGGCTTGGTTTCTTCATCCTCAAACCACAGTCAATTCTACCTCGTGCTGGGAAGACTTCCTGCTTCCCACTGCTCCCAACTCATTTATAACAAAGAAGATGAATCTTTGATTCAGTCTGCTGATTGGCGTCCTGTTGCTAGGAAACTATGAAATGAATGTACCATATTTCATAATAAAAATCCCTCTGACCCATCCTTGGAAAGACATGCACAATGAGTTAAGACCCCGTATGGAACAGGCGTGTGCTAATCTTCCACCACTTCTTTCTTCTGCTCCCTTCTGGGGTCATTGTGAGATAACTAGTTGTAGTTAAGAGTGGTCACTCTCTGGCCACACGCAGAGTTATCTGTGGCCTGACTTAGGGTTCTGTCCATGGCTAAAGTTGGGAGAGTGGCCATCCATGGCCAGAATGGAGGCTCAGTCTATGATCAGCATTGGCAGGATGTTCACTTCAGAACTAAGTCTCAATGCTCAGACTAGAACTGAGATTAGGGTTTAGGTTGTTGTGAAGTTCTATTAGGAAGAGAAAAGAAGGAACTGATCATTAGAGTATTTTCAGTTGAATTATAATAATGATTTACCTTAAAAAATAAGGGTTACTTTTTTGCAACCTTGTCTTATCGCTAGTAGGAACTATAGGATCAAATCATTATCAGTAGTATCAAAGAGATTCTCACCTGAAATGGAGACCCACAATAGTCTAGGTGGGTAGAAAAATCGATTTCATTTCTCTCAGAAAGTGGTAAAACATTATAGTGGGAATCAAATGTACTCATGAGGGAACATTCAAAAGCAGACTCTCAATTATGCAAATTACATTGATTTTATTTTATTTTCTATGGTTAAAGACATAAGTTATAGGTATGGGGGAAAATACATGATTTTAGGGAAAGGTTCTCTTTTATAGGGGAAGCTAGAGAGAAATATAGGAAAATAATCTTTGCCAGCTGTGACATTTGGCAATTTTGTTTGCTTGAAGACAGTGAAGTTAAAGGATATTTTTTGGGGATTAAATAATGAAAGTGATAATGTTTTGGACTAAAAAGGGTGAAACAGCTTCAAGGACACCCCTATGAAAACATGAAAGTAATAGGGGTGCCTGAGTGGCTCAGTCAGTTAAGTGACTGACTTTGGCTCAGGTCATGATCTCCTGGCTCACAAGTTCATGCCCTGCATCAGGCTTTGTGCTGACAGCTAAGAGCCTGGAGCCTGCTTTGAATTCTGTGTCTCCTTCTCTCTTTGCCTCTTCCCCACTGGCACTCTGTTTCTCTATCTCTCAAAAATAAAAATTAAAAAATAAAAATTAAAAAAAAGTAATTGTATGATGCAACACACCACTACAGACCACTACTATTTAAATTGAGAATGTATTTATTTAGAAAATTCTGCTCAAAGAGACTCACACGTTGGCTGTTTCTTTCCTCTTCGTTTTTTTTTAAGTTTTTTAAAATGTTTTTTAAATTTATTTTTGAGAGGAAGAGAGAGAGAGACAGAGTACAAGTGGGGGAGGGCCAGAGAGAGATGGAGGCACAGAATCAGAAGCTTGCTCCAGGCTCTGAGCTGTCAGCACAGAGCCCGACATGGGGCTCAAACTCTTGAACTCTGAGATCATGACCTGAGCTGAAGTCTGATGCTTAACTGACTGAGCCACCCAGGTGCCCCTATTTTTTTCTTTAATATATTGTCAAATTGGTTTCCATACAACACCCAGTGCTCATCCCAACAAGTGGCCTCCCCCATGCCCATCACCCACTCTCCCCTCGCCCATATCCCCCCATCAACCCTCAGTTTGTTCTCAGGATTTAACAGTCTCTTATATTTTGCCTCCCTTCCTCTCAGTAACATTTTTTCCCTCTTCCTCTCCCCCATGGTCTTCTACTAAGTCTATCAAAATCCACCTATGCGTTCAAACATATGGTATCTGTCTTTCTCTGCCTAACTTATTTCACTTAGGATAATACCCTCCAGTTCCATCCACATTGCTACAAATGGCCAGATTTCATTCTTTCTCATTGCCACGTAGTATTCCATTGTATATATAAACCACATCTTCTTTATCCTTTCATTGGTTGATGGACACTTAGTCTCTATCCATGATTTGCCTATTGTTGAAAGTGCTGCTATCAGCATTGGGGTACATGTGCACCTATGCATCAGCACTCCTGTATCCCTTGGGTAAATTCCTAGCAGCGCTATTGCTGGGTCATACGGTAGTTCTATTTTTAATTTTTTGAGGAATGTCCACACCATTTTCCGTAGCGGCAGCACCGGTTTGCATTCTCACCAACAGTGTAAAAGGGTGCCTGTTTCTCCACATCCTCACCAGCATCTATAGTTTCCTGATTTGTTCATTTTAGCACTGACCGGCGTGACATGGTATCTCAGTGTGGTTTTGATTTGTATTTCCCTGATGATGAGTGACGTTGAGCATCCTTTCACGTGTCTATTGGCTATCTGGATGTCTTCTTTGGGAAAGTGTCTATTCATATCTTATGTCCATTTCTTCACTGGATTATTTGTTTTTTGGGTGTAGAGTGTGGTGAGTTCTTTATAGATTTTGAATCATAGCCCTTTATCAGATATATCATTTTCAACTATTTTTCACCATTCCATCAGTTGCCTATTAGTTTTGTTGTTTGTTTTCTTTGCAGTGCAGAAGCTTTTTATCTTGATGAGGTCTCAATAGTTCATTTTTTATTTTAATTCCCTTGCCTTTGGAGATGTGTCGAGTAAGAAGTTGCTGTGACTGAGGTCAAAGAGAATTTTTCCTGCTTTCTCCTCAAGGGTTTTGCTGGTTTCCCATCTCACATTCAGGTCTTTCATCCAATTTGAGTTTATTTTTGTCAGTGCTGTGAGAAAGTGGTCAAGTTTCATTCTTCTGCATGTTGCTGTCCAGTTCTCCCAGCACCATTTGTTAAAGAGGCTGTCTTTTTTCCATTGGATACTCTTTCCTACTTTTTCAAAGATTAGTTGGCCATACATTTGTGGGTCCAACTCTGGGTTCTTTATTCTATTTCCGTTGGTCTATGTGTCTGTTTTTGTGCCAATACCATACTGCCTTGATGATTACTACTTTGTAGTAGAGGCTAAAGTCGGATTGTGATGCCTCCTGTTTTGGTGTTCTTCTTCAGTATTACTTTGGCTATTCGGGGTCTTTTGTTGTTCCATACAAATTTTAGGATTGTTTCCTCTAGCTTTGAGAAGAATGCTGGTGCAATTTTGATTGGGAATGCATTGATTATGTAGATTGCTTTAGGTAATATTGACATTTTAATGATATTTATTTTTCCAATCCATAATCATGGGATGTTTATTTCCATTTATTTGTGTCTTCTTCAATTTCCTTCATAAGGTTTTCATAGTTTTCAGCATAGAGATGTTTTACATGTTTGGTTAGGTTTATTCCTAAGTATTTTATGATTTTTGGGTGCAACTGTGAATGGGATTAGTTTCTTTATTTATGTTTCTATTGCTTCATTATTGGTGAATAGAAATGCTACTGATTTCTGTACATTGATTTTGTACCTGCAACTTTGCTGAATTCATGTATCAGTTCTAGCAGGCTTTTTGGTGGATTCTGTCAGGTTTTCCATGTAGAATATCATGTCTTCTGCGAAAAGTGAAAGTTTGACTCAGAAAAAACAGCAGAACATATCAATGAAACGAAGAGTTTTTTTGAAAAAAAAAAACAAACAAAACAAACAAAAAACAAAATTTATAAGCCTTTAGCCAGACTTCTCAAAAAGAAAAGAGAGAGTACTCAAATAGGTAAAATCACGAATGAAAAAGGAATGATTACAACCAATCCCTCAATTATTTTAATTAAAAGCAATCATCAGGGAATACTATGAAAAATTATATGCCACCAAACTCAACAACCTGAAGAAATGGACAAATTTCTAAACAGCCACACACTACCAAAACTCAAATGGGAAAAAATAGAAAATTTGAGCAGACCCATAACTAGTGAAGAAATTCAATCAGTTATCAAAAATCTCCCAAGAAAGAAGAGTCCTGGACCAGATGGCTTCCCTGCGGAATTCTACCAGACATTTAAAACAGAGTTAATACCTATCCTACTCAAGCTGTTCAAAAACATTGAGATGGAAGGAAAATTTCCAGACTCATTTTATGAGGCCAGCATCACTTCGATTCCCAAGCCAGATAGAGACCCAGCAAAAAAAGAGAACTACAGGCCAATATCCCTGATGAGGATGGAAGCAAAAATTCTTAACAAGATATTAGCAAATCGATTTCAACAGCATGTAAAAAGAATTATTCACCACAATCGAGTGGGATTCATTCCTGGGCTGCAGGACTGGTTAAATATTCGCAAATCAATCAATGTGATACATCACATTAACAAAAGAAAAGGTAAGAACCTTATGATCATGTCAATGTGCAGAAAAAGCATTTGACAAAATACAGCATCCTTTCTTAATAAAAACGCTCATGATGTTTGGTTAGAAGGAACAAACTTAAACACCATAAAAGCCATCTATGAAAGGCCCACAGCTAATATCATCCTCAATGGAGAAAAACTGAGAGCCTTCCCCCTGAGATCAGGAATACGACAAGGATGTCTACTCTCAGCACTGCTATTTAACATAGTGTTGGAGGTCCTAGCATCAGCAATCAGACAACAAAACAAAATAAAAGGCATCAGAATTGGCAAAGAGGAAGTCAATATTTCCCTTCTTGCACATTATTTAATTAGGGAGGATTTTAGAGAAAGGAATTTCCACTTCCTCATAATGCTTTGAATCAAATCATTTCAGTACCCATTTAGCAGATGATGAAACTGAACCATAGAAAGGTAGAGTTTCTCAGAGTCACAAACTGAATTCGCAGTTCACTGCTGGCCTATAAAATTGTGCTGCCTTGTGGAAACCATGATTTAGGAAGATAAATGACTTCTTAGAAAAGTGTGTTAATCTGTAACTAGGCTGCCATGTCTCAATATTTACTTGTTATATTTAATCTACCCAAATTTACCTGACTTCAAAATGAAAGTGAGGGAGGGCAGGGAACTTTATGAGCCAATCTAGTTGCTCACAAGCATGTCCACTGCCATGGCAACCTTAGAGCTCTTCATTCACGTTTATTAAATTCTAGAAGTTTATTCATGATCATGCTGCAATCAACAATAAAGAAAATTATAATTTAGTTCTCTATTTCCTGGTTAACTGATTTAGTTTTTCTTTGATGAAAATTATCTTATTATTTCAAAACAGTAAAGGGATATGGGGCAAATTTTTTTTTGCAAAGAACAGAAATGCCTAAAAAATGTTTTCCTGTAAAAGTAGGGAATGGGAAAGGGAAAATAATGAGAAAAATATCTGTGTATAAACATGTGTTACAGTTACCTTAAGAGAAATTAGAACTGTGAAATTAAAATACAAAGCTTGAACTCTTGAATTTTGCCATAGAAGTAAGGACTTCCTGTGATGTAAACTAAATATGTGGTAGGAGATAGTTGGGAGAGTTGGTAATTCTTTTAGTACTAGCATTCAGATGAGAAAATTTATTTTCTAATATGTAAACTGCAAGGTATATCTCTTTGAATAGATTTTGTTTGGCATTAAAATTGTAATAAAATACATATAAAATGTATTATCTTAACCATTTTTAAGTGTGCAGTTCAGTAGTCTTAACTATGTTCACATTGTTGTGCAACAGATTTCTAAGAACTTTTTCACCTTGCAAAACTGAAACTATACCGATTGAACCACTCCCCATCCCCCACATCCCACCTCCACCCTGGACCCAGGCAAACACATTTCTACTTTCTATAAATTTATTACTCTATATATCTGATATAAATGGAATCATACAGTATTTGTCTTTTTGTGACTGCCTTATTTCTCATAACACTATGTCCTCAAGGTCCATCCATGTAGCATGTATCAGAATTTTCTTCCTTTTAAGTTGTATAGCACTTTTAGCTTCTCAAACCGGTGTTCATATATATTGACTAATTACACACAACTATCAGGTAACGATAATGCTATGGTATTATGTGCACGTTTTATTCTTTTCTGGGATAATTTTCCATGGAATCAATCCAGAAACAGTGTAACTTAAAATATAAGGTAAAATAGACAGATGAGAGAGTAGAAAATTATATATATTTTGAAGTTAATGAATTATCTGAATTTGACCAGAAATGTAACAGGGATCTAATGATCAGATTCATAGATTATTTGGTTTACATATCTAATCTTAAAGTGAGAAAGTATATTTAGAATAGTCATGTAATTTGCCCATGATCACGTGGCTCAATAATGGCAAAACCGGTGTACTAGTTTTCTGTTGTTATATAGTCAATTGCCTCAAATTTAGCTACTTAAAACAACACCAATTTATTATCTCACAGTCCTATATATCAGAAATCTGGAGAGGTTTGACTGGGTTCTCCTCTTGAGTCTTAGAAGGCCAAAATCAAGGTACTGTCAGGCTGTACTCTTAATCTGGAAGATCTTGGGAAGAATATACTCACAAGCTCATTGAAGTTGTTGGCAGAATCTAGTTCAATTGTAGGATTTGCATACCTGTTTCCTTGCTGGCTGTCAACCCAGAATTCCACTTGGTTTCTAGAAGCTACAAGCCTCCCTTGATGCAAGACTTTCTCTATATTTAAACCAGCAACGAAATGTTCTCTGACTTCTTTTCTGTTCTTAAAGGGTTTATGTGATTAGAGTGGATCCATCTCCTTTTTTATTAACTCAGAATCAACTGGTTAGTTAACTTGATCACATGTGCAAAAATGCTTTTTGCCATGTAATTGTAACAATCTCAGGTGTAATATCATATTCACAATTTGAGCGATAGGTCTGGAAATCTTGGGGTGGAGGATGATTTTGGAATTCTGACTACCTCAACCAGAATTAGAATTCAGATATAATTTCTACAGCTTTCCACTGTACCACACTGAATATCTAAGATTATTTAAAGTAGTTTGATTTTAGTATGAGTTCCTAATATTTATCCATGCAAAATTAAAAAAAATAGTGAGGAAACTGGCACTTGTGCTTATCAATTGAATGTGTTTCTCCAGGCTATATCCCTAATAGTAGAGACTAATGGGGTCAGCTTAATAGTGATTTCATTCCTAAAAATCTTGCTCAATGTCCTAAGCTCTCCTGAATTGTGATATTAATGTCATGCTCCTGCATTTTTGGATTGACATTCAAATTTGAAATGTTAACTATTAAGATCATCATAGGAATATACACAGACTGTGACAATAACCAATGGAATTATATTTACCAGGCATGAAAACCAGTATTTTGGCCAGTTGGAACAAGTTCCTTAATGCTGGTACTAAAGTGACCTTTGTGAACCATTTAAGAAAGCCTGCATATGATGATATAAAGTAAAAGGCAGTGGACTTCCAGAAAAAACAGCAGCAGTTAGAGCAGGTTATACTGAAGCCTTCCCAAGTCAGTGGAACTTAATAAACCATGTGTCCAGGAACCTTGATACTTTGAAAATGTTTCACAGTGACAGGGTTCTAGTTTCAAACACTATGCTTAGCAGACAGTGAATCATCTCGTCCAGCTGGAGTAGAAGATTCACTTAAGAAGTAATTGGAGAGGGGTGCCTGGGTGGCTCAGTCAGTTAAGCATCTGACTCTTAATTTCGGCTCAGGTCATAATTTCACAGTTTGTGAGAACGAGCCTCATATCAGGCTCTATGCTGACAGTGTGGAGCCTACTTAGGATTCTCTGCCCCTCCATCCACTCTATTTTTCAAAATAAATAAACTTAAAAAAAGAAGTAATTGGAGGAAGAGAATAAATATATATTGAGGAAAATTGCCACACTAAGACATTTAGACTTTGTTTTGTATGCAGTCAGGAATTCTTGAAGGTTCTAGGACAAAAGATGACATAAGGAAAGAGATGCTTCACCAAAATTCATAGCACAGTTTATGTAGAATGGATTGGAACAATGAAGCGACCCGTTAAAAGTAACCTTGGCATGAAGTGATGAGGGCCTGAATTAGGGTTTTAGCAATAGATGAAGATGGAAATCTGCAACACATATTACAATGGAGCAAAAATATTGGAGACTGAAAAAGAAGGGAGAGGAAGAGGTAGAATCAAAATTACTCTCAAGTTTATAGTTTCGGCGACCAAGAGGAGACATGCCTGTACTGCTGACAAAACAAGAGAAGAAATTATTGGAGAGTGGGATTTGGGGAGGCATATGTTGCTACTTGAGATGCTAGTGGAATGCATCCAAATATTAATGTTGACTTCCTACCCATTCTCTTAATATCAGAAGTTTTGCACAGTGATCTACTGTTTGAATTCAAGAATCCCTTTATTTTAAAACATTGTATCTGACAGTGACATGATATACCTTAGAAAGGGAAATGTTTATTTAATGTGACTTACTCTAAAATTTACTATGGTGCATTGATTCCACTGAAGTTGATAGGAATTACACAAGCAGAACAAAAAGAGACTGCTGAGAATTCAAGTCATACACCAGCATTTCTGTTATACAATCTTCGATAATGATACTAAAACCTTTATTAGAATTCAGTTAATTTATGACAAAAAGTAAACTTGTTTAAAGGTGCTAACACCAGGCCTGGAGCACATTTAATTTAAATAGAGAGCAGAGTCAAGTAAATGAAGTATAAAATAGCTTCACAGTTATACTTTTTATCAAGTGCATAGTCAACCCTTAAATTGTCTATTACATCAGATTCCTTTTTTATTGAAGGAAAAACAGAAACTCAGCATTAGCAAGGGAATTAAACATTACAGTTGAGATAATAGGTATAAATACAATTTATCACAATTAAAAAATTAATGCATAAACATGGATTGCTCTACATGATCCTCAATATTGTAATGTGTGACCATTAGCAAGTGGAGGTTTTCCTTCATCCCTTAAACACCCTTTTGTTAAAGATAATTTCCTAAACTTCCGTAACTCTAATGAAATCCTGGTGTTGGTGTTCAAATATTTTCAAATTTAAGTTTTAGATTCCTATAAGAACTAAAAAGGTACACCTGAAACTATTATGTGTCAGTTATACTAAAATTCTACTCCTGAAATCATTATTACTCTTTTTGTTAACTAACCTGGATTTAAATAAAATTAAAAACAAACTAAAAAAAGGAGTAAGTGGTAATGGAATATAAATGATTTTTCCTCTGGTGTATTTTTGTTGTTGTTGTTCCTTGTTTGTATTGAGAGCTCCCAGAGACATGAGCCACACTTTAAGTTCCCATGAACCAAGAGCCTATTGATGCCCAGTTAATACAAGCACCATTTTATGAGAGTTACCATAGTGACCAGGTTCCAGTTATCATCCTCAACAATTTCATATGATTAATGTTAATTGCCCAGTTTTCATGGATGACTTTTTTCCAGTTGCTGAATTGGTTGCTGCTGACTTTGATCTGGTTGGAAATACAATCCAGTGCAATAGTTAGACAAATTATCAGTTTCCCAACACTGAGAGAAAATGAATTCAGGTTGCTGTGAGGTCAGAGTTTGTTTCTTTTCGTAAACACTGAAAGGTCAGGTAGAGTTTAACAACCATTGGCATCCTTGAAATGTTGTAATAAATGTCATGCCTAAGAGATTATTATTAATCCATGATGTAATTAAAAGTTTTACTGTTCTGGCAAAAAGATTCTTATTTAATTTAACAAGCACATTGAAAGTCACAGAAGCACTCTCACAGTCAGGTAAACAACACCTTCAAAGTTAATGTCATTCTTGGCTTCTAATGTGAGTGAAAAAATGATGCATTCAGAGATTATCTCAAGGTATTTTAAATATCAGTGATAGTTCTGAAAAGTGAATCCCAGGTCATTGCTAACAACTCCTACTTAAGGAATCCAATTGCAGTGGTCTTACAAATGGTTGCTAATGCCACCCTAACTGCCACTATATCTTCAGCAATTTGCTCAGTTTGTCCCAGAATATTGCAAGTATTTCATTAAAAGTAGTAATCCAAGTTTTCACTGAAGAGGATGACATAACTTGTGATTCCTTGCTAAATCATGTGCTAACCGTATGATTTGTATTAAATATCCTGAAGGCTCATGTCATCACTAATTTATTAACAAGAATTTTATTCTTTGAAAAACAAAATCACTCACTTTATTTGATTGCTTATTCCTTGATTCATGTACAAATGGCTGGTGACATGAGATAAAAATAACTCCAACAGTGAAATTTCTTAACCTTAATGAATAAAGTATTAGCTACTTTATTATAATGTACAATAGATATATCATATTTTATTAATACCAGAAGACCTACTGAAATTCCCTCTTAAGAAAGTGCCAACTCTACAAAGTTTATAAACTGTGAGGTAATGCTTTGATGGTAATCCACTTCAACTGCAGAAATATGAAATATTGTTGATATATATTCAAGTTAGTATATTCTTTTACCTCAGGAAGGTGACTTATTTTATTTCTTATAAAGAAGTTTACAGAATAAAGGGGAAATTCATATCAGGATAAATTATGTTAAATAATGATCTGGGCCCAGAGAAATCTTGATTTTTTAGTATAATTTCCCTACAAACAACCTGTTAATGTTACATCTAAGGTTGATTATATAAAATGAAGCTCTTAAATATGTAACTGAGCTATTTAGTAAAAGTTTTGCTCTTTTATGGGGTTGCCTACCTTGTACCTTAACAACTTTTGTTTATGGTGTTCATGAGTAACACATCCACTGAGACATTTGGGTGGGGATTATTTTTTAATTCTGTTTTATTTTATAGAGTGAAAATAACTTTGTAATTAAACAGAAAACAAATAATTGCCAAAAAGCAATTATCCTTCAATTAAGGAGTAATTACATGGTTATCTGTTCCCTGTAAAATAAACATTACTGAAATCAGTAACACAATCAATATTTCAGCAAAGACAAGATGCTGCAATGATAGACCTTTCAACCTGCGCTGATTAAATTGTCATCCAAATAACAGTTTCCTAGTTAAATCACCACATATTTATTTGTCTTCATTAATATGTAAATATCTGCCTGATGCTAATAAAACTCTTAAAGATAAGAAGTATAGCGGAGTCATCTATTAAAAATGATCTTTTCCAGCTTTCTACACAGTTCCTCATAGTCTTCCATCATGTTGTTAGGCTTGTGTTCTTTGAAAAGAAATGCAGAAATTTTAGTGATTAGAAATGCCTTACTACAGAAGATCTAAATCTTTAGAACATTAGGTACAAACATAAAAATAAAGTTACCCTGGGGCTCCTGGGTGGCTCAGTCGGTTAAGTGTTCGACTTCAGCTCAGGTCATGATCTCACGGTCTGTGAGTTCAAGCCCCACATCAGGCTCTGTGCTGACAGCTCAGAGCCTGGAGTCTGCTTCGGATTCTGTGTCTCCCTCTCTCTATGCCCCTCCCCCACTCACCCTCTGTCTGTCTCTCTCTCAAAAATAAATAAACATCTTTAAAAAATAAAAAATAAAGTTACCTTATATTAGTATGGAACTTTATTGATTATAAAGCACTTTTACAAACTTGATCTTAATTAATTTACTCTAGAGGCCCAAGTATTCTTTCTAAGAGTAGAACCAAAGACACCTGAATGTGATTTTTGCTCACTGATAAATTTAAACAAATTTGGATATCACACAATCATACCTACTAAGGAATTAATCAAAATTTTAAACAATAGGTCAAATACACATCTCTATCACTAGACCATAAGCTTCCCAAAGATAGAAGCTATTCTGGGTGTTCACATTTTATTAATGAACAAAGAGACCAAGTCCCTTGCCTAGAAAGTCTTGAGAACAAGCTTACATTTTACCCTCTATAATCCTTATATGTACTACCATGCCAGAAACACACTTGATGGGCATCTAGAGCATGTTTGCTTACTGGATGATTGGAAAAATGATATTGTTACTGCATATGTATAACTCCAGGGACCTTTAGGATTTGAGTGGATCCTGAAGCTTGCAGGGTCTTCTTTAACTTTGTACATAGTCACATTCAAGTGGATCATATTTTGAAGTTCTTATAATTTTTGTGGAGTCCAAGACTTAAAAATGCTTACCTAATGATTAAATGATGCAACTGTCTTGCTATTTCTGCAGTCAAGGGGAATAGAGCAAGTCAAGGAATATCTGGAAAGTGTATCAACAGTGAAATATTTCCTATTATTATTAATTGACTGAGTATATTAACAACTTTTTTAACGTTTATTTATTTTTGAGGCATAGAGACAGAGTGTGAGTAGAAGGGCGGAGAGAGGGAGACACAGAATCCGAAGCAGGCTCCAGGCTCTGAGCTGTCAACACAGAGCCCGATGCGGGGCTCGAACTCACGAACCGCGAGATCATGACCTGAGCCGAAGTCGGCCACTCAACCGACTGAGCCACCCAGGCACCCCATAACTGAGTATATTAACAATTTACTAGACCCGATTGTGTACTTGATACCATGATAATTGCTCATGATGCAGTGACAAAACCAGAAATATGCTGCCTTCATAGAACTCAACCATACCAACCAACCAACTGAAAAAGGGGTTAGGATTGAGAATATTATCCTGGTAGTTTATAACATATGTTGTAAATATTAGAGGTCATTTATGGCATAAACTATGAATTCTCCAATATAGATCTGTTGGTGGGAAATTTTACTATTTTTTTTTCAAATCTTGGAATTTAAGGTAGAACCACCCAAGAGGTTTCTAATGTCTCTCAAACCTGAGTCAGCTTTTTGGAAAAGAGCAACTTCAAATTGTGAGATTGACCAAGAAATTGGAACAAAACTAATTAAACTTTAAAGGGTTCAACGTGTATTATCAACAAGTGGCTCATTATAAGGAAATAGAAGGAGTATAAGGCTGCTTAGTTCTGGAATCAACCTTTCTGAAGTGATGGTGAGCCTGAAGGCAGCACTGAAATATTTACATTGAGAAAGTATGAAGTAATCAGGTGGACTTGAATACAGTAGTAGGTTTGTGTTCTGACAAACGAAACGGCATAAAAAAGCACTTAGAAAATACAGATTTGGTGAAGATTACTCAACTTCTAATGGCTGGATATACATTGATGAACATTATTTAGTGATCTTGGAATCCTTTAGGGCATTTGAAGTAAATAGTGCATTTCTCTTATTATCCTTAAAAGAGTTAGGATACCATAAAACAAAGTAAGGTCAAACAGGATAACGATACTGAATTAAATAAGATAAATTATGGCTTAGAATTGAATAGAAAGAAGGAGAAGAGAGTCAGTTTATAAAATTGAAACATTGGATGAGAAAAACAAATTCTTGCATGTTAGATTTTTATACGATATTGATGTACAGAGCAGGGCGCCTGGGTGTCTCAGTTGGTTTAGTGTCCGATTTTGGCTCAGGTCACGATCTCACAGTTCATGGTCTCGAGCCCCGTATTGGGCTCTGTGCTGATGCTCAGAGCCTGGAGCTTGCTTTGGATTCTGTATCTTCCTCTCTCTCTGCCCCTCTACAACTTGTGCTGTCTTTGTCTCTGTCTGTCTGTCTCTCTCTCTCAAAAATAAATAATAAAGCATTTTAAAAATGATTTAAAATATTGATGTACAGTGAAAGAAAATAACATCAACATAGTGTACGAAAAATGAACTGGGCAATGGTACCTTTGCCTAAGGTTCCTAAAAGCTGTCTTCATTAAAAAGTTGAGTTTGTCCTACATTGATGGAGCACTTTGCTACTGCAAAAAACAAAACAAAACAAAAGAATAAAACAAAAAACAAAACAGAGTAAGGATTAACTTAATGTGTGTGTGTGTGTGTGTGTGTGAACCAAAAAGTCCTTTTGGAGATGTTTTCTGTCTGAATCTCACATATTTTGGTGGTTTGAGCTATTTAATATAGTGTTTTGAAGTATTTTGTCAAAAGCTCTATTATTCAGCTTTTAAACTGCATTTATACTAGGAGTGCCTAGGTGGCTCAGTTAGTTAAGCATCTGACTTTGGCTCAGGTCATGATGTCAATGGTTTGTGGGTTCAAGTCCCACATCAGGCTCTGTGCTGACAGCTCAGAGCCTGAGGCTTGCTTTGGATTCTATTTCTCCCTCTCTCTCTGTCCCTCCCCGTCTTATGCTTGCTCTCTCAAAAATAAAGGAACATTAAAAAATTAAACTGGATTTATACTAAAAATCAATAGCAATATCTTAGGCAACTTTAGAAAGTAATATTTGAGATATATTGAGTGACTTGAGAATAACTCGATCTTAATGTTTGATGACTTTTAAGTCTCTTCATTGTGGTGACAGCTTCCAAATGAAGCTGACTTAATTATTCAGTACACTGTATTAGGGTATAATGTGGAAGCCAGATACTGACTTTATATTTTTTTATCTTATGGATTAATATTTGCAACCTCAGTTCCTGCATTGCTCACACCAGAGTGAAGAATGTGCAGATAGAACAGGTTAGGTGACTAAGTTTAGCCTCAACTCATCAGTTAAAAGCACTAATAAGTCTGTGAGAAAAGACAGCCTAGATTGCAAAGGTGGCAAGTTTTGTTAGTTCAGCCACTCCAAGAGAGTCCACTGCTAGTTTTATAGCCTGGTTTAAATAAGAGGTAGGAAAAAAATCTACTCAGGGTGAGGGTCTTCTGTTCCTTGTGATCTCATGGCAGCTATGGAAATGCTAAAAAATATCATTTCTTACTCTAAATCTCTTAGCTCTTTACCTCTTTAGGGGAAGAGACTTAATCACTTCACATTCTATAAAATCTTAATTCTGTGCGTCACTATCTCAGATCTCAGTAGCACGTATAAATACCAATAATCAAATGTAGCTTAAGGACAGGGGGTAACTTTGGGTTTCTCACAAGTAAACTATTCCGTAAAGTGCTGCCTTGAAATAGAATCTACACCAAAAATCAGTCTTTTTTGGTTTTAATGTTTGCCATAATTATGTTGGGAAATTTAGTAGAAAGGAAAGTTTTTGTCTTTGGTAATCAATGAAAATAGTCTTTAATATAAAATTTTATCAATGTTGGCAATTAAACAAGATTTATGAGGCAAATGTAGCAAGTGATAGTATTTCCAAAAAAGGTGCATTTTTAACCTGATATTTGTTTGTGTTTTTCTACAGTTCCAGACCTGGCAGGCCTCCTAAGCGTTCTTTGGGCGTGTTTCAGGACAATGCTCGTCTTCTGCCCCATTCAGTCCCAGGCCTTTTATCACCAGGACTTATCACTCCAACAGGTAATAAAATCCATCTGATGATCAGCCTTGTCTGTTCATGCTGCCCATCATTAGAAATAAACTAATATTGATCTA
Organism: Paguma larvata; assembly: GCA_030068075.1. Taxonomy (NCBI): domain Eukaryota; kingdom Metazoa; phylum Chordata; class Mammalia; order Carnivora; family Viverridae; genus Paguma; species Paguma larvata. The sequence continues at coordinate 67,285,758 of CM057830.1, forward strand.
ACTGCCTTGTCCTTCAGAGCTTTTCAAGCTGTACTAAAGGTTACATTATTGAATTTTTAAAGTATTCATGAAAACAGTTTTGTTACTCCAGTGACTCAAATCAAATGGAAATACTCTTTAAAAAGTAATTGTCATTTCCTTGCAGGAAATCTCTTTCAAGGCCTTATTGTATGTATGTTTTTAGGTGTTGGGGGCAGGGTTGAGGGGCACTAGCCAAACTAGCCTTGTCTCAAAGCTTCCTATAGCAGCACATCTGCTTACTTATATTTATCAATAATATATAGTTTTTTTTTTGTTTTTAAGGGTTTTGGGCGTCTGTGTATCATGTCCAGGTTTTACTTGAGGTTAAAAAGAAGAAAGAAGATGTACCCTTGATAGGAAGCTTTCTGATTAGAAAAAGAACATCCAAATGGACATTGTCATAAATAATAATTCAGTGTTTATCAATACTATAATAAATGGTACTTCAGTAAAAATACCACTTTCATAATTTAGCATTGACTTTTTTTATTCTCTATAAAAGAACTTAATAATGCATGAAATATTAAAATAAGCTTAATATTTCTCTAACTGAAACTTTAAAAATCATTAAAATTATTACATGGTAAATAATGAAAATGAACTTAATGATAATGAGATCTTTATACCTTTAATAACACAAAATTATAAAGCACCTACTGTATTTTAGTATTATGTCTAAGTTAATAAAAATTATGAGTAGCAGTCCTTTCCTATAGTTGAACTAGAGAGAAAGACAACAGGTGCTTTACGATCACAGAGATAGGAGAAACTAACTCAGTTTGGTAAGTTGGGTAATACACACAGGGATGGAAACTTTGAAGCTATGTTTTGTAGACTGAGTATCGGACAGAAGGAAAATCAGTAAAAAACATTATAGACAGAGAGAAGACTATAGACAGATATACACTGATGAGAAAGAAGCTAGTGTGTTAGGAGAAATATCAATTAAGTTGAAGAGACTAGAGAAGATATTTGAGATGGGAGACTCATAGGCAATATGTTTAGAATATGTTTAGAAGGTGGGAAAAGCCAACTTGTGAACCTAGGTTTTTATTTATCAGGTGTAGCAGCTTAGGTTTTTCCCTATAGACCAGTGGTGTCTTTCAAGGACTTTCTTTATTGCTGACATGGAATTGGGAAACTACTTCCAGAACCCCCACTTCTGCCTCAGAATTGTATATATTCTAGTTCACATAGGATTTTGTTTAAATTTTTAAAAAATTAAAAATTGTTAAATTAAAAAATGGTAAATGTTCTAAAAACAATTATTTTGGAATTTAAGTAGGAATGAAGGCAATGAAAGGAAGGAGGGTCACTTGTTACAGTTCAGGGGAAAAATACTGAGGTCTGGAACTAAAGAAAATTCAATACAGTAGAAAAGATATTTAGAAGTGGTTTATTAATTAGAATTATTCACACTTGATAATTGATTAAAAAAAAAAAAAAGAGGGTGAGAGGATGAAGTCTAGGATGATTCATGTCTAGCCTGGCAACAAGTTGGATGATGGTGTCATTGTCCAAGAGAGAAAATTTAGGAAGAGATGCAGGTTTTGGGGTTAGAAAATGATTTCTTAGAGTAAGTATGTATAAACAAATTCTCAATTTGTCCTATGGATATAAAAGAATATAGAGGGGATAACAGTGCCTGAAATATATCTTGGTGCTCAATAAATGATAATCTATTTCTTGACTTATAAAATACATTGACGGAGCCTAGAAATACTACCATATAAATAATCAGATCCATGTCCTGATTTTGAGGGAATGTGTAGATGAAAGAAAAATAGGATTTTAGGAGTGCCTGCGTGGCTCAGTCAGTTAAGTGTCTGACTTCGGCTCAGCTCATGATTTTGCTGTTTGTGGTTTCAAGCCCCACATTCGAACTGACAGCTCAGAGCCTGGAGCCTGCTTCAGATTCTGTCTCCCTCTCTCTCTTCCCCTCCCCCACTCGTGCTAGCTATCTTTCTCTCTCAAAATAAATATTAAAGAAAAAATAACGAAAAAAAGAAGGATTTTAAAACTGCCTTGAAGTTACTGTATTCTTGAGTATACTATATTTGTTATCTATTGAAGAAAATCAGTAATATATATTATCTTCTTATTATATACCAGGCATGATTGTTAAGTGTTTTATATGCACTTCATTTAATCTTTACTGTAGCCTTATGGATTTTGTTTTCATTTTTCAAGCGACCAATTTATGGCTCAGTGAGTTTACGTTAATTGCCTAAGGTCACAAAGCAATCGAGTGGCAGAATTGGGTTTCAAAACCCAAGTCTTTTAAACTCCAGAGTCCATAGTCTTTCCTCATCTTTGTGATGTCTTATAGTACATGTGAGAATCCAGTCTGAGGCTTTCATCTCCTATTAATTTACTTGGCATATATATTTCATCTTTCCTAGAGCCTCCTTCCTTGGATTAGGGCCTTAGCCATCTCTCATACAGTTAGGATTTATCAAAATGAGAGCCATTGAAAGAAAAATCCTCAATTCTTAACCCTTTGCTTGTTTCTAGAATGAAATGACAGAGAGAGATATGGTATTGATTGGGGAAAGGCATGAGCACTTCTGTCTAAAAGACAAAAAGTAGAAAAAATATTAAATAAAGGGAGATGGAGGAATCTTCACAACTCTGTAGAAATTCCTCTCCTTAATTTACATGACTTTATTTTATAAGCCCAGGAATATTCTACTGACCTATAGTCAAATGTAAGAAGAAAATGCTGTGTAAAACCAAGTAGAAATAATTCAAGGATTATACATTATTTTGGATTAGACACCAGTTCACTCCTCCATTAGCAAAGATAATTGACAATAAATTCTTAATTTAACTATCAGCAAATTTCATATTTGACATTATACTTACTATGCTTGTCAAACTTAACTTTCATTAATTTTATTTAAAAATAATTTTGAAGAATTCTGTTGATCAATTTTTTTTAAGTTTTATTCTATAATTCCAGTTAATTTTCTTTTGTAGGTTCGAGTTTTCATTTCAATTCCAGTTAGTTAACATACAATGTAATATTAGTTACAGGTGTAGAATTTGATGATTCATCACATACACAATACCCAGTGCCCATCATAGACAGTCGTTATTTGTAATACACTCTGTTATGGATTGAGATTTATCCTTCCTCTGTTCCCAAAATGATCATTGAAATGTTTTACAATACTTTTGGTTCCAGGTGCTTGTGTCTCAAAATATTTTTTTTTTGTAAAGAAATATACAAGGTTATACAATTGTGTATAATTTTATATACAATATGCAAATTAATTATTGAAAAGCATCTGCTGGGGCCTCCTCTTTCAGTATCATATGTGTGGAGAGGACCCTCAGAACCCTGTTAAATTTGCCTAAGTAATGGAACTTGTTCTATTTTTTTTGTATTATTTCTTTCCATTTGTAACCTAAAAATGGTGTCTAAAGTTAACAGAATGATCAGGGTGTCTCTTTTCAGATATTGTGATGTTTTTGTATGTTACTTTCGCTTTTAAGTTGTTGTTCTCCCCTCCCGCACACCGAGCAGTTGCAAGGAAAAAAATCAAGTAAAAAGGATTAGAAATGGTTAAGGCATCATCCTTTGATTTATTTAAAGTTCTTAATTTATTCATATAGCTTGACATATACATATTTAAAAATGCAGAATAATATCAAGTATGCCATATTGTTCTTTCTGGTTAGCATAAAGGTAATTTCTCTTAATTTCTATTTTCATATGATTTTATTTCCTTTTCTGATGTAATGTATTTCATTTCAAATATGTTCATTTTCTTCTTGGCTATATTTCCCCTATATGAACCTGATTCATTCAAGTTCCTCTCATTCAGAATTTGAGATAATTCAGGCAGTGGCTATGCTAAAGTCTCTAATATTAATAAAAATACCTTAGCAAACAAAACTATAAACAAGAAAGAAATGTACATGAGTGTGAGTGTGTCCATTGGTGTAGGGTTAAAATACTTGCGAGGTTTAAATTTACTTAGGTACTTAAAAACTACTTCAGTGAGTCCTGAGTCTATATAAATAATCAACATACTCACTATTGATGTTAGGTTTTCACTAAAATAGGACCCATAGAATGTATTTTTAAAAAATATTGCCTGATATTCATTTAGATATTACACCTATGTAACTACAGATAGATATAGTATCTATCTCTATTGATCCTTATTATATATATATATATATATATATATATATACATTCATATACATTCATATATATTCATTTCACATATATCTGTTGAGTATATTGAGTATTTATTTTGCACCAAACAATAGGAGAGAACATTATAAAACCTTAAAATAAAATGCGTTTTGTGAGTCAGAGTTTTCCCAAATTTCATCCAGCCTTTTCCTTAGTTATTACAAATTGATGAAATTTGAATGTGTTTTACCTTTATATTAAACTGTTTGATATTCTGAACATCTCATGTCTCTGTCTCTGTTCCTATTTTTCAATTCATACCTTAATTATTGGTAGCACATTAATACATAATAATCTTATTTTCTGGTATTTTTATGAAATAGTTTGGTCTATAGGGGGAAACAGAAGAGGAATATTATCCCCATCTTTTTCTGCAGCTCTGCAGAAGTACTAATATCCCTGGATCACACTGAAGGGATGGATTAGCTGTATGTGCCTTTGAATTTCCCAAAAGATGACTGCTTGCCTTTTTCTTCAGCTTATGAAGCATTTCAAATAGACAGTTGTGGAATTTGACTTGAGAGAGATTTAAATTGGCAGCTTACGAAGAATTAATATAGTGCTTTAGATGAAATTCTTGTAGTGTTCATTTCTTAAAAGGTAGCAGATTCTTCAGTTTCTCTCCCCGCCCCACCTCTCTCTTGATTCTAGCTCTATTGTGGCAAAGTATTTTCAGGAATTTTAGCTCAAGTCCCTAGTGAAGATACCAGTCCCCAAACCATTGAAGACACAATTCAGTAATAGCAGCTACAGCACTCAACTCAGAATTGGCGTAACCATAAATAGAATCATTTCATGTCTTGGTAGTGTGATGTCAACTTTATGATATGATCACAACTTCAATTAGCCTGATAGCACTTTTGAATCAGTGTCCCTTCCTTTTCACAATACATTTCATATTCTCACTCAGTGTGGTCTTAAGGAGAACAGAAAGGTCCTAGGCTGTTCTTTTATCAGTGTAAAAAGAAAGCTAATTCTAGAAAAAAATAAGCTTTTTGATGGTTGGTTTATAGCATGTCTGTTTCTATGACTTTTTGTTTTTATCAATGAGGAATATTGTAAGGCATGCTACACAAATGATACCTGCTTTTAGGTCATTAGATTTTCTTAGTTTTTTCTTGTGTTTTCAAGAAGACCATTGGCCTAGTAGGAGCCAGAGGTTGAATTACTAATATTTTTCTAACATAGAGTGCAGTTTAGACTTAATATGCAATTTTAGTTTCTTTACTAAACCAAAAGCTTAACTACTTAAGTTCGATAACAAGAACCCCACTCATTCTATTAGTTGAATCTGGGTTTCCCAAATCTCAATTTCTTCGTTAATTTCTTTCTATATGTGTTCTAAATATTTAACATAAAAATAACTCCGCCAAATTTTTTTAAACTTGTCCATTATTTTTGTCCTGCATGAGTGTCGCATAGAGCAGAGTCTGTTGCTTATTTCCAATGTAGGTAGACAGGAAAACTTGGAATTTAAGCAAATCTTAGAGGATGGTGGCAATGATGATGATGATGGAGATGATAATTTAAATAGTGCTTTTATAAAGCACTTCTGCATCTTTAATGTATCTCTATGTGTATGCATGTACCTGAACTTTAAGTTTAAAAAGAATGATTTTCAAATGTTTTCTCATTTGATTTTTTCAGCAGTCCTATAAAGTTAGCATTAATATTTCTGACTAACAGATGAAGAACATGAGTTTTTAATAAGTTAACTGACTTGTCTCAAATCTGAGGGACAGTAAAGTATAGAGCCAGGTCTCTTGACCATTAATTTCTTTTTTTCCTCTTTTCAATATTTATTTTACTTTATTTTTCAAGTTTTAAATTAAATACTAGTTCATTAACATACAGTGTAATATTAGTTTCAGGTATAAAATATAGTGATTCACCACTTCCATACAATGCCTCACGCTCATCACAAGTGCACTCCTTAATTCTCATCACCTATTTAACACATCCCTCCACCCACCCCCCTTCTAGTAACCACCCATTCATTCTCTATATTTAATAGACTTGACCATTAGTTCTAAAAGCCGAGGTCTCTTGACCATTAATATCATAATTTTATAAATGCACTGAACTACATCTCTCATGCAAAAGCTTGGTGTTGAAAATTTAGACTGTAAATCTTTAGGGTTATATCAGAACTACTTAAGTATGAGAGATAAGATGTCCTGTATGTCAGAAGTAAGAAATCTTGGAATAATCCATGTAATTAACTGTTGGTGACCGTATAACGTCAATAAAATATAACTTTGATGTTTTCCTTTCCCTTTTTGGATCATTTTAATAGTATTTTACAGTGTGGAGAAGCTAGTTTAATTAAATGTGGCTATTATTTTTCTTTCCAAAAAGTATTAAAGCAGTCATATGAATGATTGCAACCTATTTTTCCTGTAAAGAAAGGTAACAGTTATAAATTGATCCTTATGACAATTCTCAAGTAAATTACTTTGATATGTATGGACTGAATTAATATGATTAAGCTAATGGGAAATAAAATATTGCCAAACGCCTCTAGTCTGGTTGCAATACTGTTTTACATTTACAGTTCTAACTTCCCTCTGTTTTAGAGGATCACTGATGGCTATACACCATCATTGTGATAAATGATACATCCCACAGTGCCCTGCTTTCCATCCAATCATCCTCAAACCATCCCCAAATAAGAGATCTTATAAAAATTACAAAGTCACAAGGCAAAGCTAGCGGATTATAGAAAGACACGTTTGCATCTCTAGGGCTCACCCCCAACTTAATTTTCCACATCACACAGAATTTACACAAAATAAAATACACAACTCTTCACCTACTACATGCATCGTTTCTTCAGTGCCTGCTCTTTATTCCAACTTACTTTTCCTAGGAAATAAAGCGTGAATTTAAATAGCACAATACAACTTTCCATTGTATAATATGCCTGAAAGGTGATAAGGTGCCTTGTCACTACTTTATTTTATTGGGGGCAGTAGATGGCTGTATTGAAATAACTCATTATATTAAAGCATTAAGTTAGGAAAACACACTAATATCAATAATTCAAGGAATCCTACAAGTAAAAATAAATATCTTATAATTTCGTATTAAAGCTATAGAGGATAATAATAATTAAAATCTACAGGCATCACCTTCATATTGTCACTAGAAATGAGTAACAAAACATAGCCTCCATACTTAATCTCCAATTATAAAAAAACTATAGGTCCTAAGGTATCCTGCCTTTATTATCAACCAAAAGTTGGGGATAGGGTTTGGTTACTGTGGTGCTGGTGGTGGTGAAAATGTATTGTGTGACCTATGGCTTCCCTTTTTGCAATCAATAAACATTGGATCATGTCATCAACTCATTTTGTTTATATTCAATATAGGTAAAATCCTGAGAATTCGCAAAAATTTTTATTGTACATTCATACACGTGACTGAATCAGTATAGACAGTACCGATATACTGAGGTTAAAAATGTTATTAGTGGGCGTTTTATCACCTCACCCGGCCTAGAAAGTTTCATTTCCACCCCTCCTCAGTGAACACTTTGTGTTGTATACACAAAACCTTGAGTTAAAAGAATCCCATCAGCTTTATGGCCAACATGGTGGAGGAGTAGGGGGACCCGGTATTCCTTGTGTCTTTCAAACTAAGAAGGATGGAAACCAAAGGACTCTCAACCTCAAAGTCTGGTAGGAAAGGTGTTGGAGTCTACAAGGAATAGAACACGAAATCCAGAAAGCGCCCCACGGAAACGTGAGTGCAATCTGGGGGAGATAAAATGAACTGTGAGGATATGGAGTGGAGGTCGGGGGAGAGCTTTCTGCTGAAAGACAAATGGAAGAGAAATCTGGGAAAGTACAGAGCAGGCCACATCCAAATGAGAGAAAAATGGGACAGAAAGAGAGAGAGAGACCACCATCCAGTCCCTAACCACTGGGCTTTAGAAGAGAAGTTCCATTGCTAAAAGCAGAACTCTCCTCGCTCTGGGGCTGGCAGCAGAACTCTCCTCGCTCTGGGGCTGGCAGGGGCGGCCCAGTCAGCCCATGTCACGCAGAGGTGCAGAGCCACCTCAGGATTGCTTCTATCCCAGGGACACAATTTACAGCGAAACCGGGTGTAGCAGGGGAAGAGAACCAAAAACTCAGTTAAGCATGTGGCACTCAACTGCCCAACAAACCACATTATGCCTGCATCCTGGGCAGAGCAAGGACAGAAACAAAGGGGCGATTTGAGACTCCAGGACGTGGGACACTATCATTGTCTAGCAAACCCAAAAAAGACAGCCTCAGGAATCCATCCACGAGACACTGGAGGCGGGACCTGCCTACGCAAAACCACGCCCCTCCTCGTAGGAGAGATGCCTATCTTCCGGAACAATAGACGAAGAGATCAGATGCTGCCTGGAGTAACTCCAGGACAATCCTTCTTTTTTAAATATATGCTCCCCTTTCTCCTTCTTACCGATTCCCACCCCTGAGCTGGTCATCCAGGGTATTAGCTGGCTTAAACAGACATGTAACCCGCTCTCTCGATGCATGTTCTACACCACTTCTGTACTTTCTTATCTCTCTCTCTGGAATAACCAGGCCACATAATTCACCTGGGTAACATCTACCTTCATTTCTTTTCCTCGCATTATTCCTTATTTTGATTCTCTCTTTCTGGATTAAGCTGTTCAGTCTCTCTACCTGGTCAAAGTTCATTTTCTCCTTCCCCCTGCATGTGTCATTACTCTCTCAGTATATGCTCTGCCATCAGCACCGCATATACCCTATCCTTAAAGTGTAGCTGGTACTTCAGGTCGCAGGCCCTCAGTGTGTCATTTGTTATTCTTTTTTCTGTTATGACCCGTTCTCTGTGTCATTTGTCAGTACATTTGAGTGTTTTTGTTTCCTGTTTGTCTGTCTGTCTCTTTTCCTTTCCAGGGAGACCTCAGGAAAAGAATCAAAATACACTTAGCCAATGATGAAATGGAAGAATTCTCCTCAAAAGAAATTACAGGAAGTAGTGACAGTTCAAGAATTGATGAAAACAGATATAAGCAACATAACAAAACCTGAATATAGGATGATAAACATAAATCAAATCGCTGGGCATGAAAAAAGCGTAGAAGAATGCAGAGGGTCCCTCGCCGCAGAGATTGAGGACCTTAAAAATGGTCAAGAGGAATAAAAAAATGCTTTCAATGAGGTGCAAAACAAATTGGAGGCAGTCACAGTGGAGATTGAAGAGGGAGAAGAGAATAGATAAATTAGAAGATAAAATTATGGAAAAAGAGGAAGCAGAGAAAAAGAGAGATAAGGTGGTTCAGGGACAGGAAAGGAGAATTCGAGAGATGAGTGATGCATTCAAACAGAACAATATCTGTATCATAGGAATTCCAGAGGAAGGAGAGAGAGAAAAAGGAGTCAAAAGGGTCCTTGAACAAATCATTGCTGAGAACTTCCCCAACATGAGGAAGGAAATGGGCATGGAAATCCATGAGGCACAGAGAACTCCCCTAGACGTAATTGAATATACCTTCTGCAAGACACTTCATAGTGAAACTGGCAAAATACAAGGACAGAGAGAGAATTCGGAAAACAGCTAGGGAAAAAGGGCCTTAACATACAAAGGTAGACTCATAAGGGTTGTAGAAGACTTATTTACAGAAACTTGGCAATGCAGAAAGGAATGGCATGAAAACTTCAATGTGATGAACAGGAAAGATATGCAACCAAGAATCCTTCATCCAGCCAGTCTGTCATTCAGAATCGAAGGTGAGATAAAATTTTCCCAAACACACAAAACTGCAGGAATTCAGCACAAATAAGCCAGCATTACAAGAGATCCTGAGGGGCACTCTATGAAGGAAAGATTGCAAAGAACACAAACTACCAGAGACGTCCTTACAAGCATGAAACCTACAGAGAACACAGTGACTCTAAACCCATATTTTTCAATATTAACACTGAATGTAAATGGACTAAATGCTCCAATTAAAACACGTAGGGTAACAGAATGGGTGAAAACCAAGACCCATCTATTTTCTGTCTTAAAGAGACTCATTTTAGACTTGAGGACACTTTCAGATTGAAAGTGAGGGGATGGAGAAATATCTACCATACTACTGGATGTCAGAAGAAAGCTGGAATAGCCACATTTATATCAGACAAACTAGACTTTAAAGTAAATGATGTAATAAGAGACGAAGACGGACATTATATAATAATCAGAGAGACTATCCAGTGGGAAGAGCTAACAATCATAAATATGTACACACTAAATTCGGGGACACCCAGATTTGTAAAACAATTAATTATAAACATAAGCAACCTTGTTGATAAAAACGTCCTAATTGTAGGGGACCTTAACATTCCAATCTCAGCAATGGATAGAGCCACTAATCAGAAAATCATTACAGAAAAAATGGCCCTGGATGACACATTGGAACAGATGGGCCTAAGTGGCATCTTCAGGGATCTTCATCCAGAAGCAAAGGGATTTACATTCTTCTCAAATGCACACGTACATTTTCCAAGATAGACCACATTCTGAGGCACAGGGAAGCTCTGAATAAATATAAAAGAATTGAGATCATACCATGCACACTTTCAGACCACAATGCTTTGAAACTCGAAATCAACCACAGGAAAGAGTTTAGAAAACCCCCAAAAACATGGAGGCTAAAGAACAACCTTATAAAAAATGAATGGGTTAACCAAGCAATCAGAGAAGAAAATAAAAAATACATGGAAACAAAAGAAAAGGAAAATACAACAAGCCAAAGGCTTTGGGATGTAGCAACGGCAGTCCTGAGAGGGAAATATATTGGAATCCAGGCCCATCTAAAGAAACAAGAAAAATCACTAACACAAATTCTAACAGTACGCCTAAAGGAACTAGAAGCAGAAAAGCTAAGACACACCAAACCCAACAGAAATTGATAAATAACAAAAACCAAGGAAGAAATTAGTAATATGGAAATAGAAAAAGTATTGGAACAGATCAATGAAACCAAGAGATAGTTCTTTGAAAAAATAAACATTATCAATAAACTTCTAGCCAAACTTCTCAAAAAGAAAAGAGAGAGACCCCAAATAGATAAAATAACAAATGAAAAGGGAGTGATTGCAACCAATCTCTGAGAAATAGAAGCAATTATCAGGAGTATCATAAAAAAAAATTGTATGCCACCAAACTCGACAACCTGGAAGAAATGGACAAATACCTAAACAGCCACATGCTACGAAAACTCAAAAGGGAAGAAATAAAAAACTTGAACAGACCCAAAACTAGTGAAGAAATTGAAACAGTTATCAAAAATCTCCCAACGAATAAAAGCCCTGGACCAGATGGCTTCCCTGCGGGATTTTACCAGACATTTAAAACAGAGTTAATACCTATCCTCCTCAAGCTGTTCCAAAAAATTGAGATGGAAGGAAAACTCCCGGATCATTCTATGAAGCCAGCTTCTCTTTGTTTCCCAAACCAGTTAGAGATCCAGCAAAAAAAGAGAACTACCGGCCAATATCCCTGATGAACATGGATGCAAAAATTCTCAACAGGATAGTAGCAAATCGAATCCAACAGCATATAAAACGAATTATTCACCATGATCAATTGGGAATCATCCCTGTGTTGCAGGTTTGTTTCAATATTTGCAAATACATCACATTAACAAAAGAAAAGATAAGAACCATGTGATTCTGTCAATAGATGCAGAAAAAGCATTTGACAAAATACAGCAGCCTTTCCTAATAAAAACCCTCAAGAAAGTCGGGATAAAGGGAACATAAAAACCATTTGTGAAAAGCACACAGTCATTATCATCCTCAATGAGGAAAAGCTGAGAATTTTCCCCCTGAAATCAGGAACACGAAAGGGGTGTCCACTGCTATTCAACATAGTGTTGGAGGTCCTAGCATCAGAAATCAGACAACAAAACAAAATGAAAGCATCAAGATTGGCAAGGGTTAAGCCAAACTTTCACTTCTTGCAGATGACGGGATACTTTACATGGAAAACCCGACAGAATCCACCAAAAGCCTACTAGAACTGATCCATGAATTCAGCAAAGTTGCAGGATACAAAATCAATGTACAGAAATCGGTGGCATTTCTATACACCAACGATGAAGCAACAGAAAGAGAAATGAAGAAGCTAATCCCATTCACAATTGCACCCAAAACCATCAAATACCTAGGAGTAAACCTAACCAAGGATGTAAAAGATCTCTATGCTGAAAACTATAAAAAACTTATGAAGGAAATTGAGGAAGACACAAGGAAATGGAAAAACACCCCATGCTCATGGAATGGAAGAACAAATATTGTTAAAATGACAATACTACCCAAAGAAATCTACACATTCAATGCAATCCCAATCAAAATTGAACCAACATTCTTCGCAAAGCTAGAGCAAACAATCCTAAAATTTGGATGGAACCACAAAAGACCCCAAATAGCCAAAGTAATACTGAAGAAGAAAACCAAGGCAGGAGCCATCATGATCCCAGACTTTAACCTCTACTACAAAGCGGTTTTCATCAAGATAGTATGGTACTGGCACAAAAACAGACATATAGACTAATAGAATAGAATAGAGAACCCAGAAATGGACCCACAAGCATATGGCCAACTAATCTTTGACAAAGCAAGAAGGAGTATCGAATGGATAAAAGACAGCCTCGTTAATAAATGGTGCTGGGAGAACTGGACAGCAACATGCAGAAGAATGAAACTAGATCACTTCCTTACACCACTCACAAAAATAAACTCAAAATGGATGAAGGACCTGAATGTGAGACGGGAAACCATCAAAATCCTAGAGGAGAAAACAGGAAAAAACCTCTTTGACTTAAGCCTCACCAATTTCTTACTCGACACATCTGCAAAAGCAAGGAAATTAAAAGCAAAAATGAACTACTGGAACCTCGTCAAGATAAAAACCTCTAGGGGCGCCTGGGTGGCTCAGTTGGTTAAGCGGCCAACTTCGACTCAGGTCATGATCTCACGGTCTGTGAGTTCGAGTCCTGCGTCGGGCTCAGTGCTGACGGCTCAAAGCCTGGAGCCTGCTTTGGATTCTGTGTCTCCCTCTCTCTCTGCCCTTCCCCTGCTCATACTCTGTCTCTATGTCTCTCAAAAATAAATAAACGTTAAAAAAAAAAAGATAAAAAGCCTCTACACTGCAAAGGGAACAACCAACAAAACTAATAGGCAACCAACGGAATGGGAAAAGATAATTGCAAATGACATATCGGATAAATCTAATATCTATAAATAACTTACCAAACTCCACACCTGAAAAATGAATAATCCTGTGAAGAAATGGGCAGAAGATGTGAATAGACACTTCTCCAAAGAAGACATCCTGATGGCTAACATACACATGAAAGGATGCCCAATGTCACTCATCATCAGGGAAATAGAAATCAAAACCACACTGAGATACCACCTCATGCCTGTCAGAGTGGCTAAAATGAACAAATCAGGAAACTATAGATGCTGGTGAGGATGTGGAGAAACAGGCACCCTCCTACACTGTTGGTGGGAATGCAAACTAGTGCAGCCACTCTGGGGAACTGTGTGGCAATTCCTCAAAAAAATGCAAATAGAACTGCCCTATGCCCCAGCAATAGCACTGCTAGGAATCTACCCAAGAGATACAGGACTGTTGATGCATAGGGGCATGTGTACACCAATGTTTATAGCAGCACTTTCGACAATAGCCAAATCATGGAAAGGGACTAAATGTCCATCAACTGATGAATGTATAAAGAAGAAATGGTATATATATATACAATGGAATACTACACAGCAACGAGAAAGAATGAAATCTGGCCATGTGTAGCAACATGGATGGAACTGGAGGGCATTATGCTGAGTGAAATAAGTCAGTCAGAAAAAGACAGATACCATATATTTCCACACATAATTGGCTTTAAGAGACGTAACAGAAAACCAGGGGGGAGGGCAGAGGGGAAGGAAAAAAGACACAGAGAAGGAGGGAGACAAAACGTAAGAGAGTCTCAAATACTAAGAACAAACCGAGGTTTGAGGGGTGTATGGGAGGGGGGAGAGTGGGTGACGTGCACTGAGCAGGGCACGGGTTGGGATGTGCATAGGGTGTTGTATGGAAACCAACTTGACAATAAAAAAATTAAAAAAAAATATTAGTGTATGCTTTTCCTCTCATGAGTGCTCTCAGTTAGTAATTTAAATGTACTGCTTAAAGCGCCAAGTAAGAGTTTTTTAAAGCTTTCTGTAAAATAAATATGGGTTAGCAAATAATTTCTTATACTTCTTATACATAATGGCTAAACATAAAAAGTAGAATTCTGACTTAAATGACAACATAAAAGGGGTCAATATAATTGATTCAATTTTTTCTTTTCTCTGGAACCCCAAAAGTAATGATATTTTCTTTTTTTAGTGGTGGTACTTGAATAATCCAAGAACCAATTGAGAAGAACTCTTTTTAATCATATAAAAGACCTTTCCCACCTTGTACGTTATGTGAAGATACATGAAATTACTTAAGTCTCTGTAATAAATTTAAATAAAATGGGCCACACAGGAGAGTAATGACTATTAAATTGAAGTCAGGTTAAGAAATATGGGAGAGTTTACCATAAAAGACTCACATTGGGTGAAAAAGGGAAATTGGTAATAATCAGTCTGTGGGTAGAGGCCCATCACTTACAACTGTGGATTGCTGCCTGTGTAGAATTATTTGAAAAAGACTGGCAAAGTCTTTGCTAAAATATATTCTTTTAAGAAGTCTTTTGTGGCAAAACTGGCATAGAATAAACTTACATGGGTAAATGTACCATTTTGTGTTTGGAAACATGGACATAGCCCCAAAACCACCACCACAATCAAGATAATAGGCATATTAATTTCCTTAAACTTTGTTAGCACCCAATCTTTCCTTCCCTGTCTGTTTCTCAGGCAACTACTGATATTTCTTCTGTCACTATAGCTTGTTTTCTCTAAAGTTTTATATGACAAATATCTTAGGATATGCATTTTTTGTCTGATTTTTTTACTTAGTGTAATTATTTTGAGATTTCAAGCTGTTGTGTACATTAATGGTTCTTTAATTTTAATTGCTGAATAGTATTCCATAGTATAGTTATACAGTGAACTTTTCATATATTTCCCTCTTGTAGATTAAAGTGATATAGAAGACAAAATTATGGAAAATTATGGAAAAGAAGAGGGGACAATATTGGATCACAAATGTAGACTTAGGGAAATCAGTGACTCCATAAAGTATAATAACATTTGTATCATAGGAGTACCAAAAGAAGAGAGGGTAAAAGCGGCAGAAGGATTATTTGATCAAATTATAGCTGAAAACTTCTATAATATGGGGAGTTAACTAGACATCCAAATCCAGGAGGCACAGAGAACTCCCATCACAATCAATAATAGCAGGCCAACAACAAAACATACCATAGTAAAATTCACAAAATACAGAGGTAAGGAAATAATTTTGAAAGCAACAAGGGAAAAGAAATCCCTAACCTACAGGGAAGACAAATAAGGTTAAAAGCACAGCTATCTACATAAACTTTACATATCATAATGGAGTAGCATGATATATTCAAAATGGTGAATGGGAAAAATGTGCAGCCAAGAATATACTGTCCAGCAAGGCTGTCATTCAGAATATAAGGAAATATCAAGAGTTTCCCTAACAAACAAAAACTAAAGGAGTTCATGAGCACTAAACCAGCCCTGAAAGAAATATTAAAGGGGACTCTTTGAGTGAGAAAGAAAGAACAAATGTGATAAATACTAGAAAGGAACAGAGAATATCTCCAGAAATACCAACTTTACAGGTAACACGATGGCATTAAATTCATATCTATTGATAATCACTCTGAATGTAAATGGTCTAGTGCTCCAATCAAAAGACATAGAGTGTCAGAATGGATGAAAAAACAAGACCCCTATTTATTTTGCCTACACAAGACTCATATTGGACATAAAGACACCTGTAGATTGAAAGTGAGAGAATGGAGATCCATTTCTCATGCTGATGGACATTAAAAGAAAGTCTGGGTAGTCATATTTATTATGTACAATGAACTAGATTATATGACTATAACAAGAGATGAAGAAGGCACTATATCATATTAAAGAGTTCTATGCAATAAAAAGAACTAACAATTGTAAATATTTATACCCCCAACTTGAAACACCCAAATATATAAATTAATCAATATCAAACATAAAGAAACTTCTTGATAATAATACAATAATTGTATGAGACTTAAACAACTCCCTTAGAGCAATGAACAGATCATCTAACCCGAAAATCAACAAGGAAACAATGGCTTTGAATGACACACTGGATCACATGAACTTCACAAGTACATTCAGAACATTTCATCCTAAAGAAGGAGAACACACATTCTTCTCAAGTGCACCCGGAACATTCTCCAGAATAGATCACATACCGGGTCACAAATCAGGCCTCAACAATTACAAAAAGACTGAGATCATACCATGTATATTTTCTGAACACAATACTATGAAACTTGAAGTCTACCATAAGAAAAGTTTGAGAAGACCACAAAGTCACAGAGGTTAAAGAACATTCTACTAAAGAATGAATGGATTAACCAGGAAATTAAAGAAGAAATAAAAAAAATACATGGAAGGAAATGAAAATGAGAGCACAACAGTCCAAAACCATTAGGATGAAGTAAAAGTGGTCATAAGAAGGAAGTATATAGAAGTAGAGGCCTACATCAAGAAGCAAGTAAAGTCTCAAATACACAAACCTTACACCTAAGCAAACCAGAAAGGGACCAGAAAACAAAGCTAAAAGCCACCACAAGAATGGAAATAATAAAGATTAGAGTGGAAATAAATGATATAGAATCAAAATCAACAGTAGGACAGATCAATGAATCTATGAGATGATTCTTTGAAAGAATTAATAAAATTGTTAACCTCTATCCAGACTTATAGAAAAGAAAAAAGACTAAAATAAATCACGAATGAAAGAGAACATATCACAATGAACACTACAGAAATACCAACAATTATGAGAATATATTAGAAAAATTATACGCCAAAAAATGAGGCAATCTGGAAGAAATGGATAAATTCCTAGAAACATATAAACCGCGAAAATGGAAACAGGAAGCAATAGAAACCCTGAACAGACAAATAACCAGCAAAGAAATTGAATCAGTAATGAAAAACCTTCAAACAAACAGAAGTCTAGGGATGAATGGCTTTCCAGGGGAATTCTCCCAAACATTTAAAGAACGGTTAATAACTAACTGTTCTTCTCAAACTGTTCCAAACAATAGAGATGGAAGGAAAACTTCCAAACTAATTCTACAAGGCCAATATTACCTTGATTCCAAAACCAGAAGAAGAGCCCACTAAAAAAGAGAACTATAGACGAATATTCCTGATGAACATGGATGCAAAATTTACAGAAAATATTAGCAAATCAAATTCAACACTACATCAAATTAATTATTCATCATGATCACATGGGATTTATTCCTGGGCTGGAAGGGTGGTTTAATATTCACAGATTAATCAATGTGATACATCACATTAAGAAAAGAAAGGATAAGGGACGCCTGAGTGGCTCAGTTGGTTAAGCTTCTGACTTTGGCTCAGGTCATGATCTTGTAGTTCATGGGTTCGAGCCCCGCATCAGACTCTGTGCTGACAGCTCAGAGCCTGGAGCTTGCTTCAGATTCTGTGTCTACCTCTCTCTCTGTTCCTCCCTTGGTCACACACTCTCTCTCTCAAAAATAAATAAATATTAAAATTAAACAAAGAAAGGATAAGAATCATAAAATAATCTCAAAAGATACAAAAAAAGGAGGTGATCAACTACCGTATCTATTATTGATAAAAGTTCTCAGCAAAAATTCTCTATAGATAGAGGGGACATAATTCAACACAATAAAGGCCATATATGAAAGACCCACAGGTAATATAATCTTTCCTGGGGAAAAATTAAGAGCTTTTCCTCTACCATCAGGAACAAGACAAGGATGTCCAGTCTTACCACTGTTTTTAAAATAGTACTGGTAGTACTAGCCTCAGCAGTACAGATAAGAAAAATAAATAAAAGGCATCCAAATCATCAAGGAAGAAGTCCAATTTTCATTATTCACAGATGACATGTTGCTTTCTATATAAACACAACTCCATAAAAAAATTCTAGAACTGATACACGAATTCAGCAATGTCAGAGGATACAAAGTCAACCAGCAGAAATCTGCTGCGTTTCTATACACCAATAATGAAGCAGCAGAATAGAAATCAAAGAATCAATTCCATTTACATGCACCAAAACCCACATGATACCTAGCATAAACCTAACCAAAGTGGTAAAATATGTGAAGTCTGCAAACTATAGAACACTGATGAAAGAAATTGAAGAAAATACAAAGAAATGGAAAAACTTTCCTTGCTCAGGATTGGAAAATCAAATATTGTGAAAATGTCTATACTACCCAAAGTAATCTATATCTTTAGTGCAATCCTTATCAAAATACCATCAGCATTTTTCTCAGAGCTAGAACAAACTACCCTAAATTTTGTATGGAACCATAAAATACCTTGAATAGCCAAAGCAATCTTGAAAAAGAAAAACGAAGTTGGAGCCATCACAATTCTTGACATCAAGCTGTATTAGAAAGCTGTATTGATCAAGATAGTATGGTGCTGGCACAAAAATAAACACATAGATCAATGGAACAGAATAGAAAACACCGAACCATTTCGGTGAAGACAGTCTCTTCAACAAATTATGTTGGGAAACTTGGACAGCAACATGTAGAATGAAATTGAACCATTTTCTTACACCATATAAAAAATAAATTGAAAATGGATGAGAGACCTAAATGTGAGACGAGAAACCATCAAAATCCTACAGGAGAATACAGTTAGCAACCTCTTTTATATCAGCTATAGAAATTTATTAGTAGACATGTTTTTGGAGATGAGGGAGACAAAAGCAAAAGTGAACTATTGGAACTTCATCAAGAGTGAAGAAAATAATCACCAAAAGTAAAAAACAAACTATGGAATGGTAGAAGATATTTCCAAATGACACATCTGATAAAGGGTAGTATCCAAAAATCTATTAAGAACTTACCAACTTAACACTCAAAAAGCAAATAATCTAGTGAAGAAATGGGCAGAAGGCATGAATGGCAATTTTTCTAAAGAAGATATACAGATGGCTAACAGACACATGAAAAGGTGCTCAACATCACTCATCATCAGGGAAATAACAAACCAAAATTACAATGAGTTATCACCTCATACCTGTCAGAGTCTCTAAAATCAACAACACAGGAAACAATAGGTGTTGGCAAGGATATGGAAAAAAGAGAATATTTTTCACTGTTGGTGGGAATGCAAACTGGTGCACCCACTCTGGAGAACACTATGGATATTCCTCAAAAAGTTAAAAATAGAAGCATTCTCCCATGCAGCTATTGCACTACTAGGTATTTATTCACACGATACAAAAATACTGATTCAAAGGGACACATGCACACTGATGTTTATAGCAGCATTGTCAAGAATAGCAAAATTATGGAGGGAGGCTAAATGTCCATTGACTGATGAATTCATGAGAAAAATGTGGCATAAATACACAATGGAATATCACTAACCCATAAAAGAATGAAATCTTGCCACTCGCAGTGGCATGGATGGAACTAGAATGTATTTTGTTAAGGGAAAACAGTTAAGGGAAACAAGTCAGTCAGAGAAAAGGAAATACCATATGATTTCACTCATGTGGAATTCAAGAAACAAAACAGAAGAATACAGGGGAAGGGTGTAAAATGAGAAGAGACAACTATAAGAGACTATAGAGAACAAATGGAAGGGTGCTGGAGGGGAGGTGGGAAGGGAATGGGTTAAATGGGTAATTGGTTAAGGAGGGAACTTGTGGTGAGTACTGTTACATGTCAGTGAGTAATCACTAAATTTGACTACTGAAACCAACATTACGCTATATATTAACCAACTTGAATTTAAATAAAAACTTGAAACAAATGAAGAAAAATGTCCAAATTATTTTCCACCTGAAAAAAAGGAATTTTAAGAATTTAAATAAATGCATTTTTTAACAACCTATCCCTGAAACCTGAATTCAAGCATTTGCATCAAATACTGTCTCTTATTCAACAGTTAATCCTTAAATTAAAGCAAGTTAGACTTTGTTTAATCATCTGGCCTTAGTATAAATGTATATCCATTTCTACATAATTGTAGGTTTATAGTCGATGAGGAATGGAGACTTAGGACCAGGGTGAAGGACAAATCCTTTGGTTTGTTTCTGTGCAGCATTGTGAATCTTTTTTTCCATTTCGAAGGAAAACAAAAGAACGGGCTGAGACAAGAAGCTAATAATAAAGTGGAAAGATGACCGAAATGACCTATTTCTATTTCACAATTTGTTCTAGGGTCAGCCTAAGGTGTAAATAGATAAGTATTTGAAGTCTGAAAGTTAGAATTATATGTTTTGTAATTTCATTGTTTTACATAATTGGCTTTTTAATCAAGTTTTGCACTTGGAAACCGAAACAGATTTTTCTTTGGAAAAAAAAGCAAGTTCAACAGTTTTGTTTGAAATCATTTATAGGAAGGGATTTATGAAAATGGCATACCATAGCCCTTTGGGCTTAGATACCTTGGTCACAAGGGATAAAAGACCTACTTGAGAAACAAAAGCAAAATGAACTATTGGACCTTCATCAAGATAAAAAACATGCACAGTGAAGGAAACAATCAATGAAACTAAAAGGCAACCTACCAAATGGGAAGATATTTGCAAATGACATATCTGTTAAAAGGTTAGTATCCAAAATCTATAAAGAACTTGTGAAATTTAACACCCAAAAAACAAATAATCCATTTTAAAAAATGGGCAGAACACATGAATAGACATTTTTCCAAAGAAAACATCTAGATGGCTAACAGACACATGAAAAGTTGCTTAACATCACTCATCATCAGGGAAATACAAATCAAAACCATGATGAGATACCACATCACTTCTGTCAGAATGGATAAAATTAACAATACAGGAAATAAGAGATGCTGGCACAGATGTGGAGAAAGGGGAACCCTTTGCACTGTTGGTGAGAACTCAAACTAGTGCAGCCACTCTGGATAAACAGTATAGAGTTTCCTCAAAAATTAAAAATAGAACTACCCTATGACCCAGAAATTGCACTACCAGTCATTTATCCAAAGGATACATAAATACTGATTTTAAGTGGCACATGCCTCTGGGGTGTATATCAGCATTATTAACAACAGTAAAATTATGGAAAGAGCCTATATGTCCATAGACTGATGAATCTTCCTGTTAAGGAAGATGTGGTATACATATAAAATAGAATATTGCCCAGCTATCAAAAAGAATGAAATCTTGTCATTTGCAGCAACGTTAGTGGAGCTAGAGTGTACTATGCTAAGTGAAATAAGGCAGTTAGAAATACAAATACTGTATGATTTCACTTATATGTGTAATTTAAGAGACAAAACAGATGAACATAGGGGACTGCAAAAAAAGAGAGAAGGGGGCAAACCTTAAGAGATTCTTAATCAGAGAGAACAAACTGAGAGCTGCTGGAATTGAGGTGGGTGGGGGATGGAGTTAAGTAGGTGTTGAGTATTAAGGAGGGTATTCATTGTGAAGAGCACTGGGTATTATATGCAAGTGATAAGTCACTAAATTCTGCTCTTGAAGCCAATATTAACCTATATGTTAACTAACTAAAACAAAAACTTTAAAAAATAAAGAAAAGGTAATATTAAAAAAAAGACCTAATATAGTTTCCCTGGAAACACTCATACTATATTACACCAGGTTGTGGAATTGTGAGTTGAAATAAAAGCTTAATTAAGGCAATTGGATAGATGATTAATAAATGGTAAAGAACATCGTTCTTAAACTGTGAGAAATGTATTGTATTCCATCACACTATCAAAGTAAAACTGAAGTTTCAAGTCAAACATTTTCTGGTGTGTATTTTAGTGAAGAATGTATGATTTATGGAAGAGGACCTTTTCATTTTCATAACTTTTATGCCTATTCCTTTTCAAAAAAACTTTTGTCACAGCTTGATGTTTGATATCTGCACATTTGATTTTCTTTATTAGCTCATTCAAGACATTCACTGAGTGATCAAATGCCTGTTCACTAGTTTATAGAATATGAAATAAATATCTTGAAGAAATTAGTAGTAATCCTTGAAAACAATTTAGAACAAAAGAGAAATGACTCTTTGGTTTAAATATTTTTTGTCCCAAATATAGTCCAGTTCAACTCCAGTTAGAATTTATTAAGATAACACCTATATAAAGAGTGATGAAGAAATTTTAGTGGTGTTCATGATAAGCCCATTTTTTTTTCTGAAGGTGACATGTATTGGGGTTAATGATCCCAGTTTCCCACAAGTCATCCTCAGGTGTTCTGTTACAGATAGAGCAAAAGAAAGGTTTATCTTCACATGGCATTGCTTATATTGTTCATTTCTAAAGCGATAGCATTGTTTAAAGAGGTATGTAAAATAAAATTCTCTTATTTTTTTATGTTTTTTGAAACCATTTATTTCCTTATATGTTAGTTTTGTTCATTTGACCAGCAATGAGCAATCTTTTAATAACATGCATTATTGAAATTATTTTGCATTTAATTTTATATTCATAATTTACAATGAATGTTAACTGAAATTTTAATATTGCTTCTACTGATATAGTATAGTTTTCAAAAAATTAAACATAAAAATTAGCTAAAGAGAAAACACGTCTTTCATAATTGTGTCCTTTTTTTTTGTCCCAAAAGGTTTTTTTTTAATAGTTTATTTTCAAATTGGTTTACATATAACACCCAGTGTTCATCCCAACATGTGCCCTCTTTAATGCCCGTCACCCCCCTCCCCCCTCCCTCACTCCCCTCACCCTCAGTTTGTTCTTAGTCTTTGAGAGTCTCTTATGTTTTATCTCCCTCCCTCTCTGTGTCTTTTTTTCCTTTCCCCTCTTCCCCTCCCCCCTGGTTTTTGCTTAGTCTCTCAAAATCCACCTATGCATGGATACCACTTTACACCGGTTAGAATGGCTAAAATGAATAAATCAGGAAACTATAGATGCTGGCGGGGATGTGGGGAAGCAGGCACCCTCCTACACTGTTGGTGGGAATGCAAACTAGTGCAGCCATTCTGGAAAACGGTGTGGACGTTCCTCAAAAAAATGAAAATAGAGCTACCCTATGACCCAGCAATAGCACTGCTAGGAATCTACCCAAGAGACACAGGAATGCTGATGCATAGGGGCACGTGTGTCCTTCTTTAAAATCCAAAAAGACATCCATGTTGCTACACATGGCCAGATTTCATTTTTTCTCATTGCCACGTAGTAGTCCATTGTATATAAGTATCATAACTTCTTTATCCATTCGTCAGTTGATGGGCACTTGGTCTCTTTCCATGATTTGGCTATTGTCGAAAGTGCTGCTATGAACATTGGGGTACACGTGCTCCTATGCATCAGCATTCCTGTGTCTCTTGGGTAGATTCCTAGCAGTGCTATTGCTGGATCATAGGGTAGCTCTATTTTCATTTCGCAAATGACATATCGGATAAAGGACTAATATCTAAAATTTATAAAGAACTTACCAAACTCCACACCCGAAAAACAAACAACCCAGTGAAGAAATGGGCGGAAGATATGAATAGACACTTCTCCAAAGAGGACATTCAGATGGCCAACAGACACATGAAATGATTGTACACTTCTAATTTTTCTCCTAATGTGTTTCATTTTCTGTTTACTTTATTTTGTACCTTTTAAATGTTATTTTAAGCATTTTTATTTTGTCATATCAATGATCCTCAACTAAATATAAGACAAAAAATCCAATTATGTGATTACATTGAACATGTTTATAGTTTTCCCATCACTTACAAATTTCCTTAATATACACAATGATGGAAAGGACAACCAAAATGTATATATTTGATTGTGATATCCCAAGCAATGCATAATTAAAATTTATTCATAGTTCTATTTGGAAAGCATTGTATTAATTTTTATTTTTTTTTGAGGTCAAAGTAGTAAATTTATTTGTGTAATGTCTTGTTCATTCAACTTATTCATTATTTTATTAGCATCTGTTATATGCATAGAAATGTAGATTCAAAGTTTAATATGACATGCCTCCTGTCTTCAAAGAACTCATTCATCCTATTGAGAGAGTGTCCCAATAAGTAAGCAGTTTTGAGATAATTTTATTTGTGCACATGCAAAGGAGTATTCCACAAAAGAGAGGGGCCAAGAATGTTTCAGAGAAATGAAATAATTATGTGGTAACAATCTTTGAATGTGTAGAGAGACAAAGGAGTTTACCATAACAAGAAAGTGGGGCACATTTCCGTGGGTATAAGTATAAAAAGTGCAGGATGGAAAGAGCGATGACATACATTCTAAAAGAAATATATCCGTATTCATCATAGGGATGAGTCCTTTTGAGGACAGCTCTAGAAAGAGTATCTTCAGGGTCTCATCTTCCCATTTTCATTTTATAAAAACTTAAAACCATTTATTTTGTTGATAATGATTACTTACTCAAGTGTTCATAGTACTTTAGAGATTTAAAAAAACTGGTGAGTTTTACCACATTAAATTCTTCAAGGTAGATGGAATGGAGTGTTTATCTTAACATTTTCCTGATGAGGACACTGGGTCTTCAAAATTAAGTGATTTTCTCAAGAATATACAGTTAATAGCAGTAGAGTCAAAATAGAAATATAATTTTTTCTGACACCATGTTTAGTGCTCTTACAATGGCAAAAAGATAAAACTGCTCTACTGAGAACTGGGTCAATAATTTAAATGTGAGGCATACAAGGATGTTATATAATTAGCTCTATGACTCTAAGCATATTATCCTTTCCATTCTGTACCTGACTTTCCTCATTTGTAAAATGCAGATAATAATAGTGTTGGCCTTGTAAGAGTTAAATGACATCATGCATGTAAATAACTTAGTATTGTGTCTGGCATAGTAAGCATTCAGTAATTGTCAACTATTACTATATTATTATTTGGGAAACCTAACTTAAAACCATGGCATAAGGTTACTATATTAGTTGACCCATCTGAACACAACTTGACTTTGGAGTTTTAAAAATGAGCAAAAATAATTTATTAAGAAAGTGAATGATGACAAACTTATGGTCATAAAGCAGCTTAATTTTTATTGACCTAAAAATTTATAAATTAATGTCATATTTAGCTGTTATACACTCAATACATCTTTAAGACATCTATGTTTGAACATAATCTTATTTGACTTTTGCCTGGGTATTTTAAAGAATGCGTTCAATTCATTGTTTTTATGCTACTGGGTAGTTGCTACTTGCCAGTTTTCAGATAGTCCTAAATATTTCTCAATTGACCTCTTTTTGCTTTTGAAGAAAATCAGGAACAGGTGGTACATATAAATCATTTAGCAACTATACTGGGCCTAGTCTCTGAAATAAGATGCCAGGAATATCACAAACTGAGAAACAGGATGTTAAATGTGAAAGATTCTGAGAACAGACACTATAACCATGATGGAAAGAAAATATTTTCACCTAACCTGTGTGAGAGACAATACTAGCTTCAGATCCATTTTTGTAACCACATTTGTATGCATTAAAAATAGCCCAATAAGCAGAATCATTGTCAAGTATGAAGAATGACAACATGTGTCTTGATCTCTTCTGCTGGCATATTTAGTAGAGTCACATATTTTGGTGAATATCCAAATTGTGGCTGCTGATCTGGAAATTAAGTTGCTGGACTGATAGCTTTTCCTTGGTCGAAACATGGCAAGAACTTGTTTGTTTATTTTATGTAGCATAGAGCTGATTCACTTGGTCTCGAACTTACAAGCTCCAAATTAGATAAATATTTGCTTTATGTTGTAATTTTTAGTGTTATGATTGCTATAATTTGTTGGTATTCTGACAGGATGTGAAAAAGATGTGGGCCTTCACTACATAAAAATACAATAAATTAATGGTAACTACTGTGATAGAGAAGTAATAGTCCATTATGCTGATGGAATGCCTGCTTGACATCCAGAAATGTTAGGACTAAACAAACTTTCCATCCAATAATGAATATCATCTCTCACTCTTTTGTCTATGAGCCAAGGCACTGAAATATTCATGACCAAATGCTTATCTGTGAAAAAGCCATGTATTGCAAAAATGTTTACAGTGTTTGGTTAAACCTATAAATCAGAAACACATTGGTGAGAAAAGAAGACTTTCTTTCCTGTTTTATTTTTTAAGTTGTTATTTAAATTCCAGTTAGTTAACATACAGTGTAACAATAGTTTCAGGTGTACAATATAATGAATGATTCAACACTTCATGCAACACCTGGTGCTCATCACAAGTGAACTCCTTAATCCATATCACCTATTTAACCCATACCCCCCCCACCTCCTCCCCTGGTAACAATCAATTTGTTCTCTATAGTTAATTAAGAGTCTGTTTCCTGGTTTGCCTCCCTCTTTTTTTCCCCTTTGCTCATTTCTTTTGTTTCTTAAATTCCATATATGAATGAAATCATATGGTATTTGTCTTTGACTTATTTTGCTTAGCATAATACACTCCATCTCCATCTATGGTATTACAAATGGCAAGGTTTCATTCTTTTCTATGGCTGAGTAATATTGTATTATATATATAATTGTAGTATTGTATTATATATAATGGAATATTATATAATGGAAAAATATATAAAATATCTTGTTTTTCAGTCAACAGTTGATGGACACTTGGGCTGTTACTATAATCTGACTATTGTAGATACTCTGCTATGGATATTGGGATGCATGTATCTCTTTGAATTAGTAGTTTTGTGTTCTTTGGGTAAATACCCAGTAGTGTGATTGCTGTGTGGTAGGGTAGTTCTATTTTTTTTTAATTTAACTTTTTTTTAATGCTTGTTTTTGAGAGGGAGAGATAGTGCGAGCATGGTAGGAGCAGAGAGAGGGAGACACAGATTCTGAGGCAGGCTCCAGGCTGTCAGAACAGAGCCTGACGTGGGGCTCGAACCCACAGACTGGGAGATAATAACCTGAGCTGAAGTCGGATGCTTAGCTGACTGAGCCACCCAGGCGCCCCTATTTCTGGCTTTTTAAAAAACCTCCATACTGTTTCCCAGACTGGCCACACCAGTTTGCACTCCCACTAACAGTGCAAGAGGGTTCCCTTTCCTCCACAGCCTCACCAACACCTACTGTTTCTTTCTCTTTTTTTTTAAATTTTTTAACGTTTATTTATTTTTGAGGGACACAGAGACAGAGTATGAGCAGGGGAAGGGCAGAGAGAGAGGGAGACACAGAATCTGAAGCAGGCTCCAGGCTCTGAGCCGTCAGCACAGAGCCTGACACGGGGCTCGAACTCACAGACTGTGAGATCATGACCTGAGCTGAAGTCGGCCGCTTAACCAACTGAACCACCCAGGCGCCCCTACTGTTTCTTGTATTGCTGATTTTAGCCATTGTGACAGATATGAGGTGATGTCTCATTGTAGTTTTTTTTAAGTTCTTTTTTTAATGTTTATTTATTTTTGAGAGAGAGAGACAGTGCAAGCAGGGGAGGGGCAGAGAGACAGGGAGACACAGAGTCTTAAGCAGGCTCCAGACTCTGAGCCACCAGCGCAGAGTCCTATGTGGGGCTCGAACTCACAAACCATGAAATCATGACCTGAGTCAAAGTTGGATGCTCAACCGACTGAATCACCCAGCTGCCCCTCATGTAATTTTGATGTATTCCCCTGATGATGAGTGGTGTTGAGCATCATTTCATGTGTCTGTTGGACTTCTGTATGTCTTTGGAAAAATGTCTACTCATACTTGCTGCCCATTTTTTAAACTGGATTATTCGCTTATTGGGTGTTGAGTTTGATAGTTCTTAATAGATTTTGATACTAACCCATTTCTATAGCCAATAATGAAGCAGCAGAAAGATAATTTAAGGAATCAATATTATTTACAATTGCACCTTTCTTGATTTAAAATACATTTTTGACTAAACACATGTCAATTTCTCATTACTATTGTATTGAATTTGCAAAATACAGGAGAATATGTAATTGTTACTTGATGTTATTAAAATATATGCTCCATACCATCCAGTTTTGTCTTCTGCGATAACGCTTCTTTACATCCATCCAAGCAATAATTGTTTGCTTTCCTCCCACCACGGTTTATAGGCTCATTGTAGGCCAAGTCCTTCCCATTACCCCTCGTTGATTCTATCTAACACTGTGTATTGACTTTAATAGATTCAGAGTATAAGTTTATTAAATTGAAATATGCATATAAAAATATGTGATGTAAATTGGCTAGACTAAAGAAAATATGTGTAAATATGTAAATTGGTCACTCATTAACACTTTGTCCTTGATAAAAAGAGCCCAGGTCTCTTTGGGTTAACATTTGTACAACTTAGTTTGGAAAATGGAAAAAAGGGAAATGTCTAATTTTGGTCTAAAATTATTATTAAAAAGTAGGGTAAAGAGGATATCAATAATACTAAACTTATTTGAGATTATAGTTAGGAGAAAAAAGTAGTCGACGCTAATTACTGAAAATTCTGTATGCCTGATAAAATGCTGTACATATATTATTTCATTTACTCTATTTTTTAACCACTCACAACTTAAGAGTACAAGCCCTGTAATCAGAATTCCGGAGCGGGAATCTTATGCTCAACATTTATGGAGATAAATACTCTTATTATTCTGATGTTATAGATAAAGAAATGTGCCACAGGACTACGAAGGTGATGTGACATTTTCAAGAATCAAGATTCCATAAGATGTAAGCTCAGGAGTCCTGACTTCAGAGATTGTACTCTTAACCCCTGAGTAGTTAACAGACAAAGAAACAAAAAACAATAAATAAATAAATAAATAAATAAATAAATAAATAAATAAATAAATACATAACCCCCAAAAACAAAAAACAAAAAAACAAAACAAAAATAACTTTTTTTAGGGTTGGGGTTGATTAATCAATATCTGAAGAATTTGGAAGTATTTATATGTTAGAATAAAGTCCTTATCTCCAGCCAATTATTGTCTTATTTTTTCAATTTGAACATTTATTTTTTTGCAGAAATGATGATATAAAGATGTAGGACACTGCGTCACTCTATCTTCTCTCTTATTTGTCTATTTTTCGTCTGTTCTCTGCTTTACTACCAGACAGTTGAAAAGAAAAAGAAAGCCAAGTTCCCTGGAGGAAGAATAAGGTATCGGATTTGTTTTGGCATTGAAATAACCCTTCCACTCCACACAGTTAGTTTAGAATTTAATATAAGCCCTCCAATTTTAAAAACATAACTAAAGGGAAATATTTTTTTAAATGCTTCTTTTTTTTGCTTTGAGAGACAAACAGCAAGTGCGAGCAGGTGAGGGGCAGAGAGACAGAGGGAGAGAGAGAATATCAGGTAGGCTCCACGCTGTCAGTGGGGCAGTTCCTTGATCCCATGAACCATGAGATCATGACCTCAGCCAAAATCAAGTTGGACACTTAATCGACTGAGCCACCCAGGCACCCCAAGAGCAAAGATTTTGATATGATTCAGAGCCCATGTTTTTTTGTAAACATCAAAATTTTCTTTCAACTCTCAGTCTATTCTGAGAAGTTAGATACAATGTTACTGTTATTTTGCACATTTATTATATAAATTATAAATGAGGTATTTATTAGGAAAATAAACTTTACTTAGAGCAAATGTTGTTACATAACATTTTTTTGTAACTGAGAAATATGGGCGGATTGAAAAGTGAAACCTGTAAAGAAAGAATATCTCAATAAATGAAATATATAATATTTTATGTCTTATGTTGAAAGAGTATTTCTAAGCTGTTTCATTAACTTAGGCAAGATAACCATTTCATTGTACTAATAAAGATGGTTTGTAAGACCATGTACTTTATTCCTAGGGAAAAGTGGATAAATCATATATTAGAATACGAAGTAAAACATGAGCTAAAATAGTAGTTATTTGGGTGGAATTTAATAGTATGTACCATTTTTCATTTATTCGAGAGCAGTTTTTTTTTCCTTGAATGGCTCTATTAATGTGAAAATAAAGCATGTGCAGATTGATTTGCTATGCCTCTCATATGCACTGTTCCCAGAATTCCAGCAGCAGGTGGATTCAACCCAAGAGAGTCAATGTTCAATGTCTGGCTTGGTGAGCTGATCCTTTTAGATCTGAAACCTATTCAACAATTTGCTTTAAAACTGTGGATTATGGGAACACATGCATCTGAGCTACTGTTTGCCAATATATACTTATTGACTCTTTACTTTTTTTTCTTTCTGTTTTTTCAAGTTTTTATTTAAATTCCAGTTAGTTAACATATAGTGTAATATTAGTTTCAGAAGTAAAATTTAGTGATTCATCACTTACATACAACAGCAAGTGATCATCAAGTGCCCTCTTTAATACCCATCACCCATTTAAGGCATCCACCCACCCACTTCCCCTCCAGCAACCCTCAATTTGTTTCCTATATTTAAGAGTCGGCTTTGTGGTTTTCCTCTCTGTTTTTCTCCCCTATGTTCATCTGTTTTGCATTTAAACTCCACATATAAGTGAAATCCTATGATATTTGTCTTTCTGACTGATTATTTTGCTTAGCATAATACACTCCAGCTCCATCCATGTCATTGCATATGGCAAGATTACATTTGTTTTTTTTTATGGCTGAATAATATTCCACTGTACGTATAGCATAGCTTCTTTATCAATTTATCAGTTGATGGACATGTGGGCTCTTTTCAAAATTAGGCTATTATTGTTAATGCTGCTATAAACATTGAGGTACATGTATCCTTTCCAATCAGTATTTTTGTATCTTTTGTGTAAATACTTAGTAGTGCAATTGCTGGATAGATAGTTCTATTTTTAACTTTTTGAGGAACCTGCATACTGTTTTCCAGAGTGGCTGCACCAGTTTTCATTCCTACCAACAGAGCAAGATTGTTCTACTTTCTCCTATCCTCGCCAACAATTATTGTTTCCTCTGCTGTTAATATAATTTAATTTAATTTATTTAATTTATTTTTAATAATTATTTATTTTTGAAAAAGGGGATGGGGAAAAGGCAGAGAGAGAGGGAGATAGAGGATCCGAAGCAGGCTCAAAACCACAAACTGAACCATGAAATCATGACTTGAGCCAAAGTTGGATGCTTAACCTAATGAGCCACCCAGGCACCCCTCTCTTTTTTTAAAAAAATTTTTTTTGTGTTTATTTTTGAGAGAGAGAAAGGGACAGAGTATGAGTGGGGGAGAGACAGAGAGAGAGGGATACACAGAATCCAAAGCAGGCTCCAGGCTCTGAGCTGTCAGCACAGAGCCAGACGCGGGGCTCGAACTCACAGACCAAGAGATCATGACCTGAGCCAAAGACTAATGCCCAACCGACTGAGCCACCCAGGTGCTCCACGCCTCTCTTTTTAGTTATAGCCATTCTGACATGTGTGAGGTTACATCTCATTGTAGTTTTGATTTTTATTGCCCTGATGATGAGTGATATTGAGCATCTTTTCATGTGTCTGCACACCATCTGGATGTCTTATTTGGAAAAAAAAAATAAGTCTTTCCATGTCTTCTGCCCATTTGTTAACTACATTGTTTGCTTTGGGGTATTAAATTTGATAATTTTTTATAGATTTTGGATTCTAGCCCTTTAACAAGTATGTTATTTCCAAATATGTTCTACCATTCCTAAGGTTGCATTTTAGTTTTATTGATTGTTTCCTTTTTTTTCAGGAGCTTTTCATCTTGGTGAAGTTCCAATAGTTCATTTTTAATTTTGTTTCCTTTGCCTCTGGAGGTGTATCTAGTAAAAAGTAGCTATGGTCAAAGTCAAACAAGTTGCTGTCTGTATTCTCCTGTGGGATTTTGATGATTTCCTGTCTCACAGTAAGATCTTTCATCCGGTTTGAAGTAATTTTTGTGTATGGTGTAAAAAAGTGGTCCAGTTTCATTCTTTTGCATGCTGCTGTCTAATTTTCCCAACAGCATTTATTTTTAACATTTATTCATTTTTGAGAGACGTAGAATGAGTGTGGGAGGAGCAGAGAGAAAGGGAGACACAGAATCTGAAGCAGGTTTCACGCTTTGAGCTGTCAGCACAGAGATGCTGGGCCCTAACTCACAGACTATGAGATCATGACCTGAGCTGAAGTCGGACATTTAACTGACTGAGCTACCAAGGCACCCCATCCCAACATCATTTTTTGAAGAGACTGTCTTTTTTCCATTGAATATTCTTTCCTACTTTGTGCAAAAATTAGTTGACCATATAGTTGTATCTCTATTTCTGGAATTTATCCTATGTTCTATTGATCTAAATGTCAGTTTTTATGCCAGTACCACACTGTCTTGATCACAACAGCTTTGTAATATAACTTGAAGTTCAGACTTGTGACGCCCTATGTTTTTTGTTTTTTTTTTTCAAGATTGCTTTGACTATTTGCAGTCTTTTGTGATTGCATAAAATTATAGGGTTCTTTGTTGTAGCTCTGTGAAAAGTGCTGGTGGTATTTTTCTTATTTTTTTTAAAATATTTATTCATTTTTGAGAGAGACAGAGTGCAAACAGGGAAGAGGCAGACAAAGAGGGAGACACAGAATCCAGAAGCAGGCTCCAGGTTCTGAGCTGTCAGCACAGAGCCCGATTCAGGGCTTGAACACATGAACCATGAGATCATGACCTGAGCTGAAGATGGCGCTTAACTGACTAAGCCACCGAGGTGACCCATGGTGGTATTTTGATAGGAATTGCATTAAATGTGTAGATTGCTTTGGGCAATATAGACATTTTAACCATATTCGTTCTTTCAATGCATGACCATGTAATGTTTTTTCTTACCTTTGTGTTACCTTCACTTTTATCATCGGTGTTTTGTAGTTTTCATTGTATAGATGTTTTACCTCCTGGTTAAGTTTATTCCTCAATATCTCATGGTTTCTGATGAAATTGTAAATGGAATCAATTCCTTGATTTTTCTTACTGCTGCTTCATTATTAGTATATAGAAGTGCAACACATTTCTGTACGTTGATTTTATATCTTATGCCTTGACTGCATTTGTGTATCAATGCTAGCAAATTTTGAGTGGAGTATCTTGGGTTTTCTATGTAGAGTATCATGTCATCTGCAAATACTGAAATTTTGACTCCTTTCCTGCTGAATTGGATGCCTCTTTTTTCTTTTTGTTGTCTGATTGCTGAAGTTAGGACATCCAGTACTATGTTAAATGACAATGGTTAGAGTGGACATCCTTGTCTTATTATGGACTTAGAGGAAAAGTTCTCAGATTTTCCCCATTGAGGATGATATTAGCAGTATCTTTCTTTTTTTTTTCAATACTTTATTGTCAGATTGGTTTCCATACAACACCCAGTGCTCATCCCAACAAGTGTCCTCCTCTGTGCCCATCACCCACTCTCCCCCTTCCCACACGCCCCTCTCCCCTCTGTTTGTTCTGAATAGTTGAGAGTCTCTTATGTCTTCCTCCCTCACTGTGGCTTTTTTTTTTTCATCCCCTCGTCCCCTCCCCCCCGTTTTTCTGTTAGATCTCATAATGCCTACCTATGCGTGGAAACATAAGGCATTTGTCTTTCTCAGACTGACTTACTCAGTATAATGCCCTCCAGTTCCATCCATATTGCCACACATGGCCAGATTTCATTCTTTCTCATTGCTGCATAGTATTCCATTGTGTATATATACCATTTCTTCTTTATACATTCATCGGTTGATGGACATTTAGTCTCATTCCATGATTTGGCTATTGTCAAAAGTGCTGCTATAAACATTGGTGTACACATGCCCCTATGCATCAACAGTCCTGTATCTCTTGGGTAGATTCCTAGCAGTGCTATTGCTGGGGCATAGGGCAGTTCTATTTGCATTTTTTTGAGGAATTGCCACACAGTTCCCCAGAGTGGCTGCACTAGTTTGCATTCCCACCAACAGTGTAGTGCTGCTATGAACATCGGGGTACATGTGCCCCTATGCATCGGCAGTCCTGTATCTCTTGGGTAGATTCCCAACAGTGCTATTTCTGGGTCATAGGGTAGTTCTATTTTCATTTTTTGATGAACTTCCACACAGTTCTCCAGAGTGGTTGCACCAGTTTGCATGCTCACCAACAGTGCAAGAGGGTGCCTGTTTCTCCACACCCTCGCCAGCATCTATGGTTTCCTGATTTGTTCATTTTAGCCACTCTTACTGGTGTGAGGTGGTATCTCGGTGTAGTTTTGGTTTCTATTTCCCTGATGATGAGTGACATTGAGCATCATTTCATGTGTTTGTTAGCCATCTGGATATCTTCTTTGGAGAAGTGTCTATTCATCTCTTTCTCCCATTTCCTCACTGGATTTTTCATTTTTCAGCTGTGGAGTTTGGTAAGTTCTTTATAGGTTTTAGATACTAGTCCTTTATCCGATATGTCATTTGTGATGATCTTTTCCCATTCCGTTGGTTGCCTATTAGTTTTGTTGGTTGTTTCTTTTGCCGTGCAGAAGCGTTTTATCTTGATGAGGTCCCAGTAGTTCATTTTTGCTTTTAATTCCCTTGCTTTTGGAGATATGTCAAGTAAGAAATTGGTGCGACTTAGGTCAAAGAGGCTTTTTCCTGCTTTCTCCTCTAGGATTTTTATGGTTTCCTGTCTCACATTCAGATCTTTTATCCATTTAGAGTTTATTTTTGTTAGTGGTCTAAGGAAGTGGTCTAGTTTCATTCTTCTGCATGTTGCTGTCCAGTTATCCCACCACCATTTATTAAAAAGGCTGTCTTTTTTTTCCATTGGATACTCTTTCCGGCTTTGTCAAAGATTAGTTGGCCATATACCTGCGGGCCCATATGTGAGTTTTCTATTCTATTCCACTGGTCTATGTGTCTGTATTTGTGCCAACACCATGCTATCTTGATGACTACTGCTTTGTAGTAGAGGTTAAAGTCTGGGATTGTGATGCCTCCCGCTTGGTTTTCTTCTTCAGTATTACTTTGGCTATTTGGGGTCTTTTGTGGTTCCATCCAAATTTTAGGATTGTTTGCTCTAGCTTTGAGAAGAATGCTGGTGCAATTTTGATTGGCATTGCGTTGAATGTGTATATTTCTTTGGGTAGTATTGCCATTTTAACGAAATTTATTCTTCCAATCCATGAGCATGGGACGTGTTTACATTTCTATGTCTTCCTCAATTTCCTTCATAAGTTTTTTATAGTTTTCAGAGTAGAGATCTTTTACATCTTTGGTTAGATTTATTCCTAAATATTTTATGTTTTTTGTTGCAATTGTGAAAGGGATTAGCTTCTTTACTTCTCTTTCTGCTGCTTTATTGTGGTGTATAGAAATGCCACCGACTTCTGTACATTGATTTTGTACCCTGAAACTTTGCTGAATTCATGGATCAGTCCTAGTAGGCTTTTGGTGGAATTTGTTAGGTTTTCATGTAAAGTATCATGTCAACTGCAAAAATTGAAAGTTTGACTTCCTCCTTGCCAATCTTGATGCCTTTTATTTTGTTTTGTTGTCTAATTGCTGATGCTAGGACTTCCAACACTATGTTAAATAGCAGTGGAGAGAGTGGACACGCCTGTCGTGTTTCTGATCTTAGGGAGAAGGCTTTCAGTTTTTTCCCCTTTGAGGATGATATGAGCTGTGGGCTTTTCATAAACGGCTTTTATGATGTTTAAGTATGTTCCTTCTATCCTGACTTTCTCGAGGTTTTTTATTAGGAAAGGATGCTGTATTTCATCAAATACTTTTTCTGCATCTATTGACAGGATCATATGGTTCTTATCTTTTCTTTTGTTAATGTGATGTATCACATTGATTGATTAGCGAATATTGAACCGACCCTGCAACCCAGTGATGAATCCTACTTGATCATGATGAATAATTCTTTTTATCTACTGTTGGATTCGATTTGCTAGTATCTTGTTGAGGTTTTTTGCTTCCATATTCATCAGGGATATTGGCTTGTAATTATTTTTCTTTACTGGGTATTTATCTGGTTTGGGAATCAAAGTGATGCTGGCTTCATTGAATGAGTCAGGGAGTTTTCCTTCCGTTTCAATTTTCTGAAACAGCTTGAGGAGGATAGGAATTAACTCTGTTTTAAATGTCTGGTAAAATTCCTCAGGGAAGCCATCTGGTCCAGGGCTTTTATTTGCTGGGAGATTTTTGACAACTGATTCAATTTCTTCACTAGTTATGGGTCTATATAAATTTTCTATTTCTTCCCATTTGAGTTTTGATAGCGTGTGGCTATTTAGGAATTCGTCCATTTCTTCCATGTTGCTGAGTTAGGTGGCATATAATTTTTCATAGTATTCTCTATAATTGCTTGTATTTCTGAGAGATTAGTTGTAATTACTCCCATTTAATTCGTGATTTTTTCTCTTTGGGTTCTCTCTCTTTTCTTTTTGAGAAGTCTGGCTAGAGGTTCCTCTATTTTGTTTATTTTTTTCAAAGAGCCAGCTTTTGGTTTCATTGATCTGTTCCACTATTTTCTGTTTCCATATGATTAATTTGTGCCCTGATCGTTGTTATTTCTCTCTTTCTGCTGAGTTTGGGTTGTCTTAGTTGTTCTGCTTCTAGTTCATTTAGGCGTGCTGTTAGAATTTGTGTTATTGATTTTTCTTGTTTCTTGAGGTGGGGCCTGGATTGCAGTATATTTCCCTCTCAAGACTGCCTTTGCCACATCCCAGAGATTTGGATTGTTGTATTTTCATTTTCATTTGTTTCCATGTATTTTTCCATTTCTTCTCTGATTGCTGGGTTGACCCTCCTGTCTTTTAGTAGATTGTTCCTTAGCCTCTATGTTTTTGAGTATTTTCCAGACTTTTTCCTGTGGTTGATTTCAAGTTTCAAAGCATTGTGGTCTGACAGTGTGCATGGTATGATCTCAATTCTTTTATATTTATTCAGAGCTTCCCTGTGCCCCAGAATGTGGTCTATCTTGGAAAATGTACCGTGTGTATTTGCGAAGAATGTAAATTCCTTTGCTTCTGGATGAAAGACCCTGAAGATGTCAATTAGGCCCATCTGTTCTAATGCGTCTTTCAGGGCCATTGTTGCTGTGGTGATTTTCTGTTTTGTGGATCTATCCAATGCTGAGAGTGGAGTGTTAAGGTCCCCTACTATTAGGACATTTTTATTGATGAGGTTGCTAATGTTTGTGATCAGTTGTTTTACAATTTCGGGTGCCCCCAAATTCGGAGTGTAGATATTTATAATTGTTAACTCTTCCTGCTGGATGGTCCCTGCGATTATTATATAATGTCCTTCTTCATCTCTTTTTACATCTTTGATTTTAAAGTCTAGTTTGTCTGATATAAGTGTGGCTACTTCTGCTTTCTTCTGACTTCCAGTAGCATGATAGATAGTTCTCCATCCCCTCATTTTCAATCTGAAGGTGTCCGCCGGTCTAATATGTATCTCTTGAAGACAGCAAATAGATGGGTCTTGTTTTTTTAATCCATTCTGAAACCCCGTGTCATTTGTTTGGCACATTTAGTCCATTTACATTCAGTGTTAATATTGAAAAATATGGGTTTATTGTCACCGTGTTATCTGTAGGTTTCATGCTTCCAAGGCTGTCTCTGGTACTTTGTGTTCTTTGCAACCTTTGCTTCATAGAGTTCCCCTCAGGATCTCTTGTAATGCTGGCTTATTTGTGATGAATTCCTTCAGTTTTTGTTTGTTGGGGAAAACGTTGATCTATGCTTCTATTTTGAATGTCAGGCTAGCCAGATACAGGATTCTTGGTTGCATATCCTTCCTGCTCATCACATTGAAATCATCCTGCCATTCCTTTCCGGATTGCCAAGTTTCTGTAGATAAGTCTGCTACAACCCTTATGTGTCTGCCTTTGTACGTTAAGGCCCATTTTTCCCTCGCTGCTTTCAGAATTCTCTGTCTTTATATTTTGCCAGTTTCACTATGATGTGTCTTGCAGAAGGTATATTCAAGTTACGTCTGAGAGGAGTTCTCTGTGCCTCTTGGATTTCCATGCCCGTTTCCTTCCTCATGTTGGGGAAGTTCTCAGTAATGATTTGTTCATGTACCCCTTCCACTCTTTTCTCCCTCTCTTCTTCGTCTGGAATTCCTATGATACGGATATTGTTTCGTTTGAGTGCATCGCTCAGCTCTCAAATTCTCCTTTCCTGTTCCTAGATCAGCTTCTCTCTCTTTTTCTCTGCTTCCTCTTTTTCCATAATTTTATCTTCTAATTCACTTATTCTCTCTTCCGCCTCTTCCATCCGCACTGTGCTGCCTATAATTTGTTTTGCACCTCATTCAAGGCCTTTTTTAATTCTTCCTGATCGTTTTTAAGGTCCTTGAACTCTGCTGCGCAGGAACCCTTGCACTCATCTATTCTTTGTTCAAGCCCAGCGGTTAGTTTTATGATTATCATTCTATATTCATGTTCTGTTATGTTGTTTATATCTGTTTTCATCAATTCTTGAACTGTGACTACTTCCTGTAGATTGTTTTGAGGAGAATTCTTCCATTTCGTCATTTTGGCTACGTGTGTTTTGGATTGTTTCTTGAAGTCATCCTTGATGGTGAAGTCGTGATATACTGGGAACACAGAGTGATCTTCATGTGCAAAGTTAAAAATCTGTGTGCTGGACGGGCTGAAATCTCACAGAGCTACGCTGGACACAGCGCTGCAGGGAACCCCAAAGCTCCTCGCATGCCCTCCTCGAGTGTCGCGGCCGTGCAACGTTCTTTACAAGAACAGCTGTGTTTCTTTCCTTTATGGCCTAATTATGTTGGGGTGTGTTCCGTTTAAACCTACTTTCTTGAAGATTCTTGTCAAGAATGGATGCTATACTTTTCCAAAAGCTCTTTCTGCATCAATTGAGAAGACCGCATGGTACTTATACTTCTTTTTGTTAATGTGGTGTATCACATTGACTGATTTGCGAATATTGAGCCATCCTTGCAACACAGCACTAAATCCCACTTGATCTTGCTGAATTATTCTTTTTATGTAAAATTGGATTCAATTTGCTAGTATTTTTTTGAGAATTTTTGCATCCATGTTCATGAAAAATATTGCCTGTCATTCTCTTTTTTAGTGTGGTCTTTGGATTTTGCATCAAGGGATTTGCTGACCTCTTAGAATTAGTTCATAAGCTTTCCTTCCATTTCTATTTTTTTGGAACAGTTTGAGAAGAATAAGTGTTGACTCTTTTTAAATGTTTGGTAGAATTCCCCTGGGAAGCCATATAGACCCTGGACTTATGTTTTTTGGGAGATGTTTGATTACTGAAACAATTTCTTTTCTGATTATGGGTCTGTTCAAAAAATTTTTTTAGAGACCACAAGTAGTGGGAGAGGCAAAAGGAGAGGGGAGAGAGAATCTTATGCAGGCTTCATCCCCAGCACTGAACCTGATATGGGGCTCAATCTCACAACCGTGAGATCATGACCTGAGACATGATCATGAAATCAAAAGTCAGACACTTAAACACCTTAGCCATCAAGGGTCTCACTTGGTGAGACTGAGTTTGTTGAACACTGGGTCTGTTCAAATTTTCTATTTCTTCTTCTTTCAGTCTTCTTAATTTATATGTTTCTAGGAATTTATCCTATTCTTCAGATTGCCCAGTTTGTTGGCATACAATTTTTCATAATATTTTCTTATAATTGTTTGTATTTCTGTGGTGTTATTTATGATCTCTCCTCTCTCATTCCTGATTTTATTTATTTGGGTCTTTTCTCTTTTCTTTTTGATAAGTCTGGCTAGGGGTTTTTCAATTTTATTAAATCTTTCAAAGAACCACTTCCTGGTTTCATTGGTCTGTTCTACATATTTTGCTTCTTCGTTTATGTATCATTTATTTCTGCTCTAATCTTTATTATTTCCACTCTTCTGATGGCTTAAAGCTTCATTTGTTGATATTTTTCTAACTCCTTTAGGTATAAGGTTAGGTTGTGTGTTTGAGATTTTTGTTGCTTCTTATATTATTGCTATATATTATCCTCTTATGGCCACTTTAGGTACATTGCAAACGTTTTGGACTGTCGTGATTTCATTATCATTTGTTTCCATGTATGTTTTTTCTTTCTTTCTTTCTTTCTTTTCTTTTCTTTTTCTTCTTTTTTTTTTTTTTTTTTTTGAGAGGGAGAGAGAGCACGCATGAATGGGGGAGTACAGAGGTAGAGAGAGAAAATCTTAAGCAGGCACCATGCCAAGTGTGGAGCCTGACACAGGATTTATCTCAAGACCATGAGATCATGACCTGAATTAAAATCAAGAGTTGAATGCTTAACCAACTGAGACACCCGGGCGCCCCATTTTTTATTTCTTTAATTTCCTGGTTAAAACATTCTTTATTAGGATATTGTTTAATCACTGTATTTTGGTGGTCTTTCCAAATATTTCTGTGGTTGACTTCAAGTTTCATAGCATTGTGTTCAGAAAATATGCATGTTATGACCTCAACCTTTTTGTATTTGTTGAAAACTGATTTGTGACCCAGTAAGTGATCACTTCTGGAGAATGTCCCATGTGCACTCTAATATATATTCTGCTGCTTTAGGATGAAATGTTCTGAATATATCTGTTCATCCATCTGGCCCAGCGTGTCATTCAAAGCTATTGTTTCCTTATTAATTTTCTGCTTCAATGACCTGTCTATTGATGTAAGTGGGGTGTTCAAATCCTCTACTATTGTTGTACTATTAATGGGTTACTTTACATTTGTTATTAATCATTTTATATATTTGGGGGCTCTCAATATGGGGGGCATAAAAATTTAAAATTGTTAGATCTTTTTGTTGGATAGATGTGTTTATTACGATGTAGTGCCATTCTTTAACTCTTGTGACAGTCTTTGGATTAAAATCCATTTGGTCTGACACAAGGATGGCTACTAAGGCTTTCTTTTGACACCCGTTAGCATGATAAATGGTTCTCCATAACCTCACTTTCAATCTGCAGGTGACTTTAGGTCTAAAACAAGTATATTATAAGCATAAAATAGATGGGACTTGTTTTTATATCCATTCTGATTCCATATTTCTTTTGATTGGAGCATTTATTACATTTATATTCAGGGGTGATTATCGACAGATATTAATTTAATGCCATTGTAATACCTATAAAGTCATTATTTCTGGAGATTTCCTCTCTTCATTTCTAGTCTTTGTCATTTTTGGTCTTCCTTTCTCATGCAAAGAGTCCCCTTTAATTTTTACTGCAAGGCTGGTTTAATGGTAAAGAACTCCTTTAGTTTGTTGTTGTTGTCGTTGTTAGGAAACTCTTGATCTCTCCTTATATTCTGCATAATTTTTGCTGGATAAAGTATTCTTGGTACACATTTTTCTCATTTAGTACATTGACTATATCTTGCCACCCCCTTCTTGGCTTCTAAGTTTTTTTGGGGGGAAGGTTAAATCTACTGCTAATCTTTTTGTCTTCTCTTCTGAGTTAGGGATTTCTTTTCCCTTGCTGCTTTAAGCTTTATTCCTTATCTCTGTATTTTGCAAATTTTATTATGATACGTCTTGGTGTTGGCCTGCTTTTGTTCATTTTGTTGGAAGTTCTTTGTGCCTCCTGGATATGGATGTCTGTTTCCTTCTTCAGATTAGGGAAGTTTTCAGCTATATTTCCCTCCATTAAACCTTCTGCCCTTTTTCCTTTTTTCTTCTGGGAAATGTCATTATACTTTATTGGAGTCACTGAGTACCCTAAGTCTATATCCATGATCCATTATTTTTCTTTCCTTCTTTTCAGCTTCATTATTTTTCATAATTTTATTTTCTGTATCACTTATTAGGCCTCTGCTTTTTGTGGTCGTTACCTTCAATCAGTTTTGCATCTCAGTTATAGCATTTTTTATGTTGGCCTTACTAGTTTTTAGGTCTTTTGTCTCTGAAGTAAGGGACTCCCTACTATTTTCTATGCTTTTTACAAGCCCAGTTGGTATCCTTATGATTATTGTTTTAAATTCTGATTCAGGCATATTACTTATATCTTTTGATTGGATTCCTGGTTTTGACTTTCTTTTTGTTATTTCTTCTGGGATGAATTCCTCTATATTGGCATTTTGTCTAAGTCTCTATCTTTGTGTTAGGAAAGCCTGTTATGTTACTTTTTTTTAATAGCTTATTTTCAATTTGGTTTACATATAACACCCAGTGTTCATCCCAACACGTGCCCTCCTTAATGTCCGTCACCCCCTCTCCCCCCTCCCTCACCTCCCTCACCTCCCTCACCCTCAGATTGTTCTTAGTCTTTGAGAGTCTCTTATGTTTTATCTCCCTCCCTCTCTGTGTCTTTTTTTCCTTTCCCCTCTTCCCCTCCCCCTGGTTTTTGCTTAGTCTCACAAAGTCCACCTATTCGTGGAAACATATGGTATCTGTCTTTTTCTGACTGACTTATTTCACTTAACATAATACCCTCCAGTTCCATCCATGTTGCTACACATGGCCAGATTTCATTTTTTCTCATTGCCACGTAGTAGTCCATTGTATATATATGCCACAACTTCTTTATCCATTCATCAGTTGATGGGCACTTGGTCTGCTTCCATGATTTGGCTATTGTCGAAAGTGCTGCTATGAACATTGGGGTACACGTGCCCCTATGCATCAGCATTCCTGTGTCTCTTGGGTAGATTCCTAGCAGTGCTATTGCTGGGTCATAGGGTAGCTCTATTTTCATTTTTTTGAGGAACCTCCACACCGTTTTCCAGAGTGGCTGCACCAGTTTGCATTCCCATCAACAGTATAGGAGGGTGCCTGCTTCTCCACATCCCCGCCAGCATCTATAATTTCCTGATTTATTCATTTTAGCCACTCGAACCGGTGTAAGGTGATATCTCAGTGTGGTTTTGATTTGTATTTCCCTGATGATGAGTGACTTTGAGCATCGTTTCATGTGTCTGTTGGCCATCTGAATGTCCTCTTTGGAGAAGTGTCTATTCATATCTTCCGCCCACTTTTTCACTGGATTATTTGTTTTTCGGGTGTGGAGTTTGGTAAGTTCTTTATAGATTTTAGATACT
The DNA here is from genome assembly GCA_030068075.1 of Paguma larvata. Taxonomy (NCBI): domain Eukaryota; kingdom Metazoa; phylum Chordata; class Mammalia; order Carnivora; family Viverridae; genus Paguma; species Paguma larvata. The sequence continues at coordinate 67,329,097 of CM057830.1, forward strand.
AGTCCCTTATCTGATATGTCATTTGCGATTATCCTTTCATATTCCGTCGGTTGTCTATTAGTTTTGTTGGTTGTTTCCTTTACCGTGCAGAAGCTTTTTATCTTGATGAGGTCCCAATAGTTCATTTTTGCTTTCAATTCCCTCGCCTTTGGAGATGTGTCACATAGAAAATTGCTGCGGCTCAGGTCACAGAGGCTTTTTCCTGCTTTCTCCTCTAGGATTTTGATGGTTGCCTGTCTCACCTGTTATGTTTCTTAATTCTGATAGTAATTATTTTATAAATAAGAGGTTATATATTTTTCATGGCCTGGCACTTCAGGAAGTGTGTCTTGTGTATGTTGTGTATGCTGTACTGCAGTGTTTTGGCTGCACTTTCCCTTAGGTCTGTCTTCTAAAGAGTTTCTCCTTGCCTGCACAGGATAGAGTTTGGAACTATGCCAGAGTGTAGCAAGTTTAAAGTAGGTGTTCTCTGGTCTGTTTGTTAAAAGAAATCCGATGATATTTCCACTAAAACTGACATTTTGCAGCAGTCTAAGGTCCGTAGATGTGATACATATGGGGATTTGTGCTGGTCTTCTAGTAGAGGAGCCCACTGCTCTGGTCTCAGGCACACTTGCCCTAGTAAAGCAGTACTTTCAGAATACAGGGTGGTAGAGCTTGGTGTAAGCGATTTAGGCCATAACTGTTGTCACTGTGCTGCTTACTGAATTTTGTTTATACTGAGGAGAAGGGGAAGAAAATGGCATCAGCCCTCTCCCTCATTCCCAGAGAGGGAAGTTCCCACTTGCCATTGTCCTGGAACCCCTCACAGAAGAGCCAGCAATCTCCTCTCTTGTGTTCCATATGACGCTTAGATCTTTGCCTTCACCCTGTCTGTGTCTGGACAATCTGCCTACCTGGAAGCTCAGTGCCCCCTGTGTTTTCTTAGGCATGTAGGCTGAGTTTCAAAACTCCAAACTTTAGGGTCCAAGTATTGCATGGGCCCATGCTGATCTTCTGGGGGAGGGTATTATCACACTGGGGCTGGTGCCAGTTTATCACAGAAGACCAGTTACATCAATATGCAACAACTTAGAATTTAGAGTAAAGTGCAACAAAAAGCCTGAGTCCAGGTTAGCTGCCCTCAGCAGGTATGTCTGTTCCTATCTTATGCATCAGGAAGTGCAATTTTGTCTAATGAGAGGCAATACCACGTCTCCATAAAAGGGGGAACTGTCTCTCTTAGTGCTTTTCAGAGGATCCTCAGATAGACTGTCTGCTACAGATCTATCTGCCCTACTTCTCCACAGGAGCACAACAGCGCCTACTGGGGTTAACACCAGCCATACCGTAGACCTCTAAAACTTTAGTTTTTAAGCCCTGCTGATTATAAAACGTCATGATAATCAGCACCTCTCATTTTCCGAATGTATTTGGGGAAATGTTTTCATTGTGCAATTTCCTGTGCACTTTCTCTTTCTTTTGCCTTTGTTCATGACAAGTGCTCCCTCTCCTCCACAGTACCCATGATTTTTTTCCCCTCTGAAATCACATCTCCACACCATCTAACTCCCACAATGTGTCCCTTTCTCTCTCTCTAGTTGTACTTTTTTTTCTGTTAGTCCTCAGATCAATTCCTAGAGTATTCATAATTTAATGTTTACCTAACTATGTTTGTGAGACAAGGTAAGCCTAGGGTCCTCCTCTTATTGTGCCACCTTACCTCTCTCTCTCTATCACCTCTACTTAACTACTGTTTTTACAGGTTATAAAACAGTTCAACTGTGTCCACTTTTACTTTCCTTAATATTAGCACTGTAGGAATTGACCCTGTCTTCCCTCGTTCATGTTGTATGAACTTTACTCTTGAGGCCCCTTTACTTGGACACTGGAAATATACAGTATACAAAAATTTGGGCCATGTGCCTGTGAGTTTTGTATATCTGTTTTTAGTGAAGAAGTGAAAGCAATGTAGATTTCTCCAATACTCCAAGCTAATTCTTTTGTCTAATGTTCATTTGACATTCCAGACAAAATCTGTAAAAGTGAAAGGTCAACTTGTGGAAAAAAATGTATACGCATTCAATGAAACTTTGTTCAACACCTACTAAGTACATGGAAATTAAAATAAACCATGGAAATTTCCTTAATGGTAGTTACACTTTTATTGATCAGTGAGAATGTTTATTATGCATTGGTTGCAAATGAAAATACATTTTGCAAAGGTCACCATTTAGGAGTTAAAATTTGTATTTATAAGTTGTTGTTTTCTTGTTTCTAAGATCATTTCAGTGTTGTGATTTGATATGTTGTCTTGCTTTATGTTGGGATGTTGCCACCTTAGTCTTCTTTTAGAATACATGAAACCTAAAGTGCCACAGCATACACATGTGCACACACACAAACTCGCACAGCTGCCTAGAGTACAATACATTATTGACATAATTTAATTGAGGAATATATGGTGTCACGATATTTTCCTTTGTAAATTTTCTGGTTGATTTTATTTGTATTTGTATTTATTTTTATTTTTTAAATATGAATTTAATATCTATTAGTAAAGGAAGGAAATCTACCATTACCACAGATTGAAATGGGTGGTTACTTGAAGAAGTAAGATGGCTAACTCTTTTTCATATTATATATTACATGGAAAGGAAAGCACAATAATGAATTAGGAAGAGTTAATTCCTACTATCATTAATGCTCCATAGTTCTGCACATACATGTAGAAATGTATTCTTCTTTTTACTCCTTGAACTCACTCAGGGGTTAGGGGAATGCAATCGACATGGACCTGGCAATTGCTGAGCAGGTGACTTGATTACACTAAAATCAGGCAGAAAATGTCTTCTTCCGACCACACAAGTGAATCAGTCAAATTATCGAGTGGCAAAACTAATTCTATGCTTTGGGCCATCAGAGCTGCCAGTTTCTATAAGTCAAGACATCACTTAGTCTGAAATTGTTTTCTATTTTCTACTCTTTCATTTATTATGCTTATTTCAGCTAATACATTTAGTTAATGTGAATCAGTCAGTGTGCTTGGTTGAGTCTAGTTTTGCAACCTCCATATCTAGTGGTGCTAAAATACTTCAGGTTGCAATCTGTTTAGGAAACATCTAAAATTTATTATGATTCATATTCTTATCAGATACAAAGTAATGATTATGATTTAAAAATAAGACACAATTTGTGAGATCAAGCCCTGTGTCAGGCTCTGTGCTGACATTGCAGAACCTACTTGGGATTCTCTTTTGCCCTCTGTCTCTGCCCCCCTCTATTCCGTCTTGTCAAAATAAATAAACATTAAAAAATATAAATGAGACGCAAAGGGGAAAGAAATATTAAATAAGGTGAGCTTTAATGAAATCTTACTCCTACTAAATTTTTCTTAATGGAAGTATAAATACTTAAACTTTAGAACTGGGACATATCCTTGGTTAAATTAAGATTCTTAAATGAGAGATAATTAACTCTTGTTTTAAAAAATAGTTCCTTCTGTCCATTTCTGAGTCAAATATCCATGCAATTCCTTACATACTATTGCTTTTCTGAATCAGATTTAAGTATTATTAACAGAATCATTGTTATCATTGTGCATATATGTTGACAGTGAAGGTGCACAATAGAATCCTTATATGCACATAACTTCTTTTTGTCATTTGAATGGGACAAAATGTTTGTACCACCTTAAAATATTTAACAAAGAATTTATGTAACATGCAGTTTTCCATCCACTTCTGCTTATTGTTTATACATTATAGGAAAATGTACTGCTTTTTTGCAGCAATCAAAACCTGAACTTAAGACCAACATTAAAAAAATAGCCAATATTTACATATATTATTGTGATTGGGAACATCTTTTTAGTGACCTGGTAGACCGCCTTCAAAAACTGTTCTCCTACTACAGTATGCTTCTTATATTTTGTTAGGAAATGCCAGTTGAATTCTTGAGAATTGTTTGCCTACACTTATGCAGTTAATGATCTTAGATTGTACTTACAGAAGTGGATGAGCTATAGTGTAGGATGTTAGATGTCAGAAATCAGACGTCACACTTACATTTCTTTACGTTTAAAGTTGGGGTTCAAAATCTCATGTGCTACATATTTTGTTTGATATCTCAAGAAGCATTTGTATATTTTGTGATATACAGATATGAATCCTTTTCTCTTGGAACACTACATACAAATTATATGTGATATATTTGTAATAATCACATTAATATTTTCCCTCAACATAGCATAGTTTATATTCATAATGTATGCAATATTTCTGGTAGAAATGCTTTTAATTTCTGTAAGGAAGTTGCCAGGAAATAGTTTTAGACATGTTTCATAATGTTTCCATAATTTTGAAGTATAGTTTTATAGAATTCCAACAACACGTAAAAGAAATGTTTGAAGTCTTATTTAAAATGTACGAATAGAAGAGACAAAGAAGGCAGCAGAGTAGGAGGACCCTAGGCTCATCTCATCCCACAAACACACCTGGATAACTATCAAATCATCCTTAATACTCAAGAAATCTACCTAAAGACTGACAGAACAAACTTCATAACTAATGGAAGAGAAGAAGCCACAAAGAAGAGAGTAAGAAATGTGGAGACATGGTTTAGGAGGGAAACAGGTCATCAATGCTCTGGAGAGCAAGCTGTGGTCACAGAAAAGGGTGAGTGAGAGTAGAGCAAACAGGGAAATGCACAAGGAGAATGTTTTCCCAAAGCAATTGGCTTGGAAAATGAGAGGGACTGAATTTCATGAATTCTTGCAAACAGTGGTGCTTAAAGCCCAGAGTTTTAAAGGTCAACTGCTTGACTGGGATAGACACTGGAAGGCAGTGCACTGCTTCTGGAAAGAAGGCAGGCAAGCAACCTGGGGGCAGAGAGCATGGAAACAGTGATTTGGAAAACACTTGGGGCACACACTGGGGAGATTATTCACTATTTTAGGAGCATGTCCCTGAGAGGGAGTGTTCAGGGAAATGCCTCCCCAAGAAAAAGGAGCAGGCCAACACCATTTTCCTTCCTTGCCCCTCAGAATAAACACACAGCCACATGCAAGAAGCAGCTCAGCACCAACACTGGCTGCCTCACTTGATTATACCAAAACTTGTACTCCTGTCCTCTGGCAAATCTTTCCTTCTCAGGCAAGTTTGCCTCAGTCCTAGCATGGCAGTCCACTCCCCAAGAAGACCAGCACAACCCCCTGCTCACAATACATCTTTAGAGACTGGAGTTTTAAAGGACAGCAAGCTTGGCTGGGATAGAGCCCGGAGGGCACTATGCTGCTTCTGGAAGAAGGCAGAAAAAAACCTTCAGAGGAAGACAGCATGTAAACAACAATCTGAAAAACACATGGGGCACACAAGAGAGAAGTTTATTCAATATTTCAAGAGCACTTCCCTGAGAGACAGCATTCACCGAGATGCCTCTCTAGGAACAAAATAGCTGGCAGGCCTCATTTACCTACTCTTCCCTTCAGCACACCCAGAGAGCCACCTTAGGGGAGCAACTCAATGTCTACACTGGCTCCCTCTCTTGCTTACAGTAAGACACATCCCCTTGTGCTCTGGGGAGACTGCCCTTCTCAGTCAATCTTACTTCATGCCCAGTGTGGTGGGCCATGCCCCCAGAAGACTAGCACAAATCCCTGCTCACTCCACAACTCTGAACCAGAGAGTTTTTCAGGGCTGCAATTATGTTGGAATTGGTATCAAGTTTCAGTTGAAAAGCAGACCACTCTCCACATTCAGGCCAGGGAATAAATATGGTGCACAGCAATCAAGAAGAGCCTCTTCAGAGACTGATCTTAAGGATAGAATAGCCATAACACAACAGCAGAGCACAGGCAGCAAACACTGGAAGCAATCTTTAAAGCACCAGGCCCTGAGCAATACATGACTTCTTAAGGCCATTACTTTCAGGAGTAGGAGACATTGCTAACACCCAGAAGAAGGCAGAGACTTAGACAAAATGCAAAAATGGAGGAATTTATCCAAAATGAAAAAAAAAGCCCACAAACAGAGATCTAATCAAAACAGATATAATTAATATGTCTGATGGAGAATTGAAAGCATTGGGGCACCTGGATGACTCAGTCGGTTAAGCATCCAACTTTGGCTCAGGTAATGACCTCGTGATTCTAGAGTTTGAGTCCTGTGACAGGCTCTGTGCTGATAGCTCAGAGCCTGGAGCCTCCTTCTAATTTAGTATCTTCCTCTCTCTTTGCCCCTCTCCTGCTCATGCTCTTTCTCTCTCTCTGTCTCTCAAAAATAAGTAAACATTAAAAAATGAAAAAAAAAGCATCAATCATAAGGATACTCACTTAGCTTGAGAAAAGTATAGAAGACATCAGGGAGATCCTTACAAGTGACATAAAAGAGTTAAAAAAGAATTAGTTAAAAATAAAGAATGCAATAAACAAATTGGAAACAGACTTGAAGCAATGAATAGCAGTCTGGAAGAAGCAGAGGAATGAATTAAAGATAGAAAAGACAAAATAATGGAACGTAATGAAGCTGAAAAAAGACAGAAAGAAGAATTATCAAACACGAGAATAGACTTAGGGAACTCAGTGACTCCATCAAATGTAATAACATTCATACTATAGGAGTCCCAGAAGATGAGAGAGGAAAACAGGGAGAAAAATTATTTCAGGAAAAAATAGCAGAAAACTTCCCTAATCTGGGGAAGGAAATGGACATCCAGATCCAGGAGGTACAATTAACTCCTAACAAAATCAACAAAAGCAGGCCAACACCAAGACATATTGTAATTAAATTTGCAAAATATACTGATAACGAAAAAATTCATAAAAGCAGCAAGAAAATAAGTCCTTTACAAGAGAAAATCCATAAGGATAGCTGGAGAGATTTCAGCAGAAACTTGGCAAGCCAGAAGGGAGTGGCACGATATATTGAAAGTGCTCAATGGGGAAAATCTGCAGCCAAGAATACTCTATCCAAGAAAATTATAATTCAGAAGAGGAGAGAAAAAGAGTTTCCTAGATAAACAAAAACTAAAAGAGTTTGTGATCACTAAACTAGCTCTGCAAGAAATATTAAGAGGGACTCTTTGAGTGTAAAGGAGAGACCAAAAGTGACAAAGATAACAAAGGGACAGAGAAACAGAAAAAAATGACCAAACAAGTAATAAAACGGCATTAAATACATATGTATCAATAATTACTTTGAATTTAAATGAACTAAACACTCCAATCAAAATACGTGGGTTGTCAGAATGAATAAAAAAATACATATTTATGTACTGCTTATAAAAGACTCATTGTAGACCTAAGGACACCTGCGCATTAAAAATGAGGATGTAAAGAAACATTTATCATGCCAGTGGACATGAAAAGAAAGCTGGTGTAGCAATATTTAATATCAGTAAAACTCATTTTTAAAACGAAGTGTTTAAGAAGAGATGAAGAAGGGTACTATACTATAATAAAGGGAACAAACAATAAGAATATCTAAAAATAATAAATATTTATATATCCCAAATGGGATCACCCAAACATATAAAACAATTAATGACAAACATAAAAGAACTGATAGATAATAACGCAATAATAGTAGGAGATATTAACACCCCACATATCAATGCACATAATATCTAAACAGAAAATAAATAAGGGAACAATAGTTTTGAATAACACCTTGGAAAAGATTGAGTTAACATATATATTCAGAACATTCCATCTTACAACAGAAGAATATGCATTCTTTTCAAGTGCATACAGGACATTTTTTCACAATACATCACATACTAGGTCACAAATCAGGCCTCAACAAATACAAAAGTATTAAAATCATACCATTCACCTTTTCTGATGACAATACTATGAAACTAGAAGTCAACCATATGAAACAGTTTGGAAAGACAACGAATAGATGGGAGCTAAACAACATACTACTAAATAATGAATGGGTCAACCAGGAAATCAAAGATAAAATTTAAAAAATACATGTAAACAAATTAAAATGAATACATAATAGTTCAAACCTTTAGGATGCAGCAAAAGCTGTCCTAAGAGGGCAATATATACAATACATGCTGCTTCAATAAGCAAGAAAAATCTCAAATAAACAACCAACCTAACAATTAAATCAGCCAGAAAAAGAACAGCAAACAAAACAGAAAGCCAGAAGGAAAAAGGAAATAATAAAGTTTAGAGAAGAAATAAATGATATAAAAACTAGAAAACAATAGAAGCAATGAACGAAACAAGGAGATGGATCTATGAAATTTGATAAACCTCTAACCAGACCTATAAAAGAGAAAAGAGAAGGTCCCAAATAAACAAAATCACAAACGAGAGAGGAGACATAACAACCAACCCCACAGAAATGCAAACAATTATAACAGATTACTGTGAAAAACTATGTGACAACTAAATGGACAATAAAGAAGAAATGGACAAATTCCTAGACACATATAAACAAACAAAACTAAAACAGGAAAAAAAAAGTTGAACATTCTGACAACCAGCATAGAAATTGAATCAGCCATCAAAAACTCCCAACAAACAAAAGTCCAGGGCCATATGGCTTCCCAGGGGAAGTCTATCAGACATTTAAAGAAGAATTAATACCTATTCTTCTCAAGCCATTCCAAAAAATACAAAAGGAAGGAAAACCCAAACTCATTTTTTGAGGCCAGCATTACTTTGATACCAAAACCAGATGAAGACTCCACTAAAACAGATAACCACAGACCTATAATCCTGATGAACATTGATATAAATATTCTCAATAAAATACCAACAAACCAAATCCAACAATAGGTTAAAAAACTCATTCTGCATGATCAAATGCAATTTATTCCTGGGTTGCTAGTGTTGCTCTATATTCACAAATCAATCAACTTGACATACAACTTTAATAAAAGAAAGGATAAGAACCATATGATCCTTTCAGTAGATGCAGAGAAGTCATTTGACAAAATACAAAATCAATTCATGATAAAAACCATTAACAAAGTAGGTGTACAGGGAACATACCTCAATGTCATAAAGGTCATTCATGAAAAACCCACAGCGAATATCATCCTCAATGGGGAAAAACTGAGAACTTTTCCTCTATGGTCAGGAATAGGACAGGGATATTCACTCTCACCACTGTTATTTAACATAGTACAGAAAGTCTTATTCATTGCAACCCCACAACAAAAAATACATAAAAGGCATTCAAATTGGCAAAGAAAAAGTCAAATGTTCACTATTCGCAGATGACATGATACTCTATGTAGAAAACCCAAAAGACTCCTCTAAAAATACGTTAGAACTGATAAAAGAATTCAGAGAAGTCCTAGGATACAAAAACATACAGAAGTCAGTTGCATTTCTACACACCAATTATGAAGCAGCAGAAAGATTAATCATGGAATCAATCCCATTTACAATTGCGTCAAAAAAAAAAAAAAGTTTCCTGGGAATAAACCTAACTAAAGAGGTGAAAGACCTGTACTCTGAAAATTATAAAACACTGGTGAAGGAAACTGAAGACAGCACAAAGAAACGGAAAGACATTACATGCTCATGGATTAGAAGAACAAATATTATTAAAAAGTCTATACTACCCAAAGCAATCTACACATTTAATGTAGCATTTTTCATGGAACTAGAGCAAGAAATCCTAACATTTGTATGCAACTGTAAAAGAACCCGAATAGCCAAAGCAAACTTGAAGAAACAATGCAATACTGGAATCATCACAATTCCATATTTCAAGTGATATTGCAAAGTTGTAGCAATCAGGACAGTGTGATACTGGCACAAAAATAGATACACAGATGAATAGAACAAAATGGAAAATCCAGAAAGGAATCCACAACTATATGGTCAATTAATCTTCAACAAAGCAGGAAATAATATCCATTGTGAAAAAGACAGTCTCCTCAACAAATAGTGTTGGGAAAACTGGACAGCAACATGCAAAAGAATCAAACTGGACCACTTTCTTCCATCATACAGAAAAATAAATTCAAAATGGATTAAAGATCTAAATGTGAGATCTGAAACCATAAAAATCCTAGAGAAGAACATAGGCAGTAACCTCTTTAACATCAGGAGTAGTGACTTTTTTCTAGATATGTCTCCTGATGCATGGTAAACAAAAACAAAAATTAACTATTGGGACTTCATCGAATGAAAAACTTCTGCACAGCAAATGAAATAATAGACAAAACTAAAAGGCAACCTAAGGAATTGGAGAAAATAATTGCAAGTGGCATATTTGATAAAGGGATAGTACCCAAAATGTATTAAGAACTTATAAAACTCAACACCCAAATAACAAATAATCCAAATTAAAAGTGTTCAGAAACCATGAATAGACATATTTACAGAGAAGACATCCAGATGGCCAGCAGACAAATGTAAAGATGCTCAACATCATTCATCATCAGGGAAATACAAATCAAAACTAAAATGAGATATCATCTCACAACTATTACAATGATAATGATCAATAACTCAAGAAACAACGGGTGCTGGAGAGGATGTGGAGAAAAGGAAATCCTCTTGCATTGTTGGTGAGAATGCAAACTGGTGCAGCCACTCTGGAAAACAATATGGAGTTTCCTCAAAATGCTAAAAATAGAAACACTCCAGCAATTGTAGTACTAAGTATTTACCAAAATAATTCAAAATACTAATTCAAAGGGACACATGTACCCCAACTTTTATATAAGCCTTAGGTACAATAGCCACATGTGGAAACAGCCCAAGTGTCCATTGATGAATTATTATAGAAAAAATTGTATGTATGTATGTATACACACACACACACACACACACACACACACACACACACACACACACACTGGAATAGTACTCAGCCATAAAAAAGCATATGTTACCATTTGTAAGTACATGGATGGAGCTAGAGAGTGTCATGCTAAGTGACATAAGTCGATCAAAGAAAGACAAATACCACATGACTTCACTCATATGTGGAATTTAAGATACAAAACAAATGAACAAACAGTGAAAAAAAAGAAGAAGGAGAAGACAAACCAAGATATAGACTCTTAGCTATAGAGAACAAACTGATGGTTACCAGAGGGGAGGTTGGTGGGGGGATGGGTAAAATGGGTGATGGGGTTAAGGAGTGCAATTGCTAAGATGAGCACTGGGTGTTGTATAAAGGGTTGAATCACAACATTGTATACCTAAAAGTAATATTGCATTTTTTGTTGACTAATTGGAATTTAAACAAAAAAATTTCAGAGAAGATTAACTGTGGAGAAATATTTAAGAATGTGATAGAAAAGAGTGAAAAATAATAATATATTATGAGGTCATAGAAATCTAGAAAAATATGAATATCTAGAATAAAGAAATGAAAAACTGACATACACTGGCCAATTACAGAAGTATAAATGGCCAGTAAACATGGCAATGATGCTTAATCTCATTATTTACTCCAAAATTGCTAATTCAATCTTTGACATCTTTGAAAAATAAAATTAAAAAAAAAGTATGAATACATTTGTTTTCACATGAGGTATAACTGACATAAATATCATATTAGTTTCAGGTATACCACATAGTGACTAGATATACATATATTTTATTAAATGATTACCATGGTAAGTCTAGGTACCATCTGCTACCACACAACGTTATTACAAGCTTATTGGCTATATTTATTATGCTTTACTTTTCATCCCCATGACTTATTTTATTACTGGAAGTTTGTTTCTCTTAATCTATTTTACTTATTTCACCCATGCCTCTTTCCTTTTGGCAACCACCAGTTCTCTTTATTTATGAGTCTGTTTCTGTTTTATTTCTTTGTTTTGTTTTTTTAGATGTCATGTATTAAGTGAATTCATATGGTATTTGTCCTTCTCTGACTTATTTCATTCACGTTGTCACAAACAGCATACTGTTTTGTGAAATAATATTCTGTCATATATCTTATTCCATTATATATATATATATATATATATATATATCATATATAGTATTCTGTTATATATCTATCTAAATATAAATATATATATAGATATATAGGATATATTTTATATCTTATAGAGATATCTTATATCTTATATGTAAGCATGGATCTCACAATCCTGAGATCATGACCTGAGACAAAATCAAGAGTCCGATGTTTAACTGACTTAGCCAACATGGCCCCCTCCTCATTGTGGTTGTGATTTGCATTTTCCTGATGATTAGTGATGTCCATATTCTCATATGTTTGTTGGCCATCTGGATGTCTTCTTTAAAAATGTTTATTCAGAATTGCCTCCCATTTTTTAATTGGATTGCTTATTTGCTTGGTGTTGAGTTGTAGGATTTCTTTATGTATTTTGGATATTAACCTTTTATTAGATCTATCATTCGCAAATATATGCTCTCATTCAGTAGGCCATCATTTCATTGTTGATGATTTCCTTCTCTGTGTAAAAACTTTCTGGTTTGTTGTAGTCTCAATTGTTTATTTTTGTTTTTGTTGCCATTGCTTGAAGAGACAGATCCAATTTTTTTTTCTAAGACTAATGCCCAAGAGTTTACTTACTATGTTTTCTTTTATGAGTTTTATGGTTTCAGGTCTTACATTTAGGTCTTTACTCCATTTTGTGATTTCTTGTATATGGTGTATGAAAGTTACATTCTTTTGCATGTAACTGTACAGTTTTCCCAACACAATTTATTAATGTGACTATCTTTTCCTGTCATATATTCTTGCCTCCTTGTTTTGTAGATTAATTTACCATATTAGTATGGTTTATTTCTGGGCTCTCTATTCTATTCTCTATTCTATTCTGTTTGAGTGATTGATGTGTCAGTACCATATAGTTTTGATTACTATTGCTTTGTGGTACAGTTTAAGATAGTTTGTAGAGTAGGTTGAAATTGGGGAATGTGATACCTCCTGCTTTGTTATTCTTTCTCAAGCCTACTTTGGCTTTTTGGCATCTTTAATGGTTCCTCACAAATTTTAATATTATTTGTTCTAGTTTTATGAACAACGCAATTGGTATTTTAATAGAGATTGCATTAAATCTGTAGATTGTTTTGAGTAATATGGACATTTTAATAATGTTAATTCTCCCAATCCATTAACAAGGTAAATATTTCCATTTATTTGTGTCATCTTTAATTTCTTTCATCAGTTTTTTAATAATTTTCAGAATAAAGGCCTTTAATCTCCTTGATTAAGTTTATTTTTAGAATTTTTTTGCCTTGATGCAATTGTCAATGGGATTTAAAAAAAAATTCCAGGAGTTTGTTATTAGTTTATAGAAATACAACAAATTTTCTATATATTAATTTTGTATCTTGTAATTTTGCTGAATATATTTATTAGTCGTAATAATTTTTAAGTGGAATCTTTAGGGTTTTCTATATATAAAATCATGTCATCTTCAAATAGTGACGGTTTTGCTTGTTCCTTACCAATTTGGATGTCTTTTATTTCTTTCTCTTGTCTGATTGCTGTGGGTAGAACTTCCAATACTATGTTGATTAGAAGTGGCAAAAGTGGGCTTTCTGTCTTGTTTCTGATCCTAGAGTAAAAGCTTTCAGCTATTACTTCTTCAAATAAGTTTCCTACCTCCTTCTCTTCTCCTTCTGGGACCCCTACAGTGTAAATGTTAGTACACTTGATATTGTCCCAGAGTTCTTTGAAACTGTTCTCATTTTTAATTTTTTTTTTCTTTTTGTTGACAGCTTGGGTGATTTCTCTTACCCTGTCTTCCAGATTGATGGTCTGTTCTGCATCATCTAATCTGCTGTCAATGCTTTCTAGTGTGTTTTTCATTTAAGTTACTGTATTCTTCAACTTTGATTGGATTTCTTTATATTTTCTCTCTTTGTTGAAGTTCCATGTGTTCAACCATTCTGATCACCAGTTTATTGAGCATTGTTATGACCATTACTTTGAACTTTTTATCAGGTAGATTGTTTTCTCCATATCATTTATGGTTTTTTTCACCCCTGAGGTGTTTGTTGTATTGTTCTTTCATTCCTGTTTTGCTTCATTCTCTGTGTTTCTATGTATTATGTTGACCAGTTACATCTCTTGATGCTGAAGGAGTGGATTTACATAGGAGGTGTCCTATGGAGTCTAAAAGTGCACTCCCACCTTGGTCCAGGCATTCCAGGGGTGTCCTCTTTGTGGAATGCATGCATCCTTCTCTTGTGGCTGGGTTTACTGCTGTGGGTGTGCTGGTGGGCATGGCTTTGAGGCCCAGCTGTGACAGTCACAGGCGCACTGGTGAGTAGGGCTGTTTCTCCCACCATCGCCCATGGTTGGAGCAACATTGAGGTTGGCATGAGTACTGCCTGAAGTTACCTACAGGGTGTGGCAGGGTGTTTTTTAAAAATCATTTAAAATTTTAAAAACAATCATTTAAATTTTTTATCGAATTCCATTTGGGATATAGTGAATGAATTAAAAATGTCTATGTAAAAAAAACTGAGTCTGGAGTGAAAGCTTTTTTCTCTTTTATATTCTTTCAGGTGTAAGTTAAAAACACAGCTTCTCTTCATGTTAATTTTGGAGTTATTAAGGCTTTTTAAACTAAGCGTTTTCAGAACTAACACTTCTATTTTATTAAGTCTACATCTGACATTACTGGTATTTTCTTTAGAACAGTTAATTGGAGTAAAATGCATTTGCATAATAAGATGCTTAATTTAAATTTTCACTTTGCAACTTAATTGCCTGGCATACTTTTTGGAGTGAAAAATACATTTATTAAAAATAGTTATTAATCAAACAGCAGTTACCTTTAATAAGTGACTAGATTTATACTGATAATGTACATGGTCTTCAATCAATAGTTTCTTTGAAAACTATTATTTATCAACAAATGATGAGATTTATTTTCATGACTCATAGTGCATATATCTATAAAAATAATTACCATAATATTTTTACTGAATATTGGAATCTTTGGAGACTAATGGAGGTCACATTTGAATGTAAAATCATATACCCTTGTGAGATTAGAACTTGGATTTTCAAAATTTCTTAGGGATACTCAGAAAATCATATTGAAATATTTATTTGGATCTTTTTAAACTTAAATGAAGGATTTGAAGACTACTGAAAAGTATCCAAAGCAATACAAAGAGGGAAATTTTGAATGATTAAATTTTAAATTTTTGGAATTTTTCGAAATCTGGTACAGGAAAATTGAATTTAATCTATGGAAAATGAATACGTTTGTTTTTTATCCTTTATGACAGGTGGTAGAAACATGTTTGTGTAAACCAAATGTATAATAAAAGCGTCTAGGAATAAACTATTAAAAAGATGAAATCAAATACTGTGTATAATAATTGATAATTTTTCACAGTGTAACTCATTAGTGAAAACCCCGATTAAGTGCAAACGCAAAAAAAAAAAAAAAAAAGAAAAAGAAAAAAAAGAAAAGAAAAAGAAAGAAAAAAGAAATGAAAAGAAAAACAAGTCTTGAGTCTTCTTAAAACCAGGACCATATTGTGATGCCCTTGTGCCATTCTCAGGTATCAACAGCCTGATAATATTTTCCTTCCTGGAGGGAAAACAAATTTCTGGATCCAGAGATTTTTTATAGATAAAAAGTAAGTTATCAGTAATGCTGTCTGCTTTCACTTTACCAGAATTACAAGAGGAAAATGCCTCAGGAAGAGGTCAGTGGTGAGTTCCCTCATTAAATGTTTGCCCCTAAAAGACTGGCTAAAATTGAGACCATTTTCATTGAAACTACTGAGTATTATGTTGAAAAAATAATCCAGTTATTATGTATCTGCTAAAATTATTTCCCAGAAGCTCATTTTACACGGAAAATATGTCTTTTGCAAAAAGCTTTTAAAAAGTGAAGGGGAGGAGTCGAATGTAGAAGTATGGTTCCAGCATCCTCTGAGGGGCAACAAATGAAAGATTTCTTCCTCATTAAACCATTTCTTGATGTTTCCCAATGGATTTTGAGCCGAATGCTTGTTAGTCCCAAAGCACTGACAAGCAAGGCCTGCAGAATTATGCCAACCACTGCTACAGATAGCTAGTGTACATTAAATGGTAATCATTGCTTTCCAGTCTATTATTAGATTAACTTCATAGGGATTGCTTTTTTCTCCTGGGAGATGATGCATAAATGACATGCTGTACCCTCCAATAAATCTAATATCAGAGTAACTATAACATGATGTTCGTAGCCCTTGGTTCCATGACTGTTTAGTTTTGATTGCTTCAGGAGTTTGGAGCAGCTTCGAAACATTAAAATTTAAAAGCATCATTGAAATGTTACAGCATACCTGACTCATAAAGATTATTTCAGATTCTGAGTTATGTTCATGGTTTTTTTGTCCAGTGATCTCAAATAGGGCTCTGTAAGTAGCTTAGGAAACTGATTATAAATCATCAATTGAGCTGATAAACAAATTTACCATCAGGCATAAGAGTGATGGCTCTGTGCCTTGAGGATTTCTAGCATTGATCAGTGTTACTGGAGAGAATTTCAATACTGTCTAACCATGTTAACAGCTCCTTTTTCTCTTGTGAGTTACAGTAGAAAAACATGGTGTTAGATGACAAGACTCCTTTACAGGAAATTCTAAATACGTTCTCTCTGTAGGAGAACAGTTTTTTGTTTGCATGATTCAGCAAATTGGTAACTTGTATTTTATGTTGATATTTCCTCCCCACCTCAACATGAGTTTTGGGTTATTTTTCCTGATAACTTAAATCCAATCTGTATATGATTTCTCATATTGTTAAAAATGATTTAGATAAGTGCTTAGTAGACAATGGGATCTGAGCATGCTTTTTCCAGATTTCAGAACCTTGAATCTTTTGACTTTTGCAGTCCTGTTTCCAAGTGCTTCCTGACTCCTTTTCAGTTTAACTTAAGGAGGATCTTTATGTGCTAAAACTAGGATGACTCATTTTCCTGGGATATATATAGGCTGTGCCTGTTCTGATGTCCTTCCCAGTTTATTAGTGTTCATCACTTCCGAAAGTCTCCTTGTTTGAAAGATAAATTTTATAGTTATCTTAGTTATTAAAAAATCTAATCTTTATGTGAGTAAATTTATCTTAGTGTCTTTTGGAGCTCAACGCGTATAGAAATGAATTCTAATATTATTGGTTCTTCCCTTTTTATAACCAATACCTCTCAATTATCATTTTTTTTTACCATAAGAGTATAAAGAGGCATACTACACATAGAAGGAAACATCATTTCAGGTACTTTTATATGGAGACAATTGAAATAAACAACTGAATCTAAAAAGTTTAAAATCGCTGTACCCACCATTGATCCTCACCCCTTCCAGAGCTAAACTAGTTGTAAGCTAGCACATGAAGTACTCTAATTTTTCTCTATATTATTATAATGTGAAACACTAAGACATATTTAATGATATGTTTCTATTGATTGCATTAGGTACTAGCATTATTGCAAAACACACCAGGCAGCACAACTAATGAGGGAGCTAAGGATGGGTCTCTTCTTAGGAAAGATTAAAATAAAAACTAACTTTGAATTGCTTTAATCAGAAATTTTGAACATTTTAAGAATTTGCAAGTAACAATGCAATCCATGCTATGAAAATGCATGGTATGCTTAACCATAGCTGCATATGAAGTAAAGCATACTATTATTTGATTGAGAAATGCCTTCATTAAATTTAAAGCAAGATTTGTTACACACAGAATCTAAAGCTAATGTGTATCTAATGTAATCCAGTGGGCTTTTATTAATAATAGACTTCTTTGGCTTCTATATTCAGTGTATAATAGCAGTTTGACAGTATTGAAAGTCCCATAGAAAAAGGAAAATGTTCCCAGCATAATGATGTTTATTGTTATTATGTAATACATTTTAGTAACTAAATACACATCAAATCATACACTGTATGATATATAATCATGGAGCAACACACACAGTTAGGGAACATAGTTTATTTCAAAGAGAGAAAAAAATAAATTTACATAGCAAAGGTAAATAAGTAGACATTTAGTAGATCAGTAGAAAAGTTTAGTAGCTAGGTAAGTAAGTTTAGAAGTAAAATGAGTATGTTTCGTTTCACACAGTCAACTGTAAAGGCCAAATGTTAAAAAACACTGATTCTTATTTTCAGGTTGCTTATATCTCTCTGGTGACAAATACCCTATCCTGACCAGAGTTAAAAAATACTCTTTAACCATATTTTCCAAGCATAAATTATTCATGAATAACAATATAGAAAAACAACCCACGCCTGAGTACTGAGGTAAAAGTACCTCATTTAGTGACTACTCAGGACAATTTTTTTTGTTTTACAATGTGATTTGAAATTGAAACAGGTTGTGAGTGTGCATGTGCTTGTGTGTGTGTGAGAAAGAGAGAGAGAATATTATATTTCTGTACTGCATCTAATTAAGAAACGTTTGATGATTAATACATTTGTATTACATCAAAGTTTTATAAATAAGAAGTTAAAATAATTGCTTTGATGCTCTAGTTGGGCTTGTTATTGTTTTCATAAATATAAGTGGAATTGTGTGATAGTATCACCCAGAAGCATTTTGTATATTAAAATAATAATAATAATAATAATAATAATAATAATAACAGCAACATATTATATTATACAGAGTGTAGCCACCTTTTTACTCGAAATGTATTTTCTGTTTTATTCAGGATTTTAAATGGTCGATTCATTTTATTATTAAAACTCTTGCCATGTACATACTCAAAATGAATACTCTATATCACATGGAAAGTTCTACTTCTTATTTTTAATTTATTTTGAGAGAGAAAGAGAGAGAGAGAGAGAGAGAGAGAGAGAGAGAGAGAGAGAGAGAGAGAGAGAACAAGCTGGGTAGGGGCAGAGAGAACAAGAGTCAGAATCCCAAGCAGATTCTGCACTTTCAGCACAGAGCCTGATGGTGGGGGGGCAGGTCAAACACATGAAATTGGAGATCATGACCTGAGCCGAGATCAAGAGTCTGATACTTAACCGACTGTGCCACCCAGGTGCTCTGGAAAGTGCTACTTGTGCCAACCAGGTACCCTGGAAAGTACTACTTCTGAACATATTTTTTTCGAGAGGCATTATTAGCATATAGTAATATGTCTTTTATGATAGATATGATAGCCTATATTGTTTTAGTTATAAATTACAGACTGGGATGCAACTGGACAAGAGGAAGTAGTTATATTATCTTCTAGATAACTTATATAGAATATTTCTTATAACTTAAAGAGTATCATGATATTTATTTTCTTTTGACACAGTTATGGCAGCATGATGCTTATAGAATGAGACTTGATTGGGTCCTAGATAATGACTAATTAAGTGTGATTTCTGGTAAATCATATTTATTTTTTTCAAGGAATATTTTTTTATCTGTAAGATGTTGTGCTTGCCCTGTTCATCTTTTAAATTACTATGAGGTGCAAATGAATGTATGAGTTGTACATGAAAATGCTTTGATGATGCAAAATACTGTATGTAGTACTATTCTTATTGCACCTTGGTTCTCTTTACTTTTTATCAACGTTTTAATATTAATATACGCTGTATTATTGAACTAGAACATAGATTCCTTGTAATGTGAAGGAAAATATTTTAATTTCTTGAATATCATAGACTAACTCATGAGCTGAATGATTTTTTCCAGCCCTATTAAATATATTTCATTACTACCAAAAATGTCTTGCTCATCCAGTGTTTCTAACCCATTGGCTAACAACATATGGAATAAATCTTCTACACACCTGCCATGTAATAGGTCCCTCATGCTAAACATAATATCTTAAGTAATACCAAAACATGTTTCTAATAACGTCAAAGCTATCCATAATCACATTCGTGCTGAAAACATTTCATTATTTGTAATTTGGGGGTTCTCTACATCAAGGATAAAATAAATCAGTTTTGTAGAATGATATGCCTTTCCATATGTGAGAAGTATGTTTGTGAAGCTCACATATGCTCTCAGGAGTTAACATTTTCAATATTTACAAGAACAAATCTTTATGGAAACACAAGTGCTATGTATACTATCAGTTGTGCACCCAGCTACTATTTGGAAAATATCTTCTTTTTATCATCCTATAATTTACTCCAGTAAAAATTAAAGCATAATTTGTATTTTTGAGAGGAAAAGTCTAATTGAAACTATGCAATAAAAGTGCAATTTAGCAAAACTATTAGTTTTAGGGTTTTTACTACTTTAAACCTAGTACTTTAAAAATTACTTTAGTATTAAAAAGGCTATAAAATTGTTCTTGGTGTCAGCACATTGCATCCTCAAACACATTTTAATTCTCATTTTCTTTTTCTTAAATAGTACAAAATTATTAATTACAAACTAAAATTAATTGAATAAACTTCAACTGAAAGTTTTTATCTCTATACATTTTTAAAAGTGCACTAGCTAGCTAGTGGCTTTAGCTAACATGTCCATCCTCCCTCAAATTTAATGCAGTGCAAGGAAAAATAATGCTGATATAATGTGAAGCTCAATTTACTTTCAGTTTTTAAAGCCAACATGTTTACTAGGTTAATATTGACTTTAATTGCAGAATCTAGGATATCTAAATAAGATTTGACTAGTACAATTTCCCAAACAGTAGAGAGACTGGAATTTGTGCAGTAGTTCTTTTATCTCACAAGCTCCCAAAATAACCTTAAGTGATAATGAATAAGAATGAGACATTTGCCAGTTAAAAGGAATTTCTATATGCCTAGGATATCTTTATTCATTTTGACAATAGAACTTTTACAGAATCTTAGAAATCAAGAATTTGCAATCACTCATGTGGTACAAATTGCTGAGCTCCAGTAGTAGAAAACGGGGTGATGGAATCCCACAACAGGGCAAACTCTCCTGTTTTTTACACAAGCCCACTCAATAGAGACAGGTAATGGTGGGGGAGAGGGCACTCATTAATAGCCTAAATGAAAATTGTTACCGGTTCAGGAGTCGGAATAGGCAGTTCTTTTTAATTTTCAAAAATATGTTAACATAGTCATTCTCTTAGTTATTTTAAGCTGCTATAAAAATATTATAGACTAGGTGGCTTAAACAACAAACATTTGCTTCTTATGGTTCTAGATGCTGGGAAGTCCCAGATCAAGGTGTCAGCAAATCAAGTTCCTGGTGAGGGCTCTATTCTTGACTTGTGCACAGGTATCTTCTCAGTGTATCCTCAAATGGACAAGGGAGATGAGAGAAAGAAAGGAGAGAGAGAGAGAGAGAGAAAGTCTTTTCCTCTTCTTAAAGGGACATTAATGCCATCATGGGGTTCACTCTCATGACTTCATTTCCAAAAGAAAACCCCATCTCCAAAAACCATCACATTAAGGTTTCAATGAATTTGAGGTGGACACAAATATTCAGTCAATAGCAGTCATATAACAATAATAGAAACAATGCTTACTATGTGCTGGAACTGTACTGGGCACTTTACATCCATCATCTTATTTAACCTGCACAAGAACTTTATGAGGTAGGCTTTCATTATCTTTGTTTTATAGAAGAGGAAACAAAGATTCAGAGAAGCCGCACTTCTGGTGAATCAATGCTAAGTCTTTTTCATTTTTCCAAGACCACCATGCTCTTAACTACATTACCTTTTTCAAGTTCTAAGTCTCAGATATTGTATCTGCTATTCACTGTGTAATCTTGGAATAGCAGAAAGAGCATGGACTGTTTTTAGTCCCTACTGTGCCTACAGTCAAATTTTGAAACTGGGACAAATTGCTTAACTTCACTGTGCCTCATTTCTCCAACTCTCAAATGGGTATGATTGTGTGTGTCTATAGCTCACTAGGAGAATAAAATTAGGTGAGAGATATTAATGGACTTTGAAGAAATATTTTGAAGACACTATGTAAATGAATTTATATTCAGAAGGCAAACCCCCCCCACTAACACATAGTTTCTTTATTTTCTATTCATGGGGATGGCGAAGTAGTAGTACTAATGATTATATTGCTGCCTGTATGGAAGGTTGAGTTTTCAAAAAGGTACATTTCTTTGCCTGTAAGATTTGGTTTTTTTTTTCTTTTTCCCCCTCTCGATTTATCTGTAACAGGTGTGTTGGATTTTCTGTTTCACTGTGAAGACATGACACAATCTCACTTTGTTTGAAACAATTTTGGGTTCTTTCCTAATTATGTGATTCTTATGAATGGCGTGTGGCTTTTATAAAAAGGGTCAGGAAGTTGCAGAAGTGAAGAGCTCTTCCTTTTCTCCTTATATAGATGATATATGTATATACTTATATTAATATTTTATAGCCTCTTGACATAAATGAAATATTTCATATTTAAGCTACCTTTTAAATTTATGTAAAATTATATATATATATAATACACACACATCCATACCAAATTAATATAATAGATTTATGTGTATGTATATTTGTACACACACACATATAGACATGGAAACCTGTTTTATTAATTTTGCTTATTGACTTATTAATATTTGGTCTTCTGATTTGTAATCCAAAATAGTTTAAGTCAAAGTTTGAATGGTAACCTAGGAAGTTTTTTATTTGAAAACCTGCATTAATATGCACTTACAAAAATGGAACGTGGTCTTCAGAATACTTCTTTTGTAATTTATTTCCAGTGACTACAGATGATATCACAACTGTATTGGATCATTAATACATGTTTCTCATTTTATATTTCCTTATTCAAAATAAAATATTTTTTGGAAAGTAAGTAGATGAAAATAAATCAATAACAAAAATATGACTGCATTCCTATTTCTCTTCATTTTCAAAGATAGAAATTATAAATGGCTCAATAGTAACTTGAAAGGCATGTACAGAGGATGTAGACATTATAACTATAATTTGTTACATAAGGTTTTAGATAGATCTGGTTTTCTCAAAGAATGGAGTAAAGAAAATCTAGATTTGTTTCATATTAGTCTAATCTACATAAGTTAGTCTTATGTGCAAAATCATAGGTGGTTTTCATGGAGACAAAGCTGTTGACCTAATTTTAAGGAAATTTTTTTTGTTTCATGTCTGCTTATGGCACCAATTTAGAAATATCATTACAATTATTTTTGGATTAAAAATGAATACCATATGATTTCAGTCATATGTGGAATCTGAAAAACAAGATAGATAAATAAAAAAACAAAAAGCAGAATCAGGTTTATAAATACAGAAAACAAACTGATGGTTGCTAGAGGAGAAGGGAGTAGGGAAATGAGCAAAATGAGTGAAGGTAAATGAGAGATAGAAGCTTCTAGTTAAGGAATGAATCCTTGTAGGAATAAAAGGTATAACATAGGGAATACAGTTAATAATATTATAATAGCATTGTATGATGACAGATGGTAGCTACTTTGTGGAGAGCTTAGCATAATTTATAGAGTTGTCAAATTATTATATTGGACATCTGAAACTAATGTAACATTGTATTTCAGATATACTCAAATAAAAGTTTTTAAATAAATATTAAAGGAAGAATACTGTATTAATTTTATAGTCTTGACCATTTAAGTGAACATTGCCATTTTGAAAGTTCTAATTATTAAAAAGTGTTTGGCTACAAAAATAACAGTTGTGTATGAATCAGGCAATTTTATCATTGAAAACAGTCATATTAATTTGAAAATTAATATTTAAAGTATCACAGGAAAAGATTTCAAACTTCCTTGGGATGTAAAATTTCATATACGATAAAATGTTAATTACAAAAAGAGCCAACGTCAATTTGGGAAAGCAATGGAATATAAATGTTGAACCAAGAGTCCATATGCAGTCATGTAAACAGCCCTATGTCTTGTCTTATTTCATTCACTAGCTCCAAGTTCTAGGTCAAGTCTTTTATTCTCTTTAGACCTCGGTTTTCAATATGCATTATTATTTCCCAAGTCCTTCCTAAGT
This sequence comes from Paguma larvata, assembly GCA_030068075.1. Taxonomy (NCBI): domain Eukaryota; kingdom Metazoa; phylum Chordata; class Mammalia; order Carnivora; family Viverridae; genus Paguma; species Paguma larvata. Next base: position 67,352,935 of record CM057830.1, read on the forward strand.
TCATTATCCATTGCTCCACTTTTGTAACACGCCATGCAAACATAATGCATGATTATTGTTTGTGTTATAAGACAAATAACCATATTGCCACCATCATAACCAAAAACATATATCAAAAAGTATATTGATCATATAAATAAATTTTCTTATTTCCACATGTTTTAACTTAAAGGAATCTACATCTCTTAAATTTTAAATTTTCTCTGTTAACCCTTCACATTTGTTACATCATCTATATCTGTCATATTAGACTGATATTCAGCCATTAAATCTTAAGATATTTGAAGGAAAAGCACCTAGGTAATTTCCCATTTTCTTTCCTGAAATATGGTACAAAATCCAAGTTAGTGCCACATTGACATAGCTTTCGTACTTGTTACCAGTTATAAATGCTGGGATTACCTGAGTGATTTTTTTTTCTCAGAAAACCACAATGTAATCTCAAACCTAATACTTCAACAGCCATGCACTAATTAAAACTGCAATTATATTTCTGGTCAAACAAAATGACTTAATAAACATTATCACAAACTGTTTACCCTTCCCCAAAACGATTTGTGCTCACTAATACAATTCCCCATTAAAACTGCTTCCAGGTAAATTAAAAACTCTTGAAATAGTAAGTGGGAAATTAATTCAACAGTTTAATCTAGACCTAATAACAGTTGCAAGCTCAAAAAAAAAAAAAAATGATTGCTACAGCGGGGAGTTAATTAACAGCTTATTCCCCATTTGATAAAAGTAATCCACTCTAATTCCAGTGTAATTTACCTCAATGTAATATAAAATCACAAGCTGCTTCTGGTGCTGGTAATTATTAGCTTTGTCCTGTGGCTACGTTGACAATAAAAGTCAGCAATATCTTAATAATAAGAGGCTTTCTGCTAAATGCCCGCAATTAAAGATGTAATATGAAATCTTCCAAAAGCAGCAACTATGTATACTGCCACATAAGCAGGGGTTGAAGTTTAGATTTAAGCTGCATTTAATTGCTCCATCTAGTTCTAGGAAACAAGTGTTCCATGTAAAAAGTAAGCATTTTATTGGTTGCATATATAGGGAAGCACAGGGAAATAGATGATGAATTCATTTAATTTATTCCATCCCTACTGCCACTGACTTAGTGCAGCTATCATCTTTCTACTTGGACTACTGCACAAATCTATGTAATATCTCTGCCCCATCCCCCACTCTAGTTCATCCTCTGTGTAGCCACCTGCACAAATCTTGTAATTTTCTTGAATACAGACCTTTATTCACTACCTATCCACAGGATAAAGTTGAAACTCTGTAGCATGATGTAAAATTCCTTTCATGTTCTGGTCCAAATCTATCACTGAAACCGTACTTACCAACTTGGAATATATATGAAGAAGACAAATTCTGCTGCCTATAGTACCTTTTCCTGGTTTATCCAACTTTCCTTACTTATCTACAACCCCTTATGTGAAGTTATCTTAGACACTTCCCATGAAAATTTAGTCACTCCTTTTTATCTATTCTGTCATAACTCTTTAGATCCTCTACCATTCCACTACTTGCTTTGCCTTTTATTTCTGTTAATATATTTGTCTTTTGCTAGTAGGCTAGCAGTTTTCAAAATGTGGTCCCTGGACCAGCAGTTTCAGCCTCACCTGGGAACTTGTTAGAAATGCAAATTTTCAGGCTTCATCCCAGACCTACTTAGTCAGAAACTCCATAGATGGGGCCTGGCATTCTGTGTTTTAACAAGCCTCTAAGGTGATTCTGATGGACAGTAAACTTTGAAAACCATTTAGATTGTGAGCATCTTGGGGACCTAGGCAAAAGCTTATTCATTTTTTAAATATTCACATGATGAAATACAGCACATGGTACATACATACTAAAATGTACATTTTGAAAGAATGAGTTATGAGAAGATGAAATAGTGTACAAAAGTGGCAAATCTTTGAGAAGATATGGAAATGCAAATAACTTTCATGTTGCCCTGTTATCCAACTAAAATGCAAATCTGTTTCCCTGAGTTGATTCTTTATTTTAAATAGTGAAACAGTCAAAGATCATAAATTATCAATATGTTCATTCCTTTTGTGCAACAAAAGACAAATCTCACAGTAGTATTTTTTGTATATTACTGATATTCTCAAAAGGTTAATATAGTTATATATATATATATATATATATATATATATATATATATATATATATACACCATTTATCAGTCGATAGACACTTGGGCTGTTTTCACAATGTGACCATTGTAGATAATGCCACTCAAAACACTGGGATGCATATATACTTTTGAATTAGTACTTTTGAATCATCTTTGGATAAATACCTAGTAGTACAGCTGCAGGATTGTAGAGTAGTTCTATTTGCAACTTTATGAGGAACCTCCATATTGTTTTCCATAGTGGCTGAACGAGTTTCATTTACCACCAACACTGCAAGAGGATTCTCCTTTCTCCACATCCTCATCAATACCTGTTGTTTCTTGTGTTGTTAATTTTTGTCATTCTGTCAGGTGTGAAGTGGTATCATACAGTAGTTTTGATTTGTATTTCCCTGATGATGAGTGATGTTGAGCATCTTTTCATGTCTGTTAGCCATCTGTATGTTTTCTTGAAAAAATGTCTATTGATGTCCTCTGCCCATTTTTATTTGGATTATTCCTTTTTGGGGTGTTGAGTTTTATAAGTTCTTTATATATTTTGAATACTAGCCCTTTATCAAATATGCTTTTGCAAATATTTTCTCCAATTTCATAGGTTGCCTTTTTAATTTTGTTCATTGTTTCATTTGCTGTGCAGAAGATTTTTATTTTTATGAAGTCCTATAGTTTATTTTTGCTTTTGTTTCCCTTGCATTAGGAGACAAATCTAGAAGGAAGTTTCTATAGCCAATGGCAAAGAGGTTACTGCCTGTGTTTGCTTCTAGGACATTTATGGTTTCAGGTCTGACATTTAGGTCTTTTAATCTATTTTGAATTTATTTTTGTGTATGGTGTAAGAAAATGGTCCAGTTTCATTCTTCTGCATCGTGCTGTTTTTCCAACGCCATTTTTGAAGTGACAATTTTTCTCTTTGGATACTCTTTCTTGCTATCTCACAGACTGACTATATAGTTGTGGGCTTTCTTCTGGTTTTTCTATTCCATTTCATTGATCTATGTGTCTGTTTTTGTGCCAGTTTCATAGTGTCTTGATGACTACAACTTTGTAATGTAAATTTAAGTTCAGAATTAAATTAATATTGTGATACCTCCAGGTTTGCTTTCCTTTTTCAAGATTGCTTTGGCTATTTGGTTCCATACAGTTTTTAGGATTGTTTGTTATGGCTCTGTGAAAAGTGCTGATGGTATTTTGATAAGGATTAAATTTATTAAATTTATTTCTAGATATCATAAGGTTTTTTGGGGGGCAATTCTAAATGGGATGAATTCCTTGATTTCTCTTTCCGCTGTTTTCTTATTCGTATATAGAAATGCAAGAGATTTTCTTTATGTTGATTTTGTACCCTGGGACTTTACTAAATTCATTTATCAGTTCCGGCAATTTTTTGGTGGAGTCTTTAAGCGTTTTCTATATATACAGCATGTGATCTGCAAATAATGAAAGTTTTAATTCTTCCTTGCTGATTTGGATGCCTTTTATTTCTTATTGCTGTGGGATTGCAGTGAATAAAACCTCCAGTACTATGTTAAATAACAATATAAGAGTGAACATCCCTGTCTGTTCTTGAACATAGAGGAAAACCTCTCAGTTTTTCCATATTGAGGATTATATTAGCTGTGTTTTTTTTTCATATATGCCCTTTATTATATTGAGATATATTACCTCTAAATACCACTTTGTTGTTGGTTCTTATCATGAATTGATGTTAGGCTTCGACAAATATTTTTCCTAAATCTATTAGAAGGATCATATGGTTCTTATCCTTTCTCTTATTCATGAGGTGTGCGGCATTGGTGAATATTTAACCACAGTTCCAACCCAGGAGTAAATCCCACTTGATCATAATGAATGATACTTTTAATGTAATGTTGGATTCACTTTGTTGGTATTTTATTTTGAATTTTGCATCCGTGTTCATCAGGGATTTGCGCCTGTAGTTCTCTCTTTTTTAGTGGAGTCTTTGTCTGGTTTTGATATCAGAGTAATCCTGACCACATAGAATGAATGAATCTGGAAGTTTTCCTTCATTTATTTATTTTTTTGGAAAAGTTTTGCATAGAATAGGTGTTAACTCTTTAAGTGTTTGGTAGTATTTACTTGTGAAATCATCTGGCCCTAGATATTTGTTTGTTGGGAGATGTGTTTACACATTTACATTTTCATTTGTTTCCATATTTGTTTATATTTCTTTTTTGATTTTTGGTTAACCCTTTCATTGTTTGTAGCATGTTGTTTAACCTCCCTGGGTTTGAGGTCTTTCCATTGTTTTTTCTTGTGGTTGACTTCTAGTTTCAAAGCATTGTGGTCAGAAAGTGTGCATGGTATGATATTGATTTTTTATATTTGTTAAGGCCTATTTTGTGACCAAATATGTGATTTATTCTGGAGAATATCCCATGTGCAATTGAAATGAGGGTGTATTTTGGTCTTTTAGGAGAGAACGTTTTTTGAATGTTTCTGTTAAGTCCATCTGGACTACTATGTCATTCAAAACCATTGTTTCTTGGTTTATTTTCTCTTTACCTGATATGTTCATTGATAAGTGGGTGTTAAAGTCCTTTACTTTTATTGTATTATTATCATGAGTTCTTTTATTTTTGTTGTTAATGGTTTTATATATTTGGGTGCTCCCATGTTTGGTGCATAAAGATTTGTAATTATTATTTCTTCTGGTTGGATTGTCCTCTTTAAATTTTTTTTTAATGTTTATTTATTTTTGAGAGACATAGAGGCACAGCGTGAACAGGGGAAGGGCAGAGAGAGAGGGAGACACAGAATCGGAAGCAGGCCCCAGTCTCTGAGCCATCAGCACAGAGCCCGATGCGAGGCTCGAACTTAAAGACCGCAAGATCATGACCTGAGCTGAAGTCGGCCGCCCAACCGACTGAGCCACCCAGGCGCCCCTGGATTGTCCTCTTTACTAATATTTCTTTATCTCCTCACTTTCTTTTTTTAATTTAATTTAATTTAATTTAATTTTTAAAAATAATTTATTGTCAAATTGGTTTCCATACAACACCCAGTACTCATCCCAACAAGTGCCCTCCTCTGTGCCTGTCACCCACTCTCCCCCCTCTCACACCCCCCTCACCCCTCATTTTCTTCTTAGTATTTAAGAGTCTCTTATGTTTTGTCTCCCTCCTTCTGTGTCTTTTTTCTTTCCCCTCTTCCCCTCCCCCAAGGTTTTCTGCTAAGTCTCTCAAATTCTGCCTATGCATGGAAACATATGGTGACTGTCTTTCACTGACTGACTTATTTCACTTAGCATAATACCCTCCAGGTCCATCCATGTTGCTATGCATGGCCAGATTTCATTCTTCCTCATTGCTACGTAGTATTCCATTGTGTATATATATATACCATTTCTTCTTTATACATTCATCAGTTGATGGACACTTAGTCTCTTTCCATGATTTGGCTATTGTCGAAAGTGCTGCTATGAACATTGGGGTACACGTGCCCTTATGCATCAGCACTCCTGTGTCCCTTGGGTAGATTCCTAGCAGTACTATTGCTGGGTAATAGGGTAGTTCTATTTGCATTTTTTTGAGGAACCTCCACACCATTTTCCAGAGTGGCTGCACTAGGTTGCATTCCCACCAACAGTGTAGGAGAGTGCCTGCTTCTCCACATCCTCTCCAGCATCTATAGTTTCCCGATTTGTTCATTTTAGCCACTCTGACCGAGTGAGATGGTATCTGTGTGGTTTTGATTTGTATTTCCCTGATGAGTGACATTGAGCATCATTTCATGTGTCTGTTGGCCACATGGATGTCTTCATTGGAGAAGTGTCTATTCACATCTTCTGCACATTTCTTCACTGGATTATTCATTTTTCAGGTGTGGAGTTTGGTAAGTTCTTTACAGATTTTAGATACTAGTCCTTTATCCGATATGTCATTTGCAATTATCCTTTCCCATTCCGTCAGTCGTCTATTAATTTTGTATGTTGTTTCCTTTGCCCTGCAGAAGCTTTTTATCTTGGGTAGGTTGCAGTAGTTCATTTTTGCTTTTAATTCCCTTGCCTTTGGAGATGTGTCATGTAGGAAATTGCTCGCGTCAGGTCATAAAGGTTTTTTGTCCTGCTTTCTCCTCTAGGATTTTGATGGTTTCCTGTCTCACATTCAGGTCCTTCATCCATTTAGAGTTTCTTTTTGTGAGTGGTGAAAAAAAGTGGTCTAGTTTCATTCTTCTGCGTGTTGCTGTTCAGTTCTCCCAGCACCAATTGTTAAAAAGGCTGTCTTTTTTCCATTGGATACTCTTTCCTGTTTTGTCAAAGATTAGTTGTCCATATGCTTGTGGGTCCATTTCTGGGTTCTCTATTCTATTCCATTGGTCTATGTGTCTGTTTTTGTGCGAATACCATACTGTTTTGATAATTACCGCTTTGTAGTAGAGGTTAAAGTCTTTTTTGATGCCTCCTGCCTTGGTTTCATTCTTCAGTATTACTTTGGCTGTTCGGAGTCTTTTGTGGTTCCATTCAAATTTTAAGAAGCTTTGAGAAGAATGCTGGTGCAATTTTGATTGGGATTGCATTGAATGTGTGTGTAGTTTGCTTTGGGTAGTATTGCCATTTTAACTATATTTGTTCTTCCAATCCATGAGCATGGGATGTTTTTCCATTTCCTTGTGTCTTCCTCACTTTCCTTCGTAAGTTTTTTATAGTTTTCAGCGTAGAGATATTTTACATCTTTGGTTAGGTTTATTCCTAGGTATTTTATGGTTTTTGGTGCAATTGTGAATGGGAATGACGTCTTTATTTCTCTTTTTGCTACTTCATTGTTGGTGTATAGAAATGGCACCTATTTCTGTACATTGATTTTGTATCCTGCAACTTTGCTGAATTCATGGATCAGTTCTAGCAGTCTTTTGGTGGATTCTGTCGGGTTTTCCATGTAAATTATCATGTCGTCTGGAAAAAGTGAAAGTTTGACTTCATCCTTGCCTATCCTAATGTATGCCTTTTATTTTGTCTTGTTGTCTGATTGCTGATGCTAGGACCCCCAACACTATGTTAAATAGCAGTGGTGAGAATGGACATCTCTGTCCAGTTCCTGATCTCAGGGGGAAGACTGTCAGTTTTTCCCCATTGAGGATGATATTAGCTGTGAGCTTCTCAAAAATGGCTTTTAGGGGGCGCCTGGGTGGCTCAGTCCGTTGAGCGTCTGACTTTGGCTCAGGTCATGATCTCGCGGTCTGTGAGTTCAAGCCCCGCGTCGGGCTCTGGGCTGACAGTTCAGAGCCTGGAGCCTGCTTCACATTCTGTGTCTTCCTCTCTCTCTGCCCCTCCCCCGCTCATGCTCTGTCTCTCTCTGTCTCAAAAATAAATAAAAAAACATTAAAAAATTAAAAAAAATGGTTTTTATGATGCCTAAATATGTTCCTCCTATTCAAACTTTCTCGGGAGTTTTTATAAGGAAAGGGTGCTGTTTATTATCAAATGCTTTCTCCACATGTATTGACAGGATCAAAGGGTTCTTCCCTTTTCTTTTGTTAATATGATGTATCACATTGAATTGTGAATATTGAAGCAGCCAAGCAACCCAGGGATGAATCCTACTTGATCATGGTGAAAGGTGAATAATTCTTTTAATATGCTGTTGGATTCGATTTGCTAATATCTTGTTAAGAATTTTTGCATATATTCATCAAGGATATTGGCCTGTAGTTCTCTCTCTCTTTTTTTTTTTTTTTTTGCTGTGTCTCTATCTGGTTTGGGAATCAAAGTGATGCTGGCTTCATAGAATGAGTCTGGGAGTTTCCCTTCTGACTCAAGTTTTTGGAAGAGCTTGAGAAGGATAGGTATTAACTCAATTTTAAATGTCTGGTAAAATTCCCGAGGGAACCCATCTGGTCCTGTACTTTTATTTGTTGGGAGATTTTTGATAACTGATTCAATTTATTCACTAGTTATGGGTCTGTTCAAATTTTCTATTTCTTCCTGTTTGAGTTTTGGTAGTGTGAGGCTGTTTAGGAATTTGTCCTTTTCTTCCAAGTTGTCCAATTTGACGGCATATAGTTTTTCATAGTATTCTCTTATAATTGCTTATATTTCTGAGGGATTGGTTGTAATCACTCCCTTTTCATTCGTGATTTTATCTATTTGGGTTCTCTCTTTTCTTTTTGAGAAGTCTGGCTAAAGGTTTGTCCATTCTGTTTATTTTTTCAAAGAACCAGCTCTTGGTTTCATTGATCTTTCCCACTATTTTTTCTGTTTCCATATGATTAATTTCTGCTCTGATCTTTGTTATTTCTCTCTTTCTTCTGGGTTTGGGTTGTCTTAGCTGTTCTGCTTCTAGTTCCTTGAGGCATGCTGTTAGAATTTGTGTTATTGATTTTTCTTGTTTCTTGAGGTAAGCCTGATTGCAATATATTTCCCTCTTAGGACTGCCTTTGCCGCATCCCAAAGCATTTGGATGGTTGTATTTTCATTTTCATTTGTTTCCATGTATTTTTAAATTTCTTCTTTGATTGCTTGGTTGACCCATTCTTATTTTAGTAAGTTGTTCTTTAGCCTCCATGTTTTTGGGGATTTTCCAGACTTTTTCCTGAGGTTTCTTTAAAGTTTTAAAGCATTGTGGTATGAAAGTGTGCATGGTATGTTCTCAATTTTTTTATATTTATTCAGTGCTTCCTTGTGCCTCAAAATATGGTCTGTCTTGGAGAATGTAACTTGTGCATTTGAGAAGAATGTAAATTCCTTTGCTTCTGGATGAATGGCCCTGAAGATGTTTGTCAGGCTCATGTGTTCCAATGTGTCATTCAGGGCCATTCATTCTATGGTGATTCTCTGCTTAGTGGATCTATCCAGTGCTGTGAGTGGGGTATTAAGGTCCCCTGCAATTAGCACATTTTATGGACAAAATTGCTTACGTTTATAATTAGTTGCTTTACAAATTTGGGTTCCCCAGATTTTGGTGCATAGATATTTATAATTGTTAGCTCTTCCTGCTGGATAGTCCCTGTGATTATTATATAATGCCCTCCTTCATCTCTTATTACATCTTTTACTTTAAAGTCTAGTTTGTCTGACTTAAGTGTGGCTACTCCAGCTTTCTTCTGACTTCCAGTAGCATGGTAAATAGTTCTCCATCCCCTCACTTTCAATCTGAAGGTATCCTCAAGTCTAAAATGGGCTCTTGAAGACAGCAGATAGATGGGTCTTGTTTTTTAATCCATTCTCTTACCCTGTTTCTTTTAATTGGAATATTTATTCCGTTTACATTCAGTGTTAATATTGCTAAATAAGTTTTAGACATGCTTGTAAGGATGTCTCTGGTACTCTATGTTCCTTGCAACCTTTCCTTCATAGAGCCCCCCTCAGGATCTCTCGTAAGTTTGGTTTATTTGTGATGTACTCCTTCGGTTTTTGTTTGTTTGGGAAGACCTTTATCTCTCCTTCCATTCTGAATGGCAGGCTGACTGGATAAAGGATTCTAGGCTGCTTATCCTTCCTGTTCATCACATTGAAGATTTCCTGCCATTCCTTTCTGGCTTGTCAAGTTTCTGTAGATAAGTCTGCGAATACCCTAATATGTCTGCCTTTGTATGTCAAGGCCTGTTTATCCCTAGCTGCTTTCAGAATTCTCTCTTTGTCTTTGTATTGTCCCAGCTTCACTATGATGTGTCTTGCTTAGGGTCTATTTGGGTTACGTCTGTGTGAGTTCTCTGTGCCTCTTGGATTTCAATGCCCGTTTCCTTCTTCATGTTGGGGAAGTTCTCAGCGATGATTTGTTCAAGTACCTCTTTGACTCCTTTCTCTGTCTCTTCTTCTTCTGGAATTCCTATGATATGGATATTATTCCGTTTGGTTTCATCGCTCTGTTCTCGAACTCTACTTTCCTTTTCCTGAATCAGGTTCTCCCTCTTTTTCTCTGCTTCCTCTTTTTCCATAATTTTATCTTCTAATTCACCTATTCTTTCTTCTGCATCTTCAATTCGCGCTGTGGCTGCCTCCAATTTGTTTTGTACCTCATTTATCGTATTTTTTAATTCCTCCTGTTTTTCAGGACCTTGATCTCTGCCTCGAAGGTCCCCCTGCTTTCTTCTATGCTTTTTCAAGTCCAGCGAGTATTTTTATGTTTATCATTCTGTATTCTTGTTCCGTTAAGTTGCTTATGTTTGCTTTCATCATTCCTCACTCTGTGACTACTTCCTGTACATTCTTTTGAGGGGAGTTCTTCCATTTTGTCATTTTGTCTAGGTGCGTATTGGTTTATTTCCTAGGTCTCCTCCGTCTCCCAGGATTTTCTGGATTTTGTGTTCTCTTCCCCACAGCTTCCAACTCCTCTTCCTGCAGATCTCCTAGCTCCTTCAGTGAGATTTGATTTATAATCAGGGTATTCGTTTTTAATAAGAGAGTACAGACCATTTGTTGACGCCCATTATTCTTCAAGTATTCAGGTCGCAAGATATCAGGAAACATGTAGGGCCTTCCCTACACAGGAGGAGAGTAAGCAGTTGTGACAATGATGTAATGTGGTATTCCAGACTGTACCCAGGGCAGGCTGGTGGGAAGAGGACAGTACTCAGGACCAACTAGCCCATGCGCAGGACTAGGTGTGGGAAAGGGGCAGAACTCCTGTGGCCTCTGCAGGTTCCACTCCCTCCCCACACCTGCATGTGGCCACCACCAGGAAGGTTTCTGGATCCCCTCTCCCCAGCTTCCTCTGCAGGCTTCCTGGCAGAAGCAGCTATCTCCGTACTTTCAATGTGCAGGTATCTTTAGTTCGGAAATGAAGCTCTTGTAAGCAGCATATAAATGGGTCTTGTTTTTATTTTTTTTTATCTATTCTCATACTCTATTTCTTTTGATTGTAGGATATAGTCCATTGCAGATTAATTATTGATAATTATGTATTTTGTGGCATTTTATTACTTGTTTTTTCAGTGTTCTGGAGATTTTCTCTGTTCCTTTCTAGTCTTTGTCACTTTTGTTCTTCTTGGTTTTTATCATTTTTATACCTTATGTCTTTCATTTGGAGTGTTTGGTCCACTTATATTAAAAGTAAATATTGATAGATATGTATTTAGTACCATTTTATTACTTGCTTTTGTCATTTTTTTGGAGATTTTCTCTGACTTTTTTTTGTCTTTGTCAATTTTGGTCTTTTATTCTCATTCAAAGAGTCTCCCTCAGTATTTCTTTCAGGGCTGGTTTACTGGTCACAATATCTCTTAGATTTTGCTTGTCTGGGAAACTCTTTATCTCTCCTATTTTGAACAATAGCCTTTCTGAAGATTTTTCTCATTTAGCAGTTTGAATATATTATGCCACTCCCTCCTGGCATGCCAAGTTTCTGTTGAAAAATCTCCAGCTAGCCTTATGGGTCTTCCCTTCCAATTTAAGGACTACTTTCGACGTGCAGATTTGAGATTATTTCTTAATCACTCTATTTTAGAAATTTAATTATAATATGTCTTGGTGGTGGCCTGCTTTTGTTGATTTTGATGGGAGTTCTCTCTGTCTCCTTGATCTGGATGTCTGTTTCCTTCCTCAGATTAGGGATATTTTCATCTATTATTTCTTCAAATAAATTTTCTACTACCTTTTCTGTCTCTTCTTTTCTGTGACTCCTATAATATGAATATTATTACTTTTGAGTGAGTCTCTGAGTTCTCTAAATCTACTCTCATGTTGTATAACTTTATTTTTTCCCTCTTTTGTTCATCTTCATTGTTTTTAATTACTTTGTCTTCTATGTCATTAATTCCTCTGTTTCTTCCAGCCTGTTGTTAATTCCATCAAGAATGTTTCTCATTTCATTTACTGAGCCCTTTAATTCTGGTATGTTATTCCTTATCTCTGTGTTAAGGATCTCATCAATGTCTCACATTCTTTTCTCAAGTTCAGTGACTATCGTTATGATTATTACTTTAAATTATCTCTCAGGAGTGTTAATTATGTCTGCTTCAGTTAGATCTCTTGTCATCATCTTGTCCTGTTCTTTCTTTGGAGGCAAATTATTCTGTATTTTCATTTTGTCATGTCTTTGTGTCTGCTTCTATCTGTTAGGAATGTCAGCTCCTTTTCCTGTTCTTTGGCATAATGGCCTTTGAAGAAGTGCTCCTGCAGTGCTGTGCAGTGTTGTTTTCCCTGTTCTCCAGGGCCCGTTGCTTCAGGTAGTGTCTGCAGTGTGTGCTACATGTGCTCAGATGTATTCTGGCTTTTCTATCCTTTGGGTCATTCATCTGCAAAGGTTCTCTTTGCTTATCGTGGACAGTGTTTCATCCCTGGCCTGTGTGTGGCACATTTTTACTAGATGTTTTCTGGTCTGCTCATAGAATATGACCTGTTTCCCCTGCCACCAGAAACAAGGCCCTGCAGAACTCCTGGGTCAGAAGATGCAGTGTAGTCAGATATTTAGACAGGTTCTGTGGGAGGGAATCCACTGCACTGGGATTGAGGAAAACATGAGGGAGAACGATGGTTCCACCAGAGTATAGACGTGCCCAGCTTAGTGTAAACCAGTTAGGTAGCCAGTGTGGGCAGTGTACTGATTCACGCAGGTGTCCCTGTGCTTATGCTAATGGGTGGAGAAGGGAAATGCTGCTTGCCAGTTTTATTGTTCCTGGAGGTGTCTCTGTGAATTCTGCTTCTCTGGGATGTGCTCCAAGATGAGTAAATAACACTTACACTGTGTACCCAGGTGTTCTTCAGATTGGTGCTTCCATGTTGTATATCTGTGGGCTATTTCCTCTGCTTTCTCTCCAAGAGCAGCCCTAATGCCTCTGGGGTCTATCTGATCCACGCCTGCTTTCCCTTAGAACTTCAGACTTTAAGCCCCACTGCTTAAAGGAACTCACAAAATTTGTCGCCTCTCATTTTCCAAGCCAATTGCTATGGGAAATTCTCTTCTCTGTGTGCTTTCCTGTGTGCTAGTCTGTCTCTCACCCTTCTCCTTGACCACAGCTCCCTCCACTCTGCAGTGGTCAAGGTCTGTTTCTCTTCCAAACCATGCATCTGTACTTCCTATGTTATTTAATGTGGTCTTTTCTGTACTTTTAGTTGTGGAGTTTGTTTTTCCAGTATTCAGGTTGGTTTTTGGGGTATTTAGATTGATTTTATAGTTATTTAGTTTTATTCGTGGGATAAGGTAAGATTGGGATTCTCCTTCTCTGCCACTATTTTCCCTCACCATCTTACTTAAAGGAAGTTTTGGTAATAACTCTTCTTCCCCTCCTTATCAAAGAACAAAATTCATTGTATTCTAAGCAAAGTAGAAAGCAGAGTGTTGTTGAAAAATCTTAGTTTCTGTTTGCTTTTATGCTGGATATGTTCACATAACCCACGTGTCTAGGAAATGTGACCTGGTGCCTTTTCTAATGCCACGTCTTTAATTAGAGCACGATTATTTATTAAATATATATATCCAGTCATGTTATGGTATCTATTCTGCCATGCTCTTTACCACAGCAATGTTCCAAAACGGAATGACAGAAGATTTTAGGGATTTACAATCCCTCAAACCTAACCACTTTCTTATCAGAAATACATCAAATACTGATGAGGAAATGTGTACACTGAAGCTTCACAAGACAGAATACAAAATAAAGATCTATTATACATTGATCTAGTGAAAACTGTTGGTCATCTGCAAAAGTGGGTGAAAATCATAGCTTACTTTCTTTTGCCATAGTTACTTTATGCAAGTAAATGATTCGTGGGCCAAACAAGCAAGGAAAGTGTTATTTAATTTTAAAATTTTGATCACTTTATTGTGGAAGGCCCTGAAGGTATAAAAGTTTGAAGGATAAAGTTATGGTCAAATATTTGAACACATCACCTTTTCCCTGTCATTTTACATACTTGCAGGACCTGATAAGTATTCCCTCTTTCCTTAATGAAACTATCAAACAAGAGTTTATTGTGTTTTCATTTCAAAATTATATGTCACAATTTCCAAAATGGTCCTGTACTTCAAAATATCAAGGAATGAAAATGGCATTTAACAGAAATAATCGAGGAGGCAGGGGAAGCTGACTGGAAGCTGACTAGAAGCTTTCTGATAAACCCAGTTAATTATTCTTTCTTTGCTTAAAATATCTTTTTTAGTAGCTGATGGAAAAACAACAAATCTCAAGTTAAAAAAATTCATTGAGGGCGCCTGGGTGGCTCAGTCGGTTGAGCGGCCGACTTCGACTCAGGTCATGATCTCGCGGTTGTGAGTTCGAGCCCCATGTCGGGCTCTGTGCTGATGGCTCGGAGCCTGGAGCCTGCTTCGGATTCTGTGTCTCCCTCTCTCTCTGCCCTTCCCTTGCTCGCTCTCTGTCTCTATGTCTCTCAAAAATAAAATTAAAAAAATTCATTGTTTTTAACAAAAACAACACATAAACATGTGTTACCTAATAATTACATTGTGATTGTTCGTATGTCAATATGAGGAATAGAAGATAAATATACTTGTTTAATAGAGGGAAATAATGTTTTTAAATCTGAATATGGGTCATTGGTTTACTGATGTGCCATGTTGGCTGCTTGCTAGTAGGGAACTGTGTTTCCATTATAAACATCATTTTAGTGGATAAAAAATTGATCTATAAAGACTGATGCCAACTTTAAACTCTTTCTATAATAGATTTTACCCTTGAAAATAAATTTTTCTTTACAAATTTTAATGACCAAAAAATTTATCTGGCTTGCTTTCATGTTACAGTAAATTAGAACAAATTGTGAATTATGTTCAGATGCAATTTGGGAGTTGCTTAAAAAAATCATAAACAATGACTTATTTCAAAAAATTGGATGTGATTAGTCCAGAGATTTAGTTGTATTGTATTTGACATTTAACATAAGAGACATAAGACAGGGATTTAACCTTGAAGAATACTCTACCTAATGTGCAAATGAATTTCATGTTCTGCTCTTAAACCTCTTCTTAAACTCTCTGGAACTCCACTATAACATAATTTTTCACCAGAGCAGAATTCACTAAATACTGAGTTTCTCATATGCCTAGAAGGAGGTGGGTAGTTATTAAAGTAATAAAAGAAAATACATTAGAATATATTAGAAAGGCTGATCACATAAGCAATTGCACAATAAGTACTTGTTGATTGAACTGCAATATTAAATAGAAATTTCAGTGTATTTTTGATATTAGGGTATGGGCTGCTTAGTTTAGCTAGGTTTTATACCACACAAATAAGGCATAGGTTGTACAATTTTTGGGGCGGTTAGTCTCATGGTCATAGATTGCAGTCCCCCCTCAACTAGCTATTTTGCAAATATGTCACATTGGTCACAGAAAAATGAGCTAAACTGTAGTAAAAAGAATTAAAATCTCTCTCCACTAGTGTTGAAAATGACCTCCTGGTTGTACAGAAGCCCTTACAGGCACAAAATGAATCTATATGTTGTTATTTTTTGAAGTCTAATGTTCAAAAGAAACAAGATTAATTTGTAATTATGAATTTATTCATATACTCATTAAGTTATTTAACAAATATTTCACACCTTTTATGGACCAAACAATGTGTTAATCATGGAGTATTAAATGATAAAGAAGCGTTTGTCCTTAAAGAGGCTAAATTTTTTAGGGCTTTAAGGTCATTCACAAATAATCAATATTGAATGTAAGTACCATAAGAACGAGGCAAAGTAAAGAGTGATATATTTTTATGAGGGTATCAGGATGTGCATTATAAAGGAGATATTACAAGTGTAGACATAAGAAAATGGTATCTGATTTTGCTTAATATACATTAACATTTTACCCTAACTTTACAAAGGGATTTTTTTTAAGTACATTTTTATTGGCATGTGTAAAAATGAATAGTTTTGGGGCGCCTGGGTGGCTCAGTCGGTTAAGCGTCCGACTTTGGCTCGGGTCCTGATCTCATGGTCTGTGAATTTGAGTTCCGTGTAGGGGTCTGTGATGAAAGCTCAGACCCTGGAGCTTGCTTTGGATTCTGTGTCTCCCCCTCTCTGCCCCTCCCCCTCATGTTCTTTCTCTCTCTGTCTCTCAATAATAAATAAACGTTAAAAATAAAAAATAAATAAAATTAATAGTTTTTCCATAAGTCATGTGTAATACAGAATACAATGTAAAATATATAGAATGGTTTTGGGTTAGAAAATTTTTACAGCAATTGATTATTTCTAATCTAACCATTATTTTCCCTTATCTTCATAATAGCTCTTTTTCTCTCAAAGTAAGATTTAAAAATTATTTTTCAAAGGTAAATTTGAAACTTCTATCAAATGCTAGACATTTAGCAATTATTAGGTTAGTTATATTCAAGTCATATTTACTTTTTACTTTATGCCATGTACTGTAATGGATGCAACATCAAATTTAGATGATATAATGCACCAAATGAGTGGCAGTCGTGCTTATCATTATTTTCTAAATATTTTTGAATGTTTGCATGTGTTCATTTTTGAATGTTTGTGTACACATTTCGGAACAGAAAAGGGGTTATTAAAGGCAGAAGGAAGTAGGGATGGAATAGATGTCTGTCATATTTTTAATAAGGTACTATAATTAATATAATTCTATAGCCTTTTAATAGCAAAATCTCTATTATTTAGAATCTCAATCTGTTGTGTTCCTCATTTTTTAATAATTTAAACCTTATTTACAAACGATATAGTAAAATTACCTTTTTGGCATAATTTTTATGGATATTTAAATATAGGATTTAAAAAACTATTTTTAGATTTACAGAAATGCTGCAAAGATAGTGAGTGTTTCTTTATACACACACACAGTTTGTCCTATCAGTAACATCTTGCATCACTATAGTATAATCAAAAAATTGTGAAGCAACTTTGATACATTATTATAACTAAAATCTTTTTTTTAATGTTTTTAATGTTTCTTTTGAGAAAAATAGACAGACAGAGAGCAAGCAGGGGAGGGGCAGAGAGAAAGGGAGATGCAGAATCTGAAGCAGGCTCCAGGCTCTGAGCTGTCAGCATGGAGTCTGATGCGAGTTTGAACTCACAAGCTGTGAGAGTGAGCATGACCTGAGCTGAAGTCAGACGCTTAACCAACTGAGCCACCCAGGCACAATAACCCATTCTTTATTCATATTGCCTTAGTTTTAAATTCAGATTTATTTTGTCTTATCATTTCAAAAATGTCATATCATTGAAATTGTGGAGCATCTCGCTTTTCAAACCAGCTTCTTTTAGTTAGCAATGCACATTTAAGACTTATCCATATTGTTGTGTGGATTGGCAGTTTTTTCCTTTTAATTTCCCAATCGTACTCCATTTTGTAGATATAGCATAGTTTACCTAGTCACCTATTGAAAGACATCTTGGTTGCTTCCAAGTTTTGGTAATTATGAATAAAGCTTTAATAAATATGGATGTGCAGATTTTTTTTTTTCAAAGAGCTTTCACTTCACTTGGGTAAATACCAAGGAGCATAAGTACTGAGTTGTGTGGTATGTTTAGTTTTATAAGACGTTACCATACTGTTTTCAAAGCAGATTCACCCTTTTGCATTTGCATCAGAAATGTTAGAGAATTCTATCTTCTCTTCAGCTTTGTAAGCATTTGGTACTGTCAATATATATATTTTAAACATTTTTCTTTTTCAATAGGTATAGTGGAATCTCATCATGGATTTAATTTGCATTTCTCTAATTTCTAATGATACTGATCAACTTTTCATGTATTATATGTAAGAGTTTTTATCATGAACAGATATTGAATTTTGTCAAACCCTTTTTCTGTGTCTAGCGAGATGATCATATGAATTTTGTTATTTTATTCTGTTAATTTGGTGTATCTCATTTATTAGGTTGCCTGTGTTGAACTATCCTTGCATCCCAGGGATGAATTCCAATTGATCATGGTGAATAACCCTTTTAATGTCCTGCTGAATTTGGTTTGCTAGTATTTTATTGAGAATTTTTTTTATCTATATTCATCAGCAATATTGTCCTAAAGATCTTTTTTCTTGTAGTAGTATCCTTTTCTGGCTGTGGTATCAGGGCACTGATGGACTTTATCTTTCTTGATTTATTTAACTGGTTAGGATCCCCAATACTATGTTGAATGTGAGTGGCGAGAGTGGGCATGTTTGCATTCTTCTTGTAAGGGGAAGTATTCATTCTTTTGTTGTCAGGTGTGATATTAATTTTTAAGAGTTTTGTAGTGCCCCTTATCATATAGAGGAAGTTACTTTCTATTCCTATATTGCTGAGGATTTTTACCATGTTCGAATATTGGTTTTGTCAAATTCTTTCTTGCAGAAATTAATAATTGATAGATTTTCAAATATTAAAATTTTAGCCTTGTATCCATGGAATCATCTCCACTTGAGAATATAATTTTATTTAATATAGCTGAATTCTACTTGCCAAAGTGTTGTCAAAGATTTATTCATCTGCATTGGTGAGGGAAATTCAACAGTAATTTGCTTTTTTGTAAAATCTTTGTTTTGTCACTATGTTAATGATCACCTTTAAGGATGAAACAGCAGTGTTCCCTTCTCTTCTGTAATAAATGTGTAGAATTACTGGTGTTTTTTATTTAAATGTTTGATAAAATTCTCAACTGAAATCATATGGGTCTAGAAATTTCTTTTTGGAGAAATTATTTTCAATGTTTAGAGGACTATATTGTATATAAACTATCTGTATCAGTTTGGGTGAATTTTAGAGGTCTGTAGTTTTCAAGGTATTGGTCAACTTATAAATTGTTGAATTTATGTGCATGAAGTTGTTCATATTGTCCATTATTATTTTTTGAAGTCTCCAAGTGTGTATGATATTCTCTTTCATTCCTAATATCCGTGTCTTCTCTCAGGTTTTCTTTCTCATGCTTGATGTTTTCCATTTTATTCATCCTTTACAAAATAGCTTTTGTTTTCACTTATTTTTTCTACTTTTCTGTTTCTACTTTTATTTTTATATGATCCTCCCTTCTACTTTAGTTTTCTTTTCCTAAATCCTTAAAGTGAAAGCATAAATTGTTAATTTGGAACCATTTGCTTTTCTAATATAAGCATTTAATGCAAATTTTTCTCTCAGCAATGTTTTAACAGAGTCCCACAAATTTTGGTGTTTTTTTTTTCTGTTCAACTCAAAATATTTAAAAATTTTCTTTATACTTTATCTTTGATCCATGGATTTTTAAAAATATATTGTTTAATTTATGAGTGTTTGGAGATTTTTCTATGATTATTCTCATTTATTCCTAGTTTGATTCCATATTGATGGACCATACTTGTATGATTTAATTATTTTAAAGCTGTTTGTTTTATGACCCAGTATACGTTCTATAATGACAAATGTTCCATTCGTACCTCAAAAGTTTGTGTCTGTTGCTGTTGCAGAGTGGGAGTTTTATGAATGCCAGCCAGATCCAGTAAGTTGATGGCATTGTTTAGTTTTTCTGTATCCTTGCTGATTTCTTTCTTCTTTTCCATTAATTATTAATTATTAAGAGAGAATTATTAAAGTCTTGAAATAGAGAAATTTTTCAATTATAAAGTTTCCTTATCCTGTCCCACGTATATATATCATATACATAACATATAATATTATATATTATGTATATAAATTATGTATTTATTATATATATTATATATATTTATTATAGATTATGTATGTAAAACTATATATATAATTATGTATATATAATATAAATTACATATATATTGTATATATACAATACACACACACACACAAATACACACACGTATTGCATCTATATACACAGAAAAGCCCATGAAAAAATGCTACATTTTTCTTTCATTTGTTAAGCCTATTTAAAAAGATTCAAGACAGGAATAATTGTCTATTATACTTAGCCAGATATTTAGCATTTGATATTCTTCCTTCATTCTTGATATTTCTAATTTCTTTCTGTTAAAATTGCCCTGAAAAATTTTCTTTAGCAATTCATTTGGAGCTGGTTTACTCGCAATATTTTTCTTAATTTTTCTTCATCTGAAAATTTCTTTATTTCACTACGAGTGAAGGATATTTTAAGCGGATATAGAACTGTGGGTTGATAGTACTTTTTTTTTTTCTTTCAGTGCTTGTAAATGTGTCACTTCATTAAGCTCTTGACAGCTTTTGATAAGAAAATCATGGCCATTCAAATAGTTGTTCTTGTTTAGTTATGCATAGTTTTCGTTTTGCTGCTTTTAAGATTTCTCATGGCCTTTCCTTTTCAGCAGTTTGATATTGATGTGCCTGGCATGAATTTCTTTTGGTTTATCGTGTTTGAATTTACTAAGCTTCTTTAATCAGGACGTTTATGTATTGTGACAAACTCAGGAAGTTTTCAGTTATTATTTTTTCAGCACCGCTCACATTCTTTTCTGTGCGACTCAGATGATATGACTATTTCACCTTTTTGTTATTATTCCACAGATACCTCAGATTCTGCTCAATTTTTTTTCAACTTCTTTATCGGTTGTTCAGATTGGATAATTTTTACTGATCTAGCTTAAATTTCACGACTTTTCCCTTTAAAACCTCCATTCTCCTAGTGAGTCTAGCCAGTGAGTTTAAAACTTTTGTTATTATATTTTTAAGTTCTAAAATTTCCATTTGGATTTTATATATATCTCTTATCTCTTTCCTAATGTTTTTATTTTTGCATTGTTTCAAGAGTATTTATGATAATTTTGTTGGAGGGATTTTATAATCTCTGTTTAAACATCTCAAAGAATCTTAATAACTTTGTGATCTCAGCGTTGGTATCTGTTGATTATTGTATTTTTAAGAGCTTTATTGAAATATAATACACCTACCATAAAACAAAGCCACGCAAACTGTACGATTCAGTGATTTTTAGTATATTCATAGATTTGTGGAACTCTCACTACAATCTAATTTTAAGAAATTTTTATTATCACAAAAAGATATCCTATACCAATTGGGAGCCATCCCCATTCCCTATCTTCACCCATTGTCCTAAGCAGTACTTTTTGTCACTATGGATTAGCCAGTTCTGTGCATTCCATGTAAATGGAATAATGTAAATATCTGGTCTTTTGTAAATTGTTTCTTTCTTTTAGCATAATATTTTCAAGACTTTTTCATGATCTAGCATATGTAGTTACTTTATTTCTTTTTATTGCCAAATAATATTAGACTGTATGGATATACCTTGTTTTGCTGTCCATTCACTAGTTGATAGAAATTAGGGCTTTATTACTGCTTTTTGACCATTATGAATAAAGATGCTGTGAACATTCATAGACAAATTTGTTAACCACTGCTTTGATTATATCCATCTTGGTTTTGTTATCTCATTTAAAAAAATTTATAGGCTATTTTTAAAGTTTATTTATTTATTTAGAGAGAGAGGGCACAAGCAGAGGAGAGGCAGAGAGAGAGAAAGAGTATCCCAAGCAGTCTCTATACTATCAGTGCAGAGCCTGATGTGGGACTTGTAACCACAAACCGCGAGATCATGACCTGAGCCAAAGTCAAGAATCAGATGCTTAACTGACTGAGCCAACCAGGTACCCCTAATCTATAGGCTATTTTCAGTCCAGTTTTAGGTTTACAGAGAAGTCGAAGAAAAATTATGGAGAGTTCCTTTCTTTTTATTTCTTTTTATTTCTTTTTTTAAATTTTCCCTGGAATAGAATTTAGTGATTCTTCACTTGCATATAACACTCAGTGTTCATCTCAACAAGTGCCCTTCTTAACGTCCATCACCCATTTAGCCCATTCCTGCACCCAACACCCTTCCAGTAACTCTCAGTTTGTTTTCTGTATTTAAGAGTCTTTTATGGTTGTCTCCCTCTCTGTTTTTATCTTATTTTTGCTTCCCTTCTCCTAAGTTCATGTGTTTTGTTTCTTAAATTACACATATGAGTGAAATCAGATAATATTTGTCTTCCTCTAAATGACTTATTTCGCATAGCATAATGCACTCCAGATACATCCACATTGTTGCAAAGGGCAAGTTTTCATTCTTTTAGATTGCCGATACATATATATATATGTATATAAAACGCATATATGTATATATATATACATATATAAAACGCAAGTTTTCATTCTTTTAGATTGCTGATACATATATATATTTATATAAATATAAATTTATATATATATATAAAACACGATATATATATATATATATATATATATATATATATATATATATATATAAAACACATCTTCTTTATCTATTCATCTGTTGATGGACATTTGGGCTTTTTCCATAATTTGGCTATTGTTGATTGTACTACTATAAACAATGGGGTGGATGTTCCCCTTTGAATTGCATTTTTGTATCCTTCAAGTAAATATCTATTAGTGTAATTGCTGGGTTGTAGGGTAGTTCTGTTTTTAACTTTTTGAAGAATATCCATACTGTTTTCCAGAGTGACTGCACCAATTTGCACTCCCACCAGCAGTCCAAAAGCATTCCCGTTCTCTGCATGTTCACCAACGTCTGTTTCCTGAGTTAATTTTAGCTATTCTGAAAAGTGTACGGTGGTATCTCATTGTGGTTTTGATTTGTATTTCCCTGATAATGAGTGATGTTGAACATCTTTCCATGTATCTGTTAGTCGTATGGATGCCTTATTTGGAAAAGTGTCTATTCATGCCTTTTTTCATTTCTTCAATGGAAGATTTGTTTTTTTTTTTGTGTTCTGAGTTTGATAAGTTCTTTAGAGATTTTAGATACTAAACCTTTATCTTATATGTCATTTGTAAATATTTTCTCTCATTCCATTGGTTGCCTTTTAGTTTTTCTGATTGTTTCCTTCACTGTGCAGAATTTTTTTTATCTTGATGAGGTCCCAATAGTACATTTTTTGGTTTTGTTTCCCTTGCCTCCAGAGACATGTCAAGTAAGAAGTTGCTGCAGCTGAGGTCAAAGAGGTTGTTTCTTGTTTCCTCCTCCAGGATTTTGATGGTTTCCTGTATTACATTTAAACTTTTCATCTATTTTGAGTTTATTTTTGTGTATAGTGCAAGAGAATGGTCCAGGTTCATTCTTTTGCATATCACTGTCCAGTTTTCCCAACACCATTTGCTGAAGAGACTATCTTTTTTCCATAGGATACTCTTTCCTGCCTTATCAAAAATTAGTTGGCCATACGTTTGTGGGTCCATTTCTGGGTTCTCTATTCTGTTCCATTGATCTATGTGTCAGTTCTAGTGCCAGCACCATACTGTCTTGATTGTTACAGCTTTGTAATACAGTTTGAAGTCCAGAACTGTGATGCCTCCAGCTTTGGTTTTCTTTTTCAACATTATTTTGACTACTCAGGGCTTTTTCTGATTCCATACAAATTTTAGAATTGTTTGTTCTGGCTGTGTGAAGAATGCTGGTGTTATTTTGATAAGGAATGAACTGAGTATATAGATTGGTTTGGGTGGTACCGTCATTTTAACAATATTTGTTCTTCAAATTCATGAGCGTGGAATGTTTTTCCACTGCTTTGTGTCTCCCTCAATTTCTTTCATAAATTTTCTATAGTTTTCAGTGTCGAGTTCTTCTATATCTTTGGTTAGGTTTATTCCTAGGTATTTTATGATTTTAGTTATAATTGCAAATGGGATTGATTCCTAGATTTCTGTTTTTCCTGCTTCATTATTGGTGTATAGAAATGCAACTTATTTCTGTACATTGATTTTATATCCTGCAATGTTGCTGAAATAATGTATCAGTGTTAGCAGTTTTTTTGGTGGAGTCTTTTGGGTTTTCCTCATAGAGCATCATCTCATCTGCCAAGAGTGAAAGTTTTACTTCCTCCTTGCTGATTTGTATGCCTTATATTTCATTGGTTGTCTGATTACTGAGACTAGGACTTCCAACACTATGTTGAATAACATTGGTGAGAGTGGACATCCCTGTCGTGTTCCTGCCCTTAGGGGGAAAGCTCTCAGTTTTTTCCCCTTTGAGGATGATATTAGCTGTGTATCTTTCATATATAGCCTTTACAATGTTGAGGTATTTTCCTTCTATTTCTACTTTCTTGAGGGTTTTTATCAAGAATGGATGCTCTATTTTGTCAAATGCATTTTCTGCATCTATTGAGAGGTTCATATGGTTCTAACACTTTTATGTATCATATTTTATTTACTCATTTACCTACCAAAGGACATCTTGGTTGATTCATTGAAACTCATTTTAAAGACAAGAAAGCTGATTCTAAAAGAAGGTAAAGTGACTCATAGAGGCATATAACTAGCTATAAGTAAATCCAGTTTTAATATCTAGCCTTTCTGGTTTCTCAAACAGTATTCTTTATATCATTATTAGGGACAGACAAGCACTAGCCTGGCAGTTTTCTCAGGCCCTTGCTGATGTTATAATTTAAAAATTTTTAAACAATTTATTGTCAAATTGGTTTCTATACAACACCCAGTGCTCATCCCAACAAGTGCCCTCCTCATTGCCCGTCACCCACTCTCCCCCCCCCATATCCCCCTCAATGCTTAGTTTGTTCTTAGTACTTAAGAGTCTCTTATGTTTTGTCTCCCTCCCTCTCTGTGTCTTTTTTCTTTCCCCTCTTCCCCTCCCCCATGACTTTCTGGTAAGTCACTCAAAGTTCACCTATGCGTGGAAACATATGGTATTTGTATTTCTCTGACTGACATTTCACTTAGCATAATACCCTCCAGTTCCATCCATGTTGCCAAACTTGGCCAGATTTCATTGTTTCTCATTGCCGCTTAATATTCCATTGTATATGTATAAACTTTTGTTCATCATACATATGAAAATTATGTTTTTAAAATTTATTTATTTAAATCCAATTGGTTAACATACAGGGTAGCACTGACTTCAGGAGTAGAACCCAGTGTTTCATCACTTACATATAACATCTAGTGCTCATCCCAACAGTGCCCTCTTTAATGTCCATCATCCATTAAGCCCATCTCCCCACCCATCACCCCTCCAGCAACTCTCGGTTTGTTCTGTGTATTTAAGAGTTTCTTATGGTTTCCCACCCTCTCTGTTTTTACCTTATTTTAACTTCTCTTCCCCAATGTTCGTCTGTTTTGTTTCTTCCACATATGAGTGAAATCTTTTGAAATTTACCTTTCTCTGACTAACTTATTTTACTTAGCATAATACACTGTAGTTCCATCCACATTGTTGCAGATGGTAGGGTTTCTTTCTTTGTGACTGCTGAGTAATATTCAATTGTATATATATACCACATCTTCTTTATCCATTCATCTGTTGATGGACATTTGGGCTCTTTCCATAATTTTGCTGTCTTTTTTCCATTGGATATTCATTTTTTCATTATCAACGATTAGTTGGCCGTGGATTTGTGTGACCATTTCTGGGTTTTCTGTTCTATTCCATTGATCTATGTGTGTGTTTTTGTGCCAATGCCTTACTGTCTTGATGACTACACCTTTGTAATACAGCTTGAAGTCTGGAATTATAATGAATTCAAATTTGATACTCTTTTTTCAACATTACTTTGGCGCTCTGGTGTCTTTTTTGGTTCCATACAAATTTTAGGATTGTTTGTTACAGTGCTGTGAAGAATGCTGGTGTGATTTTGATAAGGATTGCACTGAATATGTATGTTGTCTGGGGTAGTATAGACATTTTAACAATATTTGTTCTTCCAATCCATGAGCATGTAATGTTTTTTAATTTCTTTGTCTTCAATTTCTTTCGTAAGCTTTCTATAGTTCCAGTGTACCGATCTTCTACCTATTTGATTAGTTTTATTCCTAGATATCTATGGTTTTTGTGCAATTCTTCTGATTTCCTCATATGTATATGTCAAAAATACCTTTAGCGACTTGAATTTCCTTACCAATCTCAAAGCTATTTTAAGGCAAAATTGATTTTTGTCATATATTTGAACTTGGCTATGTTTTTCTGTCTCTCTTATCAATGCTGTAATGTTAATTTACTCTGTTTCTTTCATTTCTATTTTTTGGTGTTACCTGCTTCAAAGTAATACTAAATCATTCAAATGTAGGTTGCACGTCTATCAATTATTGTTATTGTTGATTTGCAGATCAAAAGTGAACTATGTTAATGTATGAGTATGTTTTCAGCTTTCTCCTGTGAATGTGACTCTTTTCTTTGACTGTCTGTTTCTATAAATTAAACTTACGGTCCAGTTGCTATATATCTTATTGTATATATTCTTGTTGACACCATTGTTATAGTCAAACACATTTCAAAATATAAATCAATTTTGCCTAACATGAAATTTAAATACTTTCTTTAAGCAATTATGGAAGAAAAGTAGTTACAAATTTGGCAGTGTATTAGAAACTAATAATATTTTCTTTATAGCTTTGTTATCAGTTTTTGATTATAAGAGATCACTGACTTGAACAAATATGTCTTCTTCTGTTGTAACAAAATGTACATAGCATAAGATTAACCATTTTAACCATTTTAGTATATAGTTCATTAGTGTTAAGCACATTCACATCAGGTTCAATCATCAGCAAAAATATGGAAATCTTCCCAAATTTGCATTTTATCCTTATCCAGAGGTCATATGAATTTTTTCTGTATTGTTAATTTTAGCATATGTGCTAATGAAGCAAATAACTATGTATATGTATATATGTATGAACTTTTTAAAAATTCTAATTCTTGTCTAACTAGCATACCTTGTTATATTACTTTTAGGTGTACAATATAGTTATTCATTCTATACCTTACTCGGTACTTTTCATGATAAATGTACGCTTAATCCCTTCATCTATTTCACCCATGTTCTCACCCACCTCCCTCTGACAACCATAAGTTTGTTATCTGTATTTAACACTCTGGTTTTTTTTGTTTGTCTCTCTCTATTTTTTTTTTCATTTGTTTTGTTTCTTAAATTTCACATATGAATCGAACCACATGATATTTGTCTTTCTCTGATTGACTCGTTTCACTTAGCATTGTACCCTCTAGATCTGTGTTTCTGTGAATGAACCATTTTTTTATTCATTCATATATGGATAAACACTTGGGTTGCTGCCATTCTTGGCTATTGTAAATAATGGTGTAGTAAACATAGGGCTGCATATATATTTTCAAATTTTTGTTTTCATATTATTTGTGTAAATACTCAGTAGTAGAATGACTGGATCATATATTAACTCTATTTTTAGTGTTTTTGAGGAACTTTTATACTGTTCTACACTGTGGCTGCGTCAGAGTGCATTCCCACCAACAGTGCATGAGGGTACCTTTTTCCCACATGCTTGCAAATGCTTTTTATTTTTCTTTTTAGGTTTTATTTATTTTCTTATTTTTTAAAGTCTTTATTTAAATTCCTAGTAGTTAACATACAGTGTAATATTTGTTTCAAGTGTAAAATATATCAATTCAAACTTTACATATGAAACCTGATGTTATTTATTTATTGTTTTGTTTTGTTTTAACTTTAGCCATTCTGACAAGTATAATGTGGTATCTCATTATGGTTGTGATCTGAATTTCCCTGATGATAAGTGATGTTGAGTATCTTTTCATGTGTCTGTTAGCCATCTGCGTCTTCTATGGAAAATGTCTACTTATGTCTTCTGCTCAATTTTTAATTGGATTGTTTGGGGTTTTTAGGTGTTTAGGTTGTTGTATATTTTGGATACTAACTCCTTATTGGGTATACTATTTGCAAATAACTTCTCCCAACTGGAGGGTTGTCTGTTTTATTGATGGTTTGCTGTGCAAGAGTTTTTCTGTTTGTTTGTTTTGGTGTATCCAAATAACTTATTTTTGGTTTTCTTTCACTTGCCAAGAGAGACATATCTAAAAACAAATAATGTGTCTATGGCTAATGTCAAACAGATTACAGCCCAAGTTTTCTACTAAGAGTTTTATGGTTTCAGATCTCACATTTATACCTTTAATCAATTTTGATTTACTTTTTGTGTATGATGTAACAAAGTATTCCAGTTTCATTCTTTTGCATGTAGCTGTCCTGTTTTCCAACAACATTTGTTTAAAATACTGTTTTTTTTCCCATTGCATATTCTTGTCTCTTTTTTCATAAATTGACAATATAAATGTGGGTTTAGTTTTGGGCTCTATTCTGTTCCTTTGATCTATGTGTATAGTTTTGTGCCAGTACCATATTGTTTGATGACTACAACATCGTAGTGTATCTTAAAATATGGAATTGTGATACCTCAAGATTTTGTCTTCTTTTTCAAGATTGCTTTGTCTTTTCAAGATCTTTTGTGCTTTCATACAAATTTATGGTTATTTGTTCTTGTTCTGTCAGAAATGTTATTGGTATTTTGATAAAGATTGAATTAAATCTTTGGATCACTTTGGGAAGTAGGGATATTTTAACAGTCTTGGTTCTCTGAATCCATGAACATGGAATATCTTTCATTTGTTTGTGTCATCTTCAATTTCTTTCAGCAATGTTTTATATTTTTCAGATTAAAGGTCTTTCACCTCATTGATTAAGTTTATTCCTAAGCATTTTATTATTTTTAGTGCAATTGTAAATGGAATTATTTGTTTAACTTTGCTTTTTGTTGTTTTCTTATTTTCATAAGAGATGTAGCAGATTTCTGAACTTTTATTTTTGTATCTAGTGACTTTACTAAATTCATTTATCACTTCCAGTGGTATTTTGGTGGAGGCTTTGTGTTTCTGTGAATGAACCATTTTTTTATTCATTAATATATGGATAAACACTTGGGTTGCTATACAATATATAGTATTATGATATCTACAAATAGAGTATAGTTTTTCCTTACTAAGTTGACTGACTTTTATTTCTTTTTCTTGTCTGATTGCTCTGGTTAGGACTTCCAGTAAATGTTAAACTAAAGTGGTGAGAGTGAATATCTCTGTCTTGTTCCTGATATTAGGGGAAAGCTCTCATTTTTCACCATTGAGTAACATGTTAGCTGGTTTTAATATGTGGTATTTATTTTGTTGAGGTATATTCCTTCTAAGCCCCCTTTATTGAGGGTTTTTATCATGAATCGATGTCGTACTTTGTCAAGTGCTTTTTTTTTTTTTTTGCACCTATTAACATGATCATGGAGAGCTAAGATCGTGGCAGAGCAGGAGGACCCTAGGCTTGTTTCATCCTTGGAAGACAGCTAGATAACTATGAAATCATCCTAAATAACCCAGAAATTAACCTGAAGGCTGACAGAGAAAACTTCAAAACAAAAATGAGAGAATAAGCCTCATCAAAGAAGTTAGGAAATTTGGAGATGCGGTTTAGGCAGAAACGGATCATGGTATCTGTGGAGAATCAGAAGCCATGGTTGCAGAGAAGGGTGAGAGAGAGAAAGGAGTACACAGGGAAATACTCAAGGAGAACATATCCACCAAAGCCATTGGCTTGGAAAAATGAGAGGGGACTGATGTTCATGAATTCTTGCAATCATTGGGGCTTAAAGATTGGAGTTTTAAAGGATGGCAGGCTTGGCTGGGATAGAGCCCTTGAGAGCACTGTCTTACTCTTGGGACAAGGCAGGAAAACAACTTAGGGGTAGATGGTATAGAAAAATAAATCTGAAGAATGCCTGGAGCACAGATTATTTATCCCTTTGGAGTGCTTTCCTAGGGTGCAACTTTCCAGGAGAAGCTTCTCTGGGGACAAAAGAGAAAACTGATGCCATTTCTTATCTCATTCATTTAGCATAAAGACAGAGCCACGTGCTGAAAGTATCTCAGTGCTGACATGGGCTGCCTATTCTGTTTACACTGCCACCTTCCTGCATCTGACTGGACTGCTGTTCTCAAACTTGTCTCAGTACCAGTTCAGTGGTCTCCTACCCAGAATACCAGCAGAAACTGCGGTCCACACCATGTTTCTTGATCAGAGAGTTCTGCAAATATTTAGTTTTAGTGGATATAGTATCAGTTCTCATTTCACAAGCAGACCAGAGCACACCTAGTTAAAACTAGCCACATTCTGGCCAAGAACCAAACACTGCCCACTGCAGGCAAAGACAGCCTCTGCAGATGACTGACCTAAAAGGAAGAGAAGCCAAAACACTGCAGCATTGTGCATGCAACACACACCAGAGACACTTACTGAAGCACCAGGCCTTGGGCCCTATATGACCTCTTTTTCATAAAGCTAACACTCAAGAACAGAAAAAATAATGGACTTTTCTTGTAAAGAAGACAGCAGACACTTAGACAAAAGGTCTAGACAGAGGAATTCATCACAAATGAAAGAACAACATAAGGTCATGGCCATAGATCTAATTAAAAGACATATAAGGAACATGTCTGATGGAGAATCTAAAGCAACATTCAGAAGGATACTCACTAGGCTCGAGAAAAGAATGGAAGATTTAAGGGATGCCCTTACCACAGAGATAAATGAGTTAAAAAAGATTTGGTCAGAGATGAAAAATGCAATAAGCTAGGAAACTGGCTTGATGCAACAAACACAAGGCTGGAAGAAGCAGAGGAATGAATAAGTGATGCAGAAGACAAAATAATGAAAAATAATGAAGTTGAACAAAAGAAAGAATTATGGAACATGAGTAGTGATCTAAGGAACTCAGTGACACCAACAAATGTAAGGACATTCATATTATAGGAGTCTGAAAAGAAAAGAGTCAAATGGGGGCAGAAAATTTATTTGAGGGAATACTAGCTGAAAACTTCCCTAAACTGGGGAAGGAAACTGACATCCAATCAAGGAGGCACAGAGATTTCCCATCAAAATCAACAAAAGCAATCAACAACAAGACATATTGTAATTAAATTTGCAAAATATATTGATAAGGAAAAAAATCTTAAAAGCAAAAACAAAAAAGAATTCCTTCACTTGTAAAGTAAGACCCATAATGCTAGATGCAAATTTCTCAACAGAAACTTGGCAAGCCAGGAGGCAGTGACAAGATACATTCAAGTGCTGAATGGGAAAAATCTGCATCCAAGAATATTTTATCTAGCAAGGCAGCCTTTCAGAATAGGAGAGATAAAGAGATTCTTAGACACAAAAGCTAAAGGAGTTTATTGCCACTAAATCAGCCCTACAGGAAGCATTAAAAGGGATTCTTTGAGTGTAAAAAAAAAAGACTAGAAATGACAAAATATGAAAGGAACAGAGAAAATCTCCAGAAGCAATGACAAAACAAGTAATAAAATGACAAAAAATACATATTTATCAATAATTACTCTGAATGTAAATGGACAAAATGCTCCAAACAAAAGACAGAGCAGTGTCAGAATGGATAAAAAAGAAGACACATATGTATGATGCCTACCAGACTCCTTTTAGGCCTAAAAACACTTGCAAATTGAAAGTGAGGGGATAGAGAAACATTTATTATGCAAATTGCATCAAAAGAAAGCCAGAGTAGCAATACTTATACCAGACAAACTAGAATTTAAAAGAAAGACTAAGATGAAGAAGGCCACTATATTATAATAAAGGGAACAATCCAACAGAAGATCTGATAATTATAGATATTTATGCACCCAACGTGACAGAACCCAAATATATAAAATGGTTAACATAAAACTTAAAGGAATTTATTTATAATAATAAAATGAAAGGAGACTCTAATACCCCACTTACATCAATGGACCGATCATCTAAACATAAAATTAGCGAGGAAACGATGGCTTTGAATGACACACTGGGTCAGATGGACTTAACAGATACATTCAGAACATTCAGTCCTAAAGCAGCAGAATAACATTCTTTTCAAGTGAACAAGGGACATGCTCCAGAATAGATCACATACCAAAGTCACAAATCAGGCCACCACAAGTACAAAAATGTTGATATCATATTATGCATACTTTCTGACCACAATGCTATAAAACTTGAAGTTGACCAGAAGATAAAAAAATAAGAAAAAAGAAAGAAAGAAAGAAAAGACCACAAATACTTGGCGGTTAAACATGCTTCTAAACAGTGAATGGATCAACTAGGAAACCAGAAAAGAAATTAAGAAATTACATATAAACAAACGAAAAAGAAAACACAATATTCCAAAACCCTTGGAATGCAGCAAAAGCAATCCTAAGAGGAAAACATACAGCAACACAGGTCTACCTGATGAAACAAGAAAAATCTCAAATAAACAACTGAACATTGCATGTAAAGGAGTTAGAAAAAGAAGAGAAAAATGAAGCCATAAGCCAGCAGAAGCAAGGAAATAATAAAAATTACATCAGAAATAAATGATAGAGAAACTAGAAATGCAATAGAACAGATCAATGAAATCAGGAGCTGGTTCTTTGAAGAAATTAATAAAATTGATTAACCTATACTCACACGTATAAAAAATAGAGAAAGGACTGAAACAAATAAAATCACAAATGAGAAAGGAAAAATAGCAAGCGGTACCATAGAAAGACAAACAATCTTAACAAAATATTATGAAAATCTATATGCCAACAAATTGAACAACCTGGAAGAGATTGATAAATTCCAAGAAACACGTACACTACCAAAACTAAAATAGGAAGAAATAGAAGATTTAATCAGATTGAAAACCAGCAAAGAAATTGAGTCGGTAATAAAAAGAACTCCCAAAAATAAAAGTCCAGGGCCATATGGCTTCAAAAGTGAATTCTACCAAATATTTAAATAAGGGTTAATACCTGTTCTACTGAAACTATTTCCAAAAAATAGAAAAGGAAAACTTTCTAATTCATTGTATGAGGCCAGTATTACCCTGAAAACAAAACCAGATAGAGACTCCACTAAAAAAAGAGAACTACAGGTGAATAACCCTGATGAACATGGGTGCAACCTTTCTCAACAAGATACTAGTAAAACAATTCCAACAGTACATTAAAAGAAAAATTCACCATGACCAAGTGGAACTTATTTCTGGGTGGCATGGGTAGTTCAATATTTACAAATAAATAATATGATATACCACATTAACTAAAGAAAGAACCATATGATTATTTTATTAGATGCAGAGAAAGTGTTTGACATAGTACAACATCCATTCATGATAAAACACCTCAACAAAATAGGGTTAGAGGGAACATACCTCATCATAATAAAGGTCATATATAAAAAACCCACAGATACTATCTTCCTCAATTGGAAAAAAATGAGAGTTTTTCTCTCTGGTCAGGAACAAGATAGGGATTTCTTGTTATTTTACATAGTCCTGGAAGTCCTAGCCACAGAAATCAGAAAACAAAAGAAATAAAAGACAAAGAAATCAGCAACGGAGAAGTAAAACTTTCACTATTTGCAAATGACATGATACTCTATACAGAAACCCCAATATACTCCAGCAAGAAATTGCTAGAACTGATACATGAAGTTGGTAAAGTCACAAGAATCAAAATCATTGTGCAGAAATCTGTTGCATTTCCATACACCTATAATGAAGCAGCAGAGAGAGAAATCAATGAATCAATCTCATTTACAATTACACCAAAAACCAAAAGATACTGAAGAATAAACCTAACCAAAGAAGTGAAAGACCTGTACTCTGAAAAGTATAAAACAGGGATGAAAAAATTAAAGATGAAACAAATAAATGGAAAAAAATTCTATATCCATGTATTGTAAATACAAATATAGTTAAGATATCTATAGTACCAAAAGCAATCTACACATTTAAAGCAATCCCTATTAAAATACCAACATTATTTTTCAGAGACTTACAATAAACCATCCTAAAATTTATATGGAATCACAACAGGCCCTGATAGTCAAAGCAACCTTGAAAAAGAAAAGCAAATGTGGAAGCATCAGAATTCTGGACTTAAAGTTATATTACAAAGCTATAGTGATCCAGACAGTATGATACTGGCACAAAAATAGACACAGAGTTCAATGGAACAGAATAGAAAACACAGAAACGAATTCATGACTACATGGTCAATTAACCGATGACATATCAGGAAAGAATATCCAAGGGGTAAAAGACGATCTCTTCAACAAATAGTGTTGGGAAAAGTGGACAATAATATACAAAGGAATTAAACTGTACAACTTTCTTTCACCATAGATAAATGTAAATTCAAAATGAATTAAGGACCTAAATGTGAGACAGGAAATCATTAAAATCCTAGAGGAGAACACAGGCAGTAACTCATTCGATATTGGCCATAACAAATTCTTATTAGATATGTCTCTTGAGGCAAGGAATCAAAGGCAAAAATAAATTATTGGGACTTCCTCAAAATAAAAACTTCTGCATAGCGAAGGTAACAATCAACAAAACCAAAAGCAACCTATGGAATGGACAAAGATATTTGCAAATAAAATATCTGATAAAGGGTTCATATTGAAAATATGTAATGAACTTATAAAACTCAATACCCCCAAAATGAATAACCCAAATGAAATTTTAGCGGAAGATATTAATAGACATTTATCCAAGAAGGCATGCACATGGCCAAAAGACTCATGAGAAAATGTTCAACATCACTCATCATCAGGGAATCACAAGTCAAAACTACAATGAGATATCACCTCATTCCTGTCAGAATGGCTAATTTCATCAACACAAGAAACAGGAGGTTCTGGAGAGGATGCAGAGAAGGGGAACCCTCTTATTCTGTTGGTAGGAATGCAAAATAGTTCAGCCACTGTGGAAAACAGCATGGAGATTCCTAAAAAAAAAAATGTTAAAATTAGAAATGCCTTACAATTCAGCAATTGCACTACTATTTACCAAAAGGATACAAAAATACCAATTCGAAGAGTGCGTGCACTCCAATGATTATAACAGCATTATTAGCCATAGCTAAATTATGGAACTAGCCCAAATATCCATTGACCGGTGAATGGATAAAGAAGTTGTGGTACATATATAAAATGAAATATTACTCAGCCATAAAAAATAATGAAATCTTGCCATTTGCATTGACATGATGGAGCTAAAGAGTATTATGCTAAGTGAAATAAGTCAAAAGAAAGATAAATACCTTGTGATTTCATTCATATATAGAATTTAAGAAGTAAAAGAAATCATCATGGAGAAAAAAAGGAGAAAGGCGAACCATAAAACAGACTCTTAATTATAGAGAACGAACCGATGGTTACCAGAGGGGAGGTGGATGGAGGATGGGTAAATAGGTGATGGACATTAAGGAGTGCACTTGTGATGAGCAACAGGTGTTATATGTAAGTGTTGAATCAGTAAATTGTACACCTGAAACTAATACTATACTGTAGGATAGCCTACTAGAATTGAAATAAAAACTTAAAAATTAAGAAAATGAAAAACATAAAAAATAAAAAGGTAACATAAACTAAAATAAAATGATCATATGTTTTTATCTGTTTTCTTGCTGATGTGCCATATCATACTGTTTGCTTTGTGGATATTGAAACATCCTCGCATCCTCGAAATAAATCCCACTTTATATTGGCGAATGGTTTTTTAATGTATTGATGGATTCAGTTTGCTGGTAGTTCATTGATGACTTTTGCATCTATGTTCGTCAGTGATATTGGCCTGTAGTTTTCTTTATTTTTTTTGTAGTGTCTTTATCTGGTTTTGTTATCAATATAATGCTGGTCTCATAATGAGTTTGAAAGCTTTCCTTTCTCTTCTGTTTCTTAGACTAGGTTGAGAAGAATAGTTATTACTTCTTTAAATGTTGGTAGAATATACTGGTGATATTTTCTGGTCCTGGAATTTGTTTTTTGGGAGCTTTTTGATTACTAATTTAATTTCATTGCTGGCAATTGGTCTGTTCAAATTTTACATTTCTTTTTTATTTAGTTTTGAAGACTATATATTTCTAAGAATTCATCCATTCATTCTAGGTTGTTCGATTTATTGACAAATGATTTTTCATAATATTCTCTTATAGTCTTTTTATTTCTGTTGGATATTTGTCTTCTTTCATTTCTTATTTTACTTGACTCCTCTTTTTTTTTGATGTCTAGCTAAAATTAATTGTGTCAATATTTTCTAAAAAATCATGTCCTAGTTTTATTGATCTGTTTTATTGTGTTTTTAGTTTCTATTTCATTTATTTTTGCGCTGATTTTTATTATTCCCTTCATTCTACTGGCTTTGGGCTTTGATATTTTATAGCTATTTTAGATGTAAAGTTAGATTGTTTATTTGTTTTTCTCTGCTCTTTAGGTAGACTCCTATTGCTATAATCTTCCCTCTTAGAACAGCTTTTGTCACATTCCAAATATTTGTGACTACAGTGTTTAATTTTTGTCTCTATGTAAGTTTTTTTGTGTCTTCTTTGATTTTTTTGGTTGACCTCCTCATTGTTTACTAGCATGTTTTTCAACCTCCTAGCATTTTTGTTCTTATCACATATTCTTTTGTGATTGGTTTCTAGTTTCATACCTTTTTGGTCAGAGAAGATGTATGATATGATTTTAATGTTTTGAATATGTTAAGACTTTTTTGTAGCCAAATATGCGATATACTCTGGAGAATGTACATATGAACTTGAAGAGAATGTGTATTCTGCTCTTTAGGGGTGAAATGTTCTAAATATATCTGTCAGATCCATCTGATCCAGTGTGTCATACAAAGCCACTGTTTCCTTGTTGATTTTCTGTCTGGGTCATCATCCACTTACATAAGTTGTTCAAACACTCTAGTGTTATTGTATGGCTGTTATTTTCTTCCTTTATGTTGCTGATAGTTGCATTATGTATTTTTGTGCTTCCATGCTGTGTCCATTAATGTTTAGAACCATTATATCATTTTGTCGTATTATTCCTTTGATCATTATGTAATGACCTGTGTATGTTGGTACAGTCTTTGTTTTAATGTTTATTTCTTCAATATAAGTATTGCTATCTCAGGTTTCTTTTTGCTTCTATTTGTAATGAGAAATGTTATTCCATGTTTTCACTTTCAATCTGCATGTATGTGTAAGTCTGAAATTAGTGTCCTATGCAGCATACACATCAGTCCAGGTTTTTGATTCATTCAGTACCCTATAACTTTTGATTGAGCACTTAGTCCATTTACATTCAAAGTTATTTTTGATGGTTATGTACTTATTGCCATTTTATTACTTGTTTAACTGCAGTTTTGCTATTCTTCTGTGTTCCTGTTTTTCTTTTACTTTCATTCCTTGTGTATTGATGACTTTCTTTAGTGATATACTTGGCTTCCTTTCTCTTTATTTTTGGATATGTATTACAGGCTTTTTATTTGTGCTTACCATTTAATTTATGCTATATATATGCATACATTTAAAGAGATTACTTGTGATGAACACCAGGTATTGTATGGAAGTGTCAATTCGCTAAATTATACACGTGAAACTAATATTATACTGTATGTTAACTAATTGGAATTTAAACAAAAACGGGAAAATAATTTTTATATAACATTCTCTGCATGTAGCAGTCTATATTAGGTTGATGTGTATGGAAGCTTGAACCTATTATAAATTCACTAAGTTTTTACTCCCCCTCCATGTTTTATGTATATATCTTATATATAACTTTTTATTTTGTGAATCATTTGAATGACTTTATTAAGTTTTTCATTTTAATTCCAGTATTGTTAACATATAGTGTTACATTAACTTCAGGTGTAGAATTTAGTCAATCAACAATTCTATACATTGTTCAGTACTCATCATATTAAATGTACTCTTTAATCTGCATCCCTCATTTAACCCATTTGCACACCTGCCTCCCCTCTGGAAACAAACAGTTTGTTCCCTATATTAAAGTGTCAGTTTCCTTTTCTTCTCTTTTTTTATTTGTTTTGTTTCTTAAATTCCACATATGAATGAAATCATGTGTTATTTTATATTCACACACTAACTGATTTTTCTTAATATTATACTCTCTAACTTTACCCATGTTCTTACAAATGGCAAGATTTCATTCTTGTTCATGGTTGAATAATATTCCATTGTGTATATATACCACTTTTTTAGCCATTCATCTATCTATGGACACTTAGGGTACTTCTCTGACATGGTTATTGTAATAATACTGCTATAAACAAAGGGGTGAATATATCCTTTGAATTAGCATTTTCATATTCTTTGGGTAAATGCCCAGTAGTTTCATTTTTTATGTAGAGGAAATAGTTTATTTTTTAAGTTTTTAATAAAATTCAGTTATCTATTCTGACAAGTGTGAGGTGGTATCTCATTGTAGTTTTGATTTGTATTTCCCTGATGATGAGTGCTGTTGAACATCTTTTAATCTGTTGGCCATCTGGATATCCTCTTGGGAAAAATGTCTATTCATGGATTATCTGTTTTCTGAGTATTGAGTTTCTTTTTTTTAAATTTTATAATAGATTACTTTCAAATTGGTTTACATATAACACCCAGTGTTCATCCCAACACGTGCCCTCTTCACTGCCCATCACCCCCTCTCCCCCCTCGCTCATCCCCCTCACCCTGAGTTTGTTCTTAGTCTTTGAGAGTCTCTTATGTTCTATCTCCCTCCCTCTCTGTGTCTTTTTTTCCTTTCCCCTCTTCCCCTCCCGCTGGTTTTTGCTTAGTCTCACAGAGTCCACCTATGCGTGGAAACATATGGTATCTGTCTTTTTCTGACTGACTTATTTCACTTAACATAATACCCTCCAGTTCCATCCATCTGGCTACACATGGCCAGATTTCATTTTTTCTCATTGCCACGTAGTAGTCCATTGTATATATGTGCCACATCTTCTTTATCCATTCGTCAGTTGATGGGCGCTTGGGCTCTTTCCATGATTTGGCTATTGTCGAAAGCGCTGCTATGAACATGGGGGTACACGTGCTCCTATGCATCAGCATTCCTGTGTCTCTTGGGTAGATTCCTAGCAGTGCTATTGCTGGGTCATAGGGTAGCTCTATTTTCATTTTTTTGAGGAACCTCCACACCGTTTTCCAGAGCGACTGCACCAGTTTGCATTCCCACCAACAGTGTAGAAGGGTGCCTACTCCACATCCTCGCCAGCACCTATAGTTTCTTGATTTATTCATTTTAGCCACGTGAACCGGTGTAAGGTCGTATCTCAGTGTGGTTTTCATTTGTATTTCCCTGATGATCAGTGACTTTGCTCATCATTTCATGTGACTGTTGGTCATCTGAATGTCCTCTTTGGAGAAGTGTCTGTTCATATTTTCTGCCCATTTCTTCACTGGATTATTTGTTTTTCGGGTGTGGAGTTTGGTAAGTTCTTTATAAATTTTAGATATTAGTCATTTATCCGATATGTCATTTCCGATGATCTTTTCCCATTCCGTTGGTTGCCTATCTGTTTTGTTGGTTGTTTCTTTTGCCGTGCAGAAGCTTTTTCTCTTGATGAGGTCCCAGTAGTTCATCTTTGCTTTTAATCCCCTTGCTTTTGGAGACGTGTCGAGTAAGAAATTAGTGTGTCTTAGGTCAAAGAGGCTTTTTCCTGCTTTCTCCTCTAGGATTTTGACGGTTTCCTGTCTCACATTCAGATCTTTTATCCATTTAGAGTTTATTTTTGTGAGTGGTGTAAGAAAGTGGTCTAGTTTCATTCTTTTGCATGTTGCTGTCCAGTTCTCCCAGCACCATTTATTAAAGAGGCGATCTTTTTTCCATTGGATACATTTTCCCGCTTTGTCAAAGATTAGCTGGCCATGTACTTGTGGGTCCATTTATGAGTTTTCTACTCTATTCCATTGGTCTATGTCTCTGTATTTGTGCCAATACCATGCTATCTTGTTGACTACTGCTTTGTAGTAGAGGTTAAAGTCTGGGATTGTGATGCCTCCCGCCTTGGTTTTATTCTTCAGTATTATTTTGGCTATTCGAGGTCTTTTGTGGTTCCATACAAATTTTAGGATTGTTTGCTCTAGCTTTGAGAAGAACGCTAGTGCAATTTTGATTGGGATTGCATTGAATGTGTAGATTGCTTTGGGTAGTATTGCCATTTTGACGATATTTATTCTTCCAATCCATGAGCATGGGATGTTTTTCCATTTCCATGTGTCTTCCTCAATTTCCTTCATAAGTTTTTTATAGTTTTAAGTGTAGAGGTTTTTCACATCTTTGGTTAGGTTTATTCCTAAGTATTTTATGGTTTTTGGTGCAATTGTGAATGGGATTAGCTTCTTTATTTCTCCTTCTGCTGCTTCATTGTTGGTGTATAGAAATGCCACCGATTTCTGTACATTGATTTTGTATCCTGCAACTTTGCTGAAATCATGATCAGTTCTAGTAGGCTTTTGGTGGATTCCGTCGGGTTTTCCATGTAAAGTATCATGTCATCTGCAAAAAGTGAAAGTTTGACTTCCTCCTTGCCAATCTTGATGCCTTTTATTTTGTTTTGTTGTCTGATTGCTGATGCTAAGACTTCCAACACTATGTTAAATAGCAGTGGCGAGAGTGGACACCTCTGTCGTGTTCCTGATCTCAGGGGGAAGGCTCTCAATTTTTCCCCATTGAGGATGATATTAGCTGTGGGCTTTTCATATATGGCTTTTATGATGTTTAAGTATGTTCCTTCTATCCCGACTTTCTCGAGAGTTTTTATTAAGAAAGGATGCTGTATTTTGTCAAATACTTTTTCTGCATCTATTGACAGGATCATATGGTTCTTATCTTTTCTTTTGTTGATATGTTTTATCATGTTGATTGATTTGCGAATATTGAACCAGCCCTGCAACCCAGGGATGAATCCTACTTGATCATGGTGGATGATTCTCTTTATATGCTGTTGGATTCGATTTGCTCGTATCTTGTTGAAAATTTTTGCATCCATATTCATCCGGGATATTGGCCTGTAATTCTCTTTCTTTGCTGGGTCTCTATCTGGTTTGGGAATCAAAGTGATGCTGGCTTCATAGAATGAGTCTGGGAGTTTTCCTTCCGTTTCAATTTTTTGGAACACCTTGAGGAGGATAGGAATTAACTCTGTCTTAAATGTCTGGTAAAATTCCACAGGAAAGCCCTCTGGACCAGGGCTTTTATTTGCTGGGAGGTTTTTGATAACGGATTCTATTTCTTCACTAGTTATAGGTCTGATCAAATGTTCTATTTCTTCCCGTTTGAGTTTTGGTAGCGTGAGGTTATTTAGGAATTTGTCCATTTCTTCCAGGTTGCCGAGTGTGGTGGCATATAATTTTTCATAGTATTCTCTGATGACTGCTTGTATTTCTGAGGGATTGGTTGTAATTTCTCCCTTTTCATTCACGATTTTATCTATTTGAGTTCTCTCTCTTTTCTTTTTGAGAAGCCTGGCTAGAGGTTTGTCTATTTTGTTTATTTTTTCAAAGAACCAGCTTTTGGTTTCATTGATCTGTTCCACTATCTTTTCTGTTTCCATATGATTAATTTGTGCCCTGATCTTTGTTATTTCTCTCTTTCTGCTGGGCTTGGGTTGTTTTAGTTGTTCTGCTTCTATTTCCTTTAGGCGTGCTGTTAGAATTTGTTATTGATTATTCTTGTTTCTTGAGGTGGGCCTGGATTGCAATATATTTCCCTCTCAGTACTGCTTTTGCTGCATCCCAGAGCATTTGGATTGGTGTATTTTCATTTTCATTTGTTTCTGTGTATTTTTAAATTTCTTCTCTGACTGCTTGTTTGACCCACTCATCTTTTAGTAGGTTATTTCTTAGCCTCCATGTTTTTGGATATTTTCCAGGCTTTCTCCTGTGGTTGATTTCAAGTTTCAAAACATTTGGTCTGACAGTGTGCACGGTATGATCTCAATTCTTTCATATTTATTCAGAGCTTCCCTGTGCCCCAGTATGTGGTCTATCTTAGAAAATGTAACGTGTGCTGTTGAGAAGAATGTAAATTCCTTTGCTTCTGGGTGAAGGACCCTGAAGATGTCTGTGAGGCCCCTCTGTTCTAATGTGTCGTTCAGGGCCATCGTTTCTGTGGTGATTTTCTGTTTTGTGGATCTATCCAATGCTGAGAGTGGAGTGTTAAGGTCCCCTACTATTAGGACATTTTTATCGATGAGGTTGCTAATGTTCATAATAGTTGTTTTACAAATTTGGGTGCTCCCGAATTCAGTGCATAGATATTTATAATTGTTAGCTCTTCCTGCTGGATGGTCCCTGAGACTATTATATAATGTCCTTCTTCATCTCTTATTACATCGTTCATTTTAACATCTAATTTGTCTGATATAAGTGTGGCTGCTCCAGCTTTCTTCTGA
Organism: Paguma larvata; assembly: GCA_030068075.1. Taxonomy (NCBI): domain Eukaryota; kingdom Metazoa; phylum Chordata; class Mammalia; order Carnivora; family Viverridae; genus Paguma; species Paguma larvata. The sequence goes on from CM057830.1 coordinate 67,395,011, forward strand.
CTTCCAGTAGCATGGTAGATAGCTCTCCATTCCCTCACTTTCAATCTGAAGGTGTCTTCAGGTTTAAGATGAGTTTCTTGAAGACAGCAAATAGATGGGTCTTGTTTTTTAATCCATTCTGTTATCCTGTGTCTTTTGATTGGCGCATTTAGTCCATTTACATTCAGTGTTAATATTGAAAAATATGGGCTTACAGTCACTGTATTATCTGTAAGTTTCATGTTTGTAAGGCCGTCTCTGGTAATTTCTGTTCTTTGCAACCTTTCCTTCATAGAGTGTCGCTCAGGATCTCTTGTAGTGTTGGCTTATTTGTGATAAATTCTTTCAGTTTTTGTTTGTTGGGAAAAACCTTGATCTCTCCTTCTATTCTGAATGACAGGCTAGCCGGATACAGAATTCTTGGTTGCATGTCCTTCTTGCTCATCACATTGAAGATATCCTGCCATTCCTCTCTGGCTTGCCACGTTTCTGTAGATAACTCTGCTACTACCCTTATATCTGCCTTTGTATGTTAAGGTGCTTTTGTCCCTAGCTGCTTTCAGGATTCTCTCCCTATCTTTGTATTTTGCCAGCTTCACTATGATGTGCCGAGCAGAAGGTCTATTCAAGTTGCGTCTGAGGGGAGTTCTCTGTGCCTCTTGGATTTCCATGCCTGTTTCCTTCCTCATGTTGGGGAAGTTCTCAGCAATGATTTGTTCAAGAACCCCTTCCACTCCTTTCTCTCTCTCTTCTTCCTCTGGAACTCCTATGATACGGATGGATATTGTTTCTTTTGAGTGCATCGCTCAGCTCTCGAATTCTCCTTTCTTGTTCCTGGATCAGCTTCTCTCTCTTTTTATCTGCTTCCTCTTTTTCAATGATTTTATCTTCTAATGCACTAACTCTTTCCTCTATGCCTTCAATCCGTGCTGTGGCTGCTTCCAATTTCCCTTGTATTTCTTCCAAGGTCTTTTTTAATTCTTCCTGACCGTTTTTTAAGGTCCTTGAACTCTGCTGTGTGGGACCTCTTGCATTCATCTCAGCTTTTTTCAAGGCCAGCGATTAGTTTTATGATTATCATTCTATATTCATGTTCTGTTATGTTGCTTATATCTGTTTTCATTAATTCTTGAGCTGTCACTGCTTCTTGTAGATTCTTTTGAGGAGAATTCTTCCGTTTCATCATTTTGGCTAGATGTGTTTTGGATTGTTTCTTGAAGTTGCCCTGGACAGGAAAACAGACTGACAGACAAACAGAAAACAGAAATTCTCAAACATACTGACAAATGGTCCAGACAAGCAGTTCACAACAGAAAAAAGAATAACAAATGACTCTCTGAGGGCAATGTTCTGACGTACCAGCTACAAGTTAAGGACATGGTATATAGTGTGCTGGTGGCAGAGCATATATAGACAGAATAATGACAGGTGTTGGGAGAAGAAGGAAATGGACTTTGCCCAGGTAGAGCGACTAAAGGGTTTAATCCAGACCGAGAGAAATCAGAATAAGGACGGGTGCAAGGGAAAAGGAATAAAGATCAATGTCGTCTCGATGAATTTATGCAACCTGGCTATTCCAGAAAGAGGGATAGGGAAGTACAGAAGAAGGTGTAGAATATGTCTTGAAAGAGTGGGTTAAAAAAAAAAAATGTTTAAGCTAGTCAGTACCCTGGATAACCAGCTCAGGGATTCGGATCGGTAGGAACGAGAAAGGGAGGGATAAATTTAAAAAAGAAAAAATGAGTAGAGTTACTCCAGGCAGCAATCTCCACTTGGCATCAGTAGCTCCTGCTGATATGTTGGGAGGGGCATGGTTTGGTGTAGGCAGGTCCCACCTCCACTGCCGCAGGGATGGCTTTTGGGGTGACTTCCTGGCTTGTGAGACAACAATGGCGTCTCTCCAGACCCTCGCCACCAGTCCTGAAGTCTTTATTCACCCCTTTATTTCTGTTCTCTCTCCACCGCCGACGCCGGCCTAGTGTGGTTCACTGGACGGTGATGCGGCTGTCTGCTACCTCCGATTTCACTGTAATTGTACCGGGGTTAGAGGTGCTCCGCAGGCGGTGTAGCCTGGGGCTGCCTGGGTCCCCACTGCCAGTCCTGGTGGCGCCTGCGTCCCAGCGGCTCAGAACGGGGTTGGCGTGGTCCCGGCAGTGCGCAGGTAGTGCTACTGTTTGCCACTGAATTTCTCTTCAAAAGCCTTGCATTTAGGGGCTGGATGGTAGTGGTCTCGCCTGCTCTGACCCTCTCGTTCAGATGTTGTTCGATCGGCACTTTCCCAGCTATCTCTGAAGACGCTCCCCCTCCCCTCAGCTCAACTTCCCGAGTTCGTTTTATCTGACCCAGATTAAACTCACGGTTTAGCTGGGCCATGTCTGTTTTCGCCTTCGTTCCTTGTTACCTGCCGCACCTTTCCCCCCACAATTCTTGGAGTTGAGAGAGACTATGGTTTCAGTCGTGCCCGTTTAAAGGGCAAGCGAAATACTGGAGCCCCCTACTCCTCCACCATGTTGCTGCCCAAGTTTCTTATTTCTAATAATGGGTATTGAGTTTTATAAGTTCTTTATATATTTTAGATAGTAGCTCTTTATCAAATATGTCACTTGCCAATACCTTCTCCTATTCCAAATATTGCCTTTTAGTTTTGTTGACTGTTTCCCTCGCTGTGCAGAAACTTTTTGATATAATACCAATAGTTTATTTTTGCTTTTCGTTCACTTGCCAAAAGAGACATATATCTAGAAAAATGTTGCTATGAAAATTGTGAGAGAAATTACTGCCTGTGTTCTCTTCTAGGATATTTATTGTTTCAGATCTCACATTAGGTCTTTAATTCATTATGAATTCATTTTTATTATGGTGTAATAAATCCTTCAATTTCTTTCTTTTGCATGTAGCTATACAGTCTTCCCAACACCATTTTGTAAAAAGACTTTTTCCCATTGTTATTATTGCCTCCTTTGTTGAAGATTAATTGACCATATAAGCCTGGGTTTCTTTCTTTGGTTTCTATTCCATTCTATTCTTCTATTTGTATTTTGCCAGTACAATACTGTTTTGATTACTACAGCTTCGTAATATAACTTGAAGTCCAGAATTGTGATACTTCTAGATTTGTTTGTTTGGTTCAGCTTGCTTGGCTATTCAGGGTCTTTGTGGTTTCATATAAATTTTATTTATTTGTTTTGTTGTGTCAGAAATGCTGTTAGGATTTTGAAAAGGATTGCATTAAATCTTTGGATTGCTTTGGGTAGTGTGGTCATATTAACAGTCTTGTTTTTCAGAATCCAGGAACATGGAATATCTTTCATTTGTGTCACCTTCAATTTCTTTCAACAGTTTTATATTTTTCAGGATTCATGACTTTTACCTCCTTGGTTAAGTTTATTTCTAGGTAACTTGTTCTTTTTGGTGCTGCTGTAAATTGTATTTTCTCTTCATGTTTACTTTTGTTGCTTCATTATCAGTGTTTAGAAATGCAACGGAATTGTGTACCTTGGTTTTGTATCCTGAGACCTTACTGAATTAATTTATCAGTTCTAGTAGGTTTTAGTGGAGTCTTTCAGGTTTTCTGTATATAGTATCATGTAATATGCAAGTCATGAAAGTTTTATTTCTTCCTTGTCAATTTGGATGCCTTTTATTTATTTTCATTGTCTTATTGATGTGGTTAGGACTTCCAGTAAGATTTTGAATAAAAGTACTGAGTATGAACAATGTTGTCTTGCTCCTGACATTACAGGAAAAACTCTCAGTTTTTTTCCATTTAAGATGATATTACTTGTCAATTTTTCATATATGTCCTTAATTATAATGAGGTATGTTTCCTTTAAGCCTACCTCGTTGAGGGTTTTTTTTTTTTTTTACCATGAATTAATGTTTTACTTTGTCAAATGCTTTTTCTGGGTCTATTCAAATGATCATTCAGTTCTTATCTTTTCTCTTATTGATGTTATGCATCACCTTGATTGATTTGCATATATTGATCCATACTGGCAACCAAGGAATCAATCAAACTTGATTGTGATAAATGATACTTTTAATGTATTGTTGAATTTGGTTTGTTATAATTTTATTGAGAATTTTTTTTGCATCTACATTCTTCAGGGTTATTGGCATGTAGTTCTTTTTATTAGTGGAGGCTTTATCTGGTTTTGGTATCAAGATAATGCTGGTTTCATACAATATTTGGAAGTTTTCCTTCCTTTTTTATATTTTGGAATAATTTCAGAACAATAGGTATTAACTCTTCTTTAAATGTTTGGTAGAATTTACTCCGATGCAGGGCTCACACTCACAAACTATGAGATCATGACCTGAGTAACGTCAAGAGCCAGATGCTCAACCAACTGAGCCACCCAGGCACCCCTGGACTATTTTTTTTGTTGGGAAATTTTTTTCTTATTACTGACTCAACTTTTTTGTTACCAGTCTGTTCAAATTTTCTAAATCTTCTGCTTTCGATTTCGATAAATTCCTAGGAATTTATTAATTTCTAACAGGTACTCCAAATTATTGGCATATAATTTTTCATAACATTCTCTTATGATTGTTTGCATTTCCATGGTATTACTTTATATTTCTCCTTCCACAGTATTTGAGACTGTTCTTTCTCCTATTTTTTGTTTTGTTTTGTTGTTTTGTTTTGTTTGTTGTTTTTAACAAATCTGTCTTGATATCTATCAATTTCATTGGCCTTTTCAGAAAACAATCTCTTTGTTTCACTGATATATTCTACTTTTTGTTGTTTTTATATAATTTATTTCTGCTGTAATCTTTATTATTTCCTTCTTTTTGCTGGCTTTATGGTTTCTTTTATTTTTCTAATTCCTTTAAGTGCAAGATCGGGTTGTATATTTGAGATTTTTCTTGCTTGTTGATAGAGGCTTGTATTGCTATAAAACTCCCTCTTATAACCATTTTTGCTGCATCTCCCAAGTTTTGTTTTTTTGTTTTCTTTTTTTTTGGACCATTGTGGTTTTGTTTTCATTTGTATCAATTTATTTTTTAAAATTTCTTCTTTGATTTTCTTGTTGAAACTATGGTTTAGTACTGTGTTATTTAATCTTCATGTATTTGTGGTCTTCCAGATTTTCTCTTGTGGTGGATTTGTAGTTTCATAGTAGTGTGATCAGAAAAGATGCATTGTATAACTTAGATATTCTTGAATTTGTTGAGGGTGGCTTGTGGTCAGATATGTGCTCTATTCTGGAGAACATTTCATGTACACTTGAAAAGAATGTGTACCCTGCTGCTTTAGGTTGGAATATTTTGCGTGTAACTATTAATCCTTCTGGTCCAGTGTGTCAGTCAAAGTCATGGTTTCTTTACTTATTTTCTTTTTAGAATATCTGACCATTGATCTAAGTGGGGTGTTAAAGTCCCCTACTATTATTGTGTTATCAATAAGTTCCTTTAGATTTGTTATTTACTGTTTTATGTATATGAGTGTTCCTATGTTGAGCACACAAATATTTATAGTTATACCTTCTTGTTGTATTTTTCCCCTTAATTGTCATATAGTGTCCTTGTTTTGCTCTTCTTACAGTCTTCATTTTAAAGTCTATTTTGTCTGATACAAGTATTGGTATCTGGCTATATTTTGACATCCATTTGGATGATAAATGTTTCTCTTTCCACTCACTTTCAATCTGCTGGAGACTGTAGGCCTAAAATGAGTCTCTTGTAGTCAGCATATGGATTAGTCTTATTTTTTTTTCATTATGTCACTCTATGTCTTTTTATTGGAGTGTTTATTACATTTGCATTCTAAGTATCTTTTGGTAAAACTGCATTTTGTTGTTATTTTTACTTCTTTTTGGTTGTTTCTGAACATTTTCTCTGATCCCTTATTGTCTTTCTCTCTTTCATGTTCTGCTGGTTTTCTTTAGTAATATATTTAAATGTATTTCTCTTTATTCTATGCGTATTTATTACTGGTTTTTGATATATGGTTACTATTGTGTTTGTATATAATCTCTTCTTCTTATAGCAGTCCATAATAATTTCATGGTTGTTTATTTTTGAATGCATTGTTTCTCCTCTCTTCCCCACTTTGCATGTATATGTTATCATATTTTCTGTCCATTTTACTGTGAATACTTTGACTGATTTTTAAAGATACATTCATTTTTACTGCTTTTTGGTTCCTACCTTTACTCTGTCACTGTTTTTTCTTTTGCACTCAAAGAGTCTGCTTTAATATTTCTTGCAGGGCTTGTTTAGTGGTCACAAACTCCTTTAATTATTGTTTGTCTGGGAAACTCATTATCTCTCCTTCTATTTTAAAGGATAGTCTTGCTAGATAGAGTATCCTTGACTGCATATTTTTCCCATTCAGCCCTTTGAATACATCATGCTATGTATTTCTGGCTTGCCAAGTTTCTGTTAAGAAATCTAGCCTTTTGGGTTTTACTTTGTAATTTAAGGGCTTCTTTTGTCTAGTTCATTTTTTTTCATTTTATTTAAATACAAGTCATTTAACATATAGTTCCATAATGGTTTCAGGAGTAAAATTTAGTGATTCATCACTTACATATAAAACCTGGTGCTCATCCCAACAAGTGCCCTCCACAATGCCCATCACCCACTTAGTCAATTCCCCCCACCTCCCTCCAGCAATCCTCAGTTTGTTCTCAGTAGTTAAGAGTCACTTACGGTTTACCTCCCTCTCTATTTTTATCTTATTTTTCCTTCCTTCCCTTATTTTCATCTGTTTTGTTACTTAAATTCCACATGAGTGAAATCATATGATATTTGTCTTCATCTGACTTATTTTGCTTAGCATGATAACACACTAATTCCATCCATGTTGTTGCAAATGGCAAGATTTCATTCCTTTTTATTGCTGAGTAATATTCCATCTTCTATATCTATTCATCAGTCAATGGACATTTGGGCTCTTCGCATACTTTGGCTATTGTTGATAGTACTGCTATAAACATTGCTGTATATGTGCCCTTCGAATCAGTGTATTTATATCCTTTGGGTAAATACCTAGTAGTGCAATTGCTGGATCATAGGGTAGTTCTATGTTTAATTGAAGGACCTCCATGCTGTTCTCCAGAGGGGCTGCATCAGTTTGCATTCCCACCAACAGTGCAATCATGTTCCTTCTTTTCTGCATCGTCGCCAACATCTGTTGTTAATTGAGTTGTCAAGTTTAGCCATTTTGATGGGTGTGATGTGGTATCTCATTGTGATTTTGATTTGTATTCCCTGATGATGGTGAGACTGAGCATCTTTTAAAAACTTTTTTAAAGTTTGTTTGTTTATTTATTTATTTAGAGAAATGAACAGAGAGAGAAGGTGGTCAGAGAGAGAGAGAGAGAGAATCCTAAGCAGGCTTCGCACTGGCAATGCAGAGCCCAACATGGGGCTCGAACTCATGAGCCACGAGATCATGACCTGAACCAAAATTAAGATTTGGACGCTTAACTGAGTGAGCCACCAGGCACACCAAGCATTTTTCCAAGTCTCTGTTAGTCATCTGGATGTCTTACTTAGAATAGTGTGTGTTCATGTCTTTTGTCCATTTCTTCACTGGGTTATTTGTTTTTGGGGGGTTGATTTGGTAAGTTCTTTTTAGATTTTGGATACTATTTATCTGATATGTCATTTGCAAATATCTTCTCCCATTCTGTAGGCTGCCTTTCAGTTGTGTTGATTGTTTCCTTGCTGTGCAGAACCTTTCTATCATAATGAGGTCCCAGTAGTTCATTTTTGTTTTTGTTTCCCTTGCTTCAGAAGACATGTCTAGTAAGAAGTTTATGCAGCTGATGTCAAAGAGGTTGTTTACTGTTTTCTCCTCTGATTTTGATGGTTTCCTGTTTCACATTTAGTTCTTTCATCCATTTTGAGTTTAATTTTGTGTATTATGAAAGAAAGTTGTCCAGTTTCATTCCTTTGCATATTGCTGGTTTACTGATCATGAACTCCCTTAATTTTTGTTTGTCTGGGAAACTATTTATCTTTCCTTCTATTTTGAATGAAAGCCTTTCTGGATAAAGAATTATTGGCTGTATATAATTGCAATTCAGCGTGTTCAATATATCCTGCCACTCACTTCTGGTCTGCCAAGTTTCTGTGAACAGATCTGTCGTGAATTTGATCTGTCTTCCCTTGTAGGTTAAGACTTTTTTCCCTTGCTATTTTCATAATTCTTTCCTTGTCTGTATTTTATAAATTTTATAAATTTGACTATGGTATGCCTTGGTGATGGTCATTTTTTGTTGAATCTAATGGGAGTTCTCTGTGCTTCTTGATTTTGATGCCTATGTCTCTCCCCAGATTAGGAAAGTATTCAGCTATAATTTGCCCACATAGATCCTCTGCTCCTCTTTCTCTCTTCATCTTCTGGGCCTCCTATGATACAAATGTCATTCCTCCTTAATATGTCACTGAGTTATCTAAGTCTCGTATTGTGTTATTTTGGCTTTGTTTCCCTCTGTTTTTCTACTTCATTTTTCTCTATAATTTTATCTTCTCTGATTCATCCATCCTTGCCATCATGGCATCCTTTTGAGATTGTATCTCAGTTACAGCATTTTTAATTTTGGACTGACTAGATTTTAGTTCTTTTATCTATGCAGAAAGAGATTCTCTGTCGTCTTCTATACTTTGTTCTATACTAGTATTCTCATAATTATGGTTTTAAATTCTAGTTCAGACATATTATTATACATGTGTTGATTAAATTCCTGGCTGTCATTTCTCTCTGTTATTTCTTTTGGGGTGAAATCCTCTGTCCTGTCATTTTGGAGGAGGGAAACATATTAATAAAATAGAAAATAAAAATTAAAAAGTTAAGAATAAAACAAAACAAAGTCACATAAGGAAGTTAGGTCCTAGGTATGTTTCAGTTTGCTTGTTGAAGGAAGATTGACAGAAAAGAGAAAAAAGAGAAATGATAAAAAAGATTAAGAATATAATAATTATAAATATTTTAATAATAAAATAGAATAACATAAAAAAATAAACTAGAATAAAATAAATAAATAGATAGATAGATAGATAAATAAATAAATAAATAAGTTCTGTCTGTATCCAAGAAAGAGAATGAAAGAATGAAAAAAGAAAACAGAAGCAAAAACAAAAGCAAGGAAAACGAACAAACAAATGAAGTAGCAAATGGAATGAAACCTGAATGAAGTTACATATTTTCCTCTTGAACTGAAACTTTGCAGCACACTATAGTCCATAGAGTATGCAACTGGAATGGATTTGTGCTGGTCTTCTGAGGGGTGTGCCCGGAGGGCACAGGTGGGCAGGACTTGGTGTAAGGGTACTCCTCTCCACTTGGTGGCGCTGCTTATTCTACTGGGGTCTATCTGTGTGTGCATGTGCATGAGTGCATGTGTGCTAGAAGTGAAAATGACTTCATCCAGCTCTCTAGTCTCTGGAGCAGGAATTTCATGCCCTCACAGACATGTGATCTAGCACCCATCTTTTGTCTCAGGCTTCTGTCCACTCCCCACCTTTACCCTGTCTTTGCCCAATCTATTCACCTGCCAGGTGGTACCTCCCTCTAGAGTTCTCTCAGATAGAGCTTTGTTTCAAAACTCCACACTTCAGAGACCTCCAAGGCTTGGACCCATGCTGATTCTCTGGGTGGGGGAAGTCTCGCTGAGCAATAGCCTGGTGCTGGGTTTCCCCAGAAAACATTTGCATGATCTTGCAGTGGCAGAGGCTCAGAGTTTATGATGAATCACAAAACATAGCTGGCCAAGTTTTGCTGTACTCTGGAGTCTTTGTTCAAATATCAGTAAACACGACAGCTCTCAAGGGTCTGCTGGAACTTTTGCACGTGGGGAGGCCATATGGCCTCTACCAAATGCATTCCAAGCAGGGGAACCATTTCTATCCGTGTGGCACACAGACCCCTCAGACCATGCTGCCTGCTCCTGGGGATTCGCCGTATTTCCTCACCAGAGCATCACTAGGCACTGAGTTCCAAAACCCCAGACTATGCACTTTATAGAATCTTAGCAGTATTGAAATCCTCTACTTCCTCCCTGTCGATGGTTTTGGGGAACAGATTTCTTGCCCAGTCCCCTATGAATGATTTCACCTTTTTCTCTCTCTCTTTCCAGCTACTTTTGAGGGTAGTGCTTTTCTTGCACGATTCTGATGTGCTGTGCTCTCTCTTTTGTCTTTCCCTCTCTGTCTTCTCTCTGTAAAAACACCTCCCTACCCTTTGCAGCTCCATGACTTTTCTCTCCTGCAATTTACCTCTCCACATCTTGTACTTGCCAAGTTCTCTGGCTCAAGTTATGCAGATTGTGGTATTAATCCCATCAATTTCCTAGGTGTTCAAAGTGGTTTGATGCTGATCTAGTTTCATTTCAGGGCCTAGACAAGCTCAGGGTTCCCATACTACTCTGCCATCTTAACTTCCCAGCAGCCCTTGTTCAAAACGTGTCTTGCTGCTTTTAAGAGTTTTTCTTTATTGGGGTGCCTGGGTGGCTCAGTCGGTTAAGCATCTGACTATTGGTTTAAGTTCAGGTCATGATCTTGAGGTTCAGGGATTAAAGCCCCACTTCAGGCTCTGTGTTGACAGCACAGATCTTTCTTGGTATTCTCTGTCTCCCTCTCTTTCTATCCTTCCTGCATGTACTCTCTCTCTCTCTCTCTCTCTCAAAATAAATAAATATTTTAAAAATTTAAAAAGGAATATTTTATCTTTATCAATACATTTTGCAAATTTAACTACAATATATCTTGATGTTGGCCTGATTTCGATGAGAGTTCTCTATGCCTCCTGGATCTCTGTATGTCTTTTTCTTTCTCCAGATCAAGGAAATTTTCGCCTATTATTTTTTCTAATAGTTCTTCTCCATTTTTCTCTTTATCTCCTGGAATTCATAAAAAAATGTTATTACATTTGACGGAGTCACAGAGTTGCATATGTATATTCTCATTTTGTGTAATTCCTTTTTCTCTCTTTTCTTCAACTAGATTACTTTCCATTATTCTGACTTCTAGGTTACTGATTTGTTCCTCTGCTGCTTCTATCCTTTATTCATTCCTGATTTTTATTCGTCAAATATGTTTCTCATTTCATTTATTGAAAATGAATCACTGCTATGTTATCTCTGCTATGTTATTCCTTACCTGTGTGTTAATGGTTTCACTCATGTCTTCCACTCTTTTCTCAAGTCCAGAGAATATCCTTCTGATCATTGCTTTAAATTTTGTATCAGTCACATTACTTATATCTGTTTTGCTTAGATCTCTGGTCATGGCCTTGTCCTGTTCTTATATTTGGGATAAATTTCTCTGTTTCCTCATTTTATCTCCCTCTCTGTGTCTATTTCTTTAGGTCAAGAAAGTCGGTTGTTTTTTTCTGCTCTTGAAAGTAGTGACTTCATGAAGAAGAGGTCCTGGAGTGCTTTGCAGTACAGTGTCCCCTGTTCACCAGAACCTAGCACTTCAGGAGAGTATCCTATTGTTTGGTTCATGCCCTGCTGTTGTGTCTGTGTCTCTTTTCCTTTCAGTATAATAATCTTAACTGAATCTCTACCTGTTATGGGCTGTGCTTGCTCTCTGTGGTATATGTGGGACCCAGGTACCCCAGTCCTTAGTGTATATGCACACTGTGGAAATTGGGAGCAGAGCAGCAGTGTTAGCAAAATTTGTATTGGGCAAAGTCTTATGTCAGATATCCCAAAGTGCTGTGACAGCTATATGCTGTGTCATGGAGTGGCTGGGAAAGACTTGGCAAGGTAATGGCTTGGCACAGCCGGGCTGCACACACAATGGTGGCTGGGGATGTGAGGCTGTATGTTGCACTATGGCCGGGAAGGGCAGGAGTGCAGCTTTAACAAAATTTGCCCTGAGTGCTGGGCTGAGGCTAAAAATGTCTCTGCAGTCCTACCTCCCACAGGTGGCCCTGTTTTTATCCTGGGGGACAAGGGATAGAAAAGTCACTTGCCAGCTCTCCTGTTTTCAAAGAAGTCCCCCAACATGCTACAAAATCAATATGAGTTAATCTGTTTCCCATTCCCCCCCTGGCATTTTGTAAAGTTCCATTTTTATGTTGCCTCTCCACAAAAGCCACTGTCTCTTTTTGGATGGTGACTCAAGTAACACCCATCTTTCTGCTCGTCTCCTTCCAAGGCAGCTGACTTTTAAGGCTCCAGGAACCAAGTTCCTCTGGTTTACAAACTCATGGTATTCAGCCCCTCTGGTTTTTACAGCCAAATGTTACAAGATTAGTCTTCCCCATATGAGCTGTTTGGTGTGAGGGCTCATTTCTCTGCCCTCTCTGTGCAGTCAGCTCCATTGCTTTTGTGGGAAACTTCCATCCATCTTTCTGACCTTCATAACCTTTCATATGCAATCTTTTTCTATATTTAGTTGTTGAGTTTGTTCTATTAGCCTCTGGATTGCTTTCTGTTTTATTGACTTGGATGTGGATGATATCTGGTTGTAAGCAGAGGTCGGGGTCAGCTCAGGGGCCTCTTAATTTGACATTTTCCCAATCTATTTTCTCATTATCTGTTGTTTTAAATACTTCAGTACATTAACAATTACATTCAGGTCCCATCAGGGAGCTTGAATTTTGTTTCACATCTTCCTCTAAATTCTTGACCTATGACACTTCGCTGTGAGACTATTTCCTTATCTTCAAAAGAAAGAGATTAAACTAAGTAGCTCTGAAATATCTTAGTAGTGTTATCATACTTTGATTATTTACTACTTTAGTATTACTTTCTCAATTTGTTTGCTGATATTTTTCTTCAATGATATCATACAGATAGCATTTGGTAGAAAAAATGCATAGATACTGGAACTTTCTATCTTTTCTATGAATTAAAAATATGAGGGAACTCTTGCTCATTAATTGTCTTAGTGTCATTGCATGAGACACATTTTATCTAGAGTTCTGTCTATAAGATATTTTGTTGATTTTTTTTCACAGTACAAATACATATATTCACAAAAATCTGCTATTTACACTTCCAGTAATTAAACAACTAATAATTCAGTAATTATCATAGTCAGGGTCCAGTTCTTGATTAATAGAGTAGTTGATGTAAATTCTGGAAACTTTTCCTGATACATTTTGGGTTATGAGGCACTCAGCCCTGGGAGTCTTTGATTTAAACCATTCCCGCCATATTTTCAGCCTAAAGTTACTCTTTGATGGTGGGCAGTTACTCTTTTATTAAGGGCCTGTAATTCTGTAAAGCTAAATATGGCAAGAAAATCTCTGGGATCACCTATATAATGTACAAATATATATCTTCAATTCTGGGACTAAAGCAATTTCTTTCAGATTCTTTCTTTGCCATAATTCATAGATGGGCTAATGTAGTGAAATGTTTACTTCATTTGGAGTTTTCCATGCACTGTAAAGAGTATAGAGTGGCAAAATAGAAACTTATTGATTATCCCAATACCTAACACAGTTAGATATTCTAGGCTTTACTTACTTCCCCTTACAACTTTCATAAGGATTTACCCTACCCCATAGAATCAGATCCTTGTAATAATGGCAGTGATATTTTCTGTTTACCACAACTAATATATGTCTTATTTTCCTTGATTTGTATTTTCATGGGAGAATAGATTTCACTGAATTCTAAAAGACTGTGCTTTAGTTTTTTTTTCAAAGTTTTATTTAAATTGTACTTAATATGTATATGCCTGGAATAAACACTGTGTTTTAAATTGGCAAGTTTTTTTTTTTTTTCTTTTTGGCTCATAGCATCAGTGCACCAAGAGATGGTTAGAAATTTAAGCAGTATATAAAAATAATTAAGTTGGATTCACTAGACATTATGGAGGACATTGTATGAGTATGACTTGTTCCATTTTTAGTACACATTTTCTTATATATCTTTAAGGCACTGCCTGGTATAGACTTCCTAGGAGAAACAATTTCAAACTTAATCATTCAAATTTTCTCTTTGAGTTTTTTATTTCTACCTTTTTGTACTATTACACAGGGTTTTAAAAATAATTGCTTTATATCAATACAAAATAATATAATTATACTATACTATAGGGGTTCATATACATTCAGATGTTGCATGCCATGTTTTCATTTATTTAGTCTCAGTGTAAAAGCATGAGGAAGGGTAAATATGGAAAGATAACATGAAATATTTTTCTTTCCCCTCTTTCCCCCTCACTTCTAAGATAATTCTTACAGCCAAGTCAGCTCATCCTTTAGCAGAAGTCCCTACAACAATATTCACTAGAAAGCACTTCTGTAAAGTATTTCACAGTGTTTCCTCTGACAATGATATTTTAGATGGAATTTAGTATACATTTAATGATTTTTTATATTCTTTAAACTGTCCATTGTAAGATGAAGTAAGAAGAGTTGAAAATTACTTTGTTAAAGAATATTATTCATAAATTAGACATGCGTTTTCTTTTGGCTTGGGCTGTGCAGAACAGTCCTGTTAAAGAAATGTATACAGCTTTCAATTACATTATGAAATAGTTCCCATCATAAAAGGGATGGTTCTGATTTTAGGTATAACAGCTGCAGCAATGGCTGAGGCAATGAAGCTGCAGAAGATGAAGCTTATGGCAATGAACACTCTTCAGGGAAATGGAAACCAAAATGGGACTGAATCAGAGCCTGATGATCTTAATTCTAATACAGGTGAGTGTCTTCAGGATTCCAAGGCAGGCGAGTCTTACTAATTTATTCTGAGATTGGATAGAGGAAGGATGAGGGGAAGAAGAGAGAATAACTTGTATATGTTGGTTAAAAACAGTCATTGGAGAAGGATGCTTAACCCTACCTCTAACTAGTATGGTGAAACTAGAAAACAATTACAAGTCATAATTACATTCTAAGAAACATTCAGTTATCTTAATTTTTTTTTTTGTAGTGGAATTAATTACTTATTTTTATAGAGCTAACTATTTTACCTTCTGCTAGTGAAAAGTTGTTCCTTTCAGTGTCACGTCAGGCTTCTTACCTCAGTTTTCTCTAAACAATCTGCCATTGAGAGGGAGGTCTGAGACTCCACCTTGGCTCAGCTGCAGACACTTTAGGTGGAGCGCCACCTCCTTAGCTAAGTAAAGGTACTGGCACACTTAGGTCATTGGGATTGGCTAAGGAAAATAGGTAGAACAAGGAGAAAACAAAGAAAAAAGAAAGGAAGAGAACAGAAAGATACCTGTGAAGTGGAATATACCCTCTCTTCTTGCTACTTGTTTTTCCTCCTTTACCATGCGATAATTCTATGTTGGTTGTGATCAAAAGACCACCTCTCAGATCTCTTTTGGAAGTAACTTGGATTTTAACTATCAACATGCATTAATGGATACATAAATGAATGAATAAGTTTTAATTTTATTGGAAAATAAGAAAGGGCAAACAAAGATGGTCTTAGGAGCCATAGGTTTCCAATGTGCCTCTGCAGCTAAAGTCAATATAATGTGATAGGCAGATAGGTAGCAGACTTACCTTTCTTCTTTTAGGCTCCTAGAAGTGTAAGAATGGTGGGGTCTTATTTTGGAAGGAGAAAAAGGGTTAATTAAAGAGGGAAATAATTGACTCAGATAAGTATGATAAACTACCCAGATTTTAATATAGCATAGCTCTACTCATTTAAAATTGAAATGATCACGGCGACCTACAGAGTGAGAGTTGGTCTTCGACCAGTTTTCACAGTCAGCACTCAATGGAAAAATGCATTGTTTTACTGAATTTGTTTTAAGTGGAAGCAACACATAGATAATACTAAAATTGAAACTAGGAAAGGAACAATAACAACACTAAGAAGTTACCAGTTATTATGTACTAAGTATGGCCTATGTTTTTCTTTAGTTCCAAACATTTTTTTTTAATTTAGATATAATTGACATATAACATTGTGTACATTTAAAGTGTACAATGTGTTGGTTTATTACACTTATAAATTGCAATATAATTACCATGATAGTGTTAACTGACACCTCCATCATGTCACATTAATATTTTTTTTTTGTGGCAAGAACCTGCAAGATCTAGTATCTTAGCAACTTTCAAGTGTATAATACTGTAGAGTTAACTATAATCTCAAGGTTGTGCAGAATTTATTCATCTATCTCTTGTGTTACTCATTTAATTCTTACCAAATTTCCAGAAAGAAAAAGAATTTTCAGTACTCCCATTTTGCAGATCAGGAAACAGAGGCACAGTGTGGTTTAGCTTTGCTCACTCATAGTCACAAAGATAAAAACTGGCACAGCTATATTTCAGTCTCCTGTCTAGTTAAATCCAAAATCTCATTTATTTACATTCTTCCTCCTCTTTAATGTTGCTTTGTAGCAGAAATTTTATTTTATCAAATTCTTCAAATAAAAGTTGTTTTTATGATGAGGAGACACAGATAAATTGATAATCAGTTTCCTAATCCTTACACCTCTTACCTCATACTGGCTTTCAAATCTCACAATGTTTTAGAAGTGACCAATATTTGACAGATATATAATATAAAGATAAATGTAGATTAATGTAACACTGTAATGGTGCATAAATCATTGTTAAACTTAATATAAAATTAAAAGATAAAAGTTTGTTAATGAATACATGATATAAAAAGAAGTGAATTGTGACTACAAAAACAAAAAATGTGTGTGCGAAAGTAAAACTGGAGAATTTTTTTATGTAAAGGAAGTTAAATTATTATCAACTTAAAATAAAAAATTAAAGTACATATTGTATATATGCCCAAGTTAAACAGAAAGTAAAAAACTATGATAGATATACAAAAGATAAAGAGAAAAAAAATCAAAGAAAATGACTAACAAAACAACTCAACAAATAACAAAGGCAGTAAGAGAGGAAGAGAAGGACAAAGCAAGTTTAAAACAATAACAGGTAAAAAAAAAACCCAAAAAAACAATAATAGGAAAACTATTAACAAAATGGGAAGAGTAAGTCATTACTTATCAATAATTAATTAAATGTAAATGAGTTAAACTCGCTAATTAAAAAGCACCGAGGATAAAAAAAATTCTAACCAAGTGGGATTTATTCTAGGGTTGCAAGTGTGGTTCAATACTAACATATCAATCAATGTGATATATCGCATTAACAAGAGAAAGATAAAAATAATGTGACCACTTCAATAAATGCACAAAAATCATTTGATAAAGTACAACATCCATTCATGATAGATACCCCAAGCAAAGTGGGTTTAGAGGTCCCATACCCCAACGTAATAAAGGCCATATATGAAAAACACACAGCTAACATCATGCTCAATGGTGAAAAACAGAGATTTTATCCTAAGGTCAGTAATAACACCACAAGAATGTCCATTCTCCATTTTGAATGAATATAGTACTGGCAGTCCTAACCATAGCAATCAAGCAAGAAAAAAAATAAAAGGCATCCAAATTGGTAAGGAATAGGTAAAAGTTTCACTATTTGCAGATGACATGATATCATATATAGAAAACAAAGACTCCACACACACACATACAAAAAACCTACTAGAACTTATAATTGAATTCAGTTAAAGTGGCATACACAATAATAAACAGAAGTCTGTTGTATTTCTATACACTAATAATGAAGTAGTAGAAAGAGAAATTAGGAAATAATCCCATATACAATTGCGCCAAAAATAATAAAATACCTTGGGATAAACTTAACTAAGGAGGTGAAATATATGAACTCTGAAAACTATAAAGCATTGATTCAAGATATTGAAGATGACACAAGCAAATGGAAAGCTATTCCATGCTCATGTATAGGAAGACCCAATATTGTTAAAATGTTCATACTACCCAAGGCAATCTACACATTTAATGCAAATCCTATAAAAATATAAACATCATTTATGACAGAAGTGAAACAAGTAGACTTTTGGGGAAGATGGTGGAGCAGGAGAAGGACCCTAAACTCACCTTGTCCCATGGATACAACTAGATAACACTCATATTAGTGTAATAATCCAGAAAATGACATGAAGACTGGCAGAACAAACTCCACAACTAAAAATAGAGAAAAGACCAGATCAAAGAAGGTAGGAAGGGTGGAAACACTGTGGGGGGCTAAGGACTTGTGGGCCATTTCCATGAGGGAGGAATGGATGCAGAGAGAAGAGAAACAGACCCTCCCATTGCAAAGCTCACACAGGGAAGAAAAATCTCCCTAGCATTTGGCTCTAAAAACTAAAGATGCTGAATTACATGAGTTCTTACAACCATCAGGCCTTAAAGCCTGGAACGTTAAAAATCAACAGGTTTGGCTCTGGGAGAGAAAAAAGAAACTGAGTCCCTGTCTTTAAAGAGCACAAAAAACTTCCCATGAGATACAGCATGGAAGTAGCACTTTTTAAAAACACCTGGAATATATGGGATAGAGTTGTTTACAAATAATGCAGCATGTTTCAGTGTGAAAGCTTTCATTGGGAGACTTTTCCAGGAAAAAAGGAGTTGTTAGGCTCCATTTTCTTCCTCCATCCCACAGTATAAACACACAGCCACCTGTAGGAACCATCACAGTCTAAGCATTCAGTTTCTAACTTGGTTACACTGTGACCCAGTCCCTCCAGCTAGGCCTGCTTCAGTACCAGTGCTATGGGCTCCCTTCTCCAGAAGACTGGTGCAAATATTGACAACACCACATCATGCCCCATGGCAGTGGCTAGTCACATTCTGTTGATGACACATGCAACTTGCTAAAACTAAAAAAAAAAACTTTGACCCCCACTCATGTGCTTTGTTGATCAGACATCGGCCAGTCCTGGTCTTGGCAGTGGTGGCACGATTCCTGTGGAACAGGACTGGCATGCAAAGTTTGCAGGAAGTATGCACCCCACTCACACTCAATTTGGAGAGCATCCCTCATCTCATCTCTCCTGGAATTGGCAGAAGAAGAAGATGGGTACACAAAATTGCAGACACTGTGTGGCCTGCCTGAGTGGCCCTGGCTGACCCCAGTCTACATGGTAGTATGAGTCCCCTGTGGAAGAGGACCTGCACACAAAAGTAGTTGTGTGCTTTGTAGAGCAGACCAGGCTGGCCCTGGTGTCCTCAGAACAGTCACAACCCCTCTGGCAAAGGACCAGATCCACCTTGTTAAAATTGTGCACTCCACCCACTACATTCAAAAGCAGGAGATGTAGTTGACTTTCCTAACACAGAGAAACAGATACAGAGAGTTAGACAGAATGAGGAGACAGAGTAATATTTCTCAGATGAAAGGACAGGACAGAACCACAGAAAGAAACCTAAGTGAAATGGAGATAAATAATATGTCTCATAAAGAATTTGTGTAATGATCATAAGAGAAGGGAGAGGGGAATTGGCAGAGGAGTAGGAAGAACCTTGGTTGTTTTAGTCCCATGAACACAGTAAGATAACAATCAAATGATTCTAAATATCCCAGAAATCAACCTGAAGACTGAAAGAATAAACTCCACATATAAAGGGAGAGAAGAAGACACATCAAAGAAGGTGGGAAGTGCAGAGACATGGTTTCGGGGAGAAACAGATTGCAAGTGCTGAGGAGGGACAGGAACTGTGGTCACCAATAAAGCCGAGATATAGAAGAGCACACAGGGGAATACACAAGGAGAATATTTCCCCAAAGTATTAGCTGAAAAAAAGAGAAGAATTGATTTTCATTAGTTATTGTAACCATCAGAGTTTAAAGAATGGAGTTTTCAATGTTAGTGAGCCTGAGTGGCTCAGTTGGTTAAGCATCCAACTGTTGATTTAGCTCAGGTCATGATCTCATGGTTCGTGGGACTGAGTCCCATGTCGGGCTCTGCACTGACAGTGTGAACTGCTTTGGATTCTCTCTCTTCCTCACTCTGTGCCCATTCACCAATTATGCTCTCTTTCTCTCAAAATAAATAAATAACCCTAAAAAAATTAGTGGGCTTGGCTGGATACAGCCATGAGGACACTGCCTTATCCTGGGGAGAAAGTAGTCAAACAATCTGGGAGCAGAAGGCATGGACACAGTGATCTAAACTAGGCCTGGAAAGCATAAAGGGGAGACATTTAACTCTTTGAAGTGCATCCCCTGAAAGGCAACATTCCAGAAGTCTCTCTGAGAACAAAGAAAGTTGTTGGCATCATTTCCCTCCCTTGCCCCTCAGCATAGAGACAGAGCCACAGACCTGAACCAATGCAGTACTCTTACTGACTACCTTACTTGCTTAGACCAAGTACCACACTCCTATCCTCCGGATGGAATGCCTGTATCAGTCAAGATCGCCTCAAGGGTTCTCTTCACCAGAAGACCAGCAGAATACCCTGCATAAACCATGTCTCCTGACCAGAAGTTCTACAGGCCTTCAGTTCTAGTGGAAGTAGTATCAGGACTCATTTCACAAGCATATCAGAACACACCTAATTAAAACTCTCCACATTCTGGCCAGGGACTGAACATTGCCCACTGCAGTCAGAGTGTCTCTACAAACAACTGACTTGAAGGATGGAGCAGCGAAAAAAAACACAGCACAGGTCATACAATATATAACAGAGATATTCCCTAAAGTGCCAGGCCCTGGAAACTATATGTTCTCCTCTTCACAAAGCCATTACTCTCAGGAGAAGGACACATAATGGGCTTTTCTGAGGCATGGAAGAAGAGAGACTTAAACAAAATTTGAAGATGGAGGAATTCATCCCAAATGAAAGAATATAAGGTCACTGCCACAGATCTAAGCAAAACAGATATAAGTAACATACTTGACCCGAGAATTTAAAGCAACAATCATAAGGATACTCACTGGGCTTGAGAAAAGAACGGCGACTTCAGGGAGCCCCATACTACAGTGATAAAACTGTTAAAAAAGAATTGGTTAGAAATAATAAATTCAATAACTTAATTTGGAAACAGGCTTGATACAAACAACACAAGGCCAGAAGATGTAGTGGTATGAATAATTGTTGTAGAATACAAAATAATGGAAAATGATGAAGCTGAACAAAAGAAAGAAAAATTATGGAAAATGAGAATAGACTTAGGGAACTCACTTATTACATCGAATCTAATAGTATTTATGTTATAGGAGTCCCAGAGGAAGAAGAGAGAGACAAAGGGCCAGAAAATTTATGTGAATAAATAAAAGCTGAAACGGCTCTAATCTGGAGAAGGAAACAGATCCAAATCCAGGAGGCACAGAGAACACCCATCAAAATCAACAAAAGTAGACACACACCATGACATTTTGTAATTAAATTAGCAAAATGTAGTGATAAAGAAAAAATCTTAAAAGCAACAAGACAGAAGAAGTCATTAACTTCCAAGGGAAGGCAAATAAGTCTAGCTGGAGACTTCTCAACAGAAACTTGGCAAGCAAGATGGGAGTGACACAATATATTTAAAATGATAAATGGGAAAAAAATCTGCAACGAAGAATGATCTATACAACAAGGCTATCATTCAGAATAGAAGAAGAGATAAAGGGTTTCCCAGACACACAGAAACTAAAGAAATTTGTGACCACTAAATCAGCCCTATAAAAATATTAAAACGGGTTTAGATTGGAAAGGAGAAACCAAAAGTGAGAAGAATAACAAAAGAACAGAGGATATCTCCAGAAATAATGACAAAACAGATACTAAAATGGCAATAAAAACATCTATCAATAATTACTTTGAATGTAAATGGAATTACTGTTCCAGTCAAAAAACACAGTGAATTGGAATAGGTAAAGAAACAAACAAAAAACAAGACACATCCACATGCTGCCTACAAAAGACTCATTTTAGACCTAAAAACAACTGCAGATTGAAAATGAAGGGAAGAAGAAACATTTACTATGAAAATGGACATCGAAAGAAAGCTAGAGTAGCAATATTTAACAAAGTAGACTTCATTGTTTTGAGTGGGGGGAGACAAGTGAGCATGGGGCAGAGAGAGAAAGAAAGAGAGAGAGAGAGAGAGATTGAGAGACAGAGAGAGAGAGAGAAGTGTGTCTCACCTGAAGTGGGGCTCATGGTCACCCAATGTGGGACCTGAACTCATGAACCGTGAGATCATGACCAGAGCTGAAGTCAGATGGTTAACCGACTGAGCCATCCAGGAATCCTAGACTTTAGTTTTTTAAAAGTTTCTTTTCTTATTGATAGAGAGGGAGAGAGAGATAGAGAGGGAGCATGAGCACGGGAAGGGCAGAGAGAGAGAGGGAGAGAGACAATCCCAAGCAGACTGCATGCTGTCAGCAAAGAGGTGGGGCTGGATCCTAGGAACCATGAGATGATGATCTGAGCCTAAAATAAGAGTCAGATGCTTAACCGACTCAGCCACCCAGGTGTCCCCAGACAAAGTAGACTTTAAAACAAAGACTATAACAAGAGATGAAGAAGGACATATCATAATAAGGCAGACTATTCAATAAGAGGATATAACGATTGTAAATATTTATGCAACCAACACAGGAACTGACAAATATATAAAACAATTAATAAGAAATATAAAGGGAATAATTGATAATAATGCAGTTATAGTAGAGTACTTTACCACCCCATTTACTTGAACGGAAAGGCAATCTTAAGAGAAAATCAACAAGGAAATCATGGCTTTGAAGAACACTCTGGACTAGATGGACTTAACAGATACATTCAGAACATTTCATTTTAAAGCAACAAAATACACATTCTTTTGAAGTGCAAATGAGACTTCTCCATATTAGATCACATACCAGGTCACAAATTGGGCCTCAACAAGTGCAAATAGATAGAGATCATACCATGCATATTTTTGACCACAAAGCTCCGTAATTTGAGGTCAACTGCAAGAAAAAAAATTAAAAGACCACACATACGTGGACGCTAAACAACATGCTATAAAACAATGAATCTGTCAACCAGGAAATGAGAAGAAATTAAAAAATACATGTAAACAAATGAAAATGCAAACATAACAGATCAAAACCTTTAGGATGCAAACATAACTGACCAAAACCTTTAGGGAGGACCAAAACCTCCCTCCTAAGAGGGAGGTTTATAGCAATACAGACATATGGGAAATATATAAATTCTTAGTAAAATATAAACTATGAAGACTGGGGCGCCTGGGTGGCTCAATAGGTTAAGCGTCCAACTTCAGCTCAGGTCATGATCTCACAGTTCGTGAGTTCCAGCCCAGTGTCGGGCTCTGTGCTGACAGCTCAGAGCCTGGAGCCTGCTTCGGATTCTGTGTCTCCCTCTCTCTCTCTGACCCCCCCCCCCACTCATTCTCTCTCTCTCTCTCTCTCTCTAAAAAATAAATAAACATAAAAAAAAACTATGAAGACTGAAATAGGAAGAAATAGAAAACTTGAACAGGATGATAACCAGCAAAGAAATTGAATCAGTAATCAAAAGTCACACAAAAAATAAAGTTCTGGGCCAGATGGCTTCAAAGGTGAATTCTACCAAACATTTAAAGAATTAATACCTATTCTTCTCAAAAAAATAGGAAAGGAAAGAAACTTCCAAATTCATGCTCTGAAGCCAGCATTACCCTGATAGCAAATCCAGATAAAGACTGCTGAAAAAGAGATATTTTTGACGAATATATATGCAAATATTCTCAATAAAATACTAGAAAACAAAATCCAAACTTACATTAAGAATCATCTCAAAATAGATGAAAGCTAAAATGTTAAGACCTGAAAAAATAAGAAAATATAAGAAGAAAAGCTTCTTGACATTGATCTGGGCAGTAATTTTTTTGGTTATGATATCAAAACACCAGCAACAAAAATAAAAATAGACAAATGAGATTTCCCCAAACTAAAAAGCTTCTATACAGCAAAGGAAACAACCAACAGAGCGAAAAGGCAATCTATGGAGTGGGAGAAAATATTGGCAAACTATATATTTAATGAAGGGTTAAAATTCAACATATATAAGAGAATCAAACAATTGTATGGCCCAAAGAATCCCCAAATAATTCTGTTAAAAATAGGCAATTTACCTGAATAGTAATTTCTCAACAGAAGACATATAATCACCAACAATAATTTGATATGGTGCCCTACTTCACTAATCATCACAGAAATGCAATCAAAACCACAAGATACCATCTCACACTGTTAGAATCATTATTTTCAGAAAGATAAAAAGATGACAAGTGTTAGCAAGGTTGTGGAGACAGGGAATTCTCGCACACTGTCAATAACGCACACTGGTACAACCATTATGGGAAAGAGTATAGTGGTTCTTCAAAAAATTAAAAATAGAACTACATTATGGCCTAGCAATCTCACTTCTGGGTATATATCCAAAGAAAATGAAATCAGGACCTCAATACCTACATTCCTGTGTCCATTGCAGTACTGTTCACAATAGCCAAGATATGGAAACAATTTAAATATATCTTTCTAAAGATGAATAGATAAATAAAAGTGTGTTATATACTGGAATATTATTCAGCTGTAAAAAAAATACAAATGCTTCCATTTCCAACAACATAGATGTGAACATATTTAAACTAAGTATAAAAAGCTAGATGCAGAAAGTCAAGTAGTACATGATCTCACTCACATGTGGATTCTAAAATAGTCAAACTCATGGAAGCAGAAAATCGTGGTTACCAGGAGTTGAAGGGTGGGGAAATGGAGAGGTGTCCATCAAGGTATACAATATTTCAGTTATGCAAGATTAGTAAGTTTTAGAGATCTAATGTACAACAATTTGACTATAGTTAACAATACTGTATTGTAGACTTGAAATTTGCTAAGATTGTAAGTATTCTCACTACAAAAAAGTAGAAAAAAAAATGCTAACTATGTGAGGTGATAGGTTAATTTACTTGATTATAGAGATTATTTCACAATGTATATGAATATCAAATTATCAAGTATATATCTTAAGTGTATATATTTTGTCAATTATACTTCAATAAACGTGGGAAGAGTCTGCATAAATGAAATCTCTACTCACTGAAAAAAATATTTAGAGTTTCACAGGTGATCATTTGCAAATCAAAATTTATATCAAGAATTTTAGATATGAATTTGTTTGATAATCCAAGGACTAGTATGTCTTTGGCGCTCTTTGGGTGTACTATACCAGGATTTAAATTGGTTATGTTCCTTAATTGTTTGAGATCAAACACTGGACTGGATTTCTCTTGTTTTGATTTCCATGGTTATAAACTTTTGATTTACTTTAGTGCCTTCCAGGAAGGGACAGAAGCAGATAGATATTAACATGGGAGATATCAGTCAACAGCTTTTAGGGTCTGATTACTATTTATGGGTATGGTCTTTCTGAATGTTTGTGGATCAAGTAGAAATGGGAAATCAGACATTCAAACCAAAGATAAGCTAGGTATTGGAGAATCACTAACACTCTATTTACAAAGTAAGTACTAGGTCAAGAAAAATCAGTCAGTGCAGTAATGATATTTAATCAAGTGGGTTGTGAAGATATAATATTTCACAGGAAAACATATTGTATGTTTTATATGATTTGTGTGGTGACCTAGATTCTGAACATTAGATTATGATCTAAGGTGGTTATTTTCAGTTTTGGTTACACAGAATTCCAGTGGTATAGTTGAAGTGACTAGCAAATGACAGACATTTCGTAAAGGTCCAGTATGTGAGTGCAGTAAACAATGTGGGTAATGACCATTAACAAGCCATTCCATAAGAGATTAATTATTGAATATGATTATTTACTGAATCAGTTTTCATCCACAGTGTATAACATTCTAATAATAAAAAGTCAATACTATGGGGAGAAAAGTAAAAGAATAACTTGCTTTCAAAAGCTCCTATACAATCTAGGAGAAGAAATATAAAAATGAATTAATATATAAATGACTATAGTCTGAAATGGAATGCATTGAAAACAATGAGTGGAACAAAGTACTGTGAGAATATAGAGAAAGAGGAAATTTCCTATGGATAAGAGAATCAAAAAGAAATTAAACTGTAGGGTAGGACATTTGAACTGGTCTTTGAAGGATGAGAGAAATGAGAAAATGGATGATCTCAAATGATATAAGGATATTGTACAGTGAATTCTCCAGGGCATTCATTTTCAAATTGTGGTTCTCAGAGCCCCCATCCTTTCTCTGGGAGATGGATAAAAATTGTGGCTTTGGCTTGAGGAAATATTATGTTTAATAACTGGAAAGTTTTTATTGCTTGCATTTTTAGATTAGCTATAAAGCACCTGTTACTTAAAGTCTTACTGATAAGTATTTTTAAAATTAAATTTTAGAGTACTAAGTGATTTTAAATAATTATGTGCCACCCCTTCATCCTACAGATGATGCTTGGAGGAGAAATGGGCATAGTTTTGGTCACACGGCTAGATAATGAGAGTTCAAACTGATCTTTCTGTTAGAATGCTATGCTCCAATGTTTGAAGTGATTTTACAGTATAGTATAAAGAACGTAATGGAATTTCTTTCATTAACATTGAGTCTGAATCAGTAAGCCTAGAGATGGAGATGTAGCTGATAAGTGAGACTGTCCTTAATTTGGCCTGCTCAAAGTTCTATTTACAAGGTAAATATCAGATCTACGTTCAGAACTTGACCTGACCTCAGGATGTACTGTGGGCATTACCATTTTGACGATATCTCTGATGGATTTTCTTTCTTGGTGGTATTTTTTCCTTCTAAATTAAGTGTGATATGGAAAAGAAATGTTTGGAGTTCTGAAATTGGGTCAAATTAATGAAGCCTTAAAAATACGCTAGACTTGCAAATGTTGCAAATGATGGAAAATTATTTAGAAATTTCTTTCATTTTTAATGTATAAGCTCAAAGACTTAGATCTCAGCTCTCAAATCAATCTGACTG
This sequence comes from Paguma larvata, assembly GCA_030068075.1. Taxonomy (NCBI): domain Eukaryota; kingdom Metazoa; phylum Chordata; class Mammalia; order Carnivora; family Viverridae; genus Paguma; species Paguma larvata. The sequence goes on from CM057830.1 coordinate 67,421,715, forward strand.
AATGCTTTTTATTTTCCCCTAATGGGCAGAATTTGTTCTTATAAGGTAAAATTTTAAATAGAAATGAATAATCTCTCTTCTTCCCATTTATCTGTGGTCATGTGGACATTTTAAGTTAGAAAAAGATTTTTGACACTTATAAACCATTTTCACAGTGATCTATATAACCAGAAAACTCAAAAAAAGGAAGATTTTTTTTTTAATTTCAGAAGGAGCATGCCCCGTTTTAAATGCCACATTTTGACAAGCTTCTTTTCAGTTTCATCATTGTTATTAGTTGTTAAATCCTCAGAGATCAAAGTATGGTAGCTGTAAACACATATAATGTTCAATTAAAATATTGTGTTGGTGTTGATATGTTTATCGGTCTCATCATTTTAAAAAAATCACAATTTATTTTCTCTGCACATTCCTCTTAACTTCTTATTCCAATCCCCACATTTCCTGCTTGACTCTTGCCATTTAATTGTAGAAATCTTGTCTTTAATTTTTTGTGGTAGGTTTTATCAAAATATGGAGTGAAATATTATTTTCTTCATATTTACACTCAACAGGAAAATGTGCAGAGATGTGACATTTTCCTAGAGGGTATGAAATGTGCCAGGGTCCAGTTCCAGCGAATCTAGGGGTACCCAAAGGATGGACGGTTAGGTGAAAGGAAATGAGAGAGCCATGAGAGAGATGTAGTCTGATGACCAAGCAGGCAGCCCTGGTAATTCTGGCGTCTCCGCCCTGCTGGTCCCAGTGTCTTTATTTAAAAGGTAGTGAGTGACATTACATCAATGTGTGACATTCCATAGTTTGATCTCTTTAACAATAATCCGTTTTTACCAGCAAGGTTGGTTTCAGGATAATTAACATATAAATTTAGGGTGGGGGAAGAGAACAGGGTGTTTCCTCAAGGTCTTAATGTTAATTTTCTGTAAACAGGAGAAATCAGGGCGTTGCTTTGGGGGCTATGCATCCAACTACAATGGGGGAGGTGCAACTCATCCCCAAGATGCAACTTTAAGGTTACTTCTGGCCAGGCTACTCTCATTCAGATGTAAATCCATCAAAGCCTCTTGCTCCAGGTCCTTCCCCTTTATCTAAAGGCCATAAAACAAAAGAGCATTACATTCCTTGGGGCCAAGGAGAGTAGCTCAAGAAATCCAAGCCTGAAAAATTATTTAGAAGGAGGTAAGACTAGGTGCCATCTTGGCCGGCGGGAATTTTGCTTCAACCTTTTCCACACAGGGAGGAGTCTCAACCTGTGAGCCCAAAACGGCTCCCAACAGAAATGAGCCATTGCACATTATGAACTTCAAAACACAACTAGGGTAGTCATAAAGCACATATTCCATGGCAAAATGTAATTTCCAAGTCTATCGATATTTCTTGAAATGAGCAGGACAGGAAGCCTGTATTTAGTTGATATGTTTTAATGTGAGTGAATAGGAATTTTCCTTCTGTGAATTCTTATATCTCCTCATGTTTGGTTAAAATGGTATTTTTGGATGATTCTGTAGGGAAGATACAGGAAAGAGTGAAAATAGAATTAATAACATGAAACTTTAAAAGGAAAATCAAGCATAGACTTTAGAAACTTCCAAGGCAAAAACAACAATCAATTTCTCTTTTGAAAATAGACCTATAGTTTCTTTGAGTCAATATTTTGTTTAATAGCTTCTATAATGGCTACACCATGACTTTGCACCAAGATTTCAGCATGAATAACAACCTGTTTGTGTTTCATTTAGCTCCAAATGAGAAATTCTGTCTTTTATTGTTTTAGGAAATTAGTCTGTGTATTATTGCTCCTGGAGCTTTATAATTAATCACTAAAGGTTATGGCTGTGGAGAGTTTGTGGGAAATAGATGCTTGAATGATTATAATTATAGCTGTCAAATCGGAAATATAGTTATACAGCAGCAGGTCTTTTTCTTATTTTACTATAACAATGACTTTGTGGGTTGCCTATTTAGGAATAAACGGAAGTAGAAATAAGTGGAGTATTTTTCAACTACAATGCTTATTTCAGGAAGAACTGTGCACAGTCACTTCCTCTGGAGAATCCAAAATGATAATCATGTAACTCTTTATCCTCTGAGTCCTGCTTGTTCTGATTTGTATGTTGGTTTAGCTTCTGAGCAGATGTTGAATATTTTACCTTTTAGAAAATATATTTTATTGCAGAAAGAATCAAAGTATATATGGTTGATTAACCTGCAAAGTTGAATTAGAAAAACCCCAAAGTTACCTTCATTCTTTATATTATCCAAACACCTCATTAGATATGGAGCAAAATATTTCTAGAGAATCCAGTGAAGCATGTTTGTTTTTATTTGACCCTGATTCAAGGAACTGTTTTTAGATGGCATTTCTCATTGAATTGTAAACTTTCAGCATTCTTCCCGTCTAACTTTCATGCCCATCTGACTCTTGAGATCATCTCAGGTCATTATCTGGCAGTAGTGATCTCATGGTCTTGTGATGAAGCCCCATGTGGAGGTGAGCATGGAGCCTGTTTGGGATTATCTTTCTCCTCTCTCTCTCTCTCTCTCTCTCTCTCTCTGCCCCTCCCCCACTCTCACTCCCTCTTTCTCTCTCAAAAATAAACTTTTTTTTTAAAGGAGTGTAAGCCAGAAGAACCAATTTTTGTTTTAAAAGTAATCTCTACATCTTACATGGGGCTCAAACGTACAACCCCCAACATAAAGAGTCACATGCTTTATCAACTGAGCCAGCCAGGTGCTCCCAGAACCCATTGTATTTTTAAAGACCCTTTTAATAACTTATTCCAGGCATAAGCAACTCTGAGTAATGGATAATTATTTATTATGTTTACTGTTAATAAATCACATAGCAGATTAAGAACTTGTTCTGTCAGTGTTATTAAGGCAGTTTGTATAAAAACACATTCAAGTTAAACCTAAGCATTATCCCTTTTTCACTATGAATAGTTTGAAATGATGTGATCTTTCCTTATAGATCTTATTTGTCTAGTTGATATCATTCTGTGCCTTTATTCTTAATATTTCTCTCTCCTCCTATCCCCAACTAGACTATGTATAATGTTTTTTAATGTTTATTTTTGAGAGAGAGAAATAGTGTGAGTGGGAGAAGGGCAGAGAGAGAGGGAGACACAGACTCAAAAGCAGGCTTTAGGCTCTGAGCTGTTAGCACAGAGCCCGACATGGGGATCAAATTTAAAAACTGTATGATCATGACCTGAGCCCAAGTCGGATGCTTAACTGACTAAGCCACCTAGGTGCCCCTCTTTAAAAATATATATATATTTATTTATTTATTTTGAGAGAGAAACAGAGTGAGCAGGGGGGGGCAGAGAGAGGAGGAGAAAGAGAGAGAATTCTAAGAAGGCTCTCAGCGCAGTAACACAGGGCCCAATACAGGGCTCAAACCCACAAACTGCGAGCTCATGACCTGAGCCGAAACCAAGGGTCAGATGCTCAACCAACTGAGCCACCCAGGTATCTCTCCGTTAGACTATCTTTAGACCAAAGGGCAGCACTCCATTTTTTATTTTTTTTTTAAGTTTATTTATTTTGAGAGAGAGAGAGCACGTCAGAGGGATAAGGACAGAGAGAGAGGGGAGAGAGAATCCCAAGCAGTCTCTACACTGTCAGCACAGAGCCCGATATGGTGCTCGAACGCATGGACAGTGAGATCATGACCTGAGCCAAAATCAAGAGTTGGATGCTCAACCAACTGAACCACCCAGGCATCCCTAGAACTCCGCTTCTGAAGAAGGATCTAACTAGTGTTGAATCTACTGTCTTGGCTCCTACATGTTATGCTCCTTAAGCATTTCTTTTTTTTTGTACATTAATTGCAAATATGTATTCTTGCTACAGTTTTGTTCTGTCTGTAATTTTGAACAAGTCCTTTTCTATTTTTGTACTGCAATTACAATAAAGGAGTCTGAAATAATCATTATTGTTTTCTGAACCCTAATCTGAACCCTAATCTTCATCCTATGATACTTGAACATCTTTTTTTCTGCCCTATTATCTGCTTCTATTGTTTATATTGAGTGGATAATCTCCTGAATCTAGTGATCTGAAATTCTATCATTTATTTATTTTTTTTAATTTTTAAAGGTTTATTTTTAAGAGGGAGAGAGAGAGAGAGAGAGAGACAGAGACAGAGACAGAGAGACAGAGAGACAGAATCCAAAGCAGGCTCCAGGCTCTGATCTGTCTGCACAGAACCCATGAACTATGAGATCATGACCTGAGCTGAAGTCAGACGCCTAACTGACTGAGCCACCCAGGCACCCCATATCATTTATTTCTTATTGTGTCTTATATTTAGCAATGTTACTTCAGATTCTGAACCCATTGTCAGAAGTTTTGGTCTAGTGTCACGTGATTAAAATGTCCTATGTTCATGTTCAGGATACTGAGATAAATGTTTGTCTACCCTTGGGATCTAGGAGATATTTTGTATCACTGCCCCAAATTGAAATTAATCCATGGTTGATCACTCTTTGAGTGCTCCTCTCCTGTTTGCTGGGAACTCTCTCTAGCCATATGACCTGCCTGGATTTGCACACTTTATTGATGAGCCAATTGTTTAGATTTGTCTCAAAAACCTTGACAAAGTCAAAATAAATTATATCTATTGCTTTCCCTCTATCCTCAGGCTGTCATTCTGTCACAGAAGGAGGTTAGATTCATCTAACAAGTTTTGATCTTTAGGAAGTTATACCGAGTGTTACTCACCATACAGTTCTCTTCAAGATATTTGCAAATTGATTTGCAGTATCTTCTAGGAAGCATGTTTTCCTTACAGATTAAATGCAAATGGGTGAAAAAAATAAATGCCAACAGGTGAAAAGCAACAGAAAAGGAAAATGTAAGCAACAGCTCTTGAACTAGACCAAGAAAAATAAAATTTTAATTCCTTTATCTAAAACCTTTGGAAGATTTATTTTAAATGAGTTGTCATTTATATGTTACTTGAGAGATTGTGTTCATAAATGGTCTTTACAATAGCTGACTATTGGTATATTTTATTTTAAAAAAAGGTCATTTGTGGGGGTGCCTGGGTGACTTAGTTAAGAGTTGGAAGCTAAACCACCTGAGCCACTCTGGTGCCCTGGCAACTGTTAATCTAATAATTCATTATACTGTATGAATTTGCCTATTTTAGACATTTTATATATGTGGAATCGTACAACATATGACCTTTTAGATCTGGGTTTTTTAACTTGACATAATGGTTTTATGGCTTTGTAAGTTTCTAATTCTAGTTAATTAACATACATTGTTACATTAATTTCAGGTGTACAATATAGCGATTTCAACAATTACATACAACATTTGGTACTCATCATGACAAGTGCACTTCTTAATTCCCATCACCTATTTAACTCATCCTCCAATCGCTCTCTCCTCTGGTAACAATCAGTTTGTTCTCTATAATTTTTTAAAATGTTTTCTTATTTTTGAGAGGGAGAGAGAAAAAAAAAAACGTGTGTGTGCCAGGTAGGGGCAGAGAGGGAGAGGATCTGAAGCAGGCTCTGCACTTAGAGTGGAGAGCCTGATGCAGGGTTTGAGCCCACAAACCATAAATAAGATCATTACTCGAGCTGAGCCAAAGTCAGATACTTAACTGACTGAGCCACCCAGGCGCCCCTGTTCTCTGTGGTTAAGAGTATGTTTCTTGGTTTGCCTCTATCTTCTTCCCTTTGCTCATTTGTTTTGCTTCTTAAATTCCACATATGAGTGAAATCATATGGTATTTGTCTTTCTCTGCCTGACTTATTTTGCCTAGCACTGTACTCTCTAGCTCCATCCATGTTGTTGCAAATGGCAATATTCCTTTATTTTTTATGTCTGAATAATATTTTATGGTATATGTATATACCACGTCTTCTTTATCCATTCATCAGTTGATGGACGCTTGGGCTTCTTCCATATCTCGATTAGTGTAAAAGATCCTTCCATAAATATAGGGATGCATGTATACTTTTGAATTAGTGCTTCTTTATTCTTTGGGTAATACTGAGTAGTGCAACTGCTGAGTTCTATTTTTAAATTTTTAAGGAACCTCCATACTGTTTTCCACAGTGGCTACACCAGTTTGCCTTCCAAACAAAAGTGCAAAAAGGTTCCCTTTTCTCCACATTCTCACCAAAACTTCTTGTTTGTTGTGTTTCTGATTGTTGATTTTAGCCATTGTGACAGGGGTGAGGTATATCTTATTGTAGTTTTGATTTGCATTTCCCTTAATGATGAGTGATGTTGAGCATCTTTTCACGTGTCTGTTGACCCTCTGGATGTTTCTTTGGAGAAATGTCTATTCATGTCTTCTGCCAATGTTTTAATTGGCATATTTGTTTTTTGGGTGTTGAGTTTTATAAGTTCTTCTATATTTTGAATACTAAACTTTTGTCAGATATGTCATTTGCAAATATAGTCTTCTATTCTGTATATAGGTTGCATTTTAGTTTTGTCGATTGCTTCCTTCACTGTGCAGAAGCTTTTTATTTTGATGTACTCCTAACAGCTTAGATTTGCTTTGGTTTCCCTTGCCTAAGAAGATTGTCTAGAAAAGAATTTGCTATACCCAGTGTCAAAGGAATTACCTCTTGTTAATTTTCTAGTAGATTTATGGTTTCAGCTCTCACATTTAAGACTTTAATCCATTTTGAATTTATTTTTGTGTATAGTGGAAGAAAGGGATCCACTTTCTTTCTTTCTTTTTTTTTTTTTTTTTTGCATGTTGCTATCCGGTTTCCCCAACATCATTTGTTGAAAATACATTCTTTTTTCCCATTGGATATTACTCCCTGCTATATCAAAGATTAATTGACTATCTAGATGCAGGTTTATTTCTGGTTTTCTATTCTGTTTCCTTAATCTATGTGTCTATATTTGTGCCAGTATCATACTGTTTTGATTACCACAGCTTTGTAATAGAATTTAAGCTATAGAGTGATAATATCTCTATCTTTGGTTTTCTTTTTCAAAACTTCTTTGGCTCTTTGGGTGTCTTTTGAGGTTCCATACAAATTTTAGAATTGTTTGTTCTAGTACTGTGAGAAATACTGCTGGTTTTTTGATAGGTATTCCACTAAATATGTAGATTGATTTGGGTAGCATAGACGTTTTATCAATAGTTGTTCTCTCAATCTATGAACACGGAATATCTTTCCATTTCTTTGTGTTGTCTTCAATTTTCTTAATCAGTATTTTATAGTTATTAAAGTACAGATCTTTCACCTCTTTGTTTAGGATTATTCCTATTTATCTTATTATTATTGGTGTCATTGTAAATGGGGTTGTTTTCTTAATTTCTCTTTCTGTTGCTTCATTATTGGTGTATAGAAATGCAACAGATTTCTGTACATTGATTTTGTATCCTAGGATTTACATAAGTTATTTATTAGTTCTAGCAATTTTTTGGTGGAGTCTTTTGGGTTTTCTATATAGAGTATCATGCCATCTGCAAATAGTAAAAGTTTTACTTCTTCTTTACCGATTTGGATGCCTTTTCTTTCTTTTTGTTGTTTGAACACGGTGGCTCAGCCTTCCAGTACTATGTTGGATAACGGTGATGAGAGTGGACACCCTTGTCTTTTTCCTGACCTTAGGAGAAGAGGTCTCAATTTTTCCCCATAGAGAATGATGTTATCTGTGGGTTTTTCATATATGGTCTTTATCATGTTGAGTTATGTTCTTCTAAACATACTTTTAGTTCAAGGTTTTTTTTTTTATATCATGAATAGACGTTTACTTTGTCAAATGCTTTTTCTGAATCTATTGAAGTGGTCTTATGGTTCTTATCATTTCTCTTATTAATGTCATGTATCGCATTGATTGATTTGTGAATATTGACCCACTCATGCAAACCAGGAATAAATACTCCTTGATCGTGGTGAATGTTTTTTTTAAATGTATTGTTGAGTTTGTTTGCTATTATTTTATTGAGGATTTTTTGCATCTATTTTCATCAAAGATATTGACCTATAACTTCACATAATATCTTCAAGTTTCACCCGTATTGTATCATTTATCAGTACTTCCTTGCTTCTAATGTGTGAATTATTTTTCATCATATAAAAGTACTACACTTTGTTTCACCATTTAGCTGTTGATGGAAATTTATGTTGTGTATACTTTTTTCTATTATAGATAATGCTGATACCAAAGTTCAAGTGCAAGTTTATAGGTGGACATGTGTTTTCATTTCTCTTCAGTGTATACCTAGAAGTGGAATTGCTAGGTCAAATGGTAACTCTATGTTTACCATTTTGAAGAAATTCCAAACTATTTTTCAAAGTGGCTACAACGTTTTACATTCCAAAAATGATGTTTGTGGATTATACACTCACAGATGGGTTTCAAAATTAGATTGTAATTTATAGTACATTTGCTGGATACTCTGCATTCTATGTACTCTGTTGTGCAAATTTCATGATATTCCAACATTAAAATTCCTTTTTTTACATGGAAGCCGATCCTGCTAAATATCAGAAAATCCAGTGCCCCCAAGAATGTCGATAAGCTCAAAGGTTGGGCCTTAAAGAGAATTTAAGAAGTAACATATGATAGTTTAGTTGATGTAGGGAAAGAAGAACTGACCTCCGACTTTCCTAAAGTTTATAGTATATCAATATGCAACAGATAAATAAATCATACCACAAAGGGATCATTATATCAGTATTGTCATCCAAACCAATACTTTCCTAAAATCTTTCTAGAATTAGCCTAGCATTCCAACCCTTGGCTACTGCTCACAGGTGGAGGTAAGATTGTTTAGGAAACAAAAGGTTAGTCAAAGAATAATGCAAAGAGTAATGATACCAGGTATAAACATATGCCTATTTGACACCAGGTGTAGCAGGAGGGTTGCACAGGACTTTTCTGCTGAAATAGCAAGAACATGAGAATAAGATGAGAAAAAATTATATATTGAGACGTTTGCCATTAGCTGAACTGTTTTAGGATACATTGTTCATGGATTCAGGTATATCCTCAAGGGAATTATTATACTCTCAAGACTTTTCCTTTCACTCCTGGCTTACAATATGGAGAGATAAGCCTCAGTCTTAAACGTTAAAGCAGTTAAATTAGAACACTTTCAAGGGAATTATCACACCTAAAATCACACACAAACATTTATATTTGTGTATCATACACACACACACACACGTTTTATCTGTATATAAACATATAATTTAATGATAAAAAGATAATACACATAAGCAATTGTTTATCAAAATACTCTGAATATATTTCTGCCTAATTATTTTAAAGTTCATTTATTTAGTTTTAGAGAGAGAGAGAGGACAAGGGAGGGGCAGAAAGAGAGGGAGAGAGAGAGAATCCCAAGCAGGCTCTCAACAGGCAGCAGAGAGCCCAAGACTGACGGGGCTCAAGCTCACAAATTGCGAGATCATGACCTGAGAGGAGACCACGAGTTGGATGCTTAACCAATTGAACAATACAGGTGCCCACTAAGTTTTATTAATAAATAATTAAGTAGTAAAATATATACTGGAGGAAAAATGAAAAAAAAGAAAACTGAGTACACACAGTGAAAATCAGTAGCTCTCCAGGAATAAACAAATAGAGTTGGAGAAACCTCCTAGAAATCTCAATTAAGGCCACTGGCTCTCAGGGTAGAAACGCAGTATAGAAACCTAATGTAGGCATTCACTGTACGAAATACGTATTTCACTCATGTGTGAGAGTTTGGGTTTCTGACTTACTAAGGGAAGTTGATTGGGCATGGATTCACAAAGAACATGTTTCCTTTAGTAAAATCAGATTTAATTAATTGAATAATATAGAATACTTCACTAGAGCTGGTTTATCTGTAAGTAAGATGGTTTCATGGACATTGGTAAATCACAATGTTTCTGGTATTGCCAACTCTCTTAGTACCTATCTAATGCAAAGTACAAAGTTCATTTTAAGTTTCCCTGGAGTGTTATAATTTTCATATTTATCAGTTGTTTGCATATTAGTGTGAATCAAAGTGTGAGAGTTGGTGCTGATGAGAGGAGGGAGTTCCCTGGGGAAATGGATAGAGATTGTGTACAACTAGGAGAAAAGAGAACTGATGTTTTGGGGCCCAAATACTTAACTCTGCTTGTTTCAAAATTTACTTATTTTTTGAACCCAAAATATTTCCTAAGGAAAGGTATTTCCAAACTTTATTGAAGATACTTAAATTCTCCTTCTTGTCAACAAAATTAATTTCACAAGGATTATTCTCCATTTGCAATTTGAGCCCATGTCTACTTTACCTAATGAATTATCAGACCAAGTTTTTTTCTTCTGCTGCTTTTTTTTTTCTGTATGAATAAAATTTTACCCAATGCATTCCCAGACCAGGTTTTTGTTTTTTGGTGTTTTTTGTTTGTTTGTTTGTTTGTTTTCCAGTATGAATCAAATTGTCAAGCCTCTCTAATTGGGTCATGAATGGTTACAAGTGCCTCCTCTAGGAGATCATTGTAAGATCCTAATATTTATCTTAAATGACTAGTAGAAATTTGTCGGGAAACCTTTAGAATCCCCTAGGACTTATTGCATCTAAATCATTTTTAACCATGAGGTAAAAGTTATTTTCTCCAGATGCTCAAAATTTACATTTTATGAGCAACAGTTTCTCTGAAAAATAAATACCTTATTAAAACAATAGAACACAAGGGGTGCCTGAGTGGCTGGGTTGGGCATCTGACTCTTGATATCAGTACAGTTCATGATCTTTTGGTCATGTTATCAAGCCCCGTATAGGGCTCCACACTGAGTGTGGAGCCTGCTTGGGATTCTCTGTCTCCTTTTCTCTCTGCTTTTCCCCTTCTTGTGCTCTAAATAAATAAGTAAATAAAACTAACTAACGAAATAATTAAACTAAAAAAAAATAAAGCTCAAATGCTCTTCTATTTAAACTTTCTGGCTTTAAACTCCTTTATTAGGCTGAGACATAATCAATGAAGAATGGGTGCTTTGTCCTGGAGACCAAATCTGCTTTCATAAACGATTGAGAAAGGGACAAAGCATTTGTTTTTCTTTTGTAGCCTCTGAAGTTAACATGCATGATTTAATGAATGTGTTTTTGCTCTCCCAAGTGAGATGCCAAGCAGTACTGCATATTTCAGTGGTATTTCCTTAGAAGTTCAAACGTTTTGAGTGTAGACTTTTTGGAGTGGGGAGGTTTAGGAAGAATGACATTTGAAGAATCAAGAGTGGGGATAAGTGTCTTGTTATAAAGTTTTATTGTTATTGTAACTTTGTTTCCCAGCTGCACCTGCCATGGAGTTACCTTATGAATGTGAACCCTTCATAATCTGTTTAAAAAAAAAAAACACAAGCACATCATTCAGAGGAATATTTAAGGAACTATCAAGGGGGAAAAAAACTCATTGGTTTAATGGAATGCTGCCAAATCAAATCAACATCACAAACAACACTGGGGCAGAATTGAAACTTTTTCACTGACATGTCAGAAGAAAAGCCCATGCATTATTTAGAAACTCAGAAATCTGTCAGCTGTATGATTGCCGAGTTAGCAGAAGCAGGAGGATGCTGTTCAACTTGAAAAGAAATGCGTAGGCACAGATCCATATTGTAACCTTTCATGTTCCACACCCACCACGAAGAGTCAGCTATTATGTGGTCAGCATTTTTGAGTTTCTCTCTTTTAAATTTTCAAATACTTCGAAAGGCAAAAAAGGTAGCTATTTAATTCTAAAAAAAGCAAAATGTCTAGGCTATTATTTTGGTGTTAAAGATGACAAGACTAAAGAAAAACTGTTTTCAATCTTTGTGAGTGCTGTGCATGTTTCCCAGGAGTGGTTTAGGTTATTAATGTATGTATTATTGTTACACATTTATCCTGTGAACAAAGTATATTCTTAACATTTTCCCTTCAACAAACAGGAGAAAACACTTTGTTTTAGTGCTCTAACCACACTAGCATATCATTTATAAATCATGGAAAATTTTATTTTCCACTAATATAAAAGTGACATATACATATATACATGTCAGCATTTTATTTTATTTTATTTTATTTATTTTTTTTAAAATTTTTTAACGTTTATTCATTTTTGAGAGGCATAGAGACAGAGTATGAGCAGGGGAAGGGCAGAGAGAGACGGAGACGCAGAATCGGAAGCAGGCTCCAGGCTCTGAGCCATCAGCACAGAGCCCGATGCGGGGCTCGAACTCACAGATCGCGAGATCATGACCTGAGCTGAAGTCGGCCGCTCAACCGACTGAGCCACCCAGGCGCCCCCATGTCAGTATTTTAAATCATTTTATTAAATACATATTGTCAAAATATACTTCTTCACATCCTCGTACACTTGTATTACTCCTGTGAGGCAAGTACTCTTCCTATTATCATAGAAAAGAAAAGCACACAAAAATCCAGTGCCTTCCTTAAAGTTATAGAGTTTAACAATAGGAGAAATTAGTAGTAATAGAAACAAGATTTTTTTATGCTTTCAGTTTAGTGAGTCTACTGTTTTTTATGCTGCAGTTATACCCTGACTTTTCTCTGTAAGTCACTGTGCATTTATAAGTTTAACTGTCTCTACATCAGAAAGCTATATACAAATCTTGTACTCCATATTAGCTTAATTAAATATTCTATTTTAATAAAAATATTTTTTTTTATTTTAGAGAGAGAGAGAGCATGCGAGTGAGGGAGAGAGGCAGAATGGGGGAGAGAGAGAGAATCTCAAGCAGGTTCCATGCTTAGTGTGGAGCCTGAAGTGAAGCTCATTACCATGACCCTGGGATGATGACCTGAGCTGAAATCAAGAGTCAGCCGCTCAACTGACTGAGCCACCCAGGCGGCCCTAAAAAAATTTCTATTCCATGTTAGCTGCTAATTTATAGCCAATGTAGAAAAGAAATCACATAACTAGCTAACCAGGCATAATGGCATAAAATTTGAAATTAAGATTTTTGGTGCTACTATATTTTGGAAAAGTCTATCAAGATAGGTTGTACAAGCTGAATTCCTAATGAGGTGGTCCGATTCTAAATTGCACCCTACTTTGGTAGAAAACTGTAAACCTTCTGATATTACCACTGGAAATAATAGGAATAATTTATAGAACATGTTACCCCTGATTTCTGGGTCTCTAGCCTCTCTATGGAAAGAGATGTGCATACTTTGGCATATTGATGGTTAAACTTCCTTTTTGTGAGTTATTGTGGGTTTTGTGTTACATAAAGGACTTCTTTGGGAGGACCATCAATTTATACTTTTTTAAAATATTTTTTTCATAAAACTCATCATTATCACCATTATCCTCAGTTTCTACTGACAAAATCACAGTATGTGAAACACTCAGAGAGCTAAATTAATATTTTCAGTCTACCTGTGGAATGGTCTGAGCTATAAATCACCAGTTTTGCCTAGCTTCTTTGTTTCTTAATGTTGTTTTACCACTCGTTACTCTCCTTTTCCTCTTCACTAACCTCTTTTTACTGCATTTCTGAGCTGTGTCTACCTTTGGAATTAACTGCTGGATATAGTAATAGCATTTCATATACTGCAGTAGTGTTTCTCGAAGTGTGTGAGACAGAGGGAAAGAGAGAGAAAAGAAAAAGAGAAGATAGACATGTCCTTCTTGGACAAAATATTCCTTTTTCCGATTATTTCCCATTTTGGATGGTATCAAATTTTGTTGTAGTTATTTATAAAAACGCGTTTGATACATACTTCACTTTATAAAGTACCTGCATTGATTGTAGATAACTGGCTTACATTTGATCAGGCTGAAGCCCTTCCCTCAAGGCCATCCCTGCCCGGATGGTTTGGAAATGAGGAAAAATAAGAGAATGTATTTGAGATTAAGTTGCAGGGTTGCAGAGACAGACAATCATTTATTGGATGTTATAATTATATGGGTTCCAGAACCACCTCAGCGAAGAATCAATTCTCTTCCTGTACCTGACCCTGGGTTTTTTGATGTCTAAAAATAGGAAGAGGAACTAAATGACATTCAAAAACAATATGAGCTATGGCAATTCTACCTTTATGCATAGAGTAAATAGTTATTCCTGGCACTCTAATTTAAGAAGGGAGTGAGATAATCATTCTATACATATATAAAGGTGAACATTTAGTTCAAAGACTTACTATAAATAAATTTTATAAAACTAATAATCCAGATATTGTTTGATTGTCAACCATCTGTTTCTTTTTTTTTGCCAAAACTACCTATTTTATTTTATTTTTATTTTTATCAATTTATTGTCAAATTGGTTTCCATACAACACTCAGTCTTCGTCCCAACAAGTGTCCTCCTCAGTGCCCGTCATCTGTTTCTTTTCAATAATTCTAGTGTAACTAGAATACATCTTCTTTACACATATCAGATAAGAGTGAATTGCTATGTAATGCATCTCAATAGCACATGGTAAAGAAAGTGGTCCTGGTCCAATGTCTCTCATCCCCACAATAAAAGGGCAAACATTAATATAATCTATTGTGGAAGAAGAATTGGGTTTATCATTGTTCTTGAAAGAGTTAAAACCCAAATGAGAAGCCTTATCTCTCCTTTGCTTGTAGGATCAGATCAATTATATTTATCTTCAATTTAGAAAAGTTCTGATCTCCATGAACTATATGATTTAACATGCTATGAATAGCAAAATATTAAATATCTATTTGAACTACCTGAACAGACTTTCCATAAGAAAATTTGTAAATAAATAAAATGCTATAGATTGTGTACTTCAGTCATTCAGGGTATAGTCTTCCTTGGAAGCATTGACACTAATGGGCACTGCATATGGTTATTGAAGGAAAATATATACCTCTTAGTTTGTGTTGCAGCCATTTAGGCATATTGTATGGTCTACTTTACTAGATTTATCTAGTCTGTAACTTCTTGTATTCTAAGAACTGGCACTGTGTTTTAATAGAAGAAAAAGTAACTTAGTCTCATAGAATCAAAATCACCTACTTTCAAGTAATCCATTTTCATATGTAACCTTTGTTGTACGAAATTTACTTTCAAATATGAGGAACATGTCTTTGTAGAGCAAAAGAAAATAACTCCAGCCACTTGCCAAGTAAGACCCTCTCAGTTTCTTGCTATTTTTACTGTAAGAACTAAATGTAATGGAACAAAAACTAATGACAAAATGCAAGTATCATAGTTAAATTGTTTAGAATAAAACACTTTTATATGTCTATCGCATTGTTGATATTCCACAAATTTATGGTATCTGAGTACAGAAGTCTAAATCTTCAAAGCTTGAAAAACAGAGGTGCAACATGAACTAATCTTTTTTTTTTCTCTATCGTCTTACAGCAGCACTAATGGAGATGTATTTTGTTTAATGACTCTGAAATCCTGTTTGTAATTAGATGTGGGAATTGGTCTTACTTTGTAACAGATGATACTGGAATAATAATATGAGAGATGCTACACTGAGACCACTATCTTCCTAAATCTATATCATTTTTCATTTTATTGACAGGATGTGCGTGCAAAAAAACAAAGAAATTGATTTTTAAAAGGAAGAGAATAAGATCTAATAAAAACATCCAATACAAATATCTTAGTGTTACTTTCAATATAGTGACTGCAGTGGAGAAGGAAAAGGCATGCACCTTGTGTTTAATTTTAGAAAACAAGGGTTTTAGATTTGTTGCTTTGTTACTGATAATGATCTTTGAATGTTATTGCAAAGGCTAAATAAAGAAGTTTCATGAAGTGACAGAGACCATATTATTGAAACATGTATTATATGTTAGTATGATTACACAAAATAGTGTCTTCTTTTAAATAACAATTTTATCTTCAAACAAAGAACTTAAAGAGTGGTCAGACTGAAAGCAACAGCTATTCTGTACATCACGTTCTTCATTGTCAGTAAATGCTACTGCCACAAATCATCCTAGTCACTAAAATTTTAGTAATGTTTGTAGGTCTTAGATCTTTTTCCATTAATACTAATGGACTCCAGGAGCCATAAAAATATTTACACAGAAATAAGATGAATTATGGATAAGTTTCATTTTCCCTTCAAAACACATGTATTATTGGCATTTATGGTAGTAAGAATGCTTGGATACTTTCTCGTAGATTTTGATTAGTATATACTTAATAGTATATGGCAATCAATTTAGTTGTTATTGCATTCCTTTGCTTTCTAATTCACATGTTGGACTCTTCTTAGTAGATCCAAGATTTGGCAAAAGAGAAAAGAGAAAAATGTGAGTAATTTTTTTGGAAGCTCAAATCTGCTTAGCAATTTAGCTCATGAAATATTTTCACACATATTTATTTCTTTTGGTTATCACAAAAATCTGGTAAAGTAAGTAGAACATGTATTATTATCTTTTTGGTAGTTGAAGAAACTAACGTCCAAAAAGGTTCAGCAATTTGGTTAGGTTCAAACAGTGTATAGCCAAATACATTACTTTAAAGTACAAAGCCCTCATTTTTCCATGGCACAATAACTGATGGTGAAGAAATTAAACTGAGAATGAGTATGGTTCTATCGATATACAGGTAAATATATTTTGGTGACTTTGTAATGGGTAGAAACACAATGTAATTAGAATGAAAATTTCCCCAAACAGCGGATTCATGACTCTACTCACATTGCAAAGTAATGGAGTAGATTTCAATTTGATGATGGTGAACAGAATCCTTTATTTGCTCTCATAACTACTATTTTTTTTTCATGAACCATTAGACCATTACCTACTCTTTCCTTGCAAAAGAAATCAAACAGCATATCAGTGACAAAGCAACAATTATAAAATCCTTGTTTCTTAAGATTAAAAACAAGGGATGTGCAATTTACCTCCCGTATTGCAATATATTGCAAACATCAACATATTTGTATTGGAGTTTATCATTAGATTTCCTTTTTTCTATTTCTTAAAAATAATGCCTTTGTTATTTGCACACATAATATGTTAGCTGTAAGGGCTAATAAAATGACTTGAGTGCAACTGTACGAATTAAGTCTAGGGATTCTAGCTGCTTCAATAGAAATACTAGAAAACTCCTTATATATATGCAGCAACATGATAATTATGTAGTTTTCCTATTTATATTCACTAGCCTAGAATAATTTTTTACATAAAGTTTGCGTGGTAAATATATAAAAGATAGATTAATTGCATCAACTTTAGCATATGTTTCTGGAATATAGTGGATAATCAATAAATATAACCTGGATGCCGATTATGTAGTATGCCATTTCATTATACAGTAAAACCTTGTTTTGTGAGCATAATTTGTTCTGGAAAATGCTTGCAATCTAAAGCACTTGTATATCAAAGTGAATTTCAAGGACCATTGGCTCAGTTGTGGTCATGTGACATTTGGCATCACATTCTATTTGTATTACAAGACATTGCTCATTTATCAAGTTAAAATTTATTAGAAATGTTTGCTCATCTTGTGGAATACTCACAGAACAAGTTACTCACAATCCAAGGTTTTACTGTTTATATAATACTGAAAATCCTGTGAATTAATATACTGTAGGACACGATGTAATTCTAGCTCTATCTTCAATGTTGACAAAGATTATTCTGTAAATACAAAGAACCATATTTCCTTGCAATGTCCAAAGTAAATGCGTGAATGGAAATTATATAACTAACATTTTTTTGTCTTCTAAACAGCCTATGGGAAAGTATAAAGATAAAATAGTTACAATGAACAATTCTGTAGTATGTTTAGAAACATAATTTAGAAACTTCAAACGAAAATACTAAGTTTGTTGTTCTGATTTACTGAAAAAAATTAATCAGAATATTACAGTAGTTCTTATCAGTGGATTAGTTTGAATCACTTCCAGTTTGAAAGATCAGATTTGTCTTAGTGATGGAAGTGGTAGAACAGGGAAATTCAGGTAATAGGCATGGCAGATAAAGTGAAAGAACAATCATAGAAAATTTGGAGAAAATAAAAAAAAAACTGAAAGCACTACGGTATAAGATATATATTTTTTATCTTTCAAGTTTTTCTTTAAATTCTAGCTAGTCGAAATATGATGTGATATTATTTTTGGAAGCACAATTTAGTGGTTCAACACTTACATATAACACCAAGTGCTCATCACAAGTGCCCTCCTTAATAGCCATCACCCATAATCCCATCTCCCACCCACCTCAACTCCAGAAACCCTCAATATATCCTTGAGAGCTAAGTATCTCTTAATGGTGTGCTTCTCTGTCTTTTTTTTCTTCCCTCTAGGTACATGTTTGCTTTCTTAAATTTCATATACATGGGAAATAATACTATATTTGTCTTTCTCTGACTGATTTATTTGCTTAGCATAATACACTTTAGCTCCATCCATGTCTTTGCAAATGACAAGATTTTATTCTTTTTGATGGCTGAGTAATATTCCATTGTATATGTATGCTAAAACTTCTTTATCCTTTATCAGTTGATGGACATTTGTGTTCTTTCCCTAATTTGGCTATTGTTGGTAATGCTGCTATAAATATCAAGGTGCCTGTGTACCCTTCAAATAAGTATTGTTTCATCCTTTGGGTAAGTACCTGGTAGTGCAATTGCTGGGTTGTAGTGTAGTTCTATTTTATAACTTTTTTATGAAACATCCATACTCTTTGTCAGACTGGTTTAACCAGTGCGTGTTCCCACCAACAATGTAAGAGGATGCCCTTTCTCCACATCCTTGCTAATATCTGTTGTTTCTTGTGTTGTTAGTTTTAGCCATTTTGACAGGTGTGAGGTGGTAACTCATCGTGGTTTTGATTTGTATTCCCCTGATGATGAATGATGTTGAGCATCTTTTCATGTGTCTGTTGGCCTTCTTTGTTTGATTTCTTCTTTGAAAATAAAATGTCTGTTCATATTTTCTGCCTATTTCTTAACTGGATTATTTGTTTTCTGGGTATTCGGTTTGACAAGTTCTATATAGATTTTGGATACTAACCCTTTATCAGATATGCAATTTGCAAATATCTTACCAATTCAATAGGTTGTCTTTTAGTTTTATTGATTGTTTCCTTCACTGTACAGAAGATTTTTATTATGCTAAGCATAATAAATAATAATGGGATTATGGGTGATGGCTATTAAGGAGGGCACTTGTGATGAGCACTAGGCATTATATGTAAGTGATGAACCACTAAATTGTACTCCCGAAAATAATATCACATCATATTTCGACTAGCTAGAATTTAAATAAAAACTTGAAAGATAAAAAATATATATCTTATACCGTAGTGCTTTCAGTTTTTTTTTTTAATTTTCTCCAAATTTTCTATGATTTTTCTTTCACTTTATCTGTCATGCCTATTACCTGAATTTCCCTGTTCTACCACTTCTTTTGTTTTTTTTTTAAATTTTTTAACGTTTATTTATTTTTGAGAGACATAGAGACAGAGCGTGACCAGGAGAAGGGCAGAGAGAGAAAGAGACACAGACTCTGAAGCAGGCTTCAGGCTCTGAGCTGTCAGCATAGAGCCAGACGCGGGGCTCGAACTCACAGACTGTGAGATCATGACCTGAGCCGAAGTCGGCCACTTAACTGACTGAGCCACCCAGGCGCCCCTGTTCTACCACTTCTATCACTAAGACAAATCTGATCTTTCAAACTGGAAATGATTCAAAACAATCCATTGATAAGAACTACTGAAATATTCTGATTAATTTTTTTTCACAGTAAATCAGAGCAACAAACAATATTTTCCTTTGAAGTTTCTAAATTATGTTTCTAAATGTATGGTTTTGGAATCAAGGTAATTCTGACTTCATAGAATAAGTTTGGAAGCTTTGTTTTCTTTTCTATATTTTGGACCATTTTGAGAGGAATAGTATTAACTCTTCTTTAAATGCTTGGCTGAATTCCCCTGGGAAGCCATATCTCCCTGGACTTTTGTTATTAGGAGATTTTTGATTACTGAATCAATTTCTTTGCTGGTTATTGGTCTGTTCAAATTTTATATTTATTCCTGTTTTGTTTTTCAGTTTATATGTTTCTATGAATTTATAAACTTCTTCCAGACTGTCAAATTAGTTGGCATATATTTTTTCATCTTATTCTCATAATTGTTTGTATTTCTGTCATTTTGGTTGTAATCTGTCCTCTCATTTGTGATTTTATATATCCATTCTCTTTTATGTAAATGGCTATGAGTTTATCAATTTTATTAATTATTTCAAAGAACCAATTCCTACTTTCATTGATTTGTCCCACTGTGTTTTTGTTTGTTTGTTTCTATATCATTTATTTCCCTCTAATCTTTGTTATATCCATCCCACTGCTGTCTTTAGGTTTCATTTTTTGTTCTTTTCCTAGTTACTTTAGGTGTAAGGTTGAGTTGTCTATTTGAGAACTTTCTTGCTTCTTTGATAGGCCTGCATTGCTATATGCTTCCCTCTGAAGACTGTTCTTGCTGCATCCCAAAGATTTTGGACCATGTGTCTTCATTTTCATTGGTTTTCATGTATTTTTTTAAAATTTCTTGTTTAATGCCTGGTTTACCCATTCATTCTTTAGTTTAACCTCCATGTTGCTTAACATCTATGTATTTGTGGTCTTTCCAAATTGTTTCTTGTAGCTGACTTAAAAGTTTCATAGTGTTGTCATCTGAAAATATGAATGGTGTGATGTCAATCTTTTTGTATTTGTTGAGGCCTGTTTTGTGACCCAGTATGTGATCTATTCTGAAGGAGGCCCCATGTGCACTCAAAAAAAAAGGTATATTCTACTGATTCAGAATGAAATGTTCTGAATATATCTGTGAAGTCCATATGGTCCAATGTGTCAGTCAAAGCCATTTGTTTCCTTGTAGACTTTCTGCTTAGATGATGTGTCCATTGCTGTAAGTGGAGTGTTAAGTTTCCTACTAATATTGTATTATTATTAATGAATTTCTTTATGTTTGTTATTGATTTATATGTTTGGGTGTTCAAGTTGGGGACATAAATATTTAAAATTGTCAGATCTTGTTGGATAGATCCCTTTATTATAATGTAGTACTCTTTTTCATCTCTTGTTACAGTTTTTTGATTTAAAATCTAGTGTGTCTGATGTAAGTATTGCTACACTGGTTGTCTTTTGATGTCTATTTTCATGTTAAATGTTTCTCCATCCACTTACTTTTTATCTGCAGGTTTCTTTATGTCTCAAGTGAGTCTCTTCCAGGTAGTATGTAGATGGGCCTTATTTATTTATTTATTTTTTTAAATCAATTTATTGCCAAATTGGTTTCCATACAACACCCAGTGCTCATCCAAACAAGTGCTCTCCTCAGTACCTGTCACCCAGTCTCCCCGTTCCCATATCCCCCTCAACCCTCAGTTTGTTTTTAATATTTGAGTCTCTTATTTTTTTCTTCCCTCCCTCTCTGTGGCTTTTTTCCCCCCTCTTACCCTCCCCCATGCTTTTCTGCTACGTCTCTCAAAATCCAACTATGCATGGAAACATATAGTTTCTGTCTTTCTCTGACTGACTTATTTCACTTAGCATAGTACCCTCCAGTTCCATCCATGTTGCTACACATGGCCAGGTTTCACTGTTTCTCATTGCTGCGTAGTATTCCATTGTATATATATACCACATCTTCTTTATCCATTCGTCAGTTGATGGATACTTAGTCTCTTTCCATGATTTGGCTATTGTTGAAAGTGCTGCTATAAACATTGGGGTACACGTGTAGATGGGCCTTTTAAAAAAATCAATTCTGATACCCTAATTCTTTTGATTGGAGCATTTAGTCTATTTATATTCAGTGATTATTGATACATATGAACTTAATGCCATTGTGTTACTCATTAAGTCATTCTTTCTGGAGATTTTCACTGTTCCTTTCTAGTCTTTGTCACTTTTGGTATTTTTTTCCCAGTCAGGAAGTCTTCTTTAATATTTATAGCAATAATGGTCATGAACTCCTTTAGTTTTTGTTTTTCCTAGAAACTCTATCTCTACTTCTATTATACATTATAGCCCTGCTGGATAGAGTATTCTTGCCTGCATATTTTTCCTATTCAGCATGTCGTATATGTCATGCCACTCATTTCTCGCCTGCCAAGTTTCTGTGGTGAGATCTGCTGCCATTCTTATTTGTATTCCCTTGTAAGTTAAGGATTTCTGTTCCCTTGCTGCTTTTAGGATTTTTTCCTTATGTCTGTATTTTGCAAATTTTAGTACGATATGTCCTGGTGTTGACCTTCTTTTATAGATTTCGACGGGGGTTCTCTGTGCCTCCTTGATTTGGATGTCTGTTTCTTTCCTAAGTTTAGTGTAGATTCTAGCTACGATTTGCTCAAATAAACCTTCCCCCCCTTTTCCCTTCTCTTCTTCTGGGGCTCCTTTGATATGATTGCTATTATGCTTTCTGGAGCCACTGAGTTCCCTAAGTCTACATTGCAATTTAATATTTTTATTTTATTCTTTTCAGTTTCATTATTTTCCATAATTTTATCTTCTATATCACTTATGCATTCTCCTGTTTCTTCTATCTTTGTGGTCATCTATCATTGTGATTGTGGACAGTTAGTTTTGGATCCCAGTTACAGCATTTTTTTTTTTAGGTATGACTAGTTTTTAGGTCTTTTATGTCTGTGGTAAGAGACTCCTTGGTGTCTTCTATGGTTTCTCAGTCCCAGATGGTACCCTTATGATTGTGGTTTTAAATTCTAGATCAAGCCTATTATTTATATCTGTTAAATTAGATCATTGAACATGACCTTTTCCTGTTCACTTTTCGGGGATGAATTCCTCCATCTTGGCATTTTTTCAATGTCTCTGCTTCCTTTCTGTGTTAGGAAAACCTGTTATGTTTCTTGCTACTTAGAATAGTTGCTTTATGAAAAAGAGGTCAGATACTGCCCAGGGCCTGGTGCTTCAGGAAGTGTTATTGGTATCTTCTGTGTGCACTCTGCTCCTGTCTTTTGGCTGCTCTTTCCCTCAGGCAAGTCTTCTGTAGAGATTCTCCTTGCTTGCAGTGTGGACTGTTTGGACCTTGTCCAGAGTGTGGTGAGTATTAATTAGATTTGCTCTAATATGTTGCTAAAAGAGGCCCAATTCTCTTTCCAGTAGAGCTTAATCTTTGCAGCACTCTATGGGCAGTAGACATGATATGTGTGGGAGCTTTGTGCTGGTTTGGGGAAGAAACCCACTGCTCTGGTACTCAGGCACACTTGCCTTGGTAAAGAAGCACTTGTGCAATGAAGGGGGTGGGGCTAGGTGTAAGCAGCTCAGGTTTCCGGTGTTGATGCTGTTCTGCTCACTGAGGTCAGTCTGTGCTGATGTGCCAGGAAGAAAAAAATGGAGCCAGTCTTCTCCCTAGTCACTAGAGAGGTGAGTTCTTGCCTGCCATTGTCTAGGAAGCCTTCACAGAAGAGTAAATAATCTCCCCTTGTGTGTCCCAGGTATCCTTCAGATCCTTGCCTTCATCCTTTCTATATCTGAGCCATCTCCCCACCTGGCAGAATCATACACTTGTGTTTTATTTCATGTGTGATGGCTGGGCTTCAAAACTTCAAATTTTCAGAACTTGGTGCAGCAAGGACCTGTGCTGGTCTTCTGGGAGTGGATCTCGCTGTGCTAAAACTGGTGCCATTTTGTCTCAAAAGGCCAGTCACACCAGTGCATGGGAGCTTTGAGTTTAAAGTGTGGCAAAAAGCCTGAGTCCACCTTAGCCACCCCAGCAGATGTCTCTACCTCTATGCTTAAGGGGCTGGGGAGCACAGTTGGTACCCCTGGCTCTTTTTCCCCTCATAGGCAATGTCGCCTCTCTCAGATGCACTCCAAGAAGGGCAAATTGTCTCTACTTATGTATCCCAGGGGATCCTCAGATCTTGCCATGCTCCTGGGCCTCTGCCTTCCTTCGCAGGAGCAATGCAGCACCTGCTGGGTTCAACACCAGTCATGGCACAGACTTCTGAAACTCCAGTATTTGAGGTCCACTGGTTTTAAAATCTCATGATAGGGGTGCCTGGGTGGCTCAGTCTGTTAAATGCTCAACTCTTGATTTCAGTTCAGGTCATGATCTCATTATCATACGATCAAGAACCGTACGATTCCTGAGATTGAGCCCAGCATCAAGCTCTGTGCTGACAGCATGGTGCCTGCTTGGGATTATCTCTCTTTCACTCTCTCTGCTCCTCTCCCTTCACACTTGCGCTCTTTCCCTCTCTCTCTCTCTCCTTCTCAAAATAAATAAATAAACTGAAAAAAACCAAATAAATAAAATCTCATGATAATCAACCCCTCTTCTTTTCCCAGTCAATAGCTTTGGAGAAGTGTTTTCCCTGTGCTCTGCTCTTGCTCTCTCTTTCTTTCTCTCTCTCTTCACATCTTCTTTCTCCATGATCAGGGCTCTCTCCCCTCTGCAGCTCCCACCTTCTTTTTGTCCCCAAAATCACATCTCAGCACCCATGATGTGGCCCTCATCTCCCTCTAGTTGTGCAATTTCTTCTGTCAGTCCTCAGATCTATTCCTTGGGTGTTCAGAATGATTTGATATTTTTCTAGCTATGTTCAATGGACAAGGCGAGCATAGAGCTCTACTACTACTCACCTATCTTAACTTTACCTTTAGAGTATAAGATATGTTGATGTACTGCTAATAATCTTGATAACATTGGCATAATAAATACAAGACAGTGGGGGCGTTGCTCAGTAGATATAAAGCTGTAGAAATTGGAACAACATAAACTACACCAGTGGAGGCCTAGATATCCCAAAATCAAAAGTCAATTAATGATTGCAATCGAGTCTTTAAAAATCTGTGAAAAGCCATGATATTGAATATAAAAAAGGCTCAAATAAAATAAAATACAAAAATTCCATATTATAATGGTCAGTAAGATAAGCAATGAAAAAAATATATAAGAACATATATAGGCATGTCTACATTTTTTCCACCTATTTGTGAAAATGCTCAGAGAATCTCATCATGTCTTAGTTGAATTTAGTTATACAAACTATACTGAATTAGGATATTTCTAAAGATATGAATGCAATATAAGTCAGAAAGAAACAATGTTAATCTACTATATAGTAATAGCTATAATACTAAGGAAGAATAAGGTGAGATTGTACTCTTGGTCATCTAAGACATCATTACCAATATAGAATTGGAGACATTATAGATATATTGCCCAAATACCCTAAAATAAATCCCAAATTTGTTATTTTTATTTGTACTCATTTATGGATCCACCCAATCCATCTATTCTTCCTTGCCTACTCTGTGGAATGGCTTTTAAGGAGAATTAGACATAGTCTATTCCTTGGAGACACTCATAGAACTGCTGTGAAGATAAAATAAAATAAGGGATTAAAAACTGCTTTCAAAACTTAATGTTAGGCAAATGCTAGGTATTTTTTTTATTGTAAACTCTCAGTAGGTGTGATGATTATTTAATAAACTTGGATAGTGTATACAGATAGTTCATTTAAGTGAATTAGCCCTTGTGACAATCTTTTTTCCTAATTTTAAGGTAATTCTGGGAAATATATATGGAAGGAAAAGGTTTTAGTAAGATTTTCTGTACAATTACAATAATATAGTTACATAGATTATACAGAGCTTTTTGTTCCAAAGTAGTTTTATGTCCTTATATCATGATTTCATGTTGTGAAAATCAAAGATCATTATGGATGTGAAATATACTTAATAAATTCTAACTGTCACATATGTGAGGGGCGATTATTTACTTATTTTAAGAATGGAGATCGTTTTTCTCTCCCATGAGAGGTACCTCTTTCATATTTCCTGTAAAATCTACCCCAGTTTCCAGTTTGAGCTGATCTCTATACTTCCCCTGTGCCCTCGTGCAGACACAGGACCTTTTTGGCTGAAAAACAGAAACAGTTTTTAGCATTTCAACCACTACGTGGTAGTATGATATTTAACTCCCATCTGTATGAATCTGTTTCCTCTATCTAAAAAGTGATCATTTAGTGGATGATGACACCTTGGTAATGTAAACTCCCAAGTGTGCAGGGGGGAGCCAACCTTGGGGACCCGAGCATGCAAGGGAAAAAGAAGATCATTTAAAAAGTTTCAGCTGGGGCGCCTGGGTGGCTCAGTCGGTTGAGCGTCCGACTTCGGCTCAGGTCATGATCTCGCGGTCTGTGGGTTCGAGCTCCATGTCGGGCTCTGTGCTGACAGCTCAGAGCCTGGAGCCTGCTTGGGATTCTGTGTCTCCCTCGCTCTCTGCCCCTCCCCCACTCATGTTCTGTCTCTCTCTGTCTCAAAAATAAATAAACACTAAAAAAATTATTAAAAAAAGTTTCAGCTGAAATAGACTGTTACTATAAGCACAAATTAGAATTTGTTGTTTCTCTTATCTGTAACATGAAGGAGTAGAATATGGACAATGTATGATGACCAAACTAATCAGCATATTTTCATCTACCCCTGATTGTGGTTCAGTTGTCTTTTCTGTGGAGTCAGTGCTATGTAGCCATTTGATGAAGATAGAATTGGTGGTGACCAAAATAAATGGGAATAGAGTGTTTTAAAAATGATATATTAAAGATATTGATAGTAATGGACTCACAACTGAAATTCTTAATGCATATTCACTTGCATTGAATTATTTCATTTTTAGTGACATAAAAATTGAAGTTCATTTATTACAGTGACAAAAAACTATGTCATATATATTAAATGAGTATAAAATGGACTGGATAATGCTACAAATAAATATAATTATTTTCTAGCACTACAATTCTCAGTGATCTTAATTTTATATATGTGATAGCTTCTAATTCTATCAGAATCAGTTATATTCCATATTAATTTGTCTGTTAAAATCCATGCACTGTACTAGAAAAAAAAGCATTAACTTAGTAATATCAATTTCACTAGTTTTAGCTCATTAACTTTGACAACAAAAATGTTATAGAGGAAGAGTCTTTGGATAATTTTGCTTCTTACATAATTCCCCAGAATTGTAAAGACTTAGGAGTCTAAGTCTAACCCTCTGCTCTTTTCTTTCCACTCTCAGTGAGAGCCCAAATTTATCATTGGTTCATTTTTACATGTGCATTCAGAGGGCATAATTTATTGCTGTTCTTTGAAAGTCACTTTTTACAGACTCTCAGAAGAAAAATCACCTGCCCCTACCTAGCCACAATCTCTCATTTGACAACGTTGAAAGCCACAATTCAATATAAATGTCCAAGAATTCTACCTGGAAAGAAAGCTGTAAAGGCTCCACTGTAAAGCTTGTTATATCTTGAATTGAGTTTTTACTGGTGTATGGTTGGTTTTGATCTTTTACAGCCGACTGGTCAAAAAAGCAGGCTAGAATGATGTTCAGTATAAATCAAGACCCGCTCATTAAGATGTTGAACTTATTATGGATAAATAACCTCATTGTGAACAGAAATATTTTGGGTATCCAGTGTTTATATTTTCTGGCTTAGGAGTGACTTATTGCACATATTACAAATCAGTTACTGTTCTGGGTTTTGGTTTATCATATTTGAAAAATGAGGAAAATACAAGATTCCTATCTCATAAAGAAATAACAGTTTCGAGCTAGTTTTGTACACTCTGGGCAATGTGGACACATCATTTTCTCCTCTCCCTTCAGTATTTGCTTAAAGGAAATATGCTCTACATGCTCGTGTAACACACCCTAATTGTAAATAATTACTTCTTAGAACCAAATGGAGTATCCAAGGTCTATTGTATTTTTCCCTTTATTATCTTTTAAAATATTTAAAATGTGAAAAAATGTAACATATATTTAAATTATAAAGCAAAATAATATAAATGTCAGTGAACTCACCATGCAACTCAAGAACTAAAACATTATTAAAAATTTGCATTTATTTATGTGCCCATCTCTTTTCCGATACTTTTGCCTCTATGCCAAAGGTAAGCACTCCCCAAAATTTGTGTTTAACTTCTTATTGTTTTTTACACTGCTTATTTGAAGCAAAATATTTATGTTTAGAAGGGACTTACAAAATTATAGAATGTCAGAGCTGGAATGAATCTGTGAGAGCATTCAGACCCACTCCATTGTCTTAGGTAAAGGGAAATTGAGACACATGGGAGGCAGAATGAGGATGTCTCGCTTTTGGGTGGGAATTTGATCATCAGTTGAGAGGTGGGAAATATACTAATTATCTATGAGTCTGCTATCCAGTAATAACTGCAATCATAATGATTGATTATAAAATACTCAACAATAAAACATAAAACTTCTGCACAGTGAAGGAAACAATCAACAAAACTAAAATGCAACTTATGGAATGGGAGAAGATATTTGCAAATGACATATCTGATAAAGGCTTAGTATCCAAAATCTATAAAGAACTTATCAAACTAAATGTCAAAAACCAAATAATCTAGTTAAAAAATGGGTAGAAGACATGAATAGAAATTTTTCCAAAGTAGACATCCAGATAGCTAACAGACATATGAAAAATGCTCAAGATCACCCATCATAAAGGAAATACAAGTCAAAACCACAATTTGATACCCCCTCACATCTGTCAGAATGGCTGAAATTAACAACACAGGTAACAATAGGTGTTAGCAAGGATACTGAAAAAGGAACCCTCTTACACCATTGATGGGAAACCGGTGCATTCACTGTGGAAAACAATATGGAGTTTCCTAAAAAAGTTAAAAATAGAATCACTCTACAACCGAGCAAACATATTACTAGGTGTTTACCCAAACAATTCAACAGTTCTGATTTGAATGGGGCACATGCACCCTGATGATTATAGAAGCATTATAAACAATAATCACGTTATGGAAAGAGCCCAGATGTCCATTAACTGATGAATGGATAAAGAAAATGAGGTGTATACATACAATGGAATATCAGTCAACCATCAAAAAAGAATGAAATCTTGCTATTTGCAATGATGTGGATGGATGGGGCTAGAGTATATTATGCTAAGTGAAATAAGTCGGAGAAACCAAACACCATATGATTTCACTCATATGTGGAAATTAATAAACAAAACAGATGAACATAAAGTAAGGGGAAGAAAATGAGAGGCAGGGAAACCATAAGAGACTCTTAACTATAGAGAACAAACTGAGAGTTGATAAAAGGAGGTGACTGGAGGAGACTAAATGGGTGATGGGTTGTGATGAGCACTCGTTGTTGTATGTAAGTGATGAATCACTAAATTCTGCTCCTGAAATCAGTACTACACTATATGTTAACTAACTATAATTTAAATAAAAACTTAATAAATAAATAAATAAGATCTTGGAAGGAGAAGCAATCTTTTCTAAGATTTTAAACTTAAAGAAAATAATAATAAAACTACGTGCTGTGGTTCTCAAATAAGCATTCTTTGTGATTTAAAAATATAAGAATTATGGAATAATATATTTACAGAAAAACTGACTATAAATCAAAAGTGTATATATTGTATCTTAGTCTCTGAATTTTATTATATATCCAGAGCATCAGCCCCATTAAAAACTTTAAAATGTGTAGTAAATGCTTTTAAAAGACACATTTCAAAGAAATATATATATTTTAAATTCTTTTAGTCTTTATTTTTGAGAGAGAGAGAGAGACAAAATGTGAGCAGGGTAGGAACAGATCCAAAGCAGGCTCCAATCTGAGCTGTCACCATAGAGTCCGACATGGGGCTGGAACTCATGTACTACAAGTTCATGACCTGGGCCGAAGTCACATGCTTGACTGACTGAGCCACCCAGGTGCCCTGAAAAATAATTTCTAATGAAAATATTAATCTTCCTTGATTTTCTTTAGAATTATATTACGGCATACATTAAATAGTATGGTGAACTAGTGTAGTAATATGGTAAGTAAAGTGTGTGTGTGTGTGTGTGTGTGTGTGTACACACAATTACTGCATTAAACTTATGCAGTAATATAATTCTAAAGAAAATCAAAGCAGATATACATATATACAGATAAATATCTATGTATATATACACACAAATATATATATATACAAATATAAATGCATATAATAATTTCAGACCAGCTAAACACATTATTAATTTCCATAACTGTCCCTAGATATTGTAGTATATTATTTCTTTGATATCGTAGTCATCACTTTATAGAATTGATAACCCAAGACTTCTTTCTGATGGTTTCTCATTGTCACATTCCTTATCTTGGTTACTGGATTCATTTAAGGGAGATTATGGATAAAATGACATTCATTTAACTAAGGAATATTATAATAGAATATTATACAGCTATGAAATGGATGAGATCTTGCCATCTATGACAACATACATGAACCTAGAGGGTGTGATGCTAAGTGAAAGAAGTCGTACTGAGAAAGACAAAACCATGTGATTTCACTCATACATGAAATCTAAAACAATGAATAAACAAACAAACACGAAGCAGAATCAGACCTATAAATAGAAAAAATGGGCAAATGTGTGAAGGGGAAAGGGATATACAGGCTTCCAGTTATGGAATGAATAAATCATGAATGGGATATCTTGGTGGCTCAGTCATTTAAGCGTATGAATCTTGGTTTCATGACTCAGGTCATGATCTCACGATTTTTGAGCCCGAGCCCCGCCTTGGGCTCCATGCTGACAGTGTGGGGCCTGCTAAGGATTCTCTCTCTGCCTCTCTCTGCCTCTTCCTATCTCTCTTTCAAAATAAATAAATAAGTAAATAACTAAATAAATTAAATAATTAAAAGGCACAACATAAGGGGGAAAAAGAATAAACTTTTCTAAAGTTTTCCAAAGTATTTTTTAAAGATGGTTATTTTTTTATTGTTTTAAATGTTTATTTATTTTTGAGACAGAGAGAGACAGAGCATGAGTGGGGAAGGGGCAGAGAGAGAGGGAGACACAGAATCCGAAGCAGGCTCCAGGCTCCGAGCCGTCAGCACAGAGCCAGACACGGGGCTCAAACTCACAGACCTCGAGATCATGACCTGAGCCGAAGTCGGACGCTCAACCGACTGAGCCACCCAGACACCCCAAAGATGGTTATTTTTTAAAGATTATTTATTTATTTTGAGAGAGAGAGGAGAGAGAGTGTGAGCAGGGGAGAGGCAGAGGGAGACTT